>CM072884.1:1200000-1800000 GCA_037013685.1 Acridotheres tristis
TGGTTTCCCTCTCTTTTTGGAAGAGGTTAAATTGAGTCACTGCACGTCTTGGCACCACCAGGTTCCAGGTTCCAGTGCTGAAAATATTTCATCTTCGTGGAGTAGATCAGGTCAGGATCAGACCCTTCAGCTCCTCCACCTTCTTCCCTACAATTTGGACTTCAATGTCCACAGCAGATAAATCTGGTTTAGATCTTTTCTTCTCACCATTTTAATGGTTTTCGTTTTCTCAATGTTCCTGTCCAGTCTGTCTTTCCCTGAGGGTACAGAATTATGGCTTTTCATTGCTGCATTTTTATTTTGTTTTATATTTAGACCTTTAAGGAAGGGTGAGGTCTGCCTGGGTGCAATACTGCTTTATAAATAATTCAAGTCTGATCCTACAAAATTCCTTTATTTTTCAGTAGTGCTTAAAGAGTAGCCACAAAGTCTGCATTCATTTTTCTGGTCAAGTGCTTTTGATAAATAGATTAAAACCCAAAATCACGTTTGGGGTAATGGAGAAGATTACCAAGTGACTGAAAAGTCTGGATTCTTTCCATATGAAAATGAGCTGCTGAGTAGAAGCAAGAGCAGTGGGAACACTGAAAATATGTTATGGGCTGTTTTCACTCTCAGATGTTTCATAGGGGAGAGGGAATGTCAACGATTCTGCTCAGGTGGAAGCTGTGGAAGAAGCTGTATGATAAACTGGGAAAAAAGTGAGGTGAAATGTTAACCTTAAGGATTGGATGTGCCTATGTAAATACATGTGTTGTCTTCTTCGAGTTTATAATGGAGTAGCTTAACAGAGGTAATTAAAGAAGTCAGTAATGAAGGAATATGATTCTCTAAACCCACCTCAATAAAAGCCAAGTTAGTAATTAAATTGAGGGCATGGGTGAAGAGATCCTCACCTGAAGCTTCACCTTCCTACGTGCTCATCCCAGCCTGTACCTCTCCTCTTCCTCTTCTGGGCTGCTCCACACCTTGTCTGACAATTCCCTGTGCTTGGAAAAGAGCACTGGCTGGGCATTGCAGACACTCAGAATAAAGGCCAGTTCAACTTTGGAGCTTCACTGAACAAGTAGCAAGCTGAATCAGTTTTTCCTCTTTTTCAATTGTATCCCCTGATTGGCTGTCAACCAAAGTTAGTATATTTTATATCTTCCATGAGGACAGTGTAATCTAAAGGCTAGAAAAATCTTGTTTTCAGAATGACTTCAGTTTGCCTCCCAGTGTCTCTTGGTTTTACCCCAGTCTGTGCCAAATGCTGGTGTAAATGATTAAACTGTCACCCTTCCTTGACACAAACCATCCCCCTTTTCCTGATAACATACCTGATAACAGCATCTCTTCTCTGCAACAGCTGGAGGCTTCCCAGCTGCTCTGAAAATAATTCCATGTCTTTCTGCTCTCTTACCCTTTCCTGAGGGCTAACCTTGGATTTCTCCAGCCTAAACAACCTTTTCATCCTTTTGGGCTTTTTCTCTAGTTTCAAACTGCACCTGATGAAGAAAAATGGTGTCTTTTGAACTATACAGAGTGAGAAATTTGTGACACAGGCATTTTTTTTCACACTTCAGCAGCTCTGTGCATATTCTCTCTTCTTGAGTCATAGTTCATAAGGGATTTTTTTGGTTGATCACAAAGGGTGGACAAGATGATGTCAACTTGTGATAAAAAGGAATGCAGGGGGGTTGCGGATTGCAGTGACTGGATCAGGAAGAAAAAAATCATAGAGACTGGTTGAGGTTGGAAGGGATCTGTGGAGGTTGTCTGGTCCAGAACTGGTTGTCCAGGACTGTATCCAGGTGGCTCTTGGATATCTTCAAAGATGGAACCCATCCCAAATGATTCTGTCACTCTGTTAAGATGGAAATGATGGAAAGATTGGAAATTATTTCAGTAATTCCATGCTGGGAAATGTTTCTGTTCTGGTCAGCCCGTAGACAGTGGAGAACAATTTCATCTTGATTTAGTTGGAACTTCTTGAGAGGGACAGTTCTACGTTTTGTAATTGGCACAACAAAGGCAGGAGTAAGATGGAAAAATATCAAAACTGTGATGGGAAATTTCAGTCTCCGTTTTGCAGACACAAACATTTTTGAGCAGAAGCCGCCGTGCTGTACTGAAATACTTGATGGCTTTGTGGTTTGATCACAATTTACAAAGAATGAGGCCCTTGGTCACACGAAACCTTTCATCTTTAGGAAGGAATTGTTCCCCATGAGGGTGGGCAGGCCCTGGCACAGGTTGCCCAAGGAAGCTGTAGCTTCTCCATCCCTGGGAGTGTCCAAGGCCAGGTTGGACAGGGCTTGGAGCACCCTGGGACAGTGGAATGTGTCCCTGCCCGTGGCAGGGGTGGCACTGGATGGGCTTTTCAAGTCCCAACCCATTCCATGATCTTTGTTTCCTATAACGCCTGTTCACTTTGAGAATTGAATTCCTGGTACCATCCCAAAGTTCACCAGCAAGTTCTTGTCCTACCTCCTTTGTTTCATAAGAAACAAGATCCCAGGATGGTAAACATAACACAGAGTTACCCTGTAGGTAAACACAGATCTAGCCCGGGGTCTGGGCCATCATAACTTGTTGCCTTTTCCCTGTTCCAGAGCCGGCAGCTGGAATCAGAGACGGGGACGACGGAAGAGCACAGCCTGAACAAGGAGGCGCGGAAATGGGCGACGCGGGTGGCCCGCGAGCACAAGAACATCATCCACAGCCAGAGGGTGGGTCTGGGGCAGGCACGTTCCTTGGGACAGGAGCTGCTGCAGGCACCAGGGAAGGAATCAGCCTGCATTCACGTGGGTGTTCAAAGGCTGGTCCACACCAGGAAAATCCGGGGGGAATTTGCCGTTAAATCTAAGGCGAAGATGTAAAATGAGATGGGAATTGATAAATCTGTTTCTGTGTCTGTGGCTCAGCTCTGAAGAGCCAAGGGCTGTTTTTGGCAATCAGGCAGCTGGATTTTGGAATGTGTTGAATGTGTCTTTTAGGAGGGAGAATAAAGACCAAAGTTTCTTGCTCTTCCCCCAAAAAATCCAGCCATGAAGGAGTCTGCTGTGCTTTCACCACACCCTGCCCAGTTTCCTGCTTATCCACACAATTCCGAGTACAGCATCAGCTGGAGAAAAACAACATCCGGAATGCTCTGGCATGTCTGGGAAGGCTCCAGGAGACCTCAGAGCCTTTTCCAGTGCCTAAAGGGTCTCCAGGAGAGCTGGAGAGGAACTTGGGACAAGAGATAGAGGGACAGTACACAGGGAATGGCTTCCCACTGCCAGAGGGCTGTGTTAGAGTCATCTCCTTTTATTTCCTGGGATGGACCTTGGTTGGTCATCCCCAGCATCCAACAGAACAGTCACTTCCCTGATTGTCACAGGTCTTTGTCTTTGGCATTTACTGCACCTGGTGCGTTTCCTTGTTCCTGGCAGACCCTGGAAGAGCTGGAATGCCACGGGCCCGTGATGTCGGAGCAAACCCGAGCAGAACTGGAGCAGAAAATGGATGAAGCCAGGGAGAGCATTCGCAAGGCTGAGGTGAGGAGGAAATTCCTTTGGCATGGTCACTTCCTTCCCACAGGTGGATCTTTGTTACAGCTGTTTCATTTGGTTGCTGGAAATGTGTCTCTTTAGCATCAAAACCCAGGGAATTTGAAGTTGGTTTTTTTTCTTGATTTGGTGTTTGTCAAAAGGAACTTCATGAAACTCCAGATCTGAAGAGTGATGTTAAAAACACCTCCTGATGAAGAGTGAGTCCTCTTGCTGCATTTTTCATTGTCAAAAGTCAAGAATCTCCATACTTAGGGGCTTTATTTGAAACAGATTGAAAAACAATCTCATTGGTTTTACTAATTTTCTTCTGCTTGAAGGAATTAATACCAGAAAATGGTAATTTTATCTCTGTCTTCATATTTTTAGGTTCTAGAAGCAGCTGCCACATGCTGTTGTAGTGGGTTTTGATACACAAACTAAATCTGACTGTTGGGAAAACGCTGGAAATAATCCTTGTATCTCTAATTTTACTGTGAGGTGCTTTTTAAAAGGGTTACAGAGGTTTTTGAGATCTGTTGTGGGTTAAGACTCATGAAGAAATTAACTTTTTATTTGGCTGCCAGTGTTGGGTTGGTAAAAGTGAACTGTTTTCATGACC
The DNA here is from genome assembly GCA_037013685.1 of Acridotheres tristis. Lineage (NCBI taxonomy): Eukaryota > Metazoa > Chordata > Aves > Passeriformes > Sturnidae > Acridotheres > Acridotheres tristis. Next base: position 1,204,135 of record CM072884.1, read on the forward strand.
ACTGAGTGAAAAACCCCATTGCAGGCAGCAGGATCTGATCTGCTGGGTTTTGGATGAGTGGGTTGCTTAATTAAAAGTGCAGGAGAAACCTAATTGTTTCAGTGAAGTGCTTCTCATACCTCAGAGTACCTGATGTAATTAGGAATGTGATTTACAGGTGAAGGGGTTAGAAAATACAGAGCAAAATTATTCCTCCTCCTGGCAGGAGAACTCTCAGACTCCCTTTTTAAAGCAAATACAGGATATACTTTTTTTAAAACCTAATTCTTACAGAAAGGGGTTTAAAAACCTGTTTTGACGAAATTATTTCCAACAGACCATACTCCAAAATACTTGTATATATACATACATAGTTAGTGATTAAATCTGCAAGGATGAAAGATAAAAGCAGCAGCAAGAAATAAAGTCATGATAAGAAGTTGCCAAAGAAAAGTGCCAAGAAGTAGGTTTTTTATATATTATTTTCTCCAAGACATGTGTTTTAGCTAATACAGACAGTGTATTTTCCTGCATTTCCAGTGTGTTGGAGTTAAACCATCCCTTATCTTTCTAACATTTGACATGTGCCCTGTTTTACAAAGGAACATGGTGCCAGTGCCAAGTACTTGAGGATGAAACTCAGCGATTGGGGGATTTTTGCCAACTTCTTTCTCTTCTGCTGTTTCTTTTAAAGACATGAAGTTATCCCTGAGCTTTTGGAATGGTGTGGAAACCACTTTGTGGGATGTCTCTGTATTGCCACCAAAACTGTTTATAGTGTAGCATTGTTTATTTTTTTTTCAGATAAGCCAATAAGTGAATTTAGGGAGATTTTATTTCTACTTGGGAATGGCTCTTTCTTTTTTAGCCCTGTTGGTCTCCACTCCTCTAAGACTGAGTTCAAGACCATGAATTAGACAAGAGATTTTTGCACACACATATCCTGGAGCTAAGCTTTGAGCTAAAACCTTTTCTTTGGGAATGCCATTATAATTCCTTCCAGTATGTGAAAACCAAACATTCCTGCATATTTAAGTGCAACCGATTGAGTTGGAATTACTGAGGGCTGGGTTGAGAAGTGGTATTCGTGCAAAAAGTTATTTAGGCTGTAAACAGGAGGCTGTGGAGTTTGTTCTGGTATCACATCTGAAGGTGTGTGAGGATGACACAGAGATTTGATTTTTATTTTCTTTTTCTCTTGAAATGCTTGTTATTTTTATGGAAATTTTTGTGTCTGTTTTATCCCATTTTGGTTTCTTGACTCATTCATTTTCCTTTGCAAATCCACTCACTCCTTTCTTTTCTGTCCTCATCATTCCTGAAGGGGAAAACAATTTTGCAAACACGTTGGAATGAATTTTATCTGGTTTAGTTGGAGAGGGCTTTGTTGGTAAAGGTTTTATTTTTTTCCAGGGTGTATTGGGCACAAAAGTGCTCATCTCACTGCCCTCTTCTTTGGAGACCCTGAATCCAGGGAAATCTAAGCCCTGGGAGGAGCTGAGGAGCTCATACGGATTTAACAACTACAGGGATGTGCAAACAGGTGTAGTTTGAAATTACAGCAGAGGAATTGAGTAAAAATGCGCTCAGGATCAGGAAATATTGCAAGATGAATATAAAGCCTCAGATTGGCACATCCACAGCTCAGTGGGTTATTTGTGATCTTTTTCTCCCTGAGATAACAGCTATTTCTCCTTGTGATGTTTTCAGGGAGCAAGCTCCTTGATTAGAGCTGGGGGAAAATTAGGAATTCCAGCAGAGCTGGTGCTGTGCAGGTGATACGTGGCAGATGTGACTCTAACTGCTAACCAGAACACACATTTTTGTGTTAAAATTGGAAAAATTGGGGTTTGTTAAAGGAGGATTTTTGTTGGGTTTTTTGGGTTTTTTTTTGTTGTTTGATTGCTTCTTTTCAAAGGAAGTGTTAAAATAATGTTAGATTTTGAGTGATAATACCTCTGGCACTGGCAAAGCAGTAAAATTGACTGTAGTTAATGGCACACTGTGGAGTTTAGATCCAGAGGGATTCCATCCTTATCCCAGCAGCATTGAACCACTTTGATGAAGACAAGCCCTGAGAGCACAAGGTGCTCCTTTCAAATTTAAAGTGGCACAATTCAGGCATCAGCTGTAAAGGAGATCAATTAAAACTTTGGAAATTTATATTGAAAACTGATAATCTGTGAAAATAAACCATTCTTGGAGCTTCTCTGTACTCACTCACCCAATTCAGGTAATTGAAATAGAACTTCAGTGTTTTCACCTTTGATTTTTGTAACAGCAGGAAGGAAGGAATTGAACTTTACATTTCCCCACTGCCTGAATCCCTTTATCTTTCAATGACTGGAGACAGAAATTTACTGTGAATTTAGCCTCTTTTGGTGCTCCAGCCCATTCCCCAGCTCTGTTCCCTTTCCTGGACCTGCTCCAGCTCCTCAGTGTCCTTCTTGTCCTGAGGATCCTGAAGCTGCCCCCAGGACTGGAGGTGCCTCAGCAGTGCCAGCCCAGGAGATTTCCTCTTCTCATCTCCCCTTTCCTCTCTCAGACCCAAGGCTCCAGCCTGGGTCTCCCCAGGCAGTTCAGTTGTCCCAGGGCTGACATGATTCTTCTCCAGGATGGTGGGAGGTTTTCCATTTGCTCTCAGGTCTTTGGGCCTCCACAGCAATTAATCCTATTCCCACTTAATTATAGGGAGATGCATTTTGTGTCCTCATCAGGATATCTACAGCTCTCCAGAGAGTGTTTGTACCAGATTAGATGTGCTGAAGGCTCACTGTGGTGCTGTTTACTCAGTTTGATCAGCTCAGAGGTGTAGGGCCATTTTTAATTGCACATGGAGGGCTTGTCTTTGGCCGTGGATATTTATTGCTGTGTTGTGTCATAGTGGGAACAAAGTGAATTCCATGTGCTTCAGGAAAATGAATGGAGTCACAGAACCACAGGATGGTTTGGGTTGGAAGGGACCTTCAGGATCATTTATTCCCAACCCCTGCTGTGGGCAGGGACACCTTCCACTAGACCAGATTGCTCCAAGCCCTGTCCTACCTGGCCTGGAGCACTTCCAGGGAATAAGGCACCTAATCTAAAGAAAAGGTGAATTTGTAAAATGCCACTCAGTGCCATCTCTGGTTGAGCTCAGAAGCAAAGGCTGGGAGAGCTGTGCAGGGAGCCAGGTGCCTTCCCTGCAGGAGATGTGTAGGAGTTGTTGTTCTTTCCAGGTCAGCAGATTGAGGACTGGCCTGGAAAAATCCCGGTGACATCCACAGAGCAGGAATTTCAAACTCTGAGTGAAAAGCAGTTTAGTGAGGGGGAGAATGACTTTTTACATGGTAGGCAGTGCCAAGACAAGGGGAATGGCTTCCCTCTGTCAGAGGGCAGGAACAGATGGGATATTGGGAAGGAATTCCTGGCTGTGAGGATGGGGAGACCTTGGCACAGGGTGCCCAGAGCAGCTGTGGCTGCCCCTGGATCCCTACAAGTGTCCAAGGCCAGGCTGGACATTGGGGCTTGGAGCAACCTGGGACAGTGGAAGGTGATGGGCTTTGGGTGCCTCTAATCCAGCCTCTGCCTAAATCTTACTGAATTTAAATGTCCATAACATTTTTCACTCTATGGAGAACCAGTGCTCACCCCAGGACCACAGAGAGACGTGATAATAGGTGTTTGCATACATACATTTTACAGACACACATCTTACAGAATCCGGGTGATTTCCATTCAAGCCCCGTTCCCTGCAGCTTGAGAGCCACTTCTTCAACCCTGCAAATTCCATTCTTAGGGATCTTTAATGTTTTATATGCCAAAGCTTGGGAAAAATCCATCTGCCAGTTGGGCTGGAGCTGTACAGGTAGATTCTTCTCCAGGAATAGCTTCCCCTGTGTTTCCTTAACCTTGGAATTCCCTTGGGAGAGGTATTCTGTGTGCCAGTGCCTCATTTCCTGTTTGCTTCACCCCAACTGCCTCGTTGGATTTCAGTCCACACGGATTACTTAGCATATAAATTAACTCCTGGAATACATGTACAAACCTCCCACCCAGCCTCCCACTTAGAAAAGAAACTCACTCAATGTTGTGGTGGAAAATGTGATTTATGAGCTAATTCCCCACCTGGTGCAGGAAAAGGATCCAGGTTTTAGGTGAGTTGTGTTGAACAGGATTTATGGTTTTGGTTTGGGATGGTTTTGCCACAGATTTGGGTTTTCCACCCCAAACCCCTGCAAGGCAGTGCAAGTTGAATTTTTTGGTTTATTTCCTCAAAGACCCCTACTTTAACACAGCAGGCTGTGATTTAAAACTGAACTGCATGGAGTAGAACTCAGTTTGGGATTTGAAAAGTTTAGGGCATTCCAAGACTTAATTATAAATGAAACTGATTTATAGTCATGTCTGCCTATCACTGCATCATAATTCCAGTGGCCCAAAATTTGACTGTTCCTGAAGAGAACGATTTAATTTTAATACTATTTCATTGTGATATATTTTCCAATTAAAAAGCCTAGAATTTCAACAAAAAGGGTTTCTAAATGGGAACAGAAATACAGATAATGGATTTCCAGAATGTTTTGCCAGAATCTTTCCACGTTGATTTCTTCCTGACTAAAAGAATTTGCCAAATGAGAGTGTCCAGCCACTTGGGGACATGGCATTGCTGGGGGAACAGTTGGATTCCATTATCTTAGAGGGATTTTCCACCCTAAATGATTTCAGGATTCTATGATTTTTTTTCCTGCCATTGAAAAAATATTGCAGTGAAATAAAACATTTCTCACGGAAGATGGTTTGGGTCTCCTCATAATCCTGATTTAATCTGATTTTAGTATCTAGCTCCTAAGTACAACTTTTGTGTAAAAGAAATAATTCTGAATTCTTCAGGAGAAAAAAATCTGGACATGGCACAGGGTTTGTTCTGCACCTTGAAAAGCCATGGCAGATAGAGTAACTGTGCTTTCAGGAAAGTCAATTTAAAACTGGTCTTAACAAAAACCTAAACCAGAATATTGAAGGAGCAACATTTGCTGCATTTCTGTGTGATTTTTACCCTGATACCATTTGCAATGGCTTTGAAGGACTTGGATCTGAGGTGTTTGTGGGATGTGAAGGAACTCTGGGTTTCTTTCCAGCCCTTTTCTCTCCTGGGAATGGGGAGCAGCTCTGTAATGTTCCTGCTGGGTTTCATTTCCCTGCCTTGTAGCTGTGTATCTTCATCTTGAGTAAGATGTGGGTCTGAAATCGTTGCTTAATTAAGACTGGAACAGTAAATAAACAAAACTATTGCATCTCCCATGTGGAGCAACGTCAGGTATGTGAGGAATAGATAACAGTCTTTATATTTTCTAAAACTTGGGTGGTTTTTCCTTTCATCTTCTTAGATCCTCCCAGCAGAAAGAGCAGCTCAGAGAAGCGGGAACTCCCCAGAAGAGTTTCTGCATTTTGTGGGTGGCTGGTGGCTTTTTAATCAGTGTAAAAGTACCCCAGTCCTGAGCTATTAACCAGTAATTGGTGACTGTAAACAGCAATTTCACTGTTCCACAGGAAAATGTTTGTCCTGCAGTGAGACTTCCTAACAATGAAAATTGGGCAGCACCCAGATTTCAGAGCCAGTGCTGGATTCCAGCATTCCTGGGCTTTGGGAGCTCAGCTGCCTTCCTGGAGATGCTCAGAGCTGCTGGGGATGCCAGGGATCCCTTGATTTAAGGTATTTTCCAGTCTGTCAGTGGAGTCACTCAGTCAGGGGGCACAGCACGAGTGTCCCTGGGGACCATCCAGTGGGAGGCAGGGAAGAACAGTGGTTGAAGCCTTGTTTGGTTTTAAATGTGATGATCTTTCAAGGGAACAAGACTTTCAGAGAAGCTTATGACTCAGTGTGCTGAAATCACCACTATTACTCTGTTTCCTTCTTACTTAACGTTTTATTCTGGTATAACAAAAGCATCAAACTCAAGCTAATTCAGATGTAGTGATGTTTGAATGAAATGTTTGTATCTTTGTAGAATCACAGTCATTGAGGTTGGAAAGGCACTCCCACGATCATTGAGTCCAACCCAGCACTGCCAGGGCCAGCAGTTAACCACGTTTAAATGTGTAGTTGTTCCTGTGTGAGAAGCAGAATCAAGTTCTGCTCCTGAATGGTATTTTATTTATATTTTTCCTACAGGTAGGAAGCTGTTAACTCTGGTCTACCAGCATAATTATTTAGGTAAAAATATAATTTCAGCGTGTAAATAACTTTCAAGTGCAGGCCTGACCTAATGCTCCTGATTCTTTTATGGCTTGCCTGCAGTGGAATGAAACTCAAAACATTTGTGGTTTGGAACAAACATTTGTTGACTGTTAAGGCTTCTGGGTGTAAATAGGGATGGGGAACTCCATTGGATTTGCTGGGTACATTGAATTAAAATCTCTTGTCAAGTACACTCAAGGATTTTGGAGCAGCTTGTTTATTTTAGCTCACAATTTGTACAAACAAACTACAGCAGAGCAAGGACTAACAGCAACTGCAGATGTTTGTAGCAGCCTGGACCACTGTTTATTGCTGTAGCATAACTCAGCCTAATTGGAAATTGCATAACGAGGTAAACAGCAAAACAACTGGGCTGAGCAATTCCTTGGTGGAGGCACAGGGAAAGTGCTCATAAATGTGTGTCAGGATGTAAGGACCAGTTAGGGGAAAGCTACTTCACTCCACAATTTTATCCATACATATATTTATATATTTATGTATTAAAGGCCAGGCTGGACAGGGCTTGGAGCACCCTGGGATAGCAGAAGGTGTCCCTGCCCATGGCAGGGGGTGGCACTGGATGATTTTAAGGTCCATCCAACCCAAAACATTCTGGAGCTCTGTGAATAAATTGCCTTTGACAAGGTTGTTCTCCCTGCCCTGTTCAGCTCCAAGGTTGGAGTGGGTTTGTTCAAACTCTTGGATACTTAGGAACAGGAGAGAAGGGATGCACATTAATGTATTTAATGTTTCCTCTCTCAGCTCTCTGAGCATTATTTACTGTTAATCAATCACCTGGACACCCCTTGCATGGAGAAGTAGAAACTTCCCTTGGCTCAGTGGCTTTAGGAAAAGCCTCTCAAAGTTGGCCCATCCTCTTTTCTCCATCCCTAATTACAGGGGAGAGCGTGTGCATGCAGCTGTAGCCATATGAAGATGCATCTAAAATCATAAATTTCCCTCTTACAACTGACCTACTCTTTAAAAATCACATTTCTTCTACGTAGAATTTAAAATAAATCTCTCAAAAGTGATTGAGAAAATTTGATTGAGACAGGTTTAAAGTCACCTTCACAAATTAAGTGAAAATGGAGACATTTTTCAGGGTTCAGCTTGATAAAGTTAACAGTCATTTCTTTTCTGATGTATTTTCTTAGAAGAAAGATACAAGTCTCTGATTTTGTGAGTGCAGCAGCCTGTCAAAAACAAAAAGAATACCTTTACCACTTCAGCTCAACACAAAATTTTGTATAGAGTAAGGGTTTGTGTAAGAGAGAATGTGTTGGCATTTTAATTTGCTGTACACATATTCTTCATAGTCTGCTGTGCTTCAGCCACTACTGGGAAGGGAATTTCCCTCTAATTTTTGCCTGAACTCACCAGTTTTTGATGGTTTTGCTTGGATTCCCAGTGCTGCTGAGTGCTTGGTGTGTCAGGGATGCTGCAGTGAGGTGCTTCAGATCCCTGTGGAAAAAGGGCTGGAAGGCAGAGAAAGGAGATGAAACTTTGCTACTTCATAAAAATGACCAATGCTGTGAAAGGGAACACAGGATGATTCAGTGGGTTTCTGTTGTTGCCCCCATCAGTGACTCTCTGCAGGATTTTTGGGAGATCTTCATTTTTGTTCCTCTGATGAGCAAGGGCAGCAGGGGGATGTTGAGAGGGCTGATCTGAACAAAAGTATCCTTAGTTTTACCCTGGGTTTGCCCTCTACTTCTTGATGCAAATCTGCTCTTGCTGAAATCCTGAATTTCTTCACACTGCTCTTCCCATCCCTCCTGTTTAGACTGTGAACTAATTTGGATCAGGGTGGTGCTTTGCCATGAATTTGTTAAATCCTTGGCTCCAGCAGCCAGTGAGTGTGCCAGGATGCTGAAGTGAACCCAGCTGTCAGAAAACCTCCATTTTCATTCTGTTCTGAGGACAAAAATCCTGAAACTGTTTGTTGGAGTGTGATACTTACTTAATTTGGGGATTATTAGCATATTGTGCTTCCATAACAAATGAGTTTCCTGTGATCTCTGGCACATGCTGGTGAAAAAGAGCCTCGCTTGGAAGGTGGTCTGTGTGTGTATCCTGTCAGGTTTGTTTGTGTTTCACATCCAGCTTAGTCACCTGGAAGGGTCTGCACTGTGGATAGTCCTAATTTTAAAAATGTTGGGAAGCACTGGGTTGTTGGACTTTAAAGCTACACTGAGCTGCTTAACAGTGTGAATTGGGAGCGAGCATAAACTCAGAGGTGTTATTTTAAAAATCACCAACTGGTGAGACTGGCCGGGCCTCCAGAAAACCATTCCCTGTGTCTTGGCTCACACCACATTCCTGCAGGCAAGGAGATGAGGAGTGGGACTCATTTCCACAGGGGGCAGCTTTGGGAGCCACCCGGATGGTTCCTGGATCAGAAGAAGACGTGGGGCAAGGCGGGATGCTGGGGAATTCTGAGCTCTCGGTGTGTTTGTGTCCCCAGATCATCAAGCTGAAGGCAGAAGCACGGCTGGAGCTGCTGAAGCAGATTGGGGTGTCCGTGGACACGTGGCTCAAGAGTGCCATGAACCAGGTGATGGAGGAGCTGGAGAACGAGCGCTGGGCCAGCCTGCCCTCGGTCACCAACAACGGCTCCGCACACCTGGTACGGATTCCGAGGGAAAACCTCTGCCCGGGGCCTCTCTCCAGGCACTGCTCTCACTTCCTATGGGATACTGCGAGTCCAGAGGATGCCCTGGGGGTGCTCACCTGGAGAGGAGGAGGCTCCAGAGACACCTCAGAGCCCTTCCAGAGCCTAAAGGGGCTCCAGGACAGCTGGGGAGAGACTGGGGACAAGGGATGGAGGGACAGGACACAGGGAATGGCTTCAGACTGACGGAGAAGGTTTAGATTTGATGCTGGGAAGGAATTCTTGGCTGTGAGGGTGGGGTGGCACAGGGTGCCCAGAGAAGCTGTGGCTGCCCCTGGATCCCTGGAAGTGTCCAAGGCCTGTGTTTGTTTGAAGTTTCATTAATAGTTGAGAACGTTACTTTGAGATCTTCGAGTGTGCAGATGTGAGTGTCAGCCCTCCAAAATTCCAAAGGAATTCCCATGCTGAGTTTCACTTCACATCCTCTCTGGTCACAATAGATGAGGATTTGTTGCATAGCTGTGTTAAACAGTGATTTTATTCCATTTCTTTTTGTGCTCCACCTCCTTTAACTTCCCTCTGTGCCTGTTGGGCTGCTCCCAGTCCCTCGTTCCCAGTCTCCCGGGCATGGCACAGTTGACCCTGGAGCCGAGCCCCTCGTGCTGGTCCCAGGCAATGCCACAGCCTGGGAGGTTCAGCTCTGAGTCTCATTTTCCCCTTTTACACTTACGTAGGCTCCTGTATTTAAAAATGGCTCTGTTGACCTTGGCAGGCCTGACAGGGACAGCCCAGAGATGGAATTCTTGGAGCTGGGACCAAAATTATGCCAAAATTCAGAGGAATTACTGCAGTCTGTAACAAGCAGCACTTTCAGTCCAGCCTGGAGGAGTGGGAAATGTTTAATAGAGCTGGGGAAGGGGCTGGAGCACCAGGAGGGGCTGAGGGAGCTGGGAAAGGGGCTCAGCCTGGAGAAAAGGAGGCTTAGGGGGAACCTTGTGGCTCTGCACAACTCCCTGACAGGAGGGGACAGCCAGGGGGGTCGGGCTCTGCTCCAGGGAACTGGGACAGGACCCATCTCTGTATATGTGCAACAAAACAAGATACATTATTTATATTTATATCTTTTTTTTAATGTATATAATCTGCTTTTCTGATCACCTCCCCTGCATTTCTTCCTGTGTTTGTGGTGTGTCCCACACCTTCAGTGTCCTTCTGTCCCACACATTTATTCCTGGGTGATGCCATCTTCCATCCCAGACTGTACAGAAGGATGAGCCTCATCAAGCAAACCTCTCAGTTTCCTGTTTTCCCTCTCCGTGCTTCCTTCCAAATGATTCCAGCCGAGGAGTTCAGAGCAGCCCAGGCACTGAAAATGAAGGCGTGTTTTTCCTCCTCGTGTTTGCAAACCAGGAGCAGATGTTGCCCAAACCTTCTAGACATGATTTTTTGATTTCCATGATGTCCCAGCTGGATGTCAGCCCTGGCTGCTGGGGCCATGCACAGCAAAAGGCACAGAAACAGGAGGAAAAACCTCAAATTTGCCACCACTTTTAGCTGGTTGCTGATCTCCCAAAGCATTGCCCAGCTGTAGGACAATTTTTTGGTTATTCCAACATCCATGAACACACTGAAGGAGAGATGGAGGCAAACTGCTCTTGAATGAGAGTTAGTGAGGAAGAAAAAAATCACCAGAACTGCAAGGATTTGGTTTGGAAATAGTAACATAAAAACTAATTAAGCCAGAACATGAAGAAGGTTTGTGCTTTTCTAGCCCTGGCCTAGAAGAGCAAAGCTGTCAGAGACCTGGTTTAGGGAAACTGCACCAGGAATTTGTAGGCTCAGCTTAACTTTTTTTTTTTTTTTTTTAATCAGTCTCTCACTTTTCACAGGGAGCACCACATTCACTCCCAGATTTATAGGAATAAACACAGGGAAGATGGCTCTACATAACAGTGTTGCCATTGATTCACAGAACTGTTTTCACAGAATAGTTCATCATTTTTCACATGAGATAAAGTATTTATTCAAAATATAACCCAGGCACGAGGCCAAAGCACAGCTTATGGCAGTCTTACCCAAACTTGTATTTTTCCAGCACAATGACTTCAGGTTATATTTAAACTTTCATAGCAAGTTTTTACAAATCTTCCTGTCTCTTAAGAATTTTTGAAATAAACTGCAGCAAATCTGCTATGCAGAATACACCAGCTAGAAGGTTGATTTGGGGGTTTATTTTTTTAAGCTTTAAATATTTCCATTGCAGATTTATTTTATAACTCCTGGTCACAGGTACATTAATGTTTCAGTAGCATAAATTCTCTTTTTTTTCTATTAAACTGTTATTTGTGCCTCTGCAATGGCATCTCCAAAGTACTTTAGTCACAGCTTATGTGAAAAATGGATTTTATAACTGTCCAGCAGTTGAGCTGGAGCTTCCAAAATCCTCTGCAGTGCTTTTTAAAGCCCACATGCTTGTGCTTGAACAAAGAAATCCAGCTGAATTGCTTTCAATAACAATAAGTCATAAAAAACACACGCTGAAAAATATTAACCTGCTCATTTTTATTGTTACTTCTTCACCAATTTTTAGCAGCTGCTGTAATGCCAACTGGAATTTGTTTTACCAGGTCAATGCTGATGCAGAAAAGGAAGAAGGTGAAGAGTTTGAAGACAGCATGGATGTTTTTGATGACAGCAGTTCTAGTCCTTCTGGTACTCTCAGAAATTACCCTCTCACCTGCAAAGTTGTTTATTCCTATAAGGTTAGTGATACATTTTTTTTTAGTTGATTAGAAAAATGAATTATATAAAAAACAAGTAATAAATGTGCCTTTGGGAGCTTGAGGTTTTCTTTTCTGATAGGGTGAGATTCAGGGAGATTCATCTGTCCCTCCTGAGGAGCTTCTGAGGGAGAAGGGCTTTTGTGAATGGCAGAACCTTCATTGGGACGTTTTAAATCATGTTAAAGCTTTCAGTTTTTAAAAAAGCATCACTTCTAATAAAAGTCTAGATGGGAATGTTCTTTCCACTGCCCATGCCTTGCCCTTAAAGCCACTTTTTTTTTCCATCCTTCCTATCCTGCATTCCAGGCTTCTCAGCCAGATGAACTGACCATAGAGGAACACGAGGTGTTGGAGGTCATTGAAGATGGAGATATGGAAGACTGGGTAAAGGTATCATTTCCTGAGCCTGTTCCCATGAACTCTTCTAGGATAGAAATTGGGGTGGGGGGCATGTTGGAACCTGGGAAACTGGGAGTTTAGAACTTTCTGTGCTGTCAGGCACTGACCCCCAAAAGAACATTGCATTTGACCTGAGGCTGTGGAAAAAGCTTCCAAAATTGTATAAGAGAATTAGGATCACAGGTGTTGTAGTTTAAATAGAAGTGTGTAATATCACAGAGTGAAAAATTTAGAATTTGGAGTTTTAAAATATAGCAGCATATAAAGAGCAAAATGAAAGTTTTAGGGCAGAAATTTTTTTCTGATTCACCTTCTTTTCATAAGTCTAGGTAGGACTTTTGTAATTAGATAAAAAGTGCTGCACTGCAGATCATGAGTGTTTAGTTATCGGGTCAAAAGTTAATTTAAGTGTTAGTTCTTAATTAAACAATTAGGCCTTAAAAGAAATACATCACCATTTTTAACTTGTTAACTAGAAGTGCTGTAGCACTCACTGTAACAAATAAAAATTAATAAACATCTGAGTCTGGAGAAAAATTACCATCTCCTGCACATTCAATCTAGCAAAAGAAAAAAAAAATTAAAACAGAGGATTCTTCCCAGAGCAGTGTTCACAAGCAGAGAATGTTGCTGTTGGTTCACAGGCACGGAACAAGGCAGGACAGGTGGGATATGTGCCCGAGAAGTACCTGCAATTCCCGACCTCCAGCAGCCTCCTGAGCATGCTGCAGTCCCTGGCTGCGCTGGACACCCGCTCCCACACCTCCAACAACTCCACGGAGGCTGACCTGGTGCCAGGCAGCCTCAATGGAGACTCCAATGGTAAATTCCAGTTAAAGACACATCGAGCTGGGTCGTGGAAACACTCTGGGCATCGAGTCTGGGAGATTTTCCCAGATTTCGTGGAATCACAGAATTATTTAGGTTGGAAAATAACCTCCAAGATCAGGAAATCCAGCCTTTGACCAAATCCCACCATATTGCAAAGTCTCATTTTTTAATGCTTTCAGGCATGGGAACTCCACTATTTCCCGGCCTCTTCCAATGTTTAATCACTATTTCAGGGAATAAATTTTCCATAACATCCAACCTGAACCTCCCCTAGTGCAATTTCAGGCCATTTCCTCTTGTCTTACCTCTGGTTTCCTGGGAGAAAAGGCCCCACCTGGCCATAACCTCCTTTCAGGGAGTTACAGAGAGAGACTGACCTGTATCTGAAAATAGATATTCCCAGTAATTATCTCTAATATTAAATCTGCATAATTCAACCCTTTAGCTCGTACAACTGAGATTAAAATTAAGAAGAACCACAATAATCTGGCTCAGCAATAACAGAATCTTTAAAAGAACTTCAAAACCACCAGCTCCAGCTACCAAACTTTGTGTATACTTCAAATTGCTTTTCTCAGCTCATTGGGTTTTTTCCCTTTCCCCTTTTGCAGTCTGTTTTGTAAAAGCACTTTATGATTATGACGGGCAGACAGATGACGAGCTGTCCTTCCCAGAGGGAGCCATCATCCGCATCCTGAACAAGGAGAACCAGGATGATGATGGTTTTTGGGAGGGAGAATTCAATGGCCACGTTGGGGTCTTCCCCTCGGTGCTGGTTGAAGAGCTCACGGCCTCAGAGAATGGAGAGACCCAGTGGATTGGGGATATCCAGGTATGGAAAGTTGGCTTGGTTTGTTATTTGCAAAGATCTGGCGCTTCTTCAGAATTGGGGAAAAAAAAAAAAATCAAAACTAGTTTAAGAAAAACTAATCAGAAGCTATTTAAGAAAAAAAAATATCAGAACCAATTTAGGAAATAAAAAAACGACCCGAGCCCTCACTGCTTGCATTTTAGTTTCTTACCAGCCTAATAGCCATCAATTGATGTATTCTTGCAAATTTGTGAATAAAAGCAGCTATTTGGATAGAAAGGAATCAAAGGAGAAAATTCACAGTTTATTTCCTGTCATTAATTTATGAGAGACTGAGGTGGCAGACACAACCTGGCAAAAAGAGAATTACAGGCTCTTTCAGCCCTAATTTAATATTTTCATACTTAAATCTGTTTTATATCCTCTCAGTTTTAAAGGGGCAGGATTCTACCAAGTTTTGGATTACAGTAATTTTGGCAAAAATGTCCTAATTTCTAAAGAATAGTTCTACGATCCTTATATCACATAAGAAAATCAGATACATTCCAATATGGAGTTTGAAGATAGAAATTGCACTCCCTTATTTTCTACAATGGAATTTTTCAGTATTCCTTGATTTAGGAAGACCCTGAAAATGACCATTTAAATGCATTTGGGCAGGGATAAAGCTCGTGATCCCAGCACTTTTATGTGAATCTCACTTGGCCGAGTGACCTTTTTGTTTGGAATAACCTTCAAAAAGCCTCTCTGAATTACCTGAAAATTTCTGCTCAGTGGCAACCTGTGATTTAACAAAATTGAATCCCTGTTGGATACCTTGGCTTTCCTTCCCAAACTTCCCTGCCAGCTGCTTTTCCTCCAGAGGGAGCTTGCTGGAGTAGGGATGGGTTGGAAAATTGGTGTGTGTGTGTGTGTGTTAAATGTGCCCAGGAGGATTTTCTGCAGCCTCTCCCTCTTTTTGGCACAGGTGTCCCCAACTCCAAAGGCCAACAACTCCCTGCCACCACTGCCTCTGTATGACCAGCCTCCCAGCAGTCCCTATCCCAGCCCAGATAAGAGAGGATCCCAGTTTTTCCCCAGATCTCCGTCGACGAATGGTGAGAGATTTGCCAACATTTTGGGTAAAGGTTTCATTTAGAAGCTTTTCGGAGGGGGGCCAAAAAGACACAAAAAGAGCATTTTTGCAACATAAATTCAGCAATACTGAGGGCCTTCTTTGTAACAGAGTGTTGCTTATTTTCTCAGAAAACAGCTTTGGTTCAGAGTCCCCTGGATTCTCCCAGCCTCCACGAATTCCTCCAGAAAGTTCCTATGGCAAACTGCGGCCTGTAAGTGACCAGCTCATCCTGTGGTTTTAACTGATAAAATACTATATAATATTATAAAATTATATTAATATTACATTATTACAATATTACAAATACTATAGCATACTGATACTGATATTCAAAGAGTAACAGCCCCTAAACAGAGGTGAAAAAGAGGTGGGGAGTAAATGCCAGAAGAGGTCAGTCCTGTGGTTTATACAATTCCTGATTTCCAGCAGTTTCCTGCACATTTGGGATTCTATTTATTTCCAACCCCTTTGGTTAGAGGGATTTGGATTCACGATTCTTAACGATGAGGAATTTGTGTTGTCTTTGCTGACTAGAAAAAGGACATTTGCCAGAAAAGGAAGGGAAGAATTAAATCACTTAGAACTGGACAAAATCCACTTCCTGTGATTACCTTTGAAATCAACTTTTAAGGCTTTTAAAGCCCTAAACCAAATCATTCTAAAACACAATATTTGTGTTTTCCTGGCCTCCTCAGTGAAGGAGGTTGCAGAAAAAGAGCATTTTTGGATATTCAAATAATATATTCTGAATACTGCAGTAGTATTGGGCAGTTTGGTGCCAGATTGCTCCACAGTTCATGTTTTCCAGAGCAAGTCTGGTGTATTCTGAAACGGTGGTATAAAAACCCTGTTGGCACTAAATCTGATCTCTGTCAGGAGCAAAAATGACTGATGTGACAGAGTGTGAAAACAACATCAAATTTTGGGTGTGCATTGCTGAGGTCAGTGATTGATGAAGTATCAGTGAGTCAGGTGCAGCAAAACATCCTGGTACTTCCCACTTCACAGAAATTCCAAGCAAAACCACCATCAGATTGAGCATGTGATGAGCCTCTCCCAGGCTGTGGAATAGATGTGGGATTGCACCCTGGAGAGAATCTGTGCCAGGTCATAAGGAAAATCCCTGCCGGCTCAGTTGTTGGGGAGCACTGGACACACAGCCTGTTCGTTTGCATCACCTGCAGGGGGTGAGCCTGGAGGCCTGAGCACAGGGAATTTCTGTGAGGGATTTCTGTGGTGGAATTTGGCTTTTTGTGGTAGTCACAGGCTGGTTCTGAACGTTGCAGGTGCGAGCAGCTCCACCCCCGCCGACACAGCACCACCGCCGGCCCACGGAGAAGATCGAGGACGTGGAAATCACTCTGGTGTAACGAGGGGACTGGCTAATTAGTAGTGCTACAATCAAGGCCAAACACAGCTTTTGGTCAATCTCGTTTTTAGGCACCTTTGCATGATGAAGACTTGGACTAGAGCGAGCGCTAGGGAGGATTTTATGTGGCAGTGACCTGGCGGATTCCTTCCCACAGTCATGAATATTTTGTGCCTTTTGTTTTTTTGTTTGTTCGTTTGGATTTCTCTACGTCATTCTTCCTCTCTTAGCACAAACCAAGACAGGCCAAGATTGGCTTTTTTTTCTTGGCTGAAGATGCTCCATTTTTATGTGGAGACAAAGAAAGAGCCCCGTTCGTGCAGCTTAGTCTTAGCATCCTTTGCTCCTGTGCATTAGTACAGTATATTACTGTTGCCATAGGAATGTGTTAAAGATTGTGGATCCTTCCAGTAGCATCACCTGCCTGATCAGGCATTCATCAGAAGAATGAAAAAGGGAACAGAAAAAAGAAGTCTAAAGGAGAGGCTGGCTCCTCTTGAATCCCCCTGCAGAAAGGAAGAGATGGGAAAATGATCTCCTGGAGAAGCAAAAGCGTTCGTTCCATGGGTGCTCCCCTTGTCAGTGATTCACAGCTGAACATTCTATTCTGCCTTTGGATTTTTGTGTTTACTCAGTGCATTTACTCGTAGAGAATCTAACATGGAGGTGCTGAACCAGCAGAAACATCTTCTTCCACAGCAGAAACCAACGGGTAGAAAAGCAAAAAAGCAAGTGAGATTTTTTTGTCTAGATCTGGAAATTGAGCTGCTTTTTTTTTTTTCTTTTTTTTTTTTCTTAGCAGATTTTGGGGATTTTGGTTTTTTTTGTTGGGTTTGTTTTATTTTTTTAAAGCATTTGGGTCACTCTTATCCCAGTTATTGCCGTGTACTTTATTATCCAACGTTAGCAGTGTATATTTGTCATCAAACCACCTGAGTTCTAGAGTTAGCAGTTCCATTTAGAGTATTTACATGCATTTAGTTGTTGCATTGGATGGTCCTGTAGCCTTTTCCCACCCCAATCCCATTAACCAGCCAAAGCCAGGGAGCCAGGAGCAGCTCCAGGATCTGCCTTCACACCACCCTCATGCCCGAGATGTGCCCAATTCCTCTCAGAAAAGAAACTGAGAGGAAAAGAGTTTCACATTCCCCTCAGAGAGGTCTGAAAAGGGAGCTTGGATTTTGGTTTCTTGAGAGAAAAGGGCAGAGAATATTCTGAAGTTGAATGTGGAGTGGAATCGTTAGAGGAGAGGGGAAAACAGGATGAAAACAGGTTTTTCATTTGGTACTGACTGAAATATTGTCAGCATTCTCCATCAGATGAAAACTTCAGATCAAAGGCATCCCGAGGTTGGGTTTGGAGCTGTTCATGGGTTCTCTTGTGTCTTCATGGTTTTTTTTTTTCAAAGCCAGTAAGTTTTCTACCTTTAGTTTACTAACAAGGGCTATTTTTTGAGGCTGCATTTACAACAAAAACCCAACGACTCATCTAACAAGATTTTATCATAAACTTTGCACATACTTGGAAATCCCAACCCAGGCTGGGTCTCTGAGACATCCAGTGTTTGCCAGTCTCCTTTCCCAGTGGGATCCTTAACCAAGAGTGAGGATATCTGAGGACAACCATTCATGGATCAGTTATGGAATCAGTGACTGTCCAATGAAGTCTTTTCCATATTATTCCTTCTTTTGCACCTCTTGTCCTGTTGATCTGTTTGAGGTCTTTTTATGTGTTTATCAAACTTATTCTTAAGTTTAAAAAGAAAAGTTAAAAAAGATTTAACTGTTTGCAAATATTTTGAGATCTTCACAACGCAGAAAAAAATCAAGTTTTTGCCATAATGTTCATGTTCAATTCTTTTGGCCAGTTTTTCTGTGTCCTTCACACCCGGACTTTCAAAAATCCAGAAAATTTTTATTTAAAAGTCTCTTTAGTTGTATTTTAAAATATTTTCTGTAAGAGCTGCTAATTTTATTTAAAAAACAAAAGTGAAAAAAAAAAAAAAGCTAAAAAAAAAAAAAAAAGGAAGAAAAGTTGTAAAAAGATGCCTCCTTTTTAACTATGATTTCTTCATACCGGGCATGTATCGGCCGTCGCATCGTGTACAGCTCAGTACACCCTGAAAGCATCAGTGCAAATGCTTTCTTTATATTGGCTGTAAAAAGTTTGTATTTATTATGTATAAAAAGTTGAATAATAAAAAAGTGGAACTAAATCCCTGGTGCCCCGGGAGATTTGGGGAGGGGGAATTGAGGGGAAAACCCAGGGATAAAAGTGAGCATTGAGAGGGAATTTGTGCTTTTTCACAGAAATTTGAATCTTGTGCTTCGGGAAAAGGACATCCTTAAAGCCAGCTTTAAACATCTTTTGGACGGGGCATTTATACAAAGAACAAAACGTTGCTAAAAATGAAGAGCCAGCAACAAAGCTCCAGTTATCAAAATAATTGCTTAATAGCCTTGATGCAATTAGGATAATTGCTTAAAGAAAGCGAGGGGAGTGATTGATAACAACCCTTCAGAGTGATTGTCCCTTCATAGGCTTGATTTGCCTAATTGTGCCAGGAGTATTCCCAGTGCATCCCAAGCCTCTCCAGCTTTGGGATCCCTCTGTGGGCTGTGTTTCCAGGATGGATTTTCTCACTCAGCACTTGGAAGCTGCCTGCCAGTGACCACCCATTGCTGGGCTAATCCCAGTTTCCTCCGGTTGGTAAGTGCCAAATGATCCATAATTTCCACGTGCTCCCTGGTTGTGGAGACTCTTTCTCCCTTGTGGAGCACAGCACTTTGCTGTGGGGTTGGATTGGACCTTTTTTCACTTCCACTCTTCCCACAGAGCTGTTGCACGGACCTTCACTTGTTTCCCCTGAGCTCCTGCAGCCTCTTCCTTTGAGAAATCCCATTTTTCCTGCTTTTTATATGGATTCACAGTGCTCCTTCAAAAATTACTGTCCTGCCTTGCTGCTTTGACAGCTCTGTCCTTTTCTTTTCACTTTTGCTTGTTGCTTGGGGTCCTTTTCACCACCTCTACGACTTAAAAATTATTTTAATACCCTTAATTCAACTGCGGTTCCACTTCTCCTTTCTTCCATTTGTAGCAGACCACCTTCGTGCCTCTGCTTGTTCTCCTTCCCAAAACAGAACCAGCAGCAGCTATGCTGTGATCCCATCGTGCTTGCCATAAGCTGATTTCCATGAAAACCTCCCTGAGGTGCCTTTCCTGCAGGTGAGAGATGGGCACTGTGTGAGCAGCACAAAGCGACCACTTAGAGGCAGAGAGAGGTGCTAAAGAAACACGAAGGCTCCAGGGCTCTATTTCTCGCTGGGCATAGTTAAGGGAAGGAATCTGGGGAGCTTTCCCAGTGCAGAGGGTGAAACGTGGGTCCCTGGAATTCAGCAGCAGGATCTGTTAGAACCAGCGTTTCCTCTGATTGCTTTGGTTCCCAGATTTTGGGTTTAAACTGAAAGAATGTTGATATGGATTGGGTATTTAGGAGGAAATCTTCCCTGTGAGGGTGGGCAGGCCCTGGCACAGGGTGCCCAGAGCAGCTGTGGCTGCCCCTGGATCCCTGGAAGTGTCCAAGGCCAGGTTGGACACTGGGGCTTGGAGCAACCTGGGATAGTGGAAGGTGTCCCTGTCTATGACAGGGATAGAATGAGGTGATCTTAGATCCCTTCCATCCCAAACCAATCTGGGGTTCAGCGATTTTCAAAAAGGTTAATAGAACTCAGATTGGGTAGAAGAGATGGGGATGAACGATGTGATGTTGACTCCAAATTGTGCCAGGGTTTCTTTTTGTTTGTTTTATGGAAATATTGAACCAAAGCAAGTGGGCGAGTTCTCTTTCCTGTGTAGCACAAATGTCTCTCACTGCTGATAGTAATTAAAAAAGAAAACAAAAACTGCATCATCTCTATGTAAAGCATCTTCTGCTTCTTGAAAGTCTGGCTGCTCTGCAGCTTGCACTGCTTTTCCAGCAAGGTCCCTTTAGTTAATAACTTGTAAATCCCTGCATGGCAGGGGCAGGATTAGCAGGGAATCTGCCTCAGTCAGCCTTTGGAGCCTCCCAGGAAGGACAGGATGCCGCTGCCAAGGGAAGAGTTCAGTCTCCCCACATTTTTTCCATTTGCAGATCTGCTGCCCTACGTGAAAATCTTGGGATGGATGAGGGTAAATGTGCTGTCCCCCCACACCTGGACAGGTGTCACCAAGAGAGGGGAGCTCAGGGGTATTGAGACCTCAGTTGAAGGCACTGGGGGAGGCTGGAGAAAGTGAGGGATGAAAGGGAGGAAAATTTAACTGAAGTCAGGGATGCAGCAAAGAGACAATAAAAAATGCAGCCAGGAAAATGCAGACGTGCTTGCCATGCCAAGTGGTTTCCTACTCCAGGCATTCCCCAGGGGGATTGAGGATTACAGATCTGGCAGCAGGATCAGTGCAGCAAGTGAGCCTCTGCATTGCAGGTCATTTCAGCCAGAAAATGAAAGAAAGCACTGCAGTGATACCAGAATGGAGAGGTGGGAAATCCCTCTGGTTGGTGGAGCAGCACAAGGAGGAGGGGGAGAGTGGGTCTGACAGGTACCTGTGCATCTCCTCGGATCCTGGCACTGCTGCTGAGAGCCTGGCCCCATCCTCTTGGCACCCTCCCTTCCAGTATTGCTGCACATGGAAGAGTTCCCCCCAGCCTTCTCCTCTCCAGGCTGAAAATGTAGAGAATCCTAGAATAAAATCGGAGGGCAGGAGGAAATGGCCTCAAGTTGTTCCAGGGGAGGTTTAGGTTGGATATGAGGAAAAAAATCTTGTCTGAAAGGATTTTCAGGCACTGGCACAGCTGCCCAGAGCAGCAGTGGAGTCCCCATTCCAGGAGGGATTTAAAGCCATGTGGATGTGGCACTTGGGGACATGGGATAGTGGTGGCCCTAGCAGTGCTGGAGGAATTATTGGACTCCATGATCTGAAAGGATTTTCCTGAATGATTCTCTGGCAGGGAGAACCTCTGTGCTAACCAGTGCTGGGCTGAGTGCTGTGCAGTGGTTGTGGAGACTCAGGAATGGGGTTCCAGGATCCAGCCTTCAGACTGTACTTCCTTAAGGATCCTCAGAGAGAAACAACATTCTGCCACGGCCTTGTGTCTGTTCCCAAAAATCCTTTGGAATTAAACATGTGCTGTAGCCAGTGGCAGCTTTTTGTGTTGGAAATGGCTTATGGAGGCTTTCAAATCCCGAGTGTGGCCAACATTTCCAGGGAATGAGGCCTGGGGTGGTGTCTGCTGCATCCATTTTCCAGCCTGTCTGTGTTAAGCAGCAGTTCTTCCACCACTTGGTTTAAAGTTTCCTTTTGCTGTCTGCTGGATTTCACAGCTGATATCCAAAGGGAACAGGAGCCAGGCCCATGGGACATGCAGCTCTGGAGATCAGGAATTGCCTCTCACAGACCCTGTCACTGCCAGCCTGGACCGTGGCCAGGGTTTAAATGGGCTTTACAGAAGGCTTTAGATTCTCTTGTATCATTTCACACAAAGATGTGAATATCTTCAGAGTGTTCTGGGTCAGGCAGGGATGGCTGTGAGGATCAGGAAACAGGGATAACCTCACTTCTAGAGGGCTTTGTCTTCACTACAGAAGGAGAAGCTGTTCAGCCACAAGTGTGTAAGTTGAGCTTCACAAAGATCCCAGGATATTCTGAGTTGGAAGAGACTTCCAAGGACCATGGAGTCCAGCTCTTGGAGATCTAACCCCAGCCCTTGGCATTATTAACATCATGCTCCATTTCTTCTGGCAGCTAGAAAACATCCCACCCTGACCTCACCTGGCAGTGGGGTGAGCATGGAATGGGCCCCACTGAGGAGGAACTGGGAGCTCATTTCTGCCCTCCACTCTGGCATCACCTCTGGACAAATCCGTGTGTCCTGTTTGCCAAGCACTGCCAGCACACCTGAGGGTTTCTCCTTAAGAAAAAACCAGTCTTGTGCCATGCTGAAGTGCCCCTTCTTATTTCAAAATTGCTTTCATTCCACTCCTAGATTTTCACCTTTTTTGATGGAGTGGTTTTGGGGTTGGATTTTTCTTTTTGAATGCAGATTGAAGAGTGAGTGCTGTGAGCTGTGCTTCAGCTCTGCTGTAATTAGTTTTGTCTACTGTAATTGCTTCTCCTTTTTCCATTGTTTAGTGAAAGACGAATGAATTTCCAGGTCTGGTTGCATTGGGAATGCTGACAGCAGCTTTTTAAAATCCCACAGCACAGCTATTTGTCTTTTTTATTCAGCTGAATCCTGCAGAGTGGGACAAATTTGGCTTCTCCTCTGTGTCCTGGGCAAATTACTGCACTAATTAATTTCTCTAAGACTGGGGCCTCCTTGCTTAGCAGAGGGAAGGGATGGAGTGGGGGCACTGTCTGGAAAACAGCAACAACCCTGGATTAACTCCTGGAATAAACTTGCATGAAGAGACATGAGAAGCTGAGGGTTTAAAAATAAGGTTTATGGGGTTAAAAAAACCCTCATATTGTGGTATTGATCCCAATTGATAAAAACATCTTAGTTTCTGAGGAGGGAGCAGCTCTAATCCTCACCTTTTTAATGCTCCCAGGATTTCCTGCTGCAGGTTTTGCTGTGGGGTTTAAAAGAGAATTGGCATTTTTCTTGGGAATTTGATGGCAGAAGTGACTGCTTCTCCTTAAAAAGGAGGAAGGGATGCTTTGTGTGACAGCAGGAGAAGGGCCAGAGAGGGGACTGTGGCTGAAGGACTTGGGGGTTCTGAGAATATCAGTGACAGTGGGAGATGACAAATTCAGTGACAGGATGCCAGGAGAGAAGGGCCCTGCAGAGGGAAGCTCCTTTTGGCAGGGAGAGACAGGGGGAAGCACTGAGTGCTTGGGCTTCCCAGGAATTTCTGTGAAAGGATCTGAGCACTCATGGGGTGCTTGGGACATCAGAGCTGAGGCTGAGCCAGGAATGAAGGTGGCAGAAGGGAAAACGAAAATGTAATGCTTTTCTAGAAAGGGTGAGTTGAAGGGGTTTTTTGCCAGAGAAACAGGTGGTAGTTTTTTTATTATCCGTTTTTTTCTCTTCTTTCCAAACAGAAATTTAATTCCAAATATTAAATTAAATACATATAAGTAATAATAAATACAGCACTCCCTATTCCCAGACAGCCACAAAGTATTGTTGAGGTCAGTGCTAATTATTCCCCAAGGACACTGTTGGAGTGGGATTGCTCTGGGATAACGAGGGATCTTGTGTTAATTCAGCTGGCAGAGCTGCTCTACCTAACAGTGGGGAGCTGCTGCTGCTGCTGCTGCTGCTGCTTTCAAAATTACCTGACCGAGCTAATCTGAGGGTGAGGAGACAATTTATTGATTTGGAGTCCTAGCCAGACGTAAGTGGAGATAATTCTGGGATGCTAGTGGTATTATTCCTACAGAAAAGCAGGCTGGGTAAAGATTTTCAGGTTTTTATTAGCCCCTGTCAAACCATTGGGCTGCATGGCAGCTTGAATGTTTAATTTAAGATGTGAATGGCTGAGATACCAAAAATCAGAGCTCTCTGGGTGGTGGTCACGGAAGATTTCTGCTGAAACTGCTCATTTTCTAAAGCCAACAGCCCCTCACGCTGCTTTGAGCTTCCCCTCTAAAGCTATTTTTAACAGATAAGGGGGGAAAAAAAAGGTGTTAAGTTTGCAGCTCTTCTTTTGCATTCTGGTCAGGTGTCTTGTCCCTCTTCATGGCTCTCCTGCAAGCTGGCATCTGAGGGTTCTGCTTAATGTCCTAGAAAATAACCTTGTGCTTGGACCAGCAGCCAGTTTATCACTGCTGCTCCCTGGCTTTGTCTCCGGGGTGGAGAGGAGACAGGGAAAGGAGGGAAAAGCAGAGAAAGGGAAAAACAAGGAAAGGAGGGAAGGCACAGAGCTGGGTATTGCCAGGCTGCTCCTGGACCAGCAGCTCCCTCCCTGCTGAGACAGTGCCAAGGCTCAGCTTGGCAAAGCAGTTCTGCTTCCCCTTGTCCAAGCAGGGAGCTGAAATCCTGGGATCCCTGAGGGTCTGGGATTGGAGACCTGATCCCTGCTGGCTCCTGCTGCAGCCTCAGCAAGTCCTGGCAGCTTTACTGCCTCCTGTGCTCTTCAGCTCTTTAGAGGGTGTCATCCTCCCACATGGATGGCTCTATGGATTTCTCTGGCAGTGGAAAGCCATTCCCCCTTTATCCTGCCACTCCAGGCCCGTGCTTGTGTGTCACATCAGCAGGGAATGGCCTTTGTCACCAGCCTTATCTCAGTGCACTTGTAAATCATCACAAAATGTGATGCTGGGGCAGAACAGCTCCTCCTGCCCTCAGCCTAGTTCCTGGGGCTTGAAAACTGATTAAGAATCACTTGCTGAAGCTGCTGGGTCTCAGGTGACAGTGCCAGGGCGAACTGCTCTCCTGGAAATGCCCATTAAAGTTTCAATTTACATCCCTCACCCAGAGCCGTGGTGTGAGCTGCTGGAATGACCTCTGCCAGCAGCCACTCGGTTCATTAAATAGTAATGAGCCCAAGGATTCCCAGCTAAACAGCACACCGAGCATCCTTATTCCATTTCCTGTTTTTAAAGGAAGTCTAAATTATTTAATAATCTGCTTTAAGTCCTTAAAGTGAATGCAGGCAGTGAAGAAAGATCCTGTTTAGGGGGGCAGATGCCCAAAGGAAAGTGTGGGAGTGATGGAGCTGGTTGGGAACAGCCACTAAAACACTGGCATCAATTTATCAGCTGTGTTGGAGGTCACAGGTTGCAATTACAATCGAGTTGGCTGATGGGTCATACTCTGTGCTTCACTAACACCTTGCTGAGTGCTGCAATTCCTGGATTAAATCCAGACAACTTCCAATGCTCAGCTTCTGTTTTGCCCATTTGGTGGTGGGTTTTCAAGCTTTAATGTGTCCTCAGAGGTGTGGATTCTCCTGGAGGGTCACACACACCTCTCCAGAGCAGCTCTTTGTCTTTCTTTAGCCTGGAGCTGAGCTGGTGCTGCCCGAGTTTTAATCCCACTATTCCAGCTGCAGGGAAGGAGATGGGATTGGGGCAGCTGAGAGCTGTCTCTGCCTGGAAACACAGTGCCCTCTTCCATCCCCGTTCTGCAGGATCCTGCCACCTTCCCCTGCCTCCAGAAGGTTTGCTGGACATATTCCCCCTGTCCTTGCCAAGCAAAACCAGTGAATCCTCCTAGGTGTGAAATGTTTACAAAAGGTCTGTAAATGTGGCCCTGACTCCCTGTCCTCCCAGCCCTGTTCCCTCCATCTTTCCCCGTTCTGGAGGGCTGCTCCACGTGGGAAGGCAGAACAGGTTTCTCAGAAGATTTGCAGAGGTGTCTCGAAATGGTGAGTAACTCAGTGAGGGGTTTATACAGCTTGGGCAGTAGCAGCTGCTCCAACTGCAGCACTAAACTCATACAGCATCTCCTGCAGTAAAATTCCTGTCTGAGTCAGACTTTACAAATGCTTTACAACTGGTGCTTGCAATTCATCTTATCTCTGCTGGAATTACCTTCCAGGACCCATCTCCATTCATTGAATTCGAGCTATCTCATCTTGTCCATCTCTACCCCGGGTTTTATTTTCCACAGCTACTCCCGGGGAAAATTCATTAGCTCTGCAGTGCCTCTGATGGTTGTAGGGAAGGTGATTTGGAAGGTTTTTTGTCCTAGGCTGCTGATTCCTGCACTACAGGGGGTGGGTGGGATGTGGCTGTCCAAATCCCCCTGGAGCACCATGGCTTGTGTTTGCATGTTGAGAAATCATAAGGAACAGGCTCCTGCAAGGGAGATTCCTGAATTCCTCAGGCATATCCAGAGAGGTGATAAGGCCTGGCATGAGCATGTCACCCCAAATCCTGCAGGTGTCTGAGCTGGAGAGAGCACAGCAGGAATGGGCAGCCCCTGTGCTTCTGCCTGTACCAGTTTGCATTTTTTATGACCCCAAGGTTGTTCCCTCATCCTCCTGCAGAGCCAGCACAGTCCCTGGCAGGATCTCCCTTATTCTGGGAGCAACAATGGCAGCTGAGGACTTTCCCAGGCAGGACACTCGTTCCCAATGCCACCTTTGTCACTGCCCACAGAAAGCAGAGGATATCCCAAAACCCAGTGTGCCATGGAGCTGGGAAAGCTGCTGGCTGTCCTGGCCCTTTCCCTGCAGAGGGCTGCCAGCCCCTCCTGCCTGCTCTGAACAGGAGCCAGCTTCCTGGGGAGCAAACGCTGGGATACTGGATTAATTGAGCCCGTGCAATGCCCATAAACCATGTCACTGTCTGGGCAGTGAATGGAGCTGGGGGGAGGCAGGACAGCTCCCGATTCTCAAACCTGCTCCGAGCCACATCCCCCACAGCGAGGAAACCTGGCACCACCTCCCAGCACCTGCCAGGAGCCCTCCCTGGGGGTACAGGGGTTCCTGCTGCTGCCAAGTGCCACATCCTTCCCGTGCATCCCTCATTTTGCTCCTGCTGTGGATGCACAGTCCAAGAGGAGATGTGAGGGCTGCTGCCAGAGCAGGGGCTGCAGCCCAGGGTTTAGTGCCAGCTGAGGGCAGCTGGGATGTGCCCAGAGCCAGGGAGGGTCATGGCTGGAGCAACCCCAAAGTTTTTTCCATCCCTTGGATGTCCTTTGGGGACAAAAGCTCCTGTGCCAGTGACAAGGCAGTCCCTGCCCTCTCATGGCAGGCTTTGCAAAAGGAGTGGGAAATGGGGAACAGCGAGGGTGCAGTCCCTGAGGGTGGGGACCCAGAAACCTGAGTGTCCCATGTCACTCATCATGGGATGTACGGATAATCCCAGGCCTGCTGCAGATCCAAGCCACCGCTGGACCACACCTGAGCTCTCTGTGGAGAGGGGTGCAGGCGTGTCACAGCTTTTTTGGGATGTTGCCAGGCTCCATTTCAGCAGGGATGGAGCAGAGATGAATTCACGGAATCACAGAATGGCTGGGGTTGGAAGGGACCTTTAAAGCTGATCTAATCCAACCCTTCTGCAGTGAGCAGGGGCATCTCCAGCTAGCCCAGAATCCATGCCCACCACCTGGGAGCATCACCCAGGGCTGGCTTGGGCTGCAGCCAGGGATGGCTGATGCTGAGGGAGGAATCCCCCATTGCTATTTGGGGACGGCCCTGAAATGTCCTCGGCTGTGAAGCTCAGAGCCCACTGGCTGAGCCAGGCCATGTCTAGGGGGACAGGGGACATTCCCTTGGTGCCAAACACCACCCAGGCTCTTGCTTGGTGCCCAGCTCCAGCCCTGGGTGCTGATCTGAAATGCTGACATGACACATAGTTTGTCCTTAATATGCCATGGAAAAGGGGACACATGTCATGGTCAGGCTTTTTCCTCGTGTTGTGCCTTTGTCTGTCTTTATATGATACAGAAATATATTTGGTGAGCCCCTCCTGGGTAAACTCAGCCTAAAAAACAGATGATCTTGGGCAGCTGTTTTCTGAAAGTATGGTGGTGGTCCCATGTTGGAAAACAAGAGAGTGGGGTTTGTGCAGCTTGTGGGTGTCTTTTCTGAAAAATTATTGGAGACCCCAGGGCTCATAGGGCTCAAATCTCTGCACAGAGTCATCCCCAGCTGCTGGACACTTCTCCAAAATCTGATCTTCTGCATGGGACAGAGAATCTTAGGCTCAGGGAGTGCCTGAGGGAAGGGCAGGACACACCAGAAGCGAGACAAAGGTGTTTGGTGACAAGAGGGGACACAATTCCTCGCCACCACCGCCACCTGCCTTCGCTAAGTGCATCCCTCCGGTTCTGGATAAGGGAATCCCTGGGGAAGAGCTTTTCGCAGCCTGGGAAGCGTCTGCGCTGACATCTAGTGGCAAACCAAGCTTTTCCCTGGCTTTTACTGCTCCTACTGATATTCCTGCTGTGGTTGAGAGCATTTTCGCAGCATCACTTAGATTGGAAAAGGCCCTTAAGATCATCAGGTCCAAGCGCAAACCATAATAACATCCATGATAAAATGAGTTTAAATCTCCGCTTCCTAGAGGCTGTGCATCAACCCTACCCATTATTGTTATTATTTTTGTAATCCCCTACAATCCCTAAAGCAATAAAAAAAATGTGTTGTGACAGGACAAGAAGGAATGGCTTCCCACTGCCAGAGGGCAGGGACAGGTGGGATATTGGGAGGGTGGCAGGTCCCTGGCACAGGGTGCCCAGAGCAGCTGTGGCTGCCCCTGGATCCCTGGCAGTGCCCAAGGCCAGGCTGGACACGGGGGCTTGGAGCAACCTGGGACAGTGGAAGGTGTCCCTGCCATGGCTGGGGGTGGCACTGGATGAACTTTAAGGTCCCTTCCCAAGCCATGCTGTGATTCCTGGATAACAGCAGAGCACCCTCCGACAACAACGACTGGGCATTGCAGGTCTCCAGGTATAATCCCGAGGTGAATTATCATTTATCTGTTTTACTGTACCCGCTGCTGACTGCCGTGTCCGTTTAACGCCGCTTTGGGGCTCAGCCCTCCCCACACGGCAAAGACTACATCTCCCATGGAGCCTCGCTCGCCGCCGGACGTGCCGGGGCCGAGCCAATGGCGCGCGGCGGAAGGCGGATATAGCACCGCCGCGGGGCCCGCTCCCTCTTTTCCGCCGGGCCGCGGCTCATCATGGCGGTGCAGATCTCTAAGAAGCGCAAGGTGAGCGCGGCCGCACGGATCCCCCGCGGCCGCCGGCCGCTGCCACATCGCCCGCCGCGGCCCCAGCAGCCGGCGGGGCGGGGGCACGGCGGGCGGCGGCGGCGCACGGGGGAGGATGGCGGCGGATGCGGCGCGGGGCCCGGCGGGGAACATGGCGGCGGGATGGAGCGGGCGCTTCCCCGGGGCTGCGCGCAGAGGTGCGGAGCGGCGCCGGGAGCCGGGATTTGCGGGCTTTTCCCTTTGCTTCCCAGTGGGAAGGGTTTGCTGTTAGTGGCTGCCCCGCTCTGCGGGCTGGGAGGGCACGGGGCGCTGCCTGTCCCATGGAGCGAGGGAGGTTTGGGCTGTCAGGAGTCCCAGCAGCAGCTTCCCATGGGGCTGGGAAAGGGATGTGACACCGCTAATTATTTCCCTTAAATTTCTCACGAATTAGAGCAGAGATCTGTGATCGCAGCGTGAATAGTGGCTGTATTTGGTGTAGGCTCCTGCTAGGAGTGGATTATTCCTGAGAATTGAATTTCATGGAAGGGAGTTCCATTTTTCCCCACTGCTGCAACCTGAGGTTGACTGAGTTGAGCAGAGCACGGTGCTGATGAAATCGAGGTTGTGGGTTCAGTCTCTGGGCTGTTCGTGTAAAAGTTGGACTGGGTGTCCCTTGTGGGTGCCTTCCAACTGAGAGTATTCTGTGATTTCTCTCAGAAGAGGAGGAATTTGTCAGGAGAGGCTGTCAGGCTGCAGGAGGAATTTGGGTGAATTGCACTCCAGTTCAGAACATGACAAGACCTTGACTTTGTCAATTTGTCTATCAGTTTGTTGCTGATGGCATCTTCAAAGCTGAGCTAAACGAGTTCTTGACTCGGGAACTGGCTGAGGATGGATACTCCGGAGTGGAAGTCCGGGTCACTCCAACTAGGACTGAGATTATCATCCTTGCCACCAGGTAACTCAGCCTTCCTGAGCTGGGATGCTCTGAAAGCTCTTTGGGATGGCTCCAGTCTCACTCCTGGGGACACTTTTCTCACTTGTCCTGTACTTATTTTCCTGCAGAACTCAGAATGTCCTGGGAGAGAAGGGACGCCGGATCCGGGAGCTGACGGCTGTGGTGCAGAAGAGGTTTGGATTCCCCGAGGGAAGCGTGGAGGTAAAACTGCCTCAGGAACTGTGTGGTGCAGTTGGATTTGTGGTGGCAGGATAGTGTCACTTGAAAGGTGGTATCAGGATAATTTGGGCCATGTGTTACTTGGCCTCAGAAAACTCCTGCACTGAAATAAAAAATGAATTCCAAAGAAACTGTTCTGCTGCCCTGCTGCAGAAGGATCTTGGAGAAACAGAATGTCAAGTGATACACCAGTTATTTTTGATCCTTGTTGTTCAGGGTGTTTTCCCAGGGAAAGGTTGGACTAGGTGTCCTTTGAAGGGTCCCTGCAACTCAAAGGATTCTGTAACTATTCCATGAAATCTGCTCCTGTTACTAGTTCCTTGCTCTAAAACAAATCAGGGAGGGAGGGGGAATGTGTGTGCTGGGCTGGTGCTCATTTATTCCAGCTTGGCCAGTGCTGCTGGATCCCATTATACAGGGGAGGGAATGTAGGATAAAGCTGCTGCATGTAAATGTGGAAGGATTAACTGGGCTGAATGTGGGGTGTAGAGTAGAATGAAGCTCCTATGTTCTGCTGAAGTAAAAGTTAAATTTAAGGGTGGTGAGGAACTACCACAGGCTGCCCAGAGAAGCTGTGGCTGCCCCTGGATCCCTGGAATTGTTCAAGGCAAGGTTGGAACAACCCGATCTAGTGGAAGGTGTCCCTGCCCATGGCAGGAGTGGAACGGGGTGATCCTTCCAAGCCCAAGCACGCTGTGATTGTGTGGTTGCTTTGGCGAAGAGCAGTGTTGTGAGTGTGCCTCTCTCCTGTGCAGCTGTACGCTGAGAAGGTGGCCACGAGGGGTCTGTGTGCCATCGCCCAGGCCGAGTCCCTGCGCTACAAGCTCCTGGGAGGGCTGGCTGTGCGCAGGTGAGTACAGCAGCCTGCCTGTGGGGCAGGTGTGGCATTCCAGTGCCATCCCCTAAGAGCAACTCCTCTGCAGTTCCGGGGTTTAACCTGGTAATGCTGCACTGAAAGTTCTGTGCAGTTACAAGTGTTATGGGTATGTCTGGTTGCAGGCCGTCTGTGTGGCATAAAGCTGCACGTGTTCCTCTGGGAATAAATGGGTGGAGGAGTGAAGCAAACGGCATTTCAGGCTTTGTGGCTGTGTTGTGGCTCAGGTGGCAGTGGCCCTGCTCTCACATCCCCTCGGTGATGATACGATGACGAGTCAGAAGCGGGTGGCTCTGGTGGCGGTGCCTCCGCAGTGTCACGTTCTGTGGTGCTGCGTGAGGCCCTTCAGCAGCAGCCTCCTGCCACCACTGAATGATCTAGAGGCATTTGTCTGAGAAGGGATGGGAGCTGCGCTCCTGACACATGAAACTGAGATTGGAATTGTGGTAAAAATTCCGCCAGGGAGCCCTGTGTGTGTGGCAGAGTGGGCTCATGGCGTGGCTGTCCTCTCCCTGCAGAGCCTGCTACGGTGTCCTCCGCTTCATCATGGAGAGCGGGGCCAAGGGCTGTGAGGTCGTCGTGTCCGGCAAACTCCGAGGTCAGCGGGCCAAATCCATGAAGTTTGTGGATGGCTTGATGATCCACAGTGGGGACCCAGTGAATTACTACGTGGACACAGCCGTGCGTCACGTCCTACTCCGGCAGGGTGAGTGCCTGGCATGCAGATCCCTTTGCACCTTTGCTGGCTTCCTTCTCTAGAACTTCAGAAAATCTCAGCTCCTGGCATCCTGTTCATGCAGGTTGGAGGTTTCCCACTGACAGGATGGAGGTTTCTCACTGGCATCTGTGGGTAGAAACTCATGTAGTTTTGACGCACCTCTGATCTCACAGAGTAGTTCAGTTCTGCTGCTGTGGATGGTTCAGACTCTGAAAATCCTGCTTTCTTGGGCTTTTGAGCTCTCACTGTGGGATTTGAACATTACATATAAAGTAGAAGTCATAGGGAATGGAAAGCCAAGGGGCCTTCAGCAGCCAGTGTGGTCATACCAGGCCGTCCACTTCTCTCCTGATGGTGTTCAAATATTTCCAGTTGGGAATGTGGCTGTAGATTCTCCAGACTCTGTCACTTGTGTCCTGGGGTCTCTGAGGCTGGTGATAACTTCCAGATGAAGTGCCTGTTGCCTGGATTTAAGAGCCCTTGGCAGCTGGGATTCTGGTTTTCCTGGCTTCTCAGGATGGGCAGAGAGAAGAGAGGTGCTCCAAAGTGTCAGACAGTCTTCTCAGCTAAACCTGCTTTCACCTGTTCTCCCGCCTGGTAAAACACAAATGTTTTGTGTGTCTTAACTGGCTTTGGGTTAGTTAGTTGCTGAACTCCTGGTGTAGGGATACCAGCACAGCCCAGAGCTGTTCTCCTTCCCTTCGGTGATGATACGATGACGAGTCAGAAGGGACATCCTCGTGTCATTGCAGCCTGCTCTGTGCCACGTTCTGTGGTGCTGTGCCAAGGCTGCCTTGGCCAGGACGTCCTGCTCATTGGATGATTTAGAGGCATTTGTCTGAGAAGGGATGTAAAAAAAAAAAAAGGGAGGGTTTCCTAGAAAAATAAGCTGAGGAAGAGGACAGAATTTAAAACCAGGCTTAGAATGAGTTGAGAGTAGAACTGCAGTCAGCCAAAGCAATGAGTTGAGTAACTTTGGATATCGAGCTTTAAGTTGCCTGAATTTACAACACTGATATCAAGTCACAGTAATTGGATTTTTTAAGCATATCTATGTTACAGTGTTGTCAGCGGATCTTCGGTGTGCAGAGAGATATTTTGTAACCTTGGTGGTCATCCCTATGAACCTGTGCTTAATCTATTTTTTGTCTCCCTTGTCACTCTCTGCAGGAGTGCTGGGAATCAAAGTAAAGATTATGTTGCCTTGGGACCCCAGTGGAAAGATTGGCCCCAAAAAGCCTCTGCCAGACCACGTCAGCATTGTGGAACCCAAAGAAGAGATTCTGCCCACCACCCCCATTTCAGAGCAGAAAGGTGGCAAGCCAGAACAGCCAGCCATGCCTCAGCCAGTGCCCACTGCCTGAGGGGTAAGTGCCTGGCAGCAGTGGGAGGGAAGTGTGCTGAGGGCCACCCAAACCACTGGAAAGCTGGGATTTTGGGAAGACAAGCTGCTGTGTTGTGCCCAGCACAGTGAGCAGGGTTGGGTTTGAGCATTGCACTGGATGAAGGGGACAGGGTTCAAGGCACGTGGCAGAGCAGCTCAGAACACTCCTGGACATGATTGCTCTGTCCACATGCCTTGCTCCATGATGTGTTACACAGCATGGATTTGGAGACCTTGGATTATTACACTTTGAGTGGCTTGGGTTGGGTGCCTTGGATGTGTTGGTGTTGTACCAGTGTGCAACTGGCAGCATAGGGAATATATTCCTCATATATCCATCCTGTCCTGCCCCAGGATCCAGTTTGGGATGTCCTTAGAAGCCATGTCAGAACAATTTGTAGGCTGCTTTTGTAAAGACGTAATCACAGTTTAAGATTTACCAAGGAATCTGACAATATCTGCCTTCGTGGGAAAAAGGGGGATCACTGGACAAAAAGCAGGAAATGAGAAATGCAGTTTATTGAAAAGCTTAGTTTATTCTTTGTTTGGGATAGGATGATGGTTATGGAAAAGAGTTTGCACCCAGCTCACTGAGTGTTTTGTTTCTCATTGTAGGGTTTGTCACGTCTACAACCAGAAGCTTGTCTGTCCGGAAGACATCTCTTAATAAAATCACAAAAGACAGTGTTGTGAAGGTGCTATTTATTTACTTATTTTTTCTTTTTTTTTTTTTTTCTTTTTCTCAAGATGTACTCCAAGAAGACCTTGCTCCCACTTTTGGTGTGGAAGGAATAGTGAACTTCATCAGATCCTGATCCAAACAAAGTGGGAATAAAGCACTGATATCTATGATAGATACAGCTAGAGCTGTTTAGAGAGTCATGTGTAACACATACCGTGGAGCATTGATGGCTGTTCTACATCCCAGTCCCTTATCCAGTGTGTCCAGAAGGGGGAGGTTTTTTGGCAGTATCCAAACCCCAATGCAGCTCTTGTTAGGGTCAGGTAACTTTTGGGTGTGGATTTGTGGGGTGAGAACAAAAGTGGTGCTCAGGATTTCAAACCTTTGGTCCTAAACTGTGAGGTGAGAATATCTGTTGGAAGTCTGGTGCAGGAATGGGAAGAGAAAGGCACATCTTAGGAGATAATGTATGTGCAGGATCAAGGAGTTTAGATTTTGAGGAATTCAAAGCTTGTTTGTTGCATGCAAGCTTTGTTTAGGACTAGCTTTCACATTGACATTTCTTGGTTTTAGGAGGTTGCTCTGCAGGAACTAGGCTGGCACCTTAAGAACTGGAATTTTGAACTGGTCTGTCTAGGGAGCCTTGGCCTTGCTGTTCCCAGCTTTTCTGGCACACCTGGGAATCTGGTTAAGTTTCAGAAAAAAGATGTGCCTTCTTAAGGTGTCAGTGAGTGATTTCTGTGCACACCATTCAGTGCCAAGAATTAAGCAGTTATTATAAAAGATTTTTAATATGAATTTGAATTTAGAAATAATCTAAAAGTGTAAGATATGACAAAGCAGTTCTGTCAGATCGTAGGAGCGGGAAATGTGTGAAAGTGGGAAGATCTGAAGCAATAAGTCACACCCAGTTTTGCATGTTGTCTCTAAATTCTTAAGCATTCCCACGTGGTAGATAGTGATGGTTAGAAATCTCTCCTGCTGCCTCCCAGGGTGGGCTGGATTTCCTGGCAATTGCTCCATTTCTTCCTGGTTAAAAGCTCTCCAAACCCTGTCCATTACCCTGTTAAAATCACAGTCCTGATCACTGTTAGAGACAAGAGATGTAAAATAATGGGGAAGAGATCCCCATTACATTGTTGTCATGGAATTCATAACAGAGTTTTGAGCTTTTAATGACAACAATGCAGTTCCTTATTTGGGTTAGTCACTGTGTGGGATTTGGGGTTTAGCTGGATTTTAAAGCCCTCATCGTGGCCCTGACAAACACTGCCCAGGAGCTGGTAGGAAAAGCAGAGTCTGAGCTCCTGGCAGGCACAGGGTGTTTTCCCCCAGAGTGGATTGTGGAGGATTTGTTTGGGACTTGGATTGTCCCTCTGGGTGATGCCAGTTGCTCTGATTTGTAGAATTCCATACATTCGACTCCCAGCACTTCCCAGCCCAGGGGCTTGAGCTGACAGGGCAGCACAAAGATTGTTCTCTGTGCAGTGCCCAGATTTGGGGTTCACTGTCAGCTTTGCTACTTCCCATAAATTATTATCCCATAGCCCTGAATTCCCTGCTCAGTTCTCGCTGCCATAAGCTTACAGTGCCTCATGGAGTGTGGATATTCCCTGTACCAGGAACCTGCAGAGTTTCCAAGGAAGCCCAGCAGCACTGGGACAGGGACAAATGTATATTCCAAAGAATTTGCTGTTTAAAACCCTCATCCCCCTGCCCCACCAATGTCCCTGGGGGGCACTTGACAGTTGCCTGGAATTGAGCTGATTTAACCCCCCCACCCCGAGCTCGGGCTCCAGGTGATATTTTAAAGCAGGAGAAGGCGAAGACTGGAGACGCTCCCAGCCTGTGCCAAGGCAGCCCCTTCATTTTGTTCCCGTGTCCTCTCTGCTGCCCCTGCTCCTTTCTGCCCCTTGTCCCCTGCGTCTGCGGGGCTGGGGACGAACTTCAACCCTCCTGGGGGCTGCCCCCTTGTGGGCACAGCGCGGTACTGCAGCCACCCCCCGAGCCGGCGCCCCGGCAGTGCTGCCGCCGTGTGGGCACAGCGCGGTACTGCAGCCACCCCCCGAGCCGGCGCCCCGGCAGTGCTGCCGCCGTGTGGGCACAGCGCGGTACTGCAGCGTGCCCCTCTCAAGGCGGCGGGAGAGGCAGCGGGCCCGGACCCTGCTGCTCCGCCCGCGGCCCCGCCGGGGCTCGGTCCCGGGACACTCCGAGCCCCGCCGGTCCCGCAGCGGCGGGGCAAATTTTTTATCCAGCTTGGGCGGAGAGTTCTCATAGAGAAACCCCAAAAATAAAGGATATTTTGGGGGAGTGGGGTGGACGGGAGTGGCGGACAGCGTTTTCTGCTTTGAATTAAAACGCGCATAGGGAAAAATAGATCTGTGGAACAGCTCCTTTGCAAGCCTAGACTGGCTTCTGTGTGACCTGCTCTGATTCCAATTTTCCCGTGGGATTTTCAGCCCGTGGGACTCGAATGAAATGCCAGGTGCTGAGCACCACAGAAGATAATGGGAAAACACTCCTGGTCAGGCAGGGTCCCCGGAGACCTCGCATTGCCCAGCATTCCTGACCAAAGCTTGGGGGTTCCAGCACAGCCCCCAGCACATCCCGCTGCTTCCTCGAGTCCCCTTCAAGTGGGATCAATTTTTGGGGCAGCGATACCCAACCCCAGCAGCGTTGGCTTTAACAGATCTTGGGAGATCTCCCCTCCTTACCCAATTCCCGCTGCCGAAACCCAGCCTGAGGCTGTGCCCTCCCATCCCCTTAATCTCTCCAAGGAACTGCAGGTGGATTTCTCAATCCAGCAGGGCAGCAATGCTGTTCTCCTCACAGGGGATCTGGAATGCAGACGCGTCCTCGCCGCTGTGTGTAAATAGAGGGGAGGGGCGAGGGCGAGCTCGGGGTGCCCAGGGACGCCCTGGCCGGGCAGGACGAGGTGGCGAGCGTGGGGAGGGCGGCAGTGCTGCCTCCTTGTGGACACAGCGCGGTACTGCAGCGTGCCCCCATCACGATGGCGGAAGGGACCCCCGAACGGGACCGCTCAAGGTGCCTGCGGGGCCGCCGGCAAAGCAGCAGCGACGGAGCCGGGCTCGGAGCCAGCGCCCGTCCCGGAGCGGCTCCTCCCGCCCGCGGCGAGCCCGGTCCTCATCCCAGCCCCGATGTCGCCCCGCTCCTCTGGCCCCGGCAGCCCCAGCGGTCGAGGGTAGGACCCGGAGCACACGGGTGGCCGCTGCAGCCCCGGTTCGGCTCGGGCGAGAGGGGCCGAGCAGCGAGCGATGGTCCCGCCCCAGCCCGGGCAGGGCGGGGCGCCGGGGCTGGCTCGGGGCGGAGCCGAGGGCGGTGATTCAGAGGCGGACCCGGGGCGGTCCCAGGCGGTACCGGGGCGGTACCGGGGGCGGTACCGAGCTGTACTGGGGGCGGTGATTCAGGGGAGGGGCCGGGCGGTACCGGGGGCGGTGCCGAGCTGTACCGGGGGCGGTACCGGGGCGGTGCCGGGGGCGGTGCCGAGCTGTACCGGGGGCGGTGCCGAGCTGTACCGGGGGCGGTACCGGGGCGGTACCGGGGGCGGTGCCGAGCTGTACCGGGGGCGGTACCGGGGCGGTGCCGGGGGCGGTGCCGAGCTGTACCGGGGGCGGTACCGGGGCGGTTCCGGGGACGGTACCCAGCTGTACTGGGGGCGGTGATTCAGGGGCGGTGCCGGGCCCGGCTCAGGTGTGCGGGTCCCCAGGGCACCTGCGCGGGGTGGGGCCGAGGTGATTTAATCCCCGGAAAGCGGCTCGGCCGCCATTTGCTCCCTATGAGCTCGCTGCGGACGGGGAGATGCTGTCGGAGCTCCGCACACCGGGACAGGACGGACTTCGGCTTCCCCACTTCTCCAACCCTCTCCCCCTCCTTCCTCCTCCTCGTGTTCCCCTTCTTTCTCTTCCTTTCCCTCCCTTCCCCTCCCATTTCGGCCTCCCCTCCTGTCACCCTCCCCTATTTTCCCCTCCTTCCTCTTCCTCGTGTTCCCCTTCTTTCTCTCCCTTTCCCTCCTCTTTCGGCTTCCCCTCCTGTTTCCCCCTCCTCCCCCTGTTCCTGTTCTTTCCCCCCCAAACCCTCCCCTCCTCTCTCCCCAAACCTGACCCCCCCCCATCCTTCCTCTCCCGTCCCTACCCCGCTACCCCTTTCTATTTCCCGCTCCTCTGTCCACCGTCCCTCTCCCCCCACCCAGCCTTTCCTTTCCCCTCCCGCTTCTCTCCGCATCCCGATCCCCCTCCCTACCCCTCCTCATCCCTGCTGTCCCCTCTCTTTGTCCCTTGTCCCTTTGTTTGTTCCCCCGCAGCCGCGGGGTTCGGGGTGCCGGATAATAAAGCCCAGAGGGCCGGAGCCGGCGCCCCTCGCGGGAATCCCCCCACGGGGCCGGAGCCGCTCTGCGACTCCCCCCACACACAACACTGCCCCACAGTGCCGGCTGTCCGGCTGTCCCCACATCACACTGGGGGGGCGGCCATGGGGAGGTCGGGGTGGGCCCCCTCCTCAGGAGGGGGTCGGGGGGGGTTAGGGGGGGACCCCCTCCTTAGGAGGGGGTCGGGGGGGGTTAGGGGGGACCCCCTCCTTAGGAGGGGGTCGGGGGGGGGGGTTAGGGGGGACCCCCTCCTTAGGAGGGGGTGGGGGGAGGGGTGGGAGGGCCCCCTCCGGAGGAGGGGCCCTGGGGGGGGCGGGGGGCGGGCCCCCTCCGGAGGGGGGGGGCCGGGGTGGGAGGGGTTGGGGGGGTTAGCCGCCCCCCCAGCCCCTCCTACCTCGGACCCCCCCTCCGGAAGGGATTCGCCCCCTGAGCCCCTCCCCAGGACCCCCTCCTCCGGACGGGGCCCCGGGGGGAGGGGGGGGCGGGTGGGGTGGGGGGGAAGCAGAGGGGGGCACGTCACTCTGCAGCGTGAACAGACACAAAAAAAAAATTTGCCAAAAAAACGAACGGCCCCTCCCTTCCTGCCCCCCTCCCCCCGGGCCCCGGTCCGGAGGAGGGGGTCCCCGGGAGGGGGCCGGGGCGGACGCCGTCCGGAGGGCGGGGTCCGGGGAGGGGGGGGGGCGGAGGGGGTGTCCCCCCTCCAGGCCCCGCCCCCCCTCCCCGGACTCCCCCCTCCGGAGGGGGCCCACCCCGACCCCCCCCCCTCCGGGACCCCCCCCTCCGGAGGGGGCCCACCCCCCCCCAGGACCCCCTCCTCCGGAGGGGGCCCTTCCTAACCCACCCCCCCGAGGACCCCCCTCCTAATGAGGGGAGCCCCCCCTAACCCGCACCCCCCACCCCGGGACCCCTCCTAATGAGGGGATCCCCCCAGCCCCGACCCCCGGGGACCCGCAGTGTGATGTAGGGAAAGCCGGAGCCCCGGCGGTGTCGGGCGGTGTGTTGGACCGGCATGGGGACACCCGCAGAGCGGGCCAGTCCCCGTGTGGGGCAGGGACGGTGCGGGGCGCCGGCTCCGGCCCTCTGGGCTTTATTATCCGGCACCCCGAACCCCGCGGCTGCGGGGGAAAGAGAGAAAAGGGGGGATGCAGGGTGGGAATAGGGGGGCAGACGGGGTGATCGGGGTGGCTGAGCCAAGGACGGGGGGCAGGTGGGGGTGTTGGGGTGTGCAGGGCAGCAGGGAGAGGGGGCAGGGGGAGGTGGAGTGGGGGGAAAGGGAGGGTGGAGGAAGGTGGGGCAGGATTGAAGGCAGGTAGGGAAGAGCTGGGGGGGAACGGGGGCAGGGAGAGGGAACGGGGGGGCCAGGGCTGGGGGTAGAAGCAAGGAGGAAAGGAGGAGTAGGAAGAGAAGTAGGGTAGGGTAGGGTAGGGTAGGGTAGGGTGTATAGGGGCATGGGGGGGGAGCCGGGCCGGGGGGGAGGGAGGGGAGGGCTAGGGGGGAGGGGGGAGGGGGGGGGTAGGGGGGGGAGGGAGAGGGGGGGTGGGGGAGGGGAGGAAGGGAGGGAAGAAAGGAGAGGTAGAGAGAAAAACAACTATAGAAAAAAAGAAACGTAAAGAAAAAGAGATATAAAGCCCGGCCCGGGCGCAGACTCCCCCCCGAGCGCCGAGGAACAAATGGCTCCGCCGTGCTCGCCCCGCGGTTTAAATCCCCCTCAGCCCCGCCCCGCGCAGGCGCTCTGGGGCCCCGCACACCTGTGCAGGCCCCGCCCCCCACACCTGTGCAGGCCCCGCCCCCCACACCTGTGCAGGTCCCGCCCCCCGGGGCCCCGCCCCACCCGCGCCCGTCAAATAGGGCCGAGCCGCTCCCGGCCCGCTCCATACGCGGATGCTTCTCCCGGGATGCGGCGGGACCATCGCTCGGAGCGCTGAGCCCAACGCGGGGGCTGCTCCCGGGGCTGCGCGGAGCCCCGGGTACTCTGGTGGGTCCAGGGATCGGTTCTGGGTCTTGTCGGTGTCCGCTGGGGGTCTGCGAGCGATGCTGCCTCTTCTTGGACCGGCAGGATGAGATTTGCAGGACGGGACCGGGACCGGGGCTGCCGCGGGCAGCACGAGCCTCTCCCCGGACCGGCATCGTGCGGTTCGCGGGGCCAGGCCAGGATCGGGATCGCTGCGGGCAGCAGGAGCCTCTCCCCGGACCGGCATCGTGCGGTTCGTGGGGCCGGACCGGGACCAGGATCGCCGTGGCAGCAGGAGCCTCTCCCCGGACCGGCATCGTGCGGTTCGTGGGGCCAGGCCAGGATCGGGATCGCCGCGGCAGCAGGAGCCTCTCCCCGGACCGGCATCGTGCGGTTGGCGGGGCCGGACCGGGACCAGAATGGCCGCGGGCAGTAGGAGCCGTCTCGGGACGGGCGCTGGGGCCGAGCCCGGCGCTGCCGCTCCGGCTCCGGGCGCGGTCCCGCTGCAGGGAGGCGGGGCTGTGCCGGTAACCGTGCCCGGGACAACGGCGGTGGGATCTCCTCGTGCTGGATCGCGGCCGGAGACCGGGGAACGCTGTGCCGACCCTGGGAGCCCCGAATGCCGCGGGTACCGCCCGCACCCCCCGCGGGTGTGCGCAGCCCTCAGTGTGAGAGCAGCGCCGGCTGCCCCTTCCCCGTGTCCGCACCCCCCTGGGGCTCCCTGTGCAACGAGCGGGGCTGGAGCACCGTGGGCGGGAAGAGCTCCTCGGCTGGGGCCGGGCACGGCTCCACTCAGGCTGCTTCTCCAACACCTGCCAGGTGAGGTGCTTCCCCCTCCCCCTTGCTTTGTAACTCAAAAAAGCTCTGTAATGGTGAAATCATTTATTAAAATTGAGCTGAGGTTTTTCTTCTTTGTTTCGAGATCATAGGATATATTGAGGACATAATGGGGTTGAGGGAGATCCTAAAATCTGATTCTCGAGTAAACAGGACATTTCCTGCAGGTGAGTATTGCCAGGGCAAAATGATGGCAGCTGCTGAAGCTGGGGCTGCTTTTGTACACAGAGGCCTCGGTGTCTGCTGCTCTCTGCCAGTAACGTTCCTTGGTGTTTCTGGGAGTCCCAGCCGGCGGGGAATGTGGGGTAGGAAGAGGCTGGGAGCCCTCGAAAGGGGGGCAAGAGCACCTCTTGTCCTTGGGCTCTGCAGGGGAGGGGCTGTGCCTGCAGTGTCCCGCCTGTGCCGAGCACACGTCCCGGGGATGGGCGCCGGGGCACCCGGGCAGCGCTGGCACCGACACGGCTCAAGGGCTGCCCGCAGCTCCTGGGCCAGGGGCTGCTCTGAACAGGCACCCAGAGATGCTTCAGCCCGGACAGAGGCCACCGACAGCCCAAAAGCCCCCCAGGAACAGCTGGCATTTCCTGGGGATGGCAGCACAGGCTCCTTGCAGAGGAGCACAGACAACGTTTCCTGCTTCGGAGCTCCCACGCAGCTGCCAGGTATGTCCCGGCCTCCCTGAATCCCTTCCCTTCCAGCCTGAGGCCATCATCCAGCAGCAGCATTAAAGCCAAAACCATCTTCTCTCACAGAAATTAAAACCCAACCAACAGCCTGCAGCAATGCCTTAACATCAAAGGGTTGGGTGGGATGAAGTTCTGTTTGGATGAAGGTGGGAGTTTTTCAGGGAGCCAGCTGGAAGTACAGAAGGGATGGAAAGCTTTTGCAGGTGGGTCCCACTGGAGGTGCACTGAAGGCAGGGATGTCCATCCCTTTCCTGAGGGAAAAGAATGTGCAGAAGTCACTGCTGAGGCTCTGGAAAGAAATGAGGTGCTGCAGAGAGAGATGTCCTCCTCTGGGCACAGGGGCTGCCTTGGCACGGGCTGGGAGAGCCTCTGGCCCCTGCCTTCTCCTGTTTTAAAATATTACCTGGAGCCCGAACTCAGGGGGTTAAATCAGCTCAATTCCAGGCAACTCTGGCAAGTTCTCCCAGGGACATTGGTGGGGCTGGGGGATGAGGGTTTTAAATAGCAAATTCTTTGGAATACATACCTGTCCTTGTCCCAGTGCTGCTGGGCTTCCTTGGAAGCTCTGCAGGTTCCTGGCACAGCTGGTGTTCAAGTGGCAGCTCTGCATGGGAATATCCACACTCCATGAGGCACTGTAAGGTTATGGCAGCAAGAACTGAGCAGGGAATTCAGGGCTATGGGATAATAATTTATGGGA
The DNA here is from genome assembly GCA_037013685.1 of Acridotheres tristis. Classification (NCBI taxonomy): domain Eukaryota; kingdom Metazoa; phylum Chordata; class Aves; order Passeriformes; family Sturnidae; genus Acridotheres; species Acridotheres tristis. The sequence continues at coordinate 1,246,275 of CM072884.1, forward strand.
AGTAGCAAAGCTGACAGTGAACCCCAAATCTGGGCACTGCACAGAGAACAATCTTCGTGCTGCCCTGTCAGCTCAAGCCCCTGGGCTGGGAAGTGCTGGGAGTCCAATGTATGGAATTCTACAAATCAGAGCAACTGGCATCACCCAGAGGGACAATCCAAGTCCCAAACAAATCCTCCACAATCCACTCTGGGGGAAAACACCCTGTGCCTGCCAGGAGCTCGGACTCTGCTTTTCCTACCAGCTCCTGGGCAGTGTCTGTCAGGGCCACGATGAGGGCTTTAAAATCCAGCTAAACCCCAAATCCCACACAGTTACTAATCCAAATAAAAAACTGCATTGTTGTCATTAAAAGCTCAAAACTCTGTTATAAATTCCATGACAACAATGTAATGGGATTCTCAGGAACCTCATCAATGCTCTTAGTTTTGTTTCTATGTCTTCTTAATCCCTCATTTAGCAGCTTGTAAAACTTATCCTGGAATTCAGAGGTCAAGCAGGATTGATTTTGGATTGACCTTCACCTCTGGTCCCACTCTGTACAAACACAACTTGTGCCCAGATGGGTGAACTCATCACCTCAGCTTTTCCCTCCAGAATATCCCCTACTTATTTCCCTGTAGATGAACTCGGATCCACTCCTCACCTCCACTGGTCATCCAAGCGTCCATTCTGCTCCTGCCCCTCTCCAGCCCGAGGCTGCTCCTCCATTGGCTCCCTCGGGCCTCATCCCGCACGGAGCCTCTGTCCCTTCCTGGCCGCCTGAGGAAGGAGGACACAGAGAGTCCCGAGTGCTGAGCCCTCCCTGCTGCCCCTGCACAGCCCTGGCCGCGCTTCCCAGGGGCCGCAGACTTCCCAGACCCATTGTCTGCTGGGCTCCCTTCCATTACCTCAGCAATCCCCTCAGAAATGCCACCACACTCCCCCTGACATCCCCTCACATTTTCCTACACAAAACAGTTCTTGTGGCCCCTCTAAATTATTCTAAGTTTTCAGCTCAATGAATGGCATGACCCGTGCCCACTGTTCATGAGTTACCCAACCAAAATCAAGAACAAATGCTGCTTGAGCTTTAAGAACTTGAAATAACTTTGAAGCAAAATAAATCACCTTTTTCTTATGTCTTTTTTCTTTCAGATGCTGGACTCGCCTCTGTGGATGTGTGCTGAGCTCTCGCTGCAGGGACTGTCAGGCCTGAATGACTGTGAGTTCGTGTTCTTCTCACTGGGCAATCGGAAATAATTATTCATTAGACCACAAAAATACTTTCTGAAACCTTTCCCCTTTCCTGGAACACCTTTCTCTTTGTGCCTTTGAATTTACAGCTGTACCCTGATGTCACTTCCCCTGCCTGACTTCTGTGCAGCTTCTAACTGGGAAAAACTGGGATAACTTAGAGGGGACAGAGATGAAATTATTAGCTGGATTTTTCTCAAATTTCTAATTATAGTGCAATCATTTCCAATTCCCCAGTGAGAACAATACAAACTCACAGCCTTTCAGGCCTGACAGTCACTGAGGGAAATGTGACACAGTATTAATAAGTAACCTTTCCTGAGAGCAGTCACCACCCCAGTCCTCCAGCCTTGGCAAGTTTTTGCAGTGAATGGACCCAAGTTCTAATGCTTAACCTAAATTTCTGTCAGCTTTTGTTAGAAAGATACTGGACAGTAAATCATAAAATAGCACTTAAAAATTGCACAAAAACTAACAGGCCCAGACCAAACCAAAGCACCCCCGTCACTGCTCCACCCCAATTTTGGGAGAAATAGTGATACAGAGGATCAATTCTCTCCTTCCATGTTATTCAGTCCTTCACTGCACATCCCCAGAGAGGATTTACTCCACCTTTTGTTCCCAACAGCACCTCTCTCTCCAGCACCAATCCCACTTCTCATAGACACAAAAGGAGCAGACCTAAGGCAATGGTTCCAGCAGCAGCTGCAATCCCGAGCTCCCTGTTCCCTGGATTCTCATCCAAGCACTCCCAGGATTCTCACCTCAGTCCAGACTCTCTGTCTGTCCTCAGAGGGAAACACAGCCTGAGGGGACACGGCTCTGGCACCCCATTTCCTCTTGTGGAAAGCCATGGGTAAGCACAGTCCCTCAGCCCTTGCACCCCTGAACACCAGGAGAGCTGGAGTTTCACCCAGATCCCACATTCCCATGGCAGTTAATCCCAGCAGGGAGGCAAAGAGGAACCCTGCATCCTCTGACTTACCCCCCAGCACAGCAGCACCAGGAGCCCTCCAGCACAGACCTCTGGTGCTGAAGCCTCTGGGCTTTGGCTGCTCAAACACCACAGCTCTTGGCAAAGATGGTAGGAGTGTCGTGATGTTTTCTGTCCTGAATGAGAGGAGGAAAAAAAAATTAAGTCCACTGCAGAAGTCAAAAGATCCCAGCTTTCACACTTCTGCTCTGATTGCTCACTCTGGGATTTTATCCCTGACAGGTCACACCACTTCAAATATAAAAGTGCCTTTTCCCAGCATTTTTATTCCTAACTATTTCAGACATTAAAAGAATGCTCATTGTTCTTATTGCATTCTTTGCTTAATTTTAACAGAACCACTTGCATCCCAGACCCCACTTGTCAATTATCCCATCCTTTACCCCTGGACTTTGCACAAAGAGATACCTGGGTTGCTGCATCACAAGAAATCCCAAAGAGAAACCCCTCTAAAATCTGACAGAGAAAGGTTTCAAGGCACTCCAGAACACAGACAGCTGTTCATACCTTGTCAGGCCACACCAATTCTGTCCCATCCACCTGAGCTGTGCAGGTGAGGCAAAGGCCCCCCTTGCTCCTAGGGAATCACTGTCTGAGACCAGAGATGTCCATCCTGGGCAGCACCTGGAAACAACGTGGGAAAGGCAAAAAGAGAGAGTTGTCTGTCAGAAAATGAGTAATAATAATAATCATCAGAACTGCTGGACAAATTTAGTAACATCACTTTCATATGATAAATACAGGCCATGCCCATCCTTCCAGCCCAGGTGAACAGAGGAAGGAGAACTACAGGAAAAGCAGAGGCCCTTATTTGGATGGATTTCCTAAAGACTCTGCTGCATTGTATGCTCTTTGTGCTCTTTACAAGAATGGATTGCTGCTAAGAAACATCTAAGACCCAATGTTTTATCAGCCACAGGCAGGACGAGGTGAGCTACAGCTGGAGAGCCAGGGAGATGCAGGACCTTGGCACACCAAGGGTAAGAGCAGGGGAAGCAGGGGAGGTGTGGGGGGAGAGCTGGAGAAGGGAAGGAACAGGCATTTTCTTGTTCAGATTCATCCGTGCTGGGAACTTGGCAAACACGTGGTGCTGCAGGCATCAAGGACACGATGCCCACGGTGTTTGGTTGTTTTCCTTTGCTCATAACTCTTGGCTTCACCCCCTCTCCAGAGGAGCAGAGAATTCCTCCAGGGTAAGGGTGAGTCTGGTCCCACTCCAGGGATGTGTCCAGTAAAGGAGGGGAGGGGAGTTGCTTAGAGGAACTAACTGGCCACAGAAATCCAGCCCAACAAACACTGAAATGGACTCTACTGATCTGCAACACCCAGCGCTCACAGCAGGCAGAGGCACGAGGTGCACGCAGGACCAAGAAGCACCACTTCACTTGGTTGTTCTGCTGACATCTACTTTAGTTCTGCTTCCCTTCACAGCTGCTCTTCTGCCAAGAATTTCCATTTTCAGAAGCCTCTGTCACCTGTAGTCAAGGCTGGAAATCCTCCCTTAGGATTTCCACAGCACATCTGGATTTGCCAGGAAGCACGTGCACACACAGATGCCCATTTCTGTGATAGGTCACTCAGAAATCATGTAACCCAGCAACTCGCTCCTCACTGCACCACTTAGAAATACATTCAAAAGCCAGAAAAAAACTCACCTGAACAACAACCTACAAAAAACACAGCTTAGTGCAGCTTTATCTTAATATTCTGCCCAGGGATGGAGAGAAAGGAGGAAAGCTGTTCTTCCAGCTCTGCACGGAGCAGTCTGAAACAGCCAACACTGTCCTCACCTGCAGCTGTGGCAGCTTCTCTCCTTCCTTCAGCCCTGCCCTGACTCCTGAGGGGCCAGAGGCACCACACAAGCCAAAAGGATCAGCACTCACACCCACTGCTAGTAGGGACATCTTCATGGTCCATCTTTGGGCAAACAAAGCCCAGGATGTTTTTCTTTGGCAATATCAATTTGGCCAATTTCATTCCCATTTACCAAGGCAACACACACCCTGTATGGCTCTGGGGTCAGAGCCCCTCTGGCACAAAAACCCAAGAGAAGACTGCAGGGAAGAATCCAAGAGCAGACTGAAATCCCAACATGCAATGAAGGCCTGCTGCTGGCAGGTTCCTTGTGGCTTTTGGGGCACAAGAAAAGCCTTTAGACCATAAAAACATAGGTGAAAACCCCACAACGAGCACTTAAAAGATGTTGCACTTAATGTTACAGACACAGAATTGCTTTGGGATTTGGCATTTCCTGCACCCACACAAACACATTAAAAGAATTAAGTGCAGAGTCTTGAAGCTCAGTTATTGCAATCTTATTCTGGTGATATCACTTGACATATCAAAATCCACAGCAATACTTAAAAAAATGAAAAGCAACTTACCCCCTCGCTTTAAATTTTTCAGTTTAAGGGTTCTCTTCAGAATAATTTAAAGAAAAGAAGAAAAGCTCAAGACCTACTATCACCTACTGTACCAACCACTCGTTTTCTATACATTTTCATTACACCTGATGGCTTCTCCAAGGAAATAAATTTGTACCTGTAAAAACCCGTCCAGCAGGAGCAGGTGTTTCTGAGCCCACACCTTGTAGGTAAAGCATCAGAGGAGGAGTGGCACAGAGGGATCCAAAAGTGCCCAAGACAGGTTCAAGCTCGCTGTGTTTGGGCAGCATTATTTGAAACCAAAGTGCTCTGCAGCTGCCCCAAGCCTGGAGGTCACAGAAACAAAACAAGCTCCCCCCTCCTGCCTCACTTTGTGCCTTCTCTCATCAAGGGAGAATCACATCATGCAAAAGATAATAGAGAAGATGGTCACAGCAGTCCAGTGCCCCCAGGATGGCTGGCACCAGGCTCCATTCCCTCCTCTGGCTGATGGAACTTAAACCCAGGTGTTCTGGGATTTGAGGAGCAAAGCCCAGCTTTGCCACTTGCTGTTCCACTCCCTCCCACGTTTGCAGAGCAGGAATCTTGCTGTGTTCCATGTTACATCCCAAAGCAGCAGCAGCCCTGGAGTACTGCTGGAACCCAGAACACCCTCCCCTTCTCAGACACCAACCTGACTAAAAAGCCTCACACTCATCCAAGGGCAGGAAAACCAGAAACTAGTAAAAAATGGGTATTTTACACCAAATTTGACCATTTCAGAGGTCAAATATCCCACACTGCGTTCCTGAGCATTCCCAAGGCTTTTGGACAGGGAAGTAAAACTTCACACATGAAGGACCATTTACCTTGTAACAACATCCTCCATAAAACCTCCCACATAAAAGCCCAGGTGTTTGTAACATCCTCAGTAACACATTGCACAGAAAGTATCCGGTCTCTTGGTACAAGAGCCACAGCAGAACCTCTGGCATAAAGGGCCACTTCCCTTGTAACAACATCCTCAGTGAAACTTCCCAGATGAAGGAGCAGGTCCCGTGTGACACCAGCCTCAGTGCAGCAGCAAGCACAGCCTTTATCTGGAACTCACAGAATCCGTGCCCGCGGCAGCCCCGGGAATAAACCACGGGATTTTGTGGAACCCGGGAATGGAGGAGCTCTCCTGTCCCAGCTCTGCCTCCCCTGCCTGCAGCAGGGGACATGCAGCTCTCAGCCATAAGATCAGTTCAACCTCACCAAATCACCTGGCAACACTTACTATGAAGCCCAAAGTCCCAGTGCATCATGTGTGTGCTATCTCAGGAAGTTCAGCTGGTCTGGGTGGGACAAAACCTGCGCTGGGCCCAAGAACTGACTCTAATCCCTCTTACCTGAACTGTCCAGCTGTAGGATCAATGCTCAGAAGAAACACTGGATCCCTCAGGGCAGAGCCTGTCACTCTGTAAATGCCAGGGGGAGGACAAGGCTCGAACGGCAGCCCCCGATGGCTCCAGCCCCCGATGGCTCCAGCCCCCGATGGCTCCAGCCCCCGATGCCTCCAGCCCCCGATGCCTCCAGCCCCCGATGCCTCCAGCCCCCGATGCCTCCAGCCCCCGATGCCTCCAGCCCCGCCCAGGACTCTGCACAGACGGGACGGAGCCTTGGCACAGCTCTGTCCCGGGCCACCGAGGGCGGCAAACCCGAGAGCCCGATGGAAACAAAACAAATGATTGACTGAAATGGACACTGAGGAGGCTGAAAGCCCCACCCCAGAACTGCTCCCGGCCCAGCTCAGGAGCCCGAACTGCTGCTGCAGGACACGACGTCTGAAGGAGCTCTGCAGCCCTGACATTCAGGCCAGCAAAAACAATGGCTAAAGAGAACCAGATCCTTACCTGGTCCAATGTCCCAGTCTCTGGCTCCTCCTCACGGGGGGACCCTGCTCCAGGGAGGAATCTCCACACAGCCCCCGAGACCTGGGCTAGGACGCCGCCCTGCCAGCAGAAGACAAGGGGTTAACAAAGCTTTTGGGACACATTCTCTCCTCAGAGGGGTTTGACAAAACATCCATCCGTGTGCATCTTTAATAAGGACAGCTTGTACCTAGGCTTTCAACAGACTTTTGTATGTTATCCCTTCAAAGTCTGTGTCGTAACATATTTTGATATTAAAAGTGTTTAAACAAGATTTACCATGAGCCCTGCCGTGCTCCAAGCCCTAAGGAAGAGCTGGACAGGCTCACACTCATCCAGGCTGAGGGAGCTGCTGCTGCAGACAAACATTTACAAATCCCCTGCCCTGAGGGTGTCCACACCCGGGAGAAAGCCCTTCCCACCACCCTCCTGCGTTTCCCTCCCTGCCGCTGGCTTTGCTTCCAGCTTGGGAAGCTTCGTCTTGGGGGCATTTCAGCATCACTAAGGGCTTTTCCAACCTCAGGGATTCCATGGGATGCCCAGTGAGTGACCCAGCTACACACGCAGGCACGGCAAGCCCTCACACACAGATTATCCTGCCACGAGCCACAGCACTCCAGGGCATCCTCGAAACAGTGCAGAGAGCAGGACAAAGACACAGCCGCAGCACTGATCCCGCTTTCCCAGGGGGGCACAAACACCATTTCCTCCTGATCCTGAGAGCTCCAGGGAAAATCACTGTTAAGGTGGCACTGAAAATGCCACCACTCCTGCCCCAGGACCACGGCCCAGCAGGTTTCTGTGGGAACAGGAATTATTGGTGCAGTTCAGAAGCTGCACATCCCTAAAGCATTCCCTTAGGAACATGAAGGTTCCCATGTGCATTTTGCAGTACAATTTGTAAATTTAGCATATTTCAAGGCAGTTTAAATCAGAATTAACTCGGTGCTAGCACAGCATTAGATATGAGACAGCAGGAGACTCACCAGGCAGTATTCCCTGCAGACTCTCCATTCTCAGCACTCCAGCTGCAGTATTCTCATTTCTCATGGACTCTCAGTTCTGTTTCCAGGACTCCCATCAGGGAAATGATGGCTGTTTCCAGATGCAAATTCTCAATGTATCATTGGTCCCAATCACTGCTCCCCTGCCCCTCCAATCCCTCCCCTCCATCCTTTACCCCTTTTACAGCCACGGCCCCACCCACGACACAAATGGCGGCTCCCAGGTGCCTCCTGAGACCCAAATCATTCCAGGTGGGTCAGGAAATAAATAAAAATGAACTCGTCCCTTGTGGGGTAACAACTTGTCTTTGTGCCCATTCCCCTTTTTGTCTCCTGTTCCCTAAGGCAAAACACACAGGTGGGCTCAGGGGGAAAAAGTAAAAAAAACAAAACAACAAACAAACAAAACCAAAACAAAAAACCACACAACAACAAACAAAAACAATAACAAAAAAACTTTTGGGACAGTCCAAAACCAAGCAAAACTTGTTTTTCCATCGCTTTCCCTCAGGACTGTTCAGTTTTTTCCCCCTTAGCCTCGGCCGTGGCCACAGGAGCAGCTCCTCTCTGCGACCCGCGGGGTGGGCCCAGGGACACCCGTCCCGCTGCTTCCCGGAAAACGGAGCTCAGCCCATCCCACAAACATTTCCATCGCACCCGGGAACGCGGCAGGAGCTTCGTTCCGTGAAACGCGGTCCCAGAGAGCGCCGGGTGCGGGACAAGCCCGTCCCACGCAGCAGCTGGGTCCCGAGGGTCAGCGCTAAAAGCGCTCACATCCCCCCGCGGATCCGCCCGGCCCTCTCTGCCCTCCGGCCCCTCACCACAGCCGCCGTTCGCTCCTTCCGGCCGTCGCTGCCCCGGCCGAGGGGATCGCGCCCATGCCGGGCTCGGGACAGCTCGCTCCCGGCGCAGCCGCCGCCGGCACGGCAGGAACGGGGCGGCCGCAGGGCAGCGGGAGCCGCGCTCTGCCCCGCGGGGCCGCTCGGCCGGACACGGCCCTGGGCGGGGCCGGAACCGCAGGCGCGGGTTCCGCGTCCGGCCCGGGCCCCGCCCCTGCGGCACCGCCCGCGGCTCCGCCCTGCCCGCTCTTCCGGCGGCATTCCCGGCCTGGGGCAGCCCTGCTCTTTCCAGGGAGTGAAAACCGCCTGGGGAATTCGCTTCTGAGAACTGGAGTCAGTTGTCTGATGGGAGTCCTCGAAACAGAACCGAATGTCTGTGACAAATGGGGATGCTACAGCTGGAGTGATAGCAGAGGAAATCTCCTTCCTGCCAGTTACCCATGGGAAGAAAGCAATTCCCAGCTGTCTTAGGCTTGGAAAACAGAGAAAGGGAATTCTATGTCCTCTCCTGCTTAGGATGTACGTTTTCACTGTGCTAAAAAGGGACCACTTGAGGCTTCAGAGTGGTTGGCATGGGTCAAGGATCTGCTGCCTTGGCAGGGCAAGAGGTGGAGCTGCTGTTTGTGATTGTGACAGACCTGAATAATTAGAGATCAACGGGAAATTGCTCAGTGCACCAAAAGTGATAGAGAACGTCAGCTTGACTGGTGTCACACATAGAGCTGGAACAATGACCCTAAACACCCCAAAGAGGTAAAGAAACCCTGAGCCACGCTGTGATCAGACCCCATAGGGGCGGTTTATTTTAAGTGCCAGTAAGGAATAATGGGAATTCCCTGGCCCTCAGCTTGGTCCCATCTGCCCACACTACTGCCCTTGGGAAGTGCTGCTCTTCCTCTGCGCGGCGGGGCCGGGACTGGGGCTGGGGGTTCGGGTCCGGACCTGCCGGTGTCTGCTGGGCGGGGTGCGGGTCCCGAACCCGCTGGACCGGGACCGAGATTAGGATGGGGGTCGGAACCGGGAGCGGGATTAGGATGGGGGTCGGAACCGGGAGCGGGATTAGGATGGGGATCGGAACCGGGAGCGGGATTAGGATGGGGATCGGAACCGGGAGCGGGATTAGGATGGGGGTCGGAACCGGGACCGGGATTAGGATGGGGATCGGAACCGGGAGCGGGATTAGGATGGGGATCGGAACCGGGACCGGGATTAGGATGGGGATCGGAACCGGGACCGGGATTAGGATGGGGGTCGGAACCGGGAGCGGGATTAGGATGGGGGTCGGAACCGGGACCGGGATTAGGATGGAGATCGGAACCGGGAGCGGGATTAGGATGGGGATCGGAACCGGGACCGGGATTAGGATGGGGGTCGGAACCGGGAGCGGGATTAGGATGGGGATCGGAACCGGGACCGGGATTAGGATGGGGTCGGAACCGGGACCGGGATTAGGATGGGGATCGGAACCGGGACCGGGATTAGGATGGGGTCGGAACCGGGACAGGGATTAGGACGGGGATCGGAACCGGGAGCGGGGCCCGTGGGCGCCCTCTGGCGGCCACAGCGCGGCGGTGCAGAGCAGGGCCCTCCGGTGGGGAGCGGCGGAAGGGCAGCGCGATTTGGGAATTTAATAAATAAAAGTTACTTATTTATCATTGTTTGTCCATTCGTGTTCACGTCGAGCTTCTCCGCCAACCTAAGAGATAAGAGATCTCGTGCCAAGGGCTCCAAGTGACCAACTGAACCCATGTGACACCATTCCAAAGCACCCTAAATAATTGGTTGGGGTTTTTTTTCCAGACTAGGCAGGGCATTATTTCTGAGAAAAAACCCAAATTAAAAGATACGAGGTCTGAGAGGAAGAGACGGGTTCTGTGTTAAATTAAATATGCAGTGGGAAAAGTTAATCTCTGTAACACCTCATATTCTCTCCCAGCCTGGTCTTTGTGTGATTTGCTCTTGATTCCAACTGCTCCCAGGGCACTTTCAACCTTTGGGGTTAAAATGAGCTGAGCACGACAGCTCATTTTTCAATTTCCCATTGAAAATAATGGAAAAACTCTGGATGGGGCAGTGGGAGCTTCTGTGTAGCACCGCAACACAAAACAATGATAGGCTGGCAGGGGAATACTGATAGTTTATTTCACAGAGCATTGCAGAGTTTATTTTGGTCTAGCTCTAGTCTCATCAAAAAAAGTATCATCCTTTCCTTTTTTCCCAAAAAAAAAAAAAAAGGTAGCAAATATTCAGAATAACAACAGTCAGTGCATTATGCATGAAATTTGGGTCTTGTCATAAGAAAAATAAAAAAGGAAAAAAATAAATTGTGAAAACAAGTCTTTGATGGTTTGCTTTTATCACTTCCAAGCTTTTAAGCACTTAACCTTTCAATAAAGTCATCTCCAAGGATAGAAACAGAACATGCAGGTGATCACCAACAGATGCTGAGGTTTAACAACATCTCTCACTTGGCAATGACAATCCACCAGGAATGTTTCAATACAGCACCACGTTAAAGGGAGAAGCAACTTAATTCTCAAAATACCTTCAAATCCACCAAAAATCTTGCAGTTCTGCAGAACAAGACACGCTGTATTTCACTGTATTGAAAGTACCATGGAGAAGGACAGTATTTGGGCAAGGTAAGAAGGACCAGGGGTTTATTCCACTTACACTCACAAAAACCTGGATGAGATGCAAAGGAATAAAGTCATGATTTTAGGTGGTGTTTTTTTAGAGCATCAAAAGTCACACTGTCATTATCAACGTGGGTTTTTCACATAGTTAAGTCAGCCAGTTTTTCTCCCCAGCTCTTACACACTAAGCCCAAACTTTAAGATTTCAAAATGCCACTGGATTTCAGCTTAAAAGGACAGAGCAGTTCCAAAACAAAACCAAACTTCTCAAGGCTGTTTCTCTCATGGCTTTGGGTGTGGAATGCCATCAATATCAACATCCCCCAGACTGCCTTCTCCTCTATATTTTTAACCTTCTTTTTTTTTACTTTTAACCCCTGGTCTAAGATTTTGGGTTAAAGCCTTTTGCATCGGGGACTTGATGGGAGCCTCTGCCTTCAGAGCTTGTCAGCATCTGCTGCAAGACCATCCCTCCTTTGGAGGACACCAATGTGCAGCGTTAGAGATCCTGCTTTTACAGCAAGGAGCAAAGGTCTCCTTGCAGGAATAAATTATATCCCGGGGCTGCTTCGCCTTCCAGACTATTTACAACTTCTCCACCCTCAGCCCAGAGAGGGGGATGCTCCCACTGCACCACCACCACCTCCTATTCCAGCAGGGAAGCGAGGAGTGACTGCAAATGCCACTTGGAGTGGCAGGCACTTCAGCCAGATCCCAGCAGTGATGGTGCCCATGGCATTTTTGTCACGAGCCACTCGGGCTCCCAGCAGAGCCCAGCTTGGGAAGAAGAGAGAAAAAAAGGGAAAAAAAAAACCTGCTGCCAGTAGAGCCCAATCTACGGCCAATGCTCAGGATTTGCCTTCAAAACTCTGGCAGGACATTCCAAGAAGGCCATCGAGCACCCAGGCTTTGGGGAAGGAGGATGGGACAAGGAGCAGGTGTCCCAGTGACTGAGCCAGTGCAAGCCCTTCCCTGGCTCTGAACCTCAGCAGGGAAGAGCAGCATCAATTCCTCTCCTAGGCGAGCTTCTCTTCTCCCAGCAGCCTCCTGCAGCATCAGAGCTACGATTTCATTGCCCAGGAAAAGGGGGACGAGGGAGAAACAGAAGAAAAGAAACCATAACAAAATCAACACGTCACAAGAACAGCACAACATTCAGCTACACAGTCGCTGCACCAGGGGAAGGACTGGATTAGGGAGAGGGGAAGGAAGGGGACACACGTCCAACGTGTGGCTCCCAAAACCCCCCAAGGGGACTCAGGCTCTCACATCAAGATTCAAAGAACTTCATCCATAAGGTTGAGGATTTAATGAACACGGTATTCCCACTCATGCCCTGGAAAAATTACACTAAAAAAAAACAAACAAAAAAAAAAAATCGAGATTTTCTACATATTTACAAAAATAAGCCCCCCAGCCTCACAACCAGGGAGGTGGAGCAGCCAGTGGTGGGGAGTGGGAGCGGGTTTCTGCCCGAGCAGCAGTTCCTCAGAGGTTCCCATCCCGGGGGAAGCAGGAGAGCACGGCTCTCGCTGCCGGAGCGTGCGCGGGGCCGGAGCAGAGCCCTCAGTTCAGCCGCACTTTGGTGTCCCGCTGATCCGTGGGCGTCACCATCTCGTTGGCAAAGCCATTCTCTGAGCAGAAGGACAGCTCATCTGTGGTCTCCACGCCGTTGTTGATCTCTGGGAAGGGCAGAGAAAGCAGAGATGTCATCACAGGAGCTTCCCTCTGGATGGGGAGCTGAGGTGCTGAGCAGCCATGTGATCCCAGCACCTGCATCCATCGGATCCTACAGGGAACTGGGAGCACTGCACTCATTTACAACCAGTTCTCAACATGATCTGCCTCCGGGTTTGGTTTGGTTTTTTTTTCCAGCCCTTCAAAATCTAGCCACCCCCAGAGGCAGAGCTGGATCCCCCCCTACACCTGATGTCATTGTCACATGCTGAGCAAGTCACCTGTGGGAAGTGGTACAAAGTACCTGAACCTAATCCCTTACCCAAATGGCCATCCTGGAAAAGGACTGATTCCTCTAGTCACTGTTTTCACTGGGAAAGACCTGCACCCAGCAATGTTTTAATGGTAAAACATCCGCCCTAGGCAGGAATAGTTGTTTCAGAAGCACAAAACTTCAATCTGCACCGCCCACCTCTAAGGGGTTTTATGTCTGGGATGTTTTAGGTCTAGGACATGCTAGGGAAGCTTAATTCTGCTGTGCCAAGCTACTTTCCTTGTCGGGGTTCCCTGGATTTATGCCTGATTTTCACCACCTCTGGCTGGCATTTCATACAATAAGCAAAGTTGCCTTTTTGCTCTGTCTGTGCCCAGTGCACTAAACCCTGATCCCTGCTGGGCATCTCCAGACCCTAAATACAAAAAAAAAGAAAACCCATAACAAAGCTCAGGGGGTGGGGGAGATTATATTCACATTCCTTCAAAGGTGAGTTTTCCAGTTTCAGGCATCACATTTAACCTTTTAAAGCTAAACATTTCCACCTTTGCTCACGGTTTTGCTATCTTTCTTGGAGGTGGCGTGTGATGGACACACATTACCAATGTGTTCCAACAGAAATACACTCTGGGGAGGAGCACAAGGATATCAGGAATGCCATAACCTCTAATGACACTGAATTCCAGGTCTACCTCAAACTCATCACCCTATTTGTGGTCACATATGCTGTTATTATTGGGTTTTATGGGTTTTGACAGCTGTGAGTGGAGAAGATGTGGGACAGATGTGGGAAGATGGGATAACCCAGGAAGCTGAATGCAGGATTTCTGAGCACATCAGTGCTCAGACCTGAACCAGTTTGGGATGGACCACAGAACCACAGAACGGTTTGGGCTGGAAAGGACCTTAGGGATCATCCCATTGCCACCCCCCATATCCCACGAGTGCAGTGCAGCAAGGTCAGCCCAGTGCCCCGACCCACAGCAGGAAAAGACCCCAGAACCAAGAGCAGCTCCTCCCTCAGGGGGGTGACAGCTGAGGGAGGGACCAGCCCCATTCCTACCTGAGAAGATCAGCTTCTCCTTCATGATCTTGACGTCCTGGCTGGAGCGGCGCACGGCAGCGCTGAGCATGATCTGCTCTGGGTTGTAGGTCCTGATGCTTCCCAGGCGCCACCTGCAAGACAGGAGCAGGATTTCAGGGATGGACTCTCCAGCCCCAGGAGCACCCTCAGAGCAAGAGGCCACCGAGGCCCTTTGCTCCCTTGCACCTACACAACCCCACATGGTAGGAGGATGCTCAGAGGTGAGTGTATTACCTCAGGCACCTTTAACCACCTTGAGCACCCTAATTCCACCCAGGAATTAGACCCACGGATTCACAAATCTATGAACTAATTTCCCTAAGGACTGCAGCTGTCCCACAGCCCTCTCCAGCTGTACAACGGAGACAGAGGTATTCAAACTTTTAGAGGAAACAGAATAAGAGAACCAGCCAAGTGGAGAAACCACACATTTTCCCTCACCGAGTGCTATGGGCAGGTTTGTGGGAGAAGAGAGCTCAGAGACAATTTCAAGTTTCAAACCTGAGACACAGCAAGGAAATTTAGGAGGTTTAGATTTGGTAGAAGAAATATTCCTTCCCCAGAAGGGCTCTCCAGCCCTGCCACAGCTGCCCAGGGCACTGGTGGAGTGCCCATCTCTGGAGGGATTTCACAGCCACGTGGATGTGGCACCTGGGGCTACTGAGAGCAGCCCTGTGGCAGACCCTCATTAGCAGGGGAAGGTGGGCTGCTGGAACAGGGGAAAACATGGCCTGGTGGGCTCAGCCAAGGCAGCTGTTCCCAAGATCCCACCACAAGGAGATGATGCTTAGGCCAGGCTTTCATAGCCCACACCCCACTGACCCATCAGTAAATCCCACTCTCCCTGCCAGAGCCAGAGATGCCCTAAAACTATTTGATAAAGAAACAGCAGGGAATTTAGGGTGGCTTATGAGGTTTCTGATCTGCTGGCACCATCTGGTGGCTAACCTACATAAGGAAAGGTGATCAAACCAGTTTTTCTTCAATTTCTAACCCCCTACCCAGCCCCGGGAACAGAAGATTTGAGGAGCTCACAAATCTCCAGCCTGGGTCTATGGCATCAGCCTGACAAATCAACATGCACAAAAGAGGTTCTGCAGAATTTTTCCCAGGTAAACGTAGCTGCTGGTGTCAGTTTTGTAGAGTTTCCACCCCCTTCCCAAATCCCAGGGCTTGACACTTCAGGGTGACCTGAATCAGGCTTTGACCAGGGTACAGATGAAGGCCGCACAGAAAAGAAGGGGTGGGATGGCAACATGACACAACTCACAAACCCATGGACAGAAGCAATGCAGAGGAAGCACAAGGAGGCAAAGACATTAAAGTATAAAACAAATTTTAAAAAACCAAACAAAAATAACAACACATTTCTTCTATCATCATCATCTAAACTGAGCCACTCTGACCTGGAAGAACATATTTTTGGCTTTAGTGTCCACTGCAGGCAGATCCCACTAGGACCAATGCGATTGCAAGATCTCACAGGCTAAGACCCTCCTTCAACTCTAAATCAGGACCAAAACCACATTGGTACAAGTCTCTTTGCCCACCACACCAGGATTTTCAGCATCAATCACTTCTATGGCCCAAAGTGCCCTCTTACCCACAGATCCCAGCCATCCCATGGGTGATTCTGAGGCACGGAGAGCCCAGCCTCACACACATGCAGGGACCGAGGGCTTTCCTCCTCCTGCCAAGAGGAACAAGCACTGCTCTGTGCTCTCCATGTCCTGTGGTGGCTGTGGGCAGGCCCAGGGTGGTAAAACGCACACCAGGAGATGATGGCTCCTCTCACAGGGCTGCACTGCTCTGACTGAGCCACCAAAGGGTCACCCCATCTTTCAGGGGTGCTTTGAAATATCCTCTCAGAGGAGCCACCAGTACATTTAACCACGATGCAACTCCAACCAACGCCACGTGAAACACTCTGTGCTGTGCTCAGAAGCCTCGGGGTCTCCAAAAAGCTGGTTGAATAGAAAATAGCACCTCTCCTACCCCCTTGGACTCTGTTGTGATGGACCAGGTTTGGGACAGCAGCGTGCAAAAAGGCCAGAGAGACAGCAGGAAGGTCCTGTTCTGGGAGGCTGGCGTCAGAGCAGACCAGACGGACACGGGGTGGGAACAGACTAAAAAATACTGGGACAACAACACAGAGACAGCATACACCGGGTTAGGGCCACGGCCAGACCCTGGGGTGGGAGGGGAGATGCTCAATGCCATGGGAAGAGGGTGGGAGAGGGGCAGTTCAAGGAAAAAAATGGGGTTGATCAGCACCGAGGTGGGTAAGATGGAGCAAGCACAGAGCCAAGCCAGCTGCAAAGAGTCCCCCTGCTGTGCCTACTCCTGCCTCAAGCCTGCTCAGCTCCTCCACACTGCCTTCTCCTCATCCACGAGCCAGGGGGAGGCGAGAAGGGGAGCCCACCCCACCTCCCTGTACCCACAGGAGAGCTCAGCCCGGCCTTGCTTTGGGGAGATGCTGTAACACCAAAGCACCTGGTGGACACCTGCAGGGGTCTGAGTGGGCAGAGAGAGGGGGAAACCAAATCCTCAGGAACACAAGCCCACGGCACAGAGCAGGAGCAATGGAGAAGGGAGCACGGGAGCAGTTTGGTCCGAGTAGGGAAGAGGCAAAGGCTTTAGTGCAGACAAGTGAAGGCACTTTCCTCTAAAGGGATGGGAATGACTGGTGAAGGAAGGGCCAAAACCAGGAGGAACCCGAGATTCTGACTTGGAAATCCAGCAATTCCCTCCCCTACTGCAGTGCTCTGCATTTCCACACTTGGCTTCCAGTTTCACGGTGCTGCAACTCGGGAAGATCCCAAGCGCTGAGGGCAGGAATTGAAGAGCTAAACCTTTGCAGTTATCAGCCCCATTAATTCAGAGAATTAATTCGAGAAGTGCTACTTTATATAATTGAAGAGACTCCATGATTTTCTTTAGAATAAAGGCTGGTCTCAAACATCTCTGGTAAATACAGGAAGGAAGGGGATATTTTGCATGGGATTATTTCCACAGAGAAAGCATTACATCCTCTGGGAATCTCCCAACTACAATGTGCCCTGGGACCTCAGAACTGGGCTGTTTTAAAAGGCAGTGACCTAGATCACTGTAACAGAAAGTCAGATTGCCTTCAAAACATCCACTGGCTTCAGCATCAGACTTCCATGGTGCTCATGGCTATGGACTATGCAACGTTCAAACCCTCCTGAGGCCAGATGTTGGGAAGCACCAGAAAAGCTGCATTCTACCCTGTCCATCTGCAGTGAAGCCATAGCAGAGAGGGAGAAAGAAAGAGAGAAAGGAAGGCTGAATGAAAAAGAGAAAGAGGAGGAAAGCACCAGAATTACCTGATCATGTGATAGCTGTGAGATGCCAGAATGCAGCAGAAGAGAGAAAGAGGAGGAACATGCACAACAGTCAGAGCAGTAAGAAAATAAACAGGGCAAAGAGGCAAAAAAAGGTTAGTTAGAAGTCATCACAGTTGGTATTTCCCCTCTGCAGAGGCTGCCACGATCCTGTCACTGGGGCTGGAGCAGAAGAGCAGGAGCAGTCCCTCCCATGGCTACAGAGGAGAGAGAAGCCATGCAGAGGACAGAGGACGAGCACATCAAAGCAGTGCCTCTGCTCCCACCCACCCCCTCATCCTTGCATGAAGGAAGCAGCTCTGGTTAGCCCCAAAAAGGACTTGGGGAAGAAAAAAACAAAACAACCAAACCAACCAACCAAAAACACACCAAAAGAATCATCCATGACACTGCAGACCAAATGCTAAGCCCCACTCCCCAGGGCTGAATCACATCAGCAGGTGTAGTTGGGCACTTCTGCTCTGATTTGGTTTTGACATATCCTCAACCCTGCTTGCAATTCTTTCATGTGGTGAAGAAACTGGAGCATCAGGGAAAGGGGTCTGTCCTGCACAAGGCTCTGGGAAGAGCAAGCCTTTGCTGCAGGAAATTCCAACTTGTAGAGTGGCGTTTCTCCTTCTTCTTTCTAACTAAGCAACTGATTTGATTTGCAGTACCATAACATTTCCCATAGTAATTCCCTGCCTGTGGCAGGGGTGTTGGAAGCAAATCATCTTTAAGGTTCCTTCCAACCCAAACCATTCCATGATTCCATAATATTTCTACATCCAAACAGGAACAAACTGATTTAAAAAAAACTGTAACATGCTCTTTTTGAACACTGTAATTGTGGAATCTCAAAATCCCTCTCCTCTTCCTTTAAAGCACTGCAATGTCTTTCTCAACATCCATTTCCCTAAAGCATTTACAGTTTCTCTTCCACACACTTCAGGAGCAAAGCAAGGCATCTGACACTACTGATTTGTGATCTCTTGTCCTTTAAAAGGTGCATCCAATTCTCCATCCCATCTTGAGAGTGGAGTTATTGTTTGCAAGGATTTTTTAATAAATATTTCCCCTGCTATTGCAATCTAAGAACTGAGGCTCAGGGTACTCCTCTCTCCCATCTCCACCCCACAATCTGGACAAAAACACAGGTCACAAGCACACAAGAGCAGAGCTTTAACAAACTTACTTCTGGAATATAAAAACTCCTACAATTACGAGAAATGAAATGAGATCAGACGTGATCCAGATTAGGTGGTACTCATCTGGAGGCTGCAAGACAGAAAACAGAAGCAGACCTTAAACCTTATTTGGGTTTGTGCAATCACAGGGAGACCACACACGGCTGGAGTTACCACCAAGGAGCAAGAAAAGCACAGAGCTGCAGGGGTTAGGTATAAATCACAACATTTATGACCTTCCTAATG
Organism: Acridotheres tristis; assembly: GCA_037013685.1. Lineage (NCBI taxonomy): Eukaryota > Metazoa > Chordata > Aves > Passeriformes > Sturnidae > Acridotheres > Acridotheres tristis. Next base: position 1,265,072 of record CM072884.1, read on the forward strand.
CCAGGCTGTCATCCAAAACTAGCAGGGAAAACTGCACACAGGAACAATTTGAAACTCTCCCTCCTTTTGTGTGCTGACATTTTCTCAGAACTCTCTGGGCTGAAAGTTTCCTATCTCAGCTGCACCTCAGGGAGAGAGCAAGATGCTGTTTAGCAATCCAAGTCTGGGGGAAAACAGGGAAATATATCCATGCAGGATCCACTTTAAGTGCAGTTGGGACCTTTCAGGCACAGCCCCATGCAGTAAGTGCAATTTCTGTCCTTTCAGGCACTGGTAGGTCTGGTTCCAGTTGCCAGTCTAAGTGGTCATCACACCAGCTGAGCCCAGCTGAACCATCATCACTGGTTCTCTACTTATTCTTGTCCACCAATGGGGTAGCCAGAGGTTAAACCTGCCCTCAGTTTGGGATTCAGAACAGGCAAAAACCTAATTTTACAACTTGGCCAAGACACAGAGGCCTGCTTTGCTGGTTCACCTGTGTGCCTGCTTCTCCTGCAACTCTTAACAGCTGCTCAGCAGGTCTGCAAAGTTTCCCTCAGAGGAAAACTGGAAAAATCACGTGGGTTATATAGGGGATGCACTACAGTCTTCAAATATCCCACCCAAACTGTTGGGATTGTGCAAGAGGAACATCAATTCATTCCCCTCTCGGGGCTCAGCTGTACCGAGGGGGAAACCCCTCAAGCCCAACCAAACCTCCAAATCTCTCACCTCTACACCCACCCCACTGCATTTCCTCCTCCCAGAGGCTCCCAGCCCCTGCCAGGGTGGTGCTTACCATGAGCCAGATGGGGAAAGGCACCTTTTGGAGGACGTGGGAGCTGTCGGAGGTGACCGAGGGGACGCCGGCGCACCACAGGATGGAGAACAGCCAGGGCTCGTTCACCGTGTACAGGTTCACACTCAGGTTGGCCATGGTGTAGTCCCTGCCAAGGCACACGCAGGGTGATGTGCAGGACCCCACCATGCCTCATCTCCGAGAGGAGAGCTCTTGCCATCAATCACGAACAGCTTTATTTTGGTTTGAACTGTGTGAAATGGGAGTTTTTAACAGGGTGTGGGTGCTTCGTGAGCAACCCAAGGGCACTGCAAGCCAATGGTTTGATCCTGACAGCTTTCCTCACTTCCTGGCTGCTGTCTGGCACAGGCCACAGACCATCTCAGATGCTTCCTCAGGAATGATGGGCATGGTGTGTTTCTGGAACAACCATCTCATCGTGCTGATGCGAAATTAGCATCTGCCTCAGACGTCTGTAACATTTCAGGGGCAATTTGCTTAATTAAACACTGACAGATCTGTCTCAAACTTCAATTCCTACGACGTCCATGCCCTTGTTTTAGGGACAATTGCAGAGTTACAGCTCCCAGTCTCCCGAGGTCATTTTCCAAGCAGCTAGAACTGCCAGCTGGGGTCCAGGAGCTGCCAGCAGCAAACCAGCAAAAAACCTGGCAATTACCTGGTACCCAGATAATTCACATAAATTGGTCTACTTCCTTATCTATGAAGCAGAAGCATCAACAGTCTCCCTCACAGGGGCAGCACAGATTAATCCCTGCAATTTAACACTGGTAAAATCCTTTGGTGGAAGGTCACAGTGCAAGACCTGGACATCTCCCAGCTCACAAGAGGAACAAGGTGCTCCAAAGGAGTTCTCACAGAAGGGGCGGCTGCAGCAATGTTGCATCCAGGTGTTGGACTTGGGGAGAGCTGAGAGAAATGTGTTAAACCAGGGCTGCAGCAACATTTGACTGGGCACCACAGGGTTCAAGAAACATTCAGGTGACAGCTCTTATTTTGGAGACAGCTCAGGTGGGCTTGATGGGAGATTGGGGTTGATAAACGGGGAGAGATGAGTGAGTGGGGACAGAGCCTTCTCCATGGGACAGAGCAAACAGAAGGAAAAACCAGCAGGAATTCTCCTGCAGGTAAAGCACAACCTTGGTTTTAAGGGTGAGGAGCTGGACTGACTGCTGGCAGCCACGGAAGGACACAGCTGGATCACCCCAAACAGGGCCATGCTCTCAAACAGCTCCAGGCTCAGCTCTTCCCTGCTTCAGCTCTAACATGCAGCCAGACAGCTCCTTTGGAGTTATTTCTCTTCTGCAAACCTGTTTAATTTAAATTTAAAAAACCAGAAACAGCCCTACTAGAAACAATCTGCCATCCCTGAGAAAGGGGGCAAAGCTGGGAGCTAAAACACCACAGAGTTCACACAGAGGTTCAGGCAGGATCCCTTGCTGTGCCAGATCATTACAAAGAGCTGATCAGTCTAAATTGATGATACAGGACAGGAAATTCCTCTTTAGAGAAAGAGAAATTTCTGAAAGCATATCCAGACCTTGGGCTAATCAAAATTCCGTGCCAGCAGTTGTGGAGCAGACAAACGGAAGCAAAGGGCAGCTGCTAACGAGGATGAAGCAGCACTAGCAGGGAACTCAGTGTGAAAGGCCTTCACTTTTTCCCAGAGCTGAGAGTGCACTCAGAATCGGCCAATTCACACATTTGTATTTCAAAGAGGCTCATCATATCCTGAGACGGCATGTGGAGATGTCAGAGGCAGCTGCACACTCCCAGCAGCAGCCTGGATTCCGGATGATGGGGAGGGAAAAGCTTGCATGGCTCAAGCAAGCCCATCTGGAAAGATCCCTTTGTGCAGCCAGGCGGGCTGGGATGCTCAGGAAAGGACGCTGAGGGCTCCCACAGGGCAGTACCTGACATCCTCGCTGGTGACCTTGGTGTAGCGCAGGTTGAGCTTCACGATGCCCTTCTCCCTCAGGCGCTCTGCGTCCAGCTTGAGGCCAGAAGTCTGCTGGAAACCTGGAGCAACCTGTCTGACCAGCTGCCTCTCCGTGTCTGGCAACCACATCACCTGTGGGAGGAGCAAGACAGGGCACAGGTTATGGCCAACATGGCTCCCGAACCTGGGAAGGCTCCAGCCCAGGGCATGGAATTCCCCGAGCTCACACCACGATTCTGAAGCATGTCAAATCAACAGCTCAGCTGCCAGAGGTGAAGTGGATCACTGAGTCACAGAGTGGTTTGGGTAGAAAGGGACCTTTAAAGTCATCTCATTCCAGCCTCTTGCTATTCCAACACCCTTCTCTAGACCAGGCTGCTCCAAGCCCCAGCCAGCCTGGTCTGAATAACTCAGTGACACTCATCTACCAAAACATCAGAGAAGCACAGAAGCAGCCACATGCATTTTCAGTAGGGAACCAAAAACGTGGGGGAAATCCCCACATCTACGTTTTAACTCTTTTTCTCTTGTTCTTCATCTCCATCTCTGTTGTGGCCTTAGTGGGGGTTTAAAAAAAACCAGAGGGATAACCAGTTTCCTTATATCCAGAGAGAACCTCTCCTGAGCTGTCCCGGGGGCTCCATTCCAACCTCTGTGAGCACTGGTACAACTTCCAGTGATGCCCCACTGGAGACACACAAGGATTCATGGAAACTATAAGGAAGTAGATTTTGGAAATATCCCCAACCCTCCAGAACTCACAGCCTGCTGCCGAATTCCTGAGGCCAGGATGGTTTCCAGGGTGATGTTGATGTAGGTGCTGTAGTAGGGATGAGCTGCTGGCAGGTCCTGGAAGTTCAGGATGAGGGATGTGTTGTCCTTGATCACCTCCAGCATATCTTCCAGCTTGCAGACTGACTGGTTGGCAGCCTCCAAGTAGTCAGCCCTTGAGAGAGACCCTGCTGTCCAGAAAGGGTCGTTCTGAAAGCAAAGCACATCCCAGGATTACTGCCACAAAGCCCAGACTCCCCCAGTGCAAAGGCTGACTTTCTTTATTTTTTTGTGGAGATGACTGTCCCAAAATTAAATTCTAAAAAAGGGGAACAGTGTATAACACACTGTTTTTTCTGTCTTTTCTAATAATCACATTCACCCTCCTGGGGGTCTTTGTGGTGTCAGCCAGGCTTGAGGCCCCTTTTTCCAGAAGAGGCACAGAAAGACAGCATGGTTTAGACCAAGCCTAAGTGTAGTAGAGACAGAACTAAGCATGGTCCAGGCATACTTGGTTCAGCTGCACCACATCACCAAGGAGATGGATCTACACCTTTCACCTTCCAAGAGGACCTGGGCACGAGCTGTGATCCCCTTGGCTCCATGGCACCCACCTGCAGGAACCACTCTCCAGCGTTGAGCTTTTCCAGGTCAGTCCAGTTGAACATGGAGGAGTGCTCGTAGGCCCTCTCTGGAAACACCTCCTCCACGTTTGTGGTTCTCCTGAGAGTCTTGTCATGCATCAGGAAGGGCACCCCATCATAGCTGCAAACACACACCTGTTACAGGTGGAGGACAGAAATCCCCCTTCCCGTTTGTCTTAGGCTGCAGTGCAGGATGTGACCAGCAGTGTGCATTCCATCACCATCTGATAAAACCAGCTGGGGCAGTGTTCTTTGTCCTTTCCACAACCCATCTTCCCTCCAGGGAAGTATTTTCTGTTAATGGCCATTGAGACCTAGTGCATGGCTGATAAAATTCCATCATCCCATTGGGAGATGCTCCACCCGGGGGGAGGAACCAAACATTTCCTACCCAGATCAAACCTGAGATTTGGAACATCAGAGGAGCCTTTTTCCACTGGATTCCAGAGGAAAACCAGACCCTTCTAGAGCATCACTGCACCTTCAGAGGAAAACTGCACCTTCTCCAGGAGCCCTGCTCCAGCAGAACCACATCTGTCACTGCAGGATTGGCAGCCACCATTTAATGGGACTGCACCAACACCCTGACTCACTGACGGGGGTCAGCTCGGATTCTGACTCTGGCAGTGTTTTTGTTGTTTAGTATTACTGTATTTTTATTTTCATTTTCTTAGTAAAGAACTAGGAACTTGCTATTACTCCTATTCCCATTTCTTTGCCTGAGAGCCCCTTAATTTCAAAATTATAGTAATTTGGAGGGAGGGGGTTTACATTTTCCATTTCAAGAGAGGCTCCTGCCTTTCTTGGCAGACACCTGTCCTTGAAACTAAGACACTACTCTAGCCTCTCTCACAACAAAATCCTCATGAAGGTCTCAATCAGCCTAAAAAACCCCCAGCATCCTAAAGAGGAAAATTTTTCTTAGATACCTGCTGGATGTTGGCAGCTGCCCATGCCTCATCCACTTCTCCCCATTATCCCCTCAAAAATTTCAAACTCATTTGCCTTCGACAAGAACACCCACCCTGAATGCTCATCAAAGCTTCCTTCCTCAGCTCCTGCAGCTCCCAAAAACATCAGAGGTTTCCCTGGATGCACAGACACACAAACTCTCCTCAAACTGTTCACAGCAGATCAGGAGGGAAATTTTCAAAGCCTCTCAGACTGTATGTGAACATCAGGCTTTCAGCAAGATGCAAGGCTTCCAAACTACCAAAAATGCTCTGAAATTGCCTTCTCCGATTGAAAACTGGTTTCATGCCCACAGGAGTTAAGTTCTTGCTTAAAAAAATGAAAAAACCCACACCTCTCAGACGAAACTAAGCAGCCAAATGCATGCCCTGGGGTTTTTAAGTCATCTGGATATTACAGAATAATGGTTCTGGAAAGCATAAAAAACTCTTTTTCTTCCACTCAATTTTATGTGACCAGATCAATGTTAAAACTACACAGGGTAGTGACAGCTTTTATCAAAGGCAGGGGAACAGCTGTCTGCACCCAGAAATCAGGACAAGCCCAGGGCAGCCTGCCTGATAGCAATGACATTTTCCAAAGCATGCTCCTAAGAGGAGACTCAGAAAAAGTCTGAAAAGAGGATGGGGTGAAATGACAAATCCCATTCGAATTAGGAAACAACCCAGAGCTGTTTCCCAGAGGGAAAATGAAACTCAATTTTAGATGATGGAGCAAATGTTGCCTCAGCTTTACCACTGCCCTCAGAAGTCCCTTCTCACAAAGGTCACTGGCATCTTCATTTGCTATTTCTGGTCTGTGCTGTGCCAACTCCTTCCCCAGCCCCAAGCAACCTGCTGACATGGCAATCCCACAGTGCTGCAGTCAGAAAGGGTTTAATAAATACAGTTAAAAGTAAAATAATAATTTAAAAAATCCTAGGCAACTGCAGAATGAAGAGTGTGGAGTGTTTAAAAGTGCCAGGAGCTTAACATCTCATAGAAAGAGCAGAGCACTTCTAAGCCTTAACCACGGTGCAGAAATCCTACAGGGCACTTGACCTTTGCTCCCTCCTTTCCCATCCTTCCATCACAGAGTGACCCAGCACCACTCAGGGCTAACCACAGAGTCTTGGCAGGCCCAGGTTTGAGGCAGTGATTCAGAGACAGGAATCAGAGCTTTAGAAGAAGGGATGTGGGAGGGGGGTGGAAGAGAGAGAGAGGAACAGGCAGCAATTCCAGGCTCCTGCTGCTTGGAGCAAAGCTGGCTTTCCACCAGGTTTGGGATGTGGAATGGATGTGGAGCAGGATGAGATGGCTCTGAGTGCATGTCCCAGCTGCCCACCCGTGCTGATACATGTCTAGAGAAACGTGGAAATATTCCAGGAGGGATGGACCCATGCAGCCACAGGTACAAAGAGCATCTTCCTGAAGGATGAGGACAGCAAGGGGTGTTGTGCTGCCAGCTGCACAAATATCCTACTTTTCAGTCTAAAAGTCAATGGAATCCTCTTTTTCTGAAGGCACTTGGGCCTCCTGGAGAAGGCTCAGGAAACTGAGGCATCAAGGGCATTATTTAAGCCTGGATTGCTCCTCTGGCACGGCTGATGAGTGGCAGTGGGGAAGATCTTGGAGCTTTTCCAGCTCTCCTTCTCCCAAAGCCCATCCTTGTCCTCCTTCCCTAAAGACTAATGCCATGTGAGGGAGAGGAAGAGGAGAAGGAAGGGCTTCCTCCTGGTCTATTCTTGGGATGGTTTTTCAAGGTTGGTGAAAACTCTCCTGTGCAACAAAGTCAAACTGGAATCTCTGCTCTGTCTGCACCTGGGGTATCCCAGAAAAGTCACATTTAAGCAGCTCTGTCTCTTCCCAAGGCCAGGCTGTGTTTTACTGGAATAAAACAGGCTCTAGGATAAACTACAGCCTTCTTGCAAATGAAGATGACAAAGAGGTCCAGGTTCCCTCATTTGGACAAGTTCACCTTTCACCATCACCCCAGTGAAATCATCAGCAGCATCTGACAGAGACAGACAGGAGTTACTGGCTGAGTTCACCTTGAACAGCCCTTTCCAGTGGGAAAAAGCTGCAGTGACCAGACACTGGATATGCTGGACCATTCCTGGCTTGGATTATCCACAGGCAGGCTCAGAGCAGCCAGCACACTGACCTACCTCAACACCACATCAGCCTGGACTCCATACACCTTCTGCTCCACTGCCTTCTGGAAGGACATCAGAGTGTTTTCTGGTGCCAGCTGTCAGGAAAACACACACACAAAAAAAAAAAAACAAAACAATGAGAGATCAGTAGCACAAGGGAAGTTTACAAAGCAGTGTCAGCAGGGATGCTGGGAGAAGGGTTTGAAGATATCAGGGACCCAAAATGTTATTATTCCATATCTGTCTGTGCCCAAAAATTCCTGTCTCTTCCATACCACAGAGCACAACTAGACCACAGATTCTGTGAGATACATTTTACTCCCACTTCTACTCACACCATAAAGTCATCTATTAGTCTAAAAATCAGAGAGTTTCTCTAATAACAAATGTTCTAGTGAGTTTTAACAACAATTAAAGAAAAGTCTGAAGCCTAGAAAATTTATCCCTGTGACTATCAGAGAGAAGAACTCGGATTTCATTTGAAATTCCTCCCTGCTGAATGGAGCAGATGGTAACAGAATTAGGGTTTGTTTAAAGTAAAAATGGTGTGAAGACAAATACTTTCCTGTTCTACAAAAGCAGCTACTCCCAAAACACCCATGAAACAACAACAGGCAGACCAGAAAAAAAAATATTGACAACTACAGAAAGAAAACCTGGCAGGTTTTCTGCACTGAATCACATCAAAATAAAGTTATTTTTGAAAAATAAATTACTTTTTTCCCAATGTTTTTCAGGTTTAGAGCACATGTAACATCCTGTTTTTCCACCACCAGGACCAGTTCCATCAGGACACAATGAGCACTCACATCCCATGATTTACTCAGGGACTGCAAAGAGGAATAATTAAGGGCAAAGGCCTAATGCACCACGCAGGCAAGATACAATAATAAAACAGTAAAAATAAATATAAAAACTTGCTCAAGCACTTAGAGTGGCTGTAAGTGGCATTTGTTTTCTGATCACTCCACAGGCTCAGGTCAGCAGAGCTCTGGGGTAAAACAATCCTTGCAAATGTCAGCACCAACCTTCCCCCAGCCCCGGTATCTCAGCACCGAATTCCTCTGGCTCCAGCCACACATCAATGCAAGTTCATTTTGATGTTTGCTCAACAAAGGCAGCACAGAGCCACATTATCTTCCTAAAACAGCTCCCAGTCAAAGCCAGACTTGTTTAGGCGAAGGCAGAGGCGACACCCCCAGCACACAGCCCTGAGCTGGGTCACCCAAGGTCGAGCTCCAAGGAAAGCTCCCCAAACATTCCCAGAGCTGTCAGCAGAGAGCAGCAGCCACAAGGAGCTGGAGAATCCCAGCCAGGTTTGCTCACATCGCCCTGGGTTGCTGTCACCAGCTCGGGTGCCCCTTCTCAAGTAGCTCAGGTTTCTGCAGGGTAACCCTGCAAGGTGAAAATCCTCTCTCTACACTTCAATGTTTGCTTTTGCTGCCACCCTCTCACAAAAACCTCTCCTACAAAGCCAGGCTGCGAGAGCAGGGCTTGTTCAGCCTGGAGAAACCTCAGAGCCTCCCAGTGAGACCTCATTGCAGCCCTGCAGTACTTAAAAGGAGACTGGAAAAAAGGAGAGTGCATTTTATTCAGGCAGATAGTGACACGACACAGGGAATGGTTTCCCACTGCCAGAGGGCAGAGACGGATGGGATATTGGGCAGGAATTGTTCTCTGGGAGGGTGGGGAGGCCCTGGCACAGGGTGCCCAGAGCAGCTGTGGCTGCCCCTGGATCCCTGGAGGTGTCCAAGGCCAGGCTGGACGGGGCTTGGAGCAACCTGGGATAGTGGAAGGTGTCCCTGCCCATTCCAGAGCACAGGAATGAGATGAGCTTTAAGGTCTCTTCCAAAACAAACCGTCCTGAGATTCTGTGATTAGAACCCTTCAGGCAAAGCCAGATCTCCCTGTGAGCATGTGGTGAGTCCCCAGCCTGTCACCCTGACATAAATAATTGCCTCTCCATCATCCAAACCAAAACCTGCCCTCCAACCTGAACCTCTGCACAAGCCACTGGCACCCATGACATCACTCAGCAAAGATCAATCAGAAAACCTTTTCCAACAATATCAGATGCTGCCCATTCCCAGAGATGGCACCACTCTGGATTGCTCTGCACCCTGAAATGTGAGGGGTTTTGTGAGAAAGGAAAATCTGAGACACAGGAATTTCCATCCTCCCAGCCTGTCTATTCCTCCAAGAAGGAGGGAGCTGAAGCCCCAGATTAGGAATGTTTAAGGCAAAGATGCATCCCAGTGAGGCAGCTGCTGTTACAGGAATTAACTGTTGAGATTAATGTTATTTTTTAAAAAAAGCTTTACAGCCAAACTGAGGTAACTTTAAAAAAAGCACAATCTTTCTGCTTGTATTTCTCTCTGTATCTCTCCAGGCTTTTTTAAGGGATACCTGCTTGGTACAATATATCCAGGCATGCTATGTCTAAAACCTAAATCCAGGTTTATAACAAAGGATACAAGCAATTCCTTAAGGGAAAGAAACCTTGGGGCACAAAGCAATGATTTTCAAGCCTCCTCTCTTTTATAAATCATGCCCACGTACTGAGAGCCAGACAGACCCAGCACAGGATTTCTAGAAGCTCTTCCTCCTCTCTGTGCTTGGTTTGAGAGACTCATCCCCTGCAAAAATCAAGCTACTATTCATTTCTTCCTGCTTCAGAGACACAGCAAGTAATCTCTCGAAAATTACCGTGAATGAACTCATTTTGGTTATTTTTGTGCTTAGAAATCCATTGCAAATGCATTCAAACAGAGTCAGGAGCTTTGGGGACCTTCCTTAAAGAAGGTTATGAAACTGTGTTAGAGCAGCACAACCTGGCTGCAGCTGGACATCACCACACTGTGTTTTCCCCTTAATTAGCCAGGGCTTAAAAAAGAAACTCATGGCATCATTTGTTGGGGAGGTTAATGAAGAAGCCTGGACAGATGAACCAAATTTTATTCCAAACTAATTGCAGCCACTGCAAATCTCTGGCTGCTCTAGGGGAAAGTGTCCCTGGCCATGGCAAGGGGTTGGAAAAAGGTGGATTTTAAGGTCCCTTTCAGCCCAAATCATTCTAGGATTCTATGATTATGCACTAAAGGATCTGATCTTTTGTTTCATCAACAAGATTTAAGGGTATTTTCTTGTCCTTTAGGAAATATGGCCATCATTTAAGTTTATTTTTAGTTCATTTTTTTCCTCTTTATCTCTCCTTTCCAGTGTTAATCTCCTTGTGAGCCACGAACTGGACAAAAAAAACAACCACAAGGAGGATTAGAGTGATACCTAAGAAATGGAATTTTCTTTTCTGTAGAACTATGCCCTTTGGAAGTTCCCTGTGTGGGGCTTAGTGTGGGATCTGCCAGTCCATTGGATTTTAGCATTACTGTCCCATCATGCCAGGTGAGTAACACGCCAAGACAGTGAGAGTTTTGTTTAAAACATGAAATAAAATCTATCTTTAGTCCTCATACTTTAGAGATAAAATGGCAGGGGGTTAGAACTCAATGGTCTTCAAGGTCCCTTCTCACCCAAACCATTCTGGGATTCTGTGACCCAAATTTTCAGTGAATTCCTCAACCAGACTGAAAGCATAAAACAAACAACAAAAAAACCAACCCTACAATGGGCAAGAGGATAAACTCATAAGCAGAAACCATTAGGGATTTAATAACTTGATACAGGAGATGAGACCTCATTATTGTACTGCCCACACAAGAAACCTGAAGCTTGATCTAATGAAAGACGACCTGACCTGACACAGATTTATTTCCCAGACAAGCCTTTCTCCTGCTCTGGCAGAGATGTTTATTGTGAGTGTTTGCTGCTATCAATCAGGCCAGCAGCCTGATTAACTGCTCTTATTTTTAATATATAAAGAACATGTGGAGCAAAGCAAATGCTTCTTGATTTCACCTGCACAGGCAGCACAAACCAAAGCTCTTTAGAAGCCTGAAGAAGCAAAGACACCTCAAACAGATGGTGGCAATGTTTGGGTACCTAAGAGAAGACAAAGGGAAGGATTCCACAATTCCATAAAAAACAGCAGCCAGAAGAATGCACTGGCACAAAGCAGCCTGAGCAAGGCAAGAATTGCCCTTTTGCTTGTATCTCAAACACCTGGGGTGTCACTTGGCTCGGGGCTCAAGCCCTTGGCTTTACTTCCACAGGAACCCCAGGCAGGAGGAGCCCCTGTTTGTTGTGTCCAGTGCCTGCAGACTGCCAGGTCCAGCGGCACCCTTTGGCCGGGCAGAGGAGTCAGAGCACAGGGCAGGGACCACTACTCACCATTGGTGCCCCACGGTGGCCCAGGATGGCTGGCTTGGGTCCCAGGGCCTTCTTCTCCATGATGCAGGGGGAGGAGATGGTGAGGGGGACGAGGTAAAGTGCAACTACAACTGCCAGGTATGCAGAGAACATCAGCATCTGGGAAGCTGGGATGGAGAGAGAGGGACAAAGAGCTGGTGACAACGCTGGCCCTGACCTCTTCACACCACAGCAGCAAAGGCACGACACCTCTGTCCTTCCTCTGATGTGCTGTCAGTGTCTCTAGTGTAAGAGCAGAGCTCGGTGTTTAGGGAAAAACACATTAAAAAAGAAATCAAGTCCTGAAGGAGGTTTTCACCCCATTTTGTACTGGGGAAACAGTAAGTTAAGTGAATTGCTAAAACCCCCAGAAATGTAGCTCAAAACATCGTTGGCATTTCCACCCTTTGGGTGGGACAGCACCAAATTTTGCCCTGCCTGACAAGAGAAATAATTCACCAGTCACACATAGCTAAAAATAAGCCATGGCACCACATCAGTGCATTTAAAGTTTATATTGGTGGCTCACCAGCACCACCCACTTCAGCCAGGGCAAAGCCACTTCAGCTGCTTCTGCCTTGAGATTTGCACCAGAAAAATGCAATAATGTTCTACTGATCAAGCTGGAGATGTTTAAATAATCCCTGGGCTGTGATGGAGCTGCAGTGCTCGGGGCCAGATGGAAAGTACTGCCTCCCATGCCACCCATCAGTCCCAGTTCCATCTTTCAGTGACTTCCCACCAAGCCCAGACTCCCTGGGACAGAGCAACAGAATCAGCCCCTGGGCCCCACAGATGTGTGCTCCTTATAAAAAACAATAAGCACCTTTGAACTCCTAGGATATCTGGAGCCACTTGAAGTCACAAATGTTACAGCAAAAAAATTGATTTTTAAATTATTATTTATTTTGCACACTCATTAAGGCTTTGGAACTCAAGGGAAAACCTCTCAAAAAAGAAATGAAACAAAAAAACCCATACAACCTCCCTCCCCCCCAAAAAAAAACAAACAAAACCAAACCCCTTAAAACAAATATTTGCAATGGATGCAAGATAGAGAAAGTGGTGTTAGCTTTTTGGTTTTTTTTTTTTTAAGGGAAGCACAGAACAGCCCAGCTCTGCTCCTGGCCACAACTGATCTAGTTTCAGGTTCTTTTTTGCTTCCAGCATCTAATAGGCTCATTGACACATGTTCCCACAAGCCAGAAAGTAACTCCAGGAACTCTGCCAGGGATTTTTTCCTCCTCTCTGGCAGAGGTGTCAATCACTCATGGAGCACTCAAGGAACTCAGTGACACCTTGCTAAGGGACCTCCTGCTAAGGGTGTCCTGCACCTTCAAGGTGTCACCAGCACCCAAACCTCCAGGCAGATACAGAACACAGACAACAGGCTCTGAAAATTCAGTCTAACCAGAACAAAAAAACCCATTAAAAATTGCTCAGAAAAAAAAAGCCAAAATGCCACAAAGAAATGGCAAGAATAAGCTTGCACCAAGGCCTGCACCTGCTCCTGACATTTCCAAAGGATGGAAATCCTATTTTCCATTAAAAATGACTGTAGATTCTCACAGATGTTTTGGCTCTTTTCTTCTAACACCACCATGTCTGCACCAAAAAAACCTGTGAACTTGTCCAGGTAAGATGTTTTCCATGAGTCAAATGAGTCTGAGATGATCTTTTTTTCTCAAAAAAACCCAAAACAATCTAGGAACAGAAAGAGAGAAGGGAAACAGCTTCCTGGCTTATTAAAAGAAAAAGGAAAAGTGAGAAAAAGGGAGGGAAAAAAGAGAAACATGAGGGGGAAAAAGAGACCCAAGTGGAGCAGTCACTCCCCACCCTGCAGGGACACAGGAGGTACTCACTGGCTTTCTCAGTCCGTGCAAACTGCCCCGCCACCAACCACGACAGTGCTGTGACAGCTGCCAGGGCTCCTATATGCAAGAAAGGGGCTGTGGCCTGCAGGGCACAAGAACAGGAGAGGAAAATGTGATTAAAGACCCCAGCACCTCGAAAATTCGTTGGTTTTGCAGGTTTCATTTCTAGGTGGATTCCTACATCAGCCTCCTGCAGCTGTTCTGGCCATTGCTTCTTCTAAATCCTGCCTTTGCCTTTGGCATTGTGGCTGCTCTGAAAGGAAAGGAGAAAAGCTCTAACCCTATTTTAGGGGAATCTCTCCCTTAATAACACAGATATTTGGGGAAAGGGCTGCTGGAGGGACTCCAGAGTTGGCCACAGAGCTGCTCCAAGGACTGGATCCCTCTGCTCTGGAGCCAGGCTGGCAGAGCTGGGGAGCTCACCTGGAGAAGGTTCCAGGGACAACTTATTGTGGACTTTGAGGACTTAAAGGGAGTCTGGAAGAAAAATGTGGACAGACTTTATCAGGGCCAGGTGTGGTACGACATGAGGAAATGGTTTTAAACTGAAATAGCGTCGATTCAGACTAAATATAAGGAAAAAAATTCAGGATGAGGGTGGTGAGGCTGGCACAGGGTGCTCAGAGGAGCTGTGGCTCCCTCTGGATCCCTGGAGGTGTCCAAGGGCAGGATGGAGCACCCTGGGACAGTGGAAGGTGTCCCTGCCATGGCAGGGGTGGCACTGGGTGGGCTTTAAGGTCCCTTCCAGCCCAAACTCTTCTGGAATTCTCTGAACACACTGGACTGTGTCAATCACCAGGGTGCAGCACCATGACACAATGTTGGAGATGTATCATCTGAGTCATGTTTCTGCTCTCCAGTTCCCTGTCCAAATCTTAAAAATACCCCAATAAAATACAGCACTTCTGAGAAATGTTACTCACTTGTGTGAATGCCATTTCCACCCCCTGTACAGATTTGCATACTCCCAAATACACATCAGTGGTCACCTCTTAGGCAAAATGGGCAGAATATTTTTGGAATTTTTTTTTTTGAGGAAGAGGGGGAAAAGGAACAGAGAGCAGATCTGTAAGAAATTAAGTTTGTTCTTTCATACTTCTCTAGCCTTGCAGGATAACACAAGTCTTCCTTAAAACAATTTTCTCATTGCCAAGATTTCATTTTAGGGTGTGACAACCATCAAGACAGAGTTTCATCCTGCAGAAATACATAAATCCCACAGAATTCAGCTGCACTGGCCCCTTTGCTCCCCCTGGGAAGCATCCTTGCTGACAACTTACCTGCAATGAAATAAATACCATCTCCCACTCATCGTCCCAAAGCTGTGCTATCGATGACATGGTCACCACAGTGGTTATCAAAGTTGTCACCAGGCCAATCTGCAACAAATCAGAGGGTTATTTACAGGCTGGAGACCGTGGTTACTACAAAAAGTGTATGGGTTGGGAAATGGAGAGAGAAAACCTTTGCACGTAATAAAAGGTCTGAAAAAATCAGTGTGAAGACTGAGGGGGAAGGAGGCTGGGCTCATGTGCTGTCACACTGTGACCTGTTACAACAGATATTGGGACTCTGCATGGGACAGTGGTGGCACTGAGGTGGCAGACCAAGACCCAGCCCATCAGGACCTCCCCCAGCCTCCCTCCCACGTGGAAGCACTCAGGGGTCTGAGCAAAGCAGTCAAAATGAAAACGTGACCTCCGTGGTGGAGGGAAAAAGTTCAGACCATCGAGAAGTGCCACGGAAATAACTCCAGCTGTAAAGACTGAAAATCTGGGCTGTCTGTCTAAAAATAATTCCCCACTCTCTGCCTCTGCCTGATATTCAGCCTCTGCTGTTCTGCCAGAGACAAAGGATGCTGCTGCAGATCCAAAATCTGCCGGGGAGATTTGGCAGAAAATTGATCCCCAGAAACCAACAGACCATGTCAGATGCACAGGGCTCCTCTAGGCCAATTTCAGGTTTAATACCCCAGATCAACAAATAAAATCCCACATTCCCAACATTTACAGAATCACTTTGGTACATATAAACAGGATTCCTCATCCTGTGTGGCACAGAAGTGTCTGCCGGACACAAATCTTCATTCCTCCCTTTCCTCCTCCCATCAGCTCCAATTTATTATTTCTTCTCCTCTCACACTCATCTTCCACTTGGCTTACAACCCTCAGCTCTTTGCACAGAATTAGAGCAAATTGGAGGAAGTTGTGTGGTTTGCCCATACCAGCCTTTCCCACACACTTGAATCTATATTTGAAGTTAATTGAGTATAGTTCAGAGAAAAATATTAACTTATTCCAGTCTTGTATCTCAGCCTCCTCAGGAAGCTGGGGAAGAGACAGAGCAACACATCAGAGCTGTGATGAAAAAGGGCTTCTTTGGAAGAAGGGGAGGAAGGGTGGGAGGTCCACAGGGTAGAACTGATCTCCAACACATCCCTCTTCTGGACTTACTCATCTAAGCTCACCAGCATGTCTGAAAAATACCATTTTCCCTGATGAAGAAACATATGTCAGACTCAAGAATCGATAATTTATTTTGCAGCAGCAGTCAGACAGTGCCTGCCTCCTCTCTGACTGCATCCTCTTCCCTTGAGGAAGCATAATTTTTATCACCTCTAAGGAAAAGAAAGAAAGAAAAAGGAAAAAGGGTGGGGAAGTCTCTGCTCTCCCTGTCCTGGGAGGTGTTCAGGCTCTGATCCTACCAGACCAGAATTTCAGGAGGAGCTCTGTGTATTGGCAGATTCAGGACTGGTCCTTTCATTTCCAATTAGCAGATTGCCAGCTACAATGGGAGTCTGCCAACCCATTTTCTTTCCCTGCACGCCCTTCTGTGCTCCAAACACCTTTCCCCGTGTTTCACAGCAGTGTTTCTCCAGCTGCTTTACACACAAATCTCCTTGGGCCCAGAAAACCTCACCCTGCACGTTGCACACCCTCAGCTTTAACACCTGCATCTTCTCCCAAGGCTTTTCCAGCTGCTCCCTCCAAGAACACCCTGAACAGCTTCACATCTGCTCAGCCCCTCTCCAGGGCTGGGTTCAGCACAGAAAGGAGCCCCGGAGAGGTTCATGGAGCACCTCGGGCTGCTCTAAGCACTGGTGGCCTCTCCATCAGCAAGATCCAAAAGCATTTCACGGAATCCTTTGCCCCCAGGCTTTGATGGCCCCTCCTGAGCACTCTGCTCATGAGGCCACACACGCACCACAGACATTTTAGGCTCTTCCCAAAGACACGGTGACAGCAAGTGCCACCCCCTGCCTGCTCCTCAGGCTCCCACATTCCTGAGGTCCTGCTGCCCTTGGAGCTGAGATTTACCTTGTGCAGCCAGTGCAGGTTCATCTGCTGTCCCACAGCTATGTGACACAGTGCCAGGATCTGGGAGGGACAAACCAAGAGTAAGACAGAGGCACATCACCACCCTGAAGCATCTGAGCATGGAGGGACATGTCACCATCCACGGGGACACCCCCACGAGCCAGGGCAGCCAGCAGGAATGGAGGCAGGATGAGCAGATCCTCTCCAAAGCCAAGGATGTGGAGGAAAAGGCTTTGCCCTCCAAGGTGCAGGGAATTCAGAGCCTGGCCCACAGCTCCTGGGGCTGCAGGAAGCAGTGTCTGTGTGTGGCCACCCAAAGGGACACCACCCTGAACGTCCCTGGAATGAAGGGATACAACTGCCACGTTTGCCCAGAACTGGAAACTGGGCCATTCTATGGGAAACAAGAGCTGTATTCCTCCTCTGAGGGTATCTGTCTTTTCCTTTTGATCATCTGAGACCAAAGTCCATCAATTTCTCACTTTTAATTTTATGCAACTTAAGGCTAAGAGAATGAGAGAGAAATTGCTTCTGGGAGAAAACTTCTTGACTTATAGATGGCCTGAGAAGCTCGTGGCCTTTTAAAAGCCAACACATAAAGCTCTAAGAAATGGGATTTCATTCTACTCACCAGTAACATTGTAATGTAGGTAAAGCCAGCAGCAGTTGTTACAAGGATTGGAATGGACCAGTCACTCCAATATCCCATTCGGTTATATAAAAACCTGGAAGAAAAGTGGGAAGGACAGATTAAGAAGGGATTCAACATCAGAACAGCTTCAGTAGGTTTAGACAAGACTTTAGAAAATACATCTTTCAAGAAAAGAGATAGGCAGCAAAAAGCACAAATGATAACCCAGTGCTTTAATCCTTTATGGAAATTAACTGGATAGAGAGAGGCAGAGAAATCCCAGAACTCTTCTTGCAGCTTCTGAGACTTCAAACCTAGCCTGGATTCAAATTTTTCCACTGGATTCTTAGGAAAAAAAACCAACAAAAAACTAAACAACATCTCTAAATTGGCTTGGATTAGGGTTGACATTATCTCCATGCAAACCCCTTGGCACAACAAGGACAGGATGGTTCTGGGGTGGAATCAGCTCATTCAATGAACTGGCTGGGTTCTTTTTTTATTTTTACTTCTTGGTGCCTTTTTTTGGTCACAACAGCCAGAAATGCTGCATTATATAAATGCAGGTCAAAGACTCAATCTCCTCCCCACCACTCAAACCCAGCATCATTCATCAGCCAGAGCCTCTGGTTTGTTTGGACAAACTCGGGGATGATTCTTGGGCTGTCCTGTGCAGAGCCACGAGTTGGACTCCATGATATAATTCAAGATATTCTCTGATTCTAATTCTGTCCAGGAGTAAGGCTCCTCCACGGGATCTGGAAAGCAAACCCTTGGGCTCAACAGGCATGGCCCAGGTCCAGGTTCTGCTCAGGGAGTCAAAGAGCACAAAACCAGGGATCTGCAGGGATTCAGACACGCTGTTAGGAAAAAAGAGGGAAGAAAGGAAAGAGGTCTCCTCTGAAGTCTTTGCTGATGCCACCACCCAGAGCTTCCTTAGCTCTCAGCCCATTTAAGTTTTTGCTCTGATGTCCCTTCAGTGCCCCTCTGAGAGCACCAGGCCTTCCCTTGATGTGCAAATGATTGTTTTAAAATGCTGGGTCTGTGGTAGTTATGGAGCAGATGAGCTTTCTCCAGAACCAAGGAGGAAAACATTTGCTACACAGACTTGCATTTATGGTCCTGCTCCAGGGGGAACACAGGCAGGTTCACAAATTACAGCATCCCACACAGCCTGAGCTGGAGTGAAGCCTTGTGGTGCAGTACAAACCTTAGACAGTGCAGATCTGAACTATAATTAAATCAAGTACAGACACCAAAAAGGGAAATGCCACAAGCAATAATAATTTTTTTAAAATTTACTTAAGGGGCACAAAGCACCTTCACTTACAAGAACCTCACTGACAGTCAGCCTTGAGGGAAAAAAAAAAAAAAGAAAGATTAAAAGCCTGAAGCAATACATGCTGGGCCACAATTTTGCCTTGTCCTTCTAAAGCCTATTTCCATCCCAGAACAGTCCCTTTGGTCCTTACAAGTTGGAAGGACCTAACTGCTGCCCAAGCTGCCTCACACACAGGTAAAAAGATGAAAAACCTCCTCAAGAGTGGCAGAGGGGAAAGGCCCTCAGAGGTTTGGGTTGAAAAATCTCCTCCTAGAGGGTGGTGCAGAGCTGGAACAAGTCCCAGAGAGGGGGGAAATCTTCCTCCAGTCTTGATGCTGACCTGCTGCTGGCAATGGGTATCCTTTGGGCAGCAGACAGCCCCAGTCTCTCTTCACCTGGTGGGACAGGCTGAAGGAGCTCAGTGCAGCTGCCTGAACATGGCAACGAGCTGGGAGAGCTCCCAAGGATGAGCTCTGGAGGGCAGGAAGCAGCTCAGCAGCTCCTCACACCGATATTACAGCAATTCCCTCTCCCAGCTGCTCTGGCATAGCTCAGTGTGCCATGCCCTGTGCAGAGATGCTGTTTGCCCCCAAGAGCCCTTCCTCTCCTCTGGGGCAGCTCCCAGCTCACCAAGACATCCGTGGGGCAGAGAGGAAGGCAGCAGGAGCAAGCAGCCAAGAAATCTTGTCCAAAAACACAACCCAGAAGTGATGATGACAGAGGAACAGCCAAGGTGCTGCTTCTAAACACCAGGACCTCACTGTGCCTCATGAGAAACAGGCTCACAGCCCTGCTGGGAATAAAATGATGCTTGCAGCTCCTTCACACCCTGTCTGGCCCAGAACTGCTCTGTTTTCATGGAGCCCATGCAGCTGTGCTGCAAGGGAAGAGAGCCAGGCTCAGCCTGCACGACCCAATGGAAATTATTTCTCCCCTTTGCCTGGAACTGGCATGGCTGTAATTAAAACCTCGGTCTGTGTTCTCCTCCTCCTACCCAGCCTTTCCAGAAATCCTGCTTGACCTCTGGTGCCAGTGTGTGGAGCAGGGATCTAACTGGGGTTACAGCACACACGAAGCACTGACCCATTTTCAGCACTGAATGGCAGTGCCTGAAATGCTGTTTTCCACCCAGATATCCTCTCCCAGATCTGTGGTGCACAAGAGGGAATCCTTTCCCTGTGCTGTGCACAGTCCAGATTGGGTTGCATGGCAGGGACAGGGCTTTGGGCTGCAGGTGACATCCGGATGTGTTAAATCCTAAAAGCCCCTTGCATCCAGAGCAGACCTGCACACCTCCCCCTATTCCTGAAAGAACACTTAGAGACCCAAGACTTGGCAGCACTGCAGCTTCAGTGCCCATTCATACCATTCCCAGGTCTTTCCTTCATTTCTGAAGGATTGTTTTTAGCCCTTTTTGAGTTCAGACAGAGTAGGTTTTGCACTGGGACGAACTTGGAGCACATCACATCCTTTACTGAGGATAGAAACTGAAGAAGAGAGGGGCTCCAAAATACCACTCAAAAAAGGGCACTTTTATCATGCTGCTGTTCCAAGTAACCCAGAGCCATGGCGATGGTTTCACTTCTCACAGTGTGGGTGTGAGCAAAGAGAAAAAGCCCATTTCCTCCTGGGAGGAGCCAGCTCACATCACCATGTTGGTAAACACTCTCCCTCTCCCTCACACTGCTCCAGCATCGAAAGCAGATGATTTATTTAAGGGATCAGCTCCCCACTGTGTTTTAAAGTACACTTTACATCTTATGTTTGACAAGAAGATGATGTCAAAGCAGTTTGGTTATAACACAGCTCAAGGTGCTGTCAAAATGTTTTAAGATGTTGCCAATAATAAAAGGGAGAATAATTTCCAGCACTGGAGGCAGCTGGCAACACCCTAAATTCCAGCACATCCCACTGCAAAGCTCCTTTTCAGCTCTTTCCAACTTTGTATAATGTTTTCCACACCCATGTGCTTCAGGCTGAATTTTTGCCATGGATATTTTGTGGAATGGTTGAAGCCAAATTGCTCAGTCACTTTCAAATCCAGCCAGCCACAAAGATAAACAAACAAAAACCCAGCCACGAAGTGGAGATCTGAGGCCACATCTACACACACATCAGGCAGAAGCAGCTCTCCTTGAGTCCCACTTCCCACCTCATTTTCCCTTTATCATCATTACAGCTCATCCAAAGGATCCAGATGAATTCAAAGCTGCGTCAAGCAGGTGTACAAATTTCCAAATTTTCCAAAATAAATTTCCAAAAGCAGGCAATTAAATTTCCTAAGGGAAGCTCTACTCACCAGTTGATTTCATTGTAGTCATTGTGAACTTCCCACCAGAAGTAAAACCAGACCAGGGTGAGGAAGAAGGATGAGGTGAGGATGAGGAACCAGAGGCGCTCCCACTGCAGAGGAAAAGAGAAATCAGCGTCAGTAGGATCCCATCTGATCCCAGCTGCTGAGATTATATGGAGTCAAGAGGCATTTCCAAAGGCACATTTCACACCTCTGCTCCCTGGGAGATGCAGCCCTGCTCCCCAGGTCCGGGCAGAGGGGTCATTTATTCATCTTATGAAAGGCTGGAGGAGCATTTCTCCAGCTGTCAGGGAAGAGGGGACAATTCCAGATATGGAGCTGGGGTTTTGTTGGTGGCTGTTTAAGTGTATTTTTGTTTTGGGTTTTTTTTTGAGACAATTGTTTAATTAACTTTTCCATTCTCACGCATCTTCCCTTCCCTTAGGCTTAGCCTAAATGACTGAGTAGTTATCACACGGTGAAGATTACACAGCAGATTAGGGATGTTCCTATCCATTATTCCTTCCCCTGAGGTGCTCAGATCCTGCAGAGCCAAACCACCCATCCCCAACATTTATTCCTCCCACCACCACCACATATTTTAAGTGCTTTGCAAACAGACCACACCAGCACCAACATTCAACTTTAATGAACATTTCAAATTCTCCCCAACACATACAAAAGAAATCCCTCAAATAAATCTCTTCAGTGCCCCTGCTCCAACACCATGGGTAAAATTCTAAAGCACAAGGACATCAATCTGTGTCTTCAAACTGTCTCTCATTTCCATGAGCTCCTGGTTGGTTTTACTCCTTGGCCTTAAACACTCTGCATGCATTTTCATTTCAACAAAGAAAACACTGAAATAAATTGTGCATGGAAAATATTCCAACAAATCCCCTCTTCCCACAATGAACAAGGAAGGATGAAGACTGGAAAAGACCATGAGCAACTCTACTACTCTAATTCCCTTCCAGACCCTGAGCACACAGTGATCTTTTTGGAAAACACTCTTTTCTCTGGCTTTTTAATTATGCAAACTCTCCTGGATTTTTAATTATGCACAACAATGTAACCAATATAGTGACAACAGAAACATCAAAAACTACTGGGTTTTGCCTCCCTTTCCATGCTAAGGGCTGGAGTTATCTACTTTACTGTGTGTTGAGTATTTTTTATTATGCATCACCCAGGATACCAATCCTGTGATACAGCTCCTCCTTGTATCATCTCATAAAAAATAAAGCCAAAAGAAAGCAGTAAAAAGGGTCGGAATGATTTCATTTCTGCTGTGCCAAAAATGATGTTTTCTGCTAGAAATTCCAAATTCTTGGCTGTATAACCCAAATCAAGACACCCAGTTTTGCCCAGACAAGTGTGGCTGCCCCATCCCTGGAAGTGTTCCAAAGGCTGGACAGGGCTTGGAGCCTGGGATAGTGGAAGGTGTCCCTGCCCATGGTGGGGTGGCACTGGATGGGCTTCAAGGTCCCTTCCAACCCAAACCATTCCCCTCCTCCTGGATGCCTTCCAGTCTGTGCATCTCCAGATCTCAAACCTCAATCTCCCCATTGTTTGCTGGGATTTTCTTTCCCCCTCTTCATTTGCCATTTGGGTCTATCACCTCTCCTTGCACATAGAAGTTAAATATTGGTTATATTCCCACATTTATTTGGGCTTTTCCAAGGCAACTGAGGTTTTAGGCACCTTTTATGCTGAAGACCAACACTGCTACAAAAATCCCACCCTCCAGCTCTTTAGAGGTCACTCTGGGCTGAGCTTTGCTGATGTACATGCTCTGGATGACCCTGATTTGAAAAACAAGCCAAGGAAAACATTTTAAAACCTTTGAGCTTTTCCCCATATATATAAACATAACATCCCCCCCTTATTTACATGCAAGCAGCAGAGCTTGTGGCAAGCTCTCCAAAAGCTATTTTGGGTCTGTCCTTGAGGGTGCCCTTGCCATGCCTTGCTGGTTTTGTGAAAACCCAGGCAGATTCTTCTGTCTCAAGGCATCCTTCAGTGAGTTCAGGCACAGCTCTCAGGGCACTTTCAGAAAAACACAGAATATTTGATTTTTAAGGTCCCTTCCAACCATTCTCTGATTCAGTCATTAACAGACACAATCAGAAAGCCCTCAAAATAAACTTAATGAAGACAGAGACATTTTACTAAGCTGTAGTTTGCCACATTTTTAAATTTTCGTTAAAATCACAGAATCCTTAATGAAAAAAAATAAATAAATCAGTGTTTCATACACATTCTCCACCACTTTTGTATATCCCCAATCCCCACTGCATGTCAGGTGGGAGTAAAACCAACTTCAGGTTAAGGGGTTTTGGGAAAAAAAACCAACCCACATATTAAAGGAATTTGCCATACAAGAGCCAATGTTTGATTCACCTGTAATGCTGGCTCATGGATTTTACCCACTTTTGTGCTTGAAGATTTAATCTTGTTTAAAACAGCACTGAAATTCGTATCACAGGGGACAGATTTTCCAATTTAGGGATTAGTTTTGGTTAACTGAAGTCTCTGCCAGTCTCTTCTGCTGCAACTCCCCAAGCCAGACAAAGCATTATTTACTGCAGTGGCACAGGAAAGCAGAGAGGCTCAGGAAGTTTATTTTATTTATTGTAGGATCTGTAGGAGATGTTATGAGGTTTAACTATACACACACTCCCACCAACCCCTCCTACAAGGTCTTTCTCAGTTCAGCCAAACCTCCTATATTAGAAACAGGAATTTCTCACCTATTTCATTCCAGATGATCACACATATGCCAGGAGACACTTCCCAGTATGGTACCATTTGTGAACTAAAGAAATCCTCTGACCAGGAAATTCAGGCTTTCTTTAAAAAGCTTTTTTAGAGCAGGTTCCCTAGAAATGGATCCTCTGCCAAAACCAGCCTGCAGGGCCAATGCAGGTTTAGCCTCTGTCCCTGTGCTCAGGTGAGACCTCACCTGCAGAGCTGCCCCAGCCCTGGGGCCAGCAGCAGGACATGGAGCTGCTGGAGAGAGTCCAGAGGAGGGCACAGAGATGTTCCAGGGCTGGAGCCAGGCTGGGAGAGCTGGGGGTGCTCACCTGGAGAAGGGAAGGCTCCAAGGAGAGCTCAGAGCCCTTCCAGGGCCTAAAGGGGCTCCAGCAGAGCTGGAGAGGGACTGGGGACAAGGCATGGAGGGACAGGACACAGGGAATGGATTCCCACTGCCAGAGGGCAGGGATGGATGGGATATTGGGAAGGAATTGTTTCCTGCGAGGGTGGGCAGGGAAGAGCAGCTGTGGCTGCCCCTGGATCCCTGGAAGTGCCCAAGGCCAGGCTGACATTGGGGCTGGGAGCACCCTGGGACAGTGGGAGGTGTCCCTGCCATGGCAGGGGTGGCACTGGATGATCTTGAAGGTGCCTTCCAACCCAAACGATTCTAAAAATCTATGATTTGTCTGCCAGACCTATTCCCTGCTGAACACAACACAATTCTAGGGAATTCCAGAGAAGCCACACTCTTGTCCATTTGATACCTACTTGATGATTCCTTGTCAAGCCTTTAAATCTTTACATTGCCCATTTTGCTCCCAAAAAGCAGATCAGCACTGTATCAGGATTCAGAGTGTGATTTGAACTGAGAACAGACAATCAGCACTAAAGATCTTAAAAATCAAGACTGCCCAGGGTGAGACTGCATTGATCTGGTTATCACTGTATTTACATGTGCCCCTCTTCCTGTGGTTTAAATGTTTTAACAGGATTATTAATCATAGAATGAGGCTGGAAAAGAACTCTAAGATCATCAAGCTCAACCATATAATTAATACTCTTAATATTTGATATTAAGAGTAACATAATTAATATTTCTACAGTGATAGGATATATAAATAAATTCAATATATTTATAATTAACATTGACTTAAATTACATAATTAATCTGGCTCTATTAGAAGCCTGTCCCAAACCCTGCCTGAGGGCTGCAGGCAAAACAAAGGGTTCAAGATGTGAGACCATGTCAAATTCCTTATTTACTACCACATACAGTCCCTAAGGTTGCTGAAATGCTGCACCATGAACTCAGCTGCCCCCTCACGCTTTCTTTGGACCCAGCTGGGAAGCAGGGGCAGTACAACACTCTTGGCTCCAGGTCTGCTCCCTGAAAGCCAAGAAAATCCAAGGCCAGAGCCAGCAGATTCCCTGGCAGCCCACGGAGCCAACAGAGCAGAAGGATTTTGCTCCACCGAAGCTGCTGGAGTCACCTCAGTTGACACCAGTCCTGAAATGCCATCCTGCACCTGTGCTGCTTGCTGGAGCCCTTGTCAGCTCATCCCAAGCAGGAATAGCATCCCTGAGATCCACCTACATCTCCCAGCCTTGGGATGAAACAGCAGAACCCTCTCTCTAAGCAAACGCCTCCAGCAACCTCCCTGGCACTCAGAACCCACACAGAGTTTCAGAAGGAACTGGAAAAAGAGAAGCCTGCTTTGAACTGGGAATGGATGTGAGGAAATGCCAGTGCTGGATGGATTAGGGCTGCATTCCCACAGGGATGAGCTCACAGCAAACATTCCAGCAACGTGGGTGAAGCTGGGTCCCTTCCAACGTGTGCATCCACAGGAGCTTTCCTGTGCAGGAACTCAAATGGCACTGCTGGAGCGTGCTGCAGTTCATCCCAGAACAGCCCAGAAGGGAACAGAGGGATTTCCTATTCCCTCCTGGATTCACATCCCAGGGTGAGGATTGCACTGGGCTCACATCAAACCCACCGTGCCCAAAGCTCTCCCAGAGCAGCTGAAACCACAGCAGAGCCCACCTCAAGATTCCACCTCAATACAGGGAGGAGCTTGTGGGTGCTTGGAATTGAGGAGATGCACCTCAGAGCAGATGGATCTTCCTCATTAAAAGATATTTTCTTTAAAAGACTGAGAACCAGAGAACATCAACAGCTTGGAACAACCTGATACGGTGGAAGGTGTCCCTGCCCATGGCAAGGGTTGGAATGAGATGATCCCTAAATTCACTTCCAATCCAAACCATTCTGTGGTTCTGTGAACTCTACAAGGAGCCACCAATGAGACTGGGCAGGGGGAATAAACTGAAATTGTGTAGAAGTTTAAGGCAGAAGAAAAAAAAAGGGGGGGAAGGGAAAATAACAAGTGGGGGAAATTTTTTAAAAAGAGAGGAAAAAATAGGGGAAAAAATGGGAGGAAAAGGGGAAGAGAGGGGGAGGAGGAAGCCGACCCTGTTTCTGGAGCTGCCAGCCATACACCATGAAAAAGGCTCTTATTCAAGCCAAAGTGCCTCTGGGAATTCATGGCTTTCACTCCCTGTGGAGGACCCTACCCATCCTCTGTCTCCTGAGCACAGTGAACCTCCTGTTCATTCATTAAAATAATTAAATAACTAAATAAAAATCTAACTAGAACAGGAAGGAGCTTTTGAACAATGCTTTACCCCTCCTCTCCTCCCCCCCTTTTTTTTCTTAAATCAGAAAAACTCCAGTTTTGAAAAACAGAAGCCTTTTAGAGAAAATCTAATATTTTAAAGCAATTTCTTGCTGAAGGGCATCTTGGCTTGAGGATGGAATTTTTGCTGAGAGGAAACTGGAGGGAGTCTGAGCCCTCCCAAAAATCTGGCAGCACACTGGGCAGGGCATGCACAAACAGATGGAAAACAGCAGCACGTGGATCCGACCACACAAACAAAATCCAGTGTGGCAATCTTCCTCCAGCTCCATACTGTAAATCTCCCTGCTGGAACTTTGATGTGCAGATAACATTCAGAGAAATGCAATATAAGCACACCCTCAAACTTGGAAATGCAACAAGGCCTAAAAAAGGTGTTGTATCTCCCTGCAGTGCATACCATCCTGGTGTCCCTAAGTATCCACCAGCTCAAGCACCTGCCTTTAGCAAATGAATGGGGTTTTTTTTGAGGGATCAGGGCCACACAGTCCTCAGCAATTGCTCTGAACCTCAAGAGCAAATCCAAGATCTGGAGTCGGAGTAGAGCACCACCATCATCACTCAAGTGTGTTTCCAGACCATTTAAATTCACTCCTGGACCCAACACAGAGTTTATTAAGGAGTCTGCACTCCACTGTTTCCTGGCATTTCCAAGAATCAATTTGCTGCAGGCATTTATCAGTATTAGTTTGGAGAGCAAAGGAGGAGAGCTAACATTTATCCAGCAAATACAAAGGAAAAACTGACGGCGCAATTCCTCATTTCGGGATTACCCGAGCGGGCCTCATCCAAACAAACAAAGATTATCTTCAAGCAAGTTATTGAATCATCTCTGAGGATGAAAGATGACTCCATCTCCCAACAGAACCAGAAACTGAGCATCACCAAGAACAAATGTCAGCTGGAGTGTTTTGCCAATGGGAACACTGTAGTCCCTAAGGAGAAGTCACAAACCTTCATTATTAACTCAGTGTGTGAATCCTTAAAGCAGTGGCTTGCTCTGAATTCCCACCCTCCTCTGGCTTCTGCTGCAGGGTTTCACCACCCTCCTCCTGGGGAGAAATGTCCCTTCTGTCCAACTGGAATTTCCCCTGATGCAGGTTGTGCCCATTGACTCCTGCCAAGGCCATCTTGGCTCCAGTCCTCAGAGCCAGCTTGGACACTGGGGCTTGCAGCAGCCTGGTCCAGTGGAAGGTGTCCCAAAGGTTGGAATGGGATTGATCTTCAAGGTCCCTTCCAATACCACAAAGTAATGATTCTGTGACCTTCTCTATAGTCACTCTCTCCTTAGCTGCTGAGAGCAGCAAAATCTTCTCTCTTCCCATCTCCAGCTGCACAACCCCAGCTCTCAGCCCTTCCTCCTCTCTTCCTGGCTCCTGTTCCAAACTGTGTGGGGGCCCCAGGGGGTTCACTTCTGTCTGTTTTAAGCCTGCCATGGTTATTGGGAGCCCTCAGTGCTCAGATGTGTTCCCTCAAGTGTCCCTGGAGAGGAAAACCCACATCCAGCATTATCATTGTCAGAGCCCAGGGTGCAATCAGCCTTCACTGCCAAAAGCACATCCAGCAGCTCCATCTCATATTGCAGAGGGACAGAACTAATGGAAAGCACCTTGCACTCCAGGGGTTTGAAGCATTTCAGTGAGCAGATCAATAGAACTGAGCAGCAAATGTTGCCCTCACAGACCTCAAGCAGACCCAGAGCAGAACCAAGGAGCCTGGGCTGAAATTCCTCACCTAACAGGCTGCAGAGGGATCAGGGATCCCTCTCTTGGACTGAACATTCAGGAACCCAAGGGAGCAGGAGGAGCCTGCAAGACTCCACAGTGCATCAGGCAGCTCCCACAGGACTTTGTAACCTGCCCAAAGGCTTTGTTTTCTCTCCATCCAACAATCATCACCATCTGGTACAAAGCTCTGCTGCACCTCTTGCTTTTTACTCCTCATCCTCAACTTTCTGCCTTTCTCCAGTCTTGGCTTACTACAAATTTCATAAGGAATAGGGCTTTCCCCAATTGCTACAGCCCTCTCCAGTAAGAAGATAGAATGAGTGGAAGGATAAATTTGGGAGCACAATCAATTTGAGCCAGTCTGGACACTTCAGAAACACTGCCGAGGTTTTTTACTCCTTTTTTACTCCCCTGTGGTCTTGGATGAGGCACCTGCCAATCATTATGGGAAGAAAAAGGAAGAAATTTGGTCTGACAGACAATGGGTCTGAAGCAAGGAGCAAAGCAAAGCAAATCCTGCTGCTCTGGCTGCTGAGGCTTCAACACTTAACCAGATGTTTCCTAAAGTAAGTCACTGCACATCTGAGGCACATCTTGTTTGATTATTGCAAAGACTGGGCTAATAGTTCTCTGTACACCTTGTTAGAAAAGGCCATGAATGAGATTTCTGAGCTGTGACATGCTCCATTTACAATTCCATTTAGCGGGTCCCAGAAAGCAGCAGAGAACATATTCCTGAAATATGTGTTCCTGCTGGGGCTGCTGGAGCTGAACTGCAACTCAACAGATGCAACTAAAAGAGAGCCAAATCTCTAAAAATATCATTGTTACACTTTGTAAAACACCCCCAGCTCCCAGCCTCCAAAAACACAACCAGGAAAGGTAGGGCTGATTCCCTCCAGGCTCCAGGGCTTGCAAAGCTGGGAGCAATCGGGCAGTTTTCCTTGCCTAAACAGCAAGGAGAGGGATAAAGGGATCCAAACTGATAAAGGGATCCAAACTGAGGGATAACCCACACCTGCCTGACCCCTCCCTCCCTCTCCACACACTCAGCCAGAGGACCAGCTTCTCTCTAGGTATCCATCACCCTACAAAAGCAGCATTTCACTGCATGCCCAGCATCCACCACAAAAAACACTGGCAACCCTCGATGGCACCGAGATGGGAATTCCTGTGCTGTTCCAGACACAGAGCACAGCTGGAGCCAGGGCTCTTTCTGGCTATTAGAGGCCCCTGGAGTCTTTCAGCAGCAATAATCACGTCCTGGAGCAGCTCTGCCTCCGGCAATTACACCCCTCTTTCATTCAAGGCTGAGGTAAATAAAAATCCCTGAGGGAGCCTCTGATTCATGAGGAAACAGAAGAGAGTGATAGGGGATCCCCAGTCTGTGCCCCACAGCATGATTTACTCTACTTCCACAGCTCCTGATAACATGTTTTTACCCTACTGGATTTTGCCCAGCCAACATAACCAGTGCTTCTGGACAAACTTATGGAATGATGCAAGTATTCCAAACCCATTCCTGGCACTCTAACCTCCTTTTTTACCCAACACTTTCATACTTGGAGGCCAAGGGGAGACCCCTATTTTTTCCATATTAAATAGGTCCAGATTTTTCAGTCTTTACTGATGAGACTCATCTAGGGAAGAAAAAAAAAAAAATACAGCCCATGGTTCTTGCAGAGACCAACTGGCTGAGGCCCAAGGCTTGCCTGAAGTGGGGCACCTTGCTGGGCACAGCATCCCTGCTGAGCTCTCATCAGCATCAAGCAGCAGGAGGATTTCATCCTCAGAGCCTCCTGAGGATGTTATTCCTGCTAACTCATCCCAGCCTCCTGACAGTCCTTTGCAAAGGCACATGATGTTGTCGACTTGCATTCAGCTGATGGTTCACTTTAATTAAAGCACCAGTATCCTGGGGTAAAGGGGGTTAGGATTAAAAAGAGTTTTGAGAAAAGCCATCTCAATTTTAAAAATAATAGACTATATAATCTACCTAAGGAAACAGCCAATGAAAGCTGTTAAATGTAATGGCCTCAGATTACATTTTACTCAAGAAATCTCAGGAAAAAATTATTATCAGCAGGAGGAACATTTTGCACACATCCTGGGGATTTGGGAAGGTGTTTTTGTTAATGGTCAGCTTCTGGCTCCAGGTAGAAATAGGATATTTGGGCCCTATACCAAGCCTAGAAAAGACTGCAGTGCCTAAAAAGCCCAGCAAAGCTGTGACCCAACCACCCTGCACCTCAATGGATCACTCAGTGCCAGGGGAAACAGCTCCACATTTGCCTTTACTGAGCCTATTTCTGTCCTGACCCCAAACTGCTTTTGCCATTTGTCCAGCTCAGGCTCAGATGTGCCCCCAGCTCTCTCCTGGGTGTTTATGAGTTTGATAAGCACTGCTTTATAGGAAGAACAGTGGATGAGAGAAATCCTGAATATTTATCCCCATTTAAAGAGAATTACTGCATTTCAGAATTGTTTACGGGAATTCTGTCGTAAAATGTTGTATAAAATATCCTAAATAATCTGACATAGATGTCAAATAGTTCCAAGGGCAAATGACTGGACTGGGAGAAGAACGACAGTAAGTTTATTCCTTGGACAATTTTCCCCTTGCATCTAACCCTTGGCAGCAAATGTCTGCAAGACAAGGTCTTAAAATAATATTTTGTTATGATGTTTAGCACAAAATAAACAAAAATGAACCAAGGATTTCTGTGCAAGAGCATCATCAGCCAGTGCTGGAAGACAAAATCCTGACAGGAAAAGAGGCAGTGGGTGCTATTCTTGGTACCAATATCCACTTTCCCTGGATTACACCCAATTTGGGTCTAGGAAAACCTTGCTTTGTATGAAACCAACAAGTACCAGCCTGTGGTACCTCCACAGCAGGTGACAGCTGCCCTCCCCACAGACCCCCTTGTGTCAGGGAGGTCACTTTGGTGTGGCTGCACAGTGCCCACAGCAGCATAGGCAGAAGGACAAAGTTAAACCAGGAGCATGGACACCAGAAGGCAAACCAGGACATTTCCCCACGTGGAAACCCACACAAGTTCTTTCTTCTCTCTCCACTGGTGGCACAAGTGACAGGCAACGACATATTTAAAAAGCATTTGCAAGGGTTGATCATCCAGCAATTCTGCCTGAAGGGTCAGCTGGTCTCCAGCTGAGGACAGCAGCAAGGAAATGCTAAAGCAGTAGGTGTCTAAATGCTTGTGTTACTCAGAAACCACTGAGAGGCACAAAAACCAGGACTAAAATAAGCAAAGAGTACAGGCTGATAAAGCTGCAGTGAAGAAATGGAAGGTCTGACTTACACAAGGTCCCCTTGCCCCTCCCCAGCAGCTCTGACACATCACACTCACATCACTGTGGTTGCAAGCGGGCATTTTCTGTGATGTTTACAAATTCTGGCGTGGCAAAGTCGAATTATGTAACAACAACAACAACAACAACAACTGTGCCATGCGTGTCTGGGCAGGAGCCAGGGGCTGCCCTGCAGCTATTTCCTCCCAGAACCCAGCACCATGGCTGAAAGGCAGGCAGCCAGCCTGCAGACAAGAGAAACAAGTTGTTACCATCTTGTTTTGAGCAGGAGCAAGAAAGAGTCTCAGTGCACTGCTGAAAACCTGGAATGCCTCAGTGTGGGTGCTGGAAAAGGCCCTGGCACTGCCCTCCCTGCTGCTTCCCAGGGCCAGGGCAGCACCTGAACCCTGCCAGGCCAAAAAAGGGGCCCTGCTCAACCAAATCAATTTAATTTAACTTCATTTAAATTTGGAGCATCTGCAGCAAAAGCACAGAGACATGGGCAGGGAGCTTTGAGCAAGAGGCATGACCCAGAGAGATGAGGAGCTCCCAAGGGAGGAACATTCCTGAGTCACCTTTCTGCAAACAGACCAAATTTAACATTTCACAGAAGCACAGGAGGGTTTGGGGTTGGAACAGACCATGGGCAGGGACACTTTCCACTGTCCCAGGCTGCTCCAAGCCCCAGTGTCAGCCTGGCCTTGGACACTGCCAGGGATCCAGGGGCAGCCACAGCTGCTCTGGGCACCCTGTGCCAGGGCCTCCCCACCCTCCCAGGGAGCAATTCCTTCCCAATATCCCATCCATCCCTGCCCTCAGGGAAGCCATCCCTGTGTCCTGTCCCTCTCCAGCTCTCCTGGAGCCCCTTCAGGCTCTGGAAGGAGCTCTGAGCTCTCCCTGGATCCTTCTCCTCCCCAGGTGAACACCCCCAGCTCTCCCAGCCTGGCTCCAGCCCTGGAGCAGCTCTGGGATCTCCTCTGGACCCTCCCCAGCAGCTCCACGTCCTCCTGCTGTTGGACCCAGGGCTGGGGCAGCTCTGCAGGTGAGGTCTCACCTGAGCACAGGGACAGAATCCCTCTCCCCTGGTGTCCAGGCTGGGAGATCAGCCCAGGAATTTCTGTCAGGATGTCCAGTGAGTGCCCTTGGAAGCAAAACAGCCCCTTGGATGGCTGCTCTTTGGAGAGAAAACTCTGTTCATTTCCTCACCAGAAAATCATTTGCAAATTCCAGAAAAGGCATTTCAATCTGGCTCATATTCTCAGCTCTATGGAAATGGGAATAATTATCCCTCTCTTCAAGAGCTGCACATTGATTAAAGCACCTCCAATGGAAGGTGGTACAGAAATAACAAATCTGCCAAACTGCTGTTCTTGCACCTTGCTGCACTCCAGAGTTGCTCAAAGCAGCAGCACAGCCAGCCTGACTTTCCACTCCCCTTTCAGAGGACATTTTCTGGAAGTTCAAAAAAGCTTGCACTGAAAATAACCCACAGCTCAAGATTTTTCCTACTCCATCACTCACTGATTGCAAAATATGCCAGGAAAGAAGTTTTAACCCTGCATCTCTCCCCCGTGGCTGTGGACAATTTGGATGAGCACACTGCTTTCACACCAGCTCTTTGCACAACCCAACGTGGAATTCAGCAAGATGGGATAAAATCCCTGTGGTGGCCAGGAGAGGGGGATGGACCAGACAGATCCCAGCTCGGGGAAGAACGAAAAAAAAGAATTCTCAAATCACCAGTGGTTTGCAGCCTCGGCTTTTACAAACAATGGAAAACGTGGCTTTTGGCTTCACATCTGGGATAGATGCTAATAAAAAAATATTTCCAAGCACAGGAATAGATCATACCCTGAGTGTCAACAGTGCCAACCCAAAAGGGTTGAGTTTGACCCCAACCACACAACCTCTCTTCTGCTCATGGAAGAGGATATGGCCCAAAATGAGTCACAACCTGTGCCAAGGTGTAACACCTGCTTTCTGTGATCCTTCTCCACCTTCCTCACGGAGCAAAGCAGCTCTTCCATCTACTACTTGGAAGTGAAGCTTGCCAGACATCAAAATGTTGCTGACCACACTCAGAACCATTTTTTTCTCTTCCTACTCTGTTCAGATCACAAAAAACATCTTGGGCGTGAAGGAATGTAAGATAAATGCATAGTAAAGGAAAAAAAAAATTTACAGTAATTTAATTTTTACCTCCCCTGCAATGAAACCTTTGCAGCTCATTGCTCTCCTTCCTTTAAAAGAGCAAAACTGCTTGTGCAGCAAAATCCAAGGCAGGAAAGTCATCTGCAGAGTCACTGCAAAGTCATCTGTCACCTCTGTGAGCTTTGTCATCACAATCCCTAAGCGAGGTTTGTACCACTGCGAAAGGGAATTCTGGGGAGGAATGGCCTTGAACTTGTTCTGCCTTTGGCTGAGCTGAGTTTTTTCTGTGCATCTCAGAGCATCAAAACTGCTTCAGTGAGAAGCAGCTGGTGAGAAAAATGCCTAATTTTTCAATCAACAGCTAAAGCAGTCCTGGTTGTTAATTATGACTAATTATATCAAAGCACATTTGGTATAAGACACCTGTTTATTTTTCAAAATGAAAATGCAGCCAGCATTGCCTACACAAAGCACAGGAAAAGTAAAAACTGATTTACAAACCCACTTGAGGGTGTCAACTGTCTTCCTGCAGGACACCCACCCCAAAAAAATCCAATCCTTTACCACAGGAAATATCTGAATTATCCCCGGCTCCCATTTCAGCGAGACTGATGGAATTTCTAAACATAGCACGTGCTAAGCCATATTTCCGATTTTTTTTTTTTTTTTTTTAATATAGCCTCTTCAGCAGTCTGGTTATTACTGCTCCAGATCTGCTGAGAGAATATCAGGAATATTTCACAGAGATCCATAAGGACTCTCTGTTCCTTCCTCTCCAAAGGCAGGCCAGGAAGCTCAGAGGTAGGAGGTGCATCTGCTGCTTCAGCCCACATGCTCCAGAAGAACCTCACCTTGGATTTACTCCAGCACCAAACAGGCTGCAGCTTTCGGGAGAACCAGGAAAAAAGGACAAGCAACAGCTCTAAAGCCAAGCAAGAGCATTCTCCCTGAGGGATGTGATCTTTTACATTTTCTTGCTGCACTTAATGCCCAAAAAGGGCTGATTTTCCCCTTACCTGTCTCCTCACAGGGGGTATTTCCCAAAGCATCTCCCAGCTGTGGCCAGAACTTCTGAGAACAACACAAAGGATGGAGAGGCCAAAACAGGGAGGCCTGGCATTCTTTTCTTTTTTTTTCCACCACACAAATCTTTGATGAGCAAAGCTTTCCTACCAAATGTTCATCCATCAAAGAAACAACATCAGAACTGATTTTCTCCAGCCTAGGCCCACTCCATCAAAACACCCTGCCTAAAGCAATGACTGCACTACACCAGAGTGAAAAAAACCCTAAAAATTAATCACAGTAGTGTCAATAAACCTCCTGGCAGCAGGCTGTGGCCACAAGCCAACCTGATTTACAGCTGAGCTCACAGGAGGCAAGAGAGAGGAAAAAGGTGGAATATACCCCCTCCTAAAATTAGGAAGCCACAGGGAGAAGTGCATATGGATGTTGGCATTCCCAGCAGGAGAATGATTGTCAGAAGCAGACACAAAACCATCCAGTTTGGCCAAGTCTCCAAGAGAACACCTCGGGACCATTTACAGGAGCAAATCGAGCTTGAGGTGACTTATGTGATCCATAAATAAATAAATAAATAAATAAATAAGTAAATAAATAAATAAATAAAATGACACTTTGGAGCATGTCCAGGGAAGAGGACAGAGCTGGGGAAGGGGCTGAGCCCCAGAAGAGGCTGAGGGAGCTGGGAAAGGCTCCCAGCCTGGAAAAAAAGGAGGTTCAGGGGGGATCTTCTGGCTCTCTGGGGGTTTTGTCTGGAGAATCTTGTCCAGAAGTTTGGGCTCTGCCCATTAACAGCCTGATGCTTTCTCCTCACACATCCCCTGCATTAGAAGGTCTCCAGGAGAAAATCTGGACTTCAGAGGAACTGGAAGATTTATTTCTGTGGCCAAGTCTTTTACTTCTCGATGTGCTCCATGCTGAGTGCAAAACTGAGTTATTAACATGCAGTGCTCCCAGTTCACAGAGCTGATGCATGTGGGAAACCACCAGACAGACGTGGCAGCTGCCTGAGGTTATGTGGGAGTATAAAATAAATCTGACAGAATCTACCAGTAGCTCAGAGAAGGCTGAACTCTGTTTTCTGCTGGCAGGTATTTAGAAAAAGCAAATAAACCTTATCAAAAGTCAAAATGATGGCTTGTGGCACACAAAAAAATGCTTCTAAAAACAAACAGACAAAAACAAAAACAAACCAAAAACAAACCCCTAAACAAAATAATAAATCAACCACACAGAAACCTAAAAATCCCACAAACCAGAACTCAACAAACAGCAGTTACAGACTCGGAATCAGCAGGGCTTCAAACAGAATCCCAGAATTGTTTGGGTTGGAAAATCCAGCTTCAAATCCCTGTCATGTTGTTGGAAAACGACTCCTGTCACCACTGGACAGCACAATTCCCCCACCAAGAGCAATGAGCCATGGATTCAGGGCACAGCAGCACCCTGGAACAAAACAGGTGGTGCCACATGGGATAAGCCAGCCCATAAATGCAATTGCACCTTAGATGATATTTGGCTTAATAAACTGCTCCTAAATTATTAGGTCTGGCCTGCCTTGAGCAACAATCTATAGGTTTATTGGATTATAAATGAGAGTCAACAACTAGAGCAGGGTACAAATTAAAGATGTGCTTTGGAAGCAGAATTACCATAATGCCATAAACACATTGCACCTCCCTTCTTTCATTCTTCTTTAATTTTACAGCAAGAATCCTGCAGCTTGTCAATCTTCCCTCCAATAGCATCTTTCTAAACCAAATTATCTTTCTCTACTGGCTGAGAACACCAGGATTTTCACCAGAAAGCTCTGCCAGAAGAATCATTACAATCAACAACTTTACACAACATCTAAGCATCCCTGTTTTCTTTTTCCCCATACCCTGCAGTTCAGGAATAGGGAAAATCTGGAATTTTTCAGGGGTTCACAGCCTGTAAAAGGGACAATACTCTTTGTGAGGCCTGAAAACAAAAGTATTTCCTGCTCAGGTTGACACCACTGCAGCGTCCTGCACTTGTTACAGACAAAAGCAACTGCATCAGGATAACCCAACCCATTTTATTTTCCCCACCACTCTTCTCACTGTCCCTACAGGAAAAGTAGCATTTCCAAGAGGAGCTTGATCTGGATAAGTTGGTTTTCAATATTCACAAAGCCTCTAAAGAGATACACAGTGACCCTGAGTTTGTCTTTCATGCTCAGAGGCCACAAAACCAAAGCCTCTCTTCACAGACAGCAAATCAATCCTGACACCCTCTCCAGACCTCTGAGAAAATTAAAATCATTTTTAAACCCCAGCAAACTCTGACATCTGGAATTTGACTGCAACAGGACCCCGAGGAGGATAAATAGCTGCAATTTTGCAGGCAGCAGTGACAGCACACAGTTACAGAGGACTCCTTTCCTACCACTGGAAATAATTAAATTCATATTTAAATCACCCTCCTCCCACCAGATTATATGAAAGCAAATCCACTGTAGAAAGTTCTAACAAACAAAAAGCAGCAGCCAAACAGACAAGAAGCACATGATTTATTTCACACCACTGAAATAAATTTCCTCACCAGTGTCAGTGTCCCTACATAGTAAACATGGCTTAATGATAGAGCTGAAGTCCTCCTTAAGCAAAATTTCGGGAAGCCAAGGAAAACAAACCCTAATCCTCTTTCAAGCCAGTGCTGTGATGACAGACAAAAGTGCTTAAACAAAGCTCAAGATGCCCATACACAAATAATTAAACTCCAAGCCTCTTTTTCACCAGAGCAAAAAAGCATTTCATCCCAACCCCACATGCAAGGCAAGAGTCCAAAAATTGGGCAGTTCATGAATTGAATGATTTTTCCCCAAAGTATGTCCACATATTTGGTTTTTATCCCCTTACTAACTCCTTCCTGGTCACCTTTTCAGGTGTTTGTAGAAGGTGGAGCCTGCCAAGATCAAGACCTCCATTAAAAAGGCACCAAAATTGAGAAAATATCCATTTTCCACCTAGGAAATGACTTTAAAGAGGTAACTGGGGGGCATTTAATGCATCTCCTGATTCTCAAGGCATCCTCAAGCTTTAACTTGCTCCAAGGAGGACAAAACACATCCAGAAAAAGCAATTATATCTGCAATTTTAATTTTCTGCTCTCCACCAGGAGTTCCTACCCAATACTAACACCCAGTAGCTTCTGAGCAAGTCAGTCCTGAGAGAGTAAAATAGGAAAAAAAAATAAAATAGAAAAACACAAATTGCAGAAAGAACACATGCTGCCTGTTTCTGAGAAGCACCATGAAAGTCACCCAGATCTTTTCTTTATAGATCTCAAAGCAGGGCAAAATAAAATCCATTTCTTAGTCTGGTGTTGTCTTTTAATCAGCATCATCAGGAACAAGAGGACAAGAACTCCTTGTCCTCAGCCAGCTCTGATGCAGAAGAAATATCTGAGTTACCTTTCAGCAGTCTGGTGTTACTGCAGCTTTTAGGAAAGGGATTTTGCCTATTGCTCTCCTTTCAAGCAAATAGAAAAAAAGGAGATCACAGAAAGAGGAAGAAAAGCATATGAGGCTAAAAAAGAGAGGGAAAGACGTGTGTGCCAATTAAATAAAAACCACAAAGCACCATGAATCATTCTACTGCCAAGAAATGGGGGAAAAAAGGAAGAAAAAAGTTCACTCGGGGCACGATTAGCTGTTGAACAAGCCCATGCTGGTGGAAGCAATGCAGAAGGAGAGAAACTGGAGAGTTTCTTTTCCTCCTGTTGCTTTTTCTGTCCTCAGACACCCTGGAGGCTTCAAAGCACTGTCCCCTCACCCATGGCCATCCCACAGGGCATTTCAGCACCAGGGCTGGGACAACTTTCTCCTGGGCCACATTCACCCCCTCAACTTCCCTGCAGGCTTCTAAAGAAGGCAAACCCAGAAACAGCTTTAAAAATCCTTATTTTTAAATACCTCTGAAAAACCCTTCAATCAGTGGTAAAACTGTAATGGAGGCCTTAGAGCCATTTCAGCTTTTTACCTCTCTAATAGCTTTAAACATTGGTTGCAAGTGTTGAAAATCTCAAATTTAATTTGTTTTCAAGCCACAGAGGCACTGGGCTAATAAGAATCTGAGTGCTGGCTTCTCATAAGGCTGTTTTAGTGCTCATAACCACTTAATGTGCCAGCACCAGCAGATGCTTCCCAGATTCTCCCTGAGGTGCAATATCCAGGTTGGTGCTGGGATCTATTTACAAAGCACAGGTAAGAGCAGCATCTCAGGGGTCAAATGACTACTCCTATTTGGAGCTAAGCCAGAAAGGAGGAGAGGAAGACAAGTCTTCATTTCCAAAGCTGTCCTGTAGTGCTTTACAAGCCCTCAATAATTAGAAGGGGTGCAAGACTTGAGAATGAAACAGATCCAAGAGCATCTCGTGCACAGCAGAGGGACGAGCCCAAAAAGGGCTCAGAAAAGCAACCAGAAATTCCCTCCAGCCTCCAGCCCTGCAGTACCAGCCTGCCCCATCCATCAGGATTGATGTGCCTGCCCAGCATCACTCTGAAGGGAGGCACAGGAGCATTTCTAGGCAGCACCTGACTGGAGGTGAGCCCATCCATCACTGCTGGCAGCCCCAGTGGCAAATGCATTCCCTTGGGATGCCACTGCTGGCAGCTTCCATGGAATGACAGGCTGGAGAACAAGTGGTAATTGATAAGGAAAACAATTTGGGAGCACAGGCAGTGTATTAAGTCATGAATCATACCCAGACAGAGAGGGCAAAGAACTGCTAAACTTTAACCCTGTTGCAAAATATAATTGTTTAGCAGCAGTTGTCAGTTGATTTAATACCCTAAAACATCCTGACAGCTCTGTGTGGCCTGGGTCACTTCTCCATCACTTTTCCCCAGCTGCAGTTGCTTTAATGCTCTCATATAGATCTGCTTTGAATGAACAAGTTCAGCCCAGGAAAGCTTTGACTCCAAGAGCAGAAAAAAAGTGTTTTCCTGAATTTTGCAGGATTTTCTAGTAAAAGGAGTGAGAATCATGGAATCATACAATAGTCTGAGTGGTGGGGGACCTTTTAAAGCCCATCCAGTCCAACCTCCCCAGCAATGAGCAGGGACACCTTCCACTGTCCCAGGCTGCTCCCAGCCCCAGTGTCCAGCCTGGCCTTGGGCACTGCCAGGGATCCAGGGGCAGCCACAGCTGCTCTGGGCACCCTGTGCCAGGGCCTGCCCACCCTGCCAGGAAACAATTCCTTCCCAATATCCCATCCAGCCCTGCCCTCTGCCAGTGGGAAGCCATTCCCTGTGTCCTGTCCCTCCATCCCTTGTCCCAAGTCCCTTTCCAGCTCTTTTGGAGCTCCTTTAGGCACTGGAAGGGGACTGAAAATGTAAAATGCCACTTGACTGACACGAAGAAGGAACATTAAATTGACACCTTTAAAGCCAAAGATTGATGAGGTAAAGGCCAGACCCCAAGCCTGTGTTTAATTAATCTCATCATATTTATCATTCAGGGCTTTTAGTACAATTAAAACAAAAACAAAAAAAAAAAAAGCCCAGAGGAATACCAAGTAATACAAAAAACCAGCACACAATGGCAAATCTCAAACCCATCCAGAAAAGTGAATAAGGAACTTGGGTTGAAAGGAACCACCAAATGCAAACATTTGGGTTTATATCACCCAAGAAGTGGTGACAGTTCAGCATGTGGGTTGTTGAATTAACAGCATTTATCCTACACCCAAATCACTGCTTGGGGGGGTTGAAATCACAAATCCATTGCATCAGCTCTGCCCACATTCCAGAAGTGGGGAGAGGAAAGGCAAAGCTCCTCTGACTGCTTTGCTGCCTGAATTATGATGCTCTCAAGAGGTGTCCAGGCTGCCATGTCACACTGCTGAATTACAACCCCCTTTTCCCAGCACACATTTATCTCCAAGGATGGAGTGCTGGTCCTGAATCCCAAGGGAAAGAGCCCTCATTAGTTCCTCTGACCCCACTGAACCAGCTCTGCTCTAGCTGGAAATGAGATTGAGTGCCCTGCCTGCACATCCCCCTCTCAGGAAGGGGCTTCTGCAAAAATGTTCAACAGAGCCAGGGCCAGAAAAGAGCTGCCAGACCCTCCTTCTGCCAGTTCCCCCCAGTGCAGCTCATTTCGGGCTGCTCTGGCAGCAGGTCTGAGATGGAAACGGGAAAGGGGGTGAGGGGGAAAGTGAGAGCAAGGGAAAAACAGAAAGGAAAAAAAAAAAAACCCAAACCACATTGAGATGAGCATTTCATACAACCACAGAATGGATTAGGATGGAAGAGACCTTGCTGGTGTCATCACTGAGGAATTCTGAATCCCTGGGATCATCCTTCTCCCTGGTACCTGAGGCTCTCTGACAGCACCAACCACTGCCCATTGTTTGGAGGTGAGGCACTGGGGTTGATGCCACCAGGAATCACAGCTCATTTGAGGGCTTGCAGGGTGTTCTCTGCAGCTTCAGCTGCTTTGCCTTCAAATCCAGGCTCTGGATAACATTCCAAGTGGCCCCTGAGCAGGACTGACCTTTCTATAGCTGATTGATTGGCTCCTTACAGAATTTCTAATCTGGGCATTCTGTGCCAGGGCCCTCCCCTACCCTCACAGCCAAGAATTCCTTCCCAAATTCCCATCTATGTCCTCTGTCAGTGGGAAGCTGTGTCCTAGCACTGCAGGCCCTTGTCCAAGGTCCCTCTCCAGCTCTCTTGAAGCCCCTTTAGGTATTGCTTTGTAATTAACAACTGTTGCAAATCTGAAACTTGTGAAAGTAAATACCACACTCACATCAATCTATTCATTAGTTATTCCCACTGAAGACAATTAAAACCCTGAAGCATAACAAGAGGCTCACTCCAGCAAAAGACAACTCTGAGCAGAATTTGTCTTCAATCCCAAAGAAATTAATTTTCCAGCTATTTCTTTGTTCAGCCTTGTGGGCTCATCCCTGTGAAAGTGGTACTAAGATGCCAAAATAAAAGCAGAGGTGGCTTTACATTTTTTGGCTGCCATTTCAGCCCAGGCTGAGCAGAATAATTGTTTTTATTTGATTTTCTCTGTTTTCTTTTATACAACACACCAAGCCACCTCCCATTTGGTTTAATATATTTGCAGAGGGCAGACTGGCCTCATCCTTAAATCCTCCCATCACAAGACCATTAATAAAGTCTGAAGTAGTGGCAACCCCCGTTTTCAACAGCTGCTGTTGGTGAAAATTAACTATAACTTCAGAATTTTCTTTCACATTAATTCCCACGTTCCACCATCATAAGCTGTCCAACTCAAAGAAAGCAGGAAAAGCAATTTTTTACTTATCCATCTGGGGCCAGTTCATTACAAAATAAACAGAGACAACCAACCAACAAAAAAATGTTTAAGCAACAGCAGAAACCCAGCAAAACTACAGCCAAAAAGGTGATGATCCTGAATTAATTTCTACTCACAAGTAGATAAGCTTTGCCTGAGTCCTACAAGAGACTCAGAGCAGCTGAACAATATCCTAAAAGAAAAAGTATGTGAAAATACAATATATGGGAGGAGGTCCCTGGGACCATCTCCAATTCTCCATTTCTCAGAGGGAGTGTGCTCAGGAATAACTGCAATGCCTTTTTTTCTCTCTAAATCCATGTGCCCACCCAAAGCAATCTCACTAGAAAACATCTTTTTTTCCAGTTAACATACTTGTCAGATTTTATCTATTCAACTGGAGACGTCTCTCCAGTCACTCTTCAGGCAAACTGATGGACATCAGTTCATTAAAATCAAGAAGAACAGACAAATACTGGATCAGATTGGATCCAACTACTGGTCTGTTTTATTTCCTTGCCCTTCATCCTCCTTTCCTCTTTCCCAGGCTGTGTCTTAAGTTTTCCCACAGTTCTCTTTCACAGAATCCCACACTGGGTTGGGTTGCAAGGGCCCCTCAGTGCCACCCATGCCATGGGCAGGGACACCTTCCACTATTGTGAATACTGGGATTCCTTCCTGATATCCAGGCTGTGTTCAGCCCAGACGGCCCCGGGGCAGGAGTGAGAAGGAAGGGGCCCAGAGCAGAGCAGGCTGCTGTGCTCTCCTCCCCAAGCCCATCCCTGTGCCCAGGCACAGACACCACGTCGGGCAGCACGACCCCCAGTCTGACCCAGCTGGCAAACCCTGAGTGCTCACATTCTGCTCCACAAAGTGCTGCCCCATCGAAACACTGACTTATTTATCCCACAGGATGGTCCAGAGGGCACAGACACATCTGGTAACAAAAGCCACTGAACGGGCTAATGTGCCAAAGGCTTTCTGCCCCAGCTTTGGTGGCAACCCAGTGACCTGAAGGCCTAGAATGAAAAAAGAATTAGAGCAAGGCAAAACTGAAGTGCCTCTCTTTCAAGGGGAAAATTGATGAAATCAGGGTCTTCCCCAGCCTCCACAGGCACAGCTGACATCAGCAGAGCCTGTCTGAAACAGTGGACATGTCAGATTTACCAGCATGAGGTTAGGGCTTGGCTTCCCACAAACAAGGGTGCACTTGTTCCTGTATCTGCCAGACAAGGGGATGCTTTGTGCAAGTCAAAGACATCATGTATTTTTCTAAACCTTGACATATGGAAGGGATTTACCTATTTTTCCCTAAGAGAGATTTAAATGGGTTCAGTGCACAGCCAGAAGGAAACCAAATGAAGCCACAAGGCCCAGCAGCAGCTGAGTGTCCAAAGCCAGCATCCCTCTGGAGAGGGGGCAGAAACTTGGATTATTTATTCACTATTATTTTTTAAATCTCAAGG
Source organism: Acridotheres tristis (assembly GCA_037013685.1). Lineage (NCBI taxonomy): Eukaryota > Metazoa > Chordata > Aves > Passeriformes > Sturnidae > Acridotheres > Acridotheres tristis. Next base: position 1,308,502 of record CM072884.1, read on the forward strand.
GTGAAGTGTTGGGGAAAGAAAATAAACAATCAGCCATCTTGGGAGTAAATTTAAATGCTGGAGTTGGCTCATCACACAAAAACTTGGGTATTTCAGGCCCAGCACGTGACAGACACTGGTCCATCATAGGTTCCACTTTGCCTTTTGCTGTTTATCCCTCCCTTCTGGCTGGAGAAGCAGGAATCCCTGATGGCTGCAGACAACAGCAACGAAATAGTTTGGTCAGACTTGAGCACACAGCTACCAGATCCTGCAAATACACACAGAGCAATTCTGCATCAACCTCAAGGGCAACAAAAAAAAGCAGCGAGATGAGAGATCCTTTCCAGATACTGCTCAGCTACACCTCCATTTCTGACACAGCCTGAGGCTCTCGAGCGTTTTGGGGAAGGAAAACACCCAGACAAGGAGGCACAGTCACAGAGGGGTGGTTTGCTCAGGATGTGGGGTGGTTTGAGTGGTGACAAACCAGGCGTGGAGAGCAAAGCCTCCAGCAAGGCGCCACAGCCACTTCTGAATTACAGGAACCAGGTTTGGTTTTTTCCAGAAATGGCACAAAAAGTCACATCAAAAAAAATGTCAAACGTGAAGGGACAGCAGTGAGCAAGAACGAAAGAGCTTTGTGGTGAAAGGAGCAGTCTGGGGCAGAGGAAGAGCTGACACCACAAACACCAGAAATGCCCATCTCTCCCCCAAGCATCATTAGATGGCATTTTGGGAAGGATTTTTTCCCTGGGAGGGTGGCAGGTCCCTGGCACAGGGTGCCCAGAGAAGCTGTGGCTGCCTCTGGATCCTTGGAGGTGTCCAAGGCCAGGCTGGACACTGGGGCTTGGAGCAGCCTGGGACATGGAAGGTTGGGATTGCCTCATCTTTAAGGTCTCCTCCCACCCAAACCATTCTGTGATGACAATCAAGAGAAGGGTTGGTTTCTGCTGAAAGGGATGAGGATCTGGGTCTCTTTCCTCTCCCTTTACTAAGCATCCAGCTGAGCTGATCCCACAGAAATGGTTGGGAATTTGAGTCCAGCAAGGACACTTTTTGCACAAAGGGGACGTTAAAGTCACCAGGCTCCTGCTGTTCACATCACCCTGAAATCAAGAGCCTGGTGCCTGCCCAGCAGCCTCAGACACCCAGGTGATGGGCAGGGAGGTGAGAGCTGCTCTCCTTGGACCCAGGGCCACCTTTGGCACAGACAGCATGATTTGAACAACCACCCAAACTCTACTTGTTGGTCAGCTGCACTGCTTTTTGTCACCCAAAAATCAACCTTGGCTTTACAACCGGCTTCAGGAGAGCTCACAAGGAAGTTGATTCCGTTTCTAAGAGTCACAGGCTGCAAGTGCACACTTCAAACAAAGGCTCAGTTGTTTCATTTTTTGTTCTGTAACTCTCCCTGGAAAAGGGCCTCATTTGACTTCACTGAAGTCAATTAACTCTCAAGTGCTTGCTAACATCATCTGCAAATAAGTATCTGCCAAATAAAGGCTCAGAACTGCACAATGATGGGTCCAGAGCTGTTCAGCAGCTTTTAACACCTCACTGTAGGCATGGCACAGAGGCAAAAAAATTAGGGTAATTTTCAAGTTTGACATGAGTACCAAGAGTAACAACAAAAAACAATTAAAACTTCCAGCCATGGACAAGCACATTTCCAGCTGCTGGCTATACCCTTGAAATCCCACTCTGGAGCTTGGCCATAGTTCTTCTGGAAACAACCCGAAGAAAAAGCTTAAAACTGCAACCAAACACCCCTACATCCAAGTTTCCTTTCCCAGAGAAACACACAAGTCAGTAAATAAAAATCACAGATCAGCTTCTCAGCCAAGGAAGAAGAGTCATTATATTTTTCAGCTTTGCTAATCAATTTTGTTAATAAGGCGTGTCAGCAGTACAGAGGTTCCCAATTCCTGAAACCACAAGCATTCCTGGAACCCAAGCAGCACTTTGGATCCCCACCCAGACTCGACAGGCAGAGCCCTCTCTGAAACAGCAGACTGGTACATGACTGAAATGTCTTGTGACCAATGCCAGGAAAGCCACGTCTCACGTATTTCCAAGTTGTTCCTTTCCCTGCTGACCATTATTTCATTTGGTAAGGGCCTGGAATAACAGGACAGAGGAGAATGGCTCTAACCTGACAGAGGGCAGGGTTAGGATGGGATATTGGGAAGGAATTGTTCCCTGTGAGGGTGGGCAGGCCCTGGCACAGCTGTGGCTGCCCCTGGATCCCTGGCAGTGCCCAAGGCCAGGCTGGACAGGGCTTGGAGCAGCCTGGGACAGTGGAAGGTGGAATTAGGTGGTGTTTAAGGTCCTTCCCAACCCATCCCAGTCTATGATCTACTCCCAGACTGGTTCCTTCCCCAACTTCTACCTCTTCCTCTGCACACCTTTCTCAAGGATCATCACCACAAACAAATCCTTCTCCTTCCTATTCCCTCCATTTCATTCATTTCCTCCTGCTGGGGCCAGGTTTCCTTCTTATCTCGTTAATTTCTGTGGTCATTTTGGAACCACAGGCATGCTTGAGGTACTTCCATAAAGTCTACTTTTATGAGAGATGAAAAAAATGCCTTCAATTTGGATAGGGAAAAAAGAAAGGATCATAAAAAGTCTTTTCCATGGGCTCCTCACTATCCCAGTGCATCCAGCCACCCAGTAAGGACACACTGCAAAGCTGCTCCAACATTTTCTGCTCTGTCACAGCCCAACTGTCCTTGGATCTATTCCAGGACACCTGGGAATTCATGAAGTAGGAGACTGGAAAATTCAACCCCAAATGTAAAGTCCAACTCGAGTCCAACTCAAGGGGAGCAAGGTTACATTCACTTCCCTCTGGGTGAGGAAAATCCAAACCTTCTCTGGAAAAGGGCCACACATTTTCCCTATTCTATCAAGATCAGAGAGAGAACACTTCTGACATTGAGACTCCCACAAGTAGAACTTGCAAGATGTCAATACCATTTCACTTTCCTCATCTTCTCTCCTCAAAATTCACTCTCATGGCTCCACACATGGGAAACCACTAAACTGAGAAAAGGGAGACAATTAATTAACCTGGGATTAACAGGATCACAGGTTGCCATTGCCTCTTTGGAAAAAGGAGTTATATAATTCAATTATAAAAGTCTAACTGCAACAACAACTACACAGCAGGGAGGAAGAACATTTGCTTAGGTAAGCAAGCAGAAAAACCACCTCATTTTTCCCTTTTTTGTGAGGGAATTCAGAAAATATTGTACCTTGATGCTGTGTAAACAACCTTCAGCAATAGTTTTAAGACTGTTTCGGTCACAAGCCCAAAATCTGGCACCATAGCAGCTGCTGTGCAGAAAATTAACTGTATCCCAGTCAAAACCAGTACAGGGAACTCACAGGGAGAGTCTGGAAAGGCTTTCCCATATGGGTTAAACCAGGGAGTTGATTGATCATATTCAAACCAGTCGAGATTTTACAAGAGTGGCTGCACCACTTCCCTTAGACTGGAGGAGCATTGCTGTACCCAGGTGTCCAGGGAGAAGAAATCTCTGTAAAAATACATGGCTGGCTCTAAGGGACCATGGCCCAAAAATCCCTCCTTGCCCCCTCTTCTTGCCCCTTTCTCCACATGCAGCTCAGTTCAGTGCTGCCTGTTCAGAGTCCAAACCAAGTTTTGCAGATGCTCTGCAGTAAAAACCTTTGACACCTCGAAAGCTTTATAAATGCTGGGCACATTAATCACCCAGTCTGAGCCCATAATCCCAGCCCAGGCCCCACAGTCAATGGGTTTTGCAAACTCTTCCCCACAGGCATTCTGCCTCTATCAGGACTACACCACAAATTCAGCATTAGTCAAACATCCTCACCCTGGCAATATTTAGGGTGCACCACAAGATTAGGCTCTAACACTGTGGCTTTCCTGGGGTCTCCAGGACTTGGGATTTCCCATCCTTCAAACCAGCTTTGCTGAGATAGGGAAACTCTTTGACACAGAACAAGCAGGTTCATCCCAGCCTTTCCAGGAGCTGTCTGGAGCATGTGGAAATCAAAGAGGAGCAAGCTCTTGGCAGGTTAATCCCAGTTCCTGAGGCTGGAACACCTCTCTGCTCCTTGCCAGTCCAGGACCCTGCCCTAAGAGAGGTCCTGCTCCTTCATGAAGGCCAAAACTTGCTATTCCCAGTTAAAACCAGTAACACTCTGCCAAGCCTGGTCTGAAGGCACCACACAAAGCAAATGCAATTCCTGCCTGGCTCAGCTGTCACAGCTTCCCTGGACAATCACCCACCTCACAGCCTGGCTGCAAAGTGAAGGGCTCAGAGGTGAATTATAAAAGATGTTTAAGTGATGTGTAAAAGCCTAAACACAGTCTGGTTTTGCTTTCATTTCCAAGCATCACGGGGGAAAAAAACCAAGAATCCTAGAATCAGAATAGTTTGGGTTAAAAGGGACCTTTAAAGACCATCGAGTCCAACCCCCTCTAATGAAAGGTGCACCCTCAGGAACAAGAAGGAGAAAACACAGATATTTAATGGAATGACTGGATTTCCCTGCATTTAGCCCAGCATGATTGGACACATGCACTCACGGGCCCTCAGCTCTGATCACTGGTCACATCCAACACGCAGCATCCAATGCTTCAGTGCCCAGCCTCCCATCAAACAACCTTGAAAGAGCCTCTTTCCCTTAAAAGCTCCTGTGCCCTGAGGCCTACGGTGTGGAACACCCATAAACTGAAAAAAACACACGGAAAAAGGGCAAATTAACCCATCCTCTAATAGCAGATTTCAGCAAAGCAAGCAATTTCTGTGACCAGTGACCTCTGGTCATTTGGGAATGAGCCCTGACAAAGTCCCAGCTCCAAAGCCTGTGGCTTAGATCATCTGTTCAGGTCATTTCCCAGCTCTGGCCAAGCGGGAATTACAGGAGCATTTCACCAGAGAGTGAATTAATACACGCAGCCCAGACACAGCACTGCAATTCATTATGCTGATGGATCACAGCTCCTCATTTATCTTTGCACAAAAGGACCCCAAAAAGCCACCAGAAGCCTCAGGTGGAGGTAATGTGATACATTTAACCAAATGGACTATCTTGAATCCCACACATTTCATTTGAAGGGTATAAATCCTGACAGGGACTGCCCAATTCATAGGAAAGGGTTGAGATACCATTTCTAGATTTGCAGCTACAGGAGCTGCAGCAGCTAAAGGCAGGGAGAGGCTTTATTGGATATTTCCCCTCATCTCCCCTCTCACATCCTCACAGTTCACACAACTTGCAATTAAGAAGAGGATTAGGAGATTTGTGATGACAAGAAAGACCATGCTTTGATAGCTCAGCCCAGCCACTGAATAAAAGTGGCTTCTTCTTTTTACTGGGCAGATTAAAAAATTATCATTGCCACTTCCTTTGGCAGGAAATCTTTGTCCCCTCTGCTACCCAGGATGACTTCCAAGGTGGGATATTTGCTGTGTACAAACAACAGGGGTTTGGAAGCACTAAAAAAATGCTTCCATGCACTGACTTAATAATACCCTTGGTTGAATATGTGATGAACAAGCTGTGGTTAGATCAGAAATTCCTCCCTCACACCAGCTACAGAGATTATTATGATCTGAATCTCAGCAAGACCATTTCTCCCCCTTCATGTGTCTTTAATTTCAAAAGAAATTAAAATTTAAAAAAAATTAAAATTTAAAAAAAAATGAAAGGGGATCTTGCCATTAAAGCTGCGGGTCCACAAGAGAAAAAAAGGAATTGTGGAAATTTTCGAAATTTTAAAAGGAGATGAGACTATTATTGGCTGTATGCCTTCAGCCCCACTCTTCATTCTCAAAAGTGAGAGAAAAGCAAAGGATAATGACACTTCCAGCAAGCTGCCTCTCAAAAAAACCCTAGAACTCAGATGAGCAATTAAAATTCTCATTTTCATGTAAATTTTTAACGTGGAGTAGAAAGCTTGATGTGCATACATGTAAAGGAAAAAGAGAGGAATCATTAAAATTCTGGCTGTGGAGGTGCAGCACGATTCAGACAGCAAACATTCACAGGCATCAGCTGAAGATATCGTGGAGGCAAAGTTGGGTCGTGACCCAAATTTGGGTGAAAGCCTTTTATTCTGGGGAGTTTGATGTTTTAACAGGACAGCAGATAACACAGCCTGCAGCTCATTGTAGGCTTTCTTCTCCCACTGCTGCTGTCTCCATCTCTCTCTTTTACCAAAGTGCAAGCTGAGGCCTCACATAGACTTTAAAAAGACCAGCTCAGTCTGGGTGACCACTTTGAGCCAGCAGAACATTGCAGTTCTTAGCTAAAAATTTACAGAAAAGTTGCCATGAATTTTCCAGTGATATCTGCCTCTGCTTAAGTTCCCAAAAAATATCAGTGGCAGCTTTCTAGGTCTGCTTGGGATTTCCATTGTTTTTTGCTAGTGCTGGAAAGGATTAATTGTGTTTAAAGGTAGCTGATCCATGCTGAAAGCAGAAGTGAAAACAGCACCAGCATTCCTACTTTGCAAAAGGAAATTTTTTTTGGGCTGCACAAACTCAAGCAGAGACTTTCCAATTCCCAGCCAAGCTGCACCACCAACAATGGCTGCAATTCACAACCAGGAGCATTTTTTGCACAGGATCTGCCACACAGCCGTGTTTGCTCCTTCACAGCTGCTTTTCCCAGAGCAAAAGCACTCCAGAGCCAAGAAGATCCCTGGTTATAGACTTAAAAACAGAACAGAGGAGCCAAGCAATAGAAGAGCAAAATTAAGCATTCAAGAGGCAACCAAAGGGTCCCCTGGGAGCATTTCAGATGAAACAAGATTTAAAGAAGGAAAAAAAAAAACAAATTTAACTTGTAAGCACGCTTTAAAAAACCATCTCAGGCAACAAGGGAGTACAGGAAAACAAAATCCATACCCAGATGATGTAACAGGGTGGTTTTGACAGCAGTATTTTGACACTTCTCCTATCAACACATCACAAGACCTCATCTCACAGCCCAGAACAAGAGGAGAGGTTCATGTCAAGCCTCATTGCCTGGATTTTCTCTGCCAGAGCTCTTACAATCTGTATTTACCCAGGGGTGGGAAGAGTCACCTCCAGCAGCTTTCCCATTTACACCTGGCTTGTTCTCACCTTCTGCTGCCTTTTATTGAACCCCAGGAGGGTTTGGCTTGGCAGGGACCTTCAAGCCTATCCAGTCCCATGGACAGGGACACCTTCCACTATCCCAGGCTGCTCCAAGCTCTGTCCAGCCTGACCTTGGACACTTCCAGAGATCCAGGGGCAGCCCCAGCTTCTCTGGGGACCCTGTTCCCCTACCTACAAACTCACTGTGACAGGCAAGAACAGAATCATAAAGGCTGGAAAAGAGCTCCAAGATCACCAAGTCCCTTCTGGGACCAAATAGCACCATGCTCACTAAAACCACACCACGAAGGCAGAGATGCTGCACAAACTCAGGACCTGCATATCCAGCCAAGGGTGCTGCGAGCACCAGCAGGACACAAAGCAAGGAGTGAAAAACCGCAAGGAAAGTGTTCTCCTTTACCACAATAAAAACAGATTTGGGCCCATTCAATCCCCTGGAGCATTATGACCAACCTCACTGCGCCCATCTCTACATCAACCACACGGCGAGGACCATGCTCGACAATTCCCATCAAACATCCAAGCCAGTAAATAAGAAAAAAATCCCCAAATACGTAATATTGCCAGCAGCAGCCAGGAGGTGCCAGGCAGGTGCTGGTGCCGCTCACCTTGGTGGTGTCATCATGTGACCGCTGGTACCGTTTCCAGCGGCAGCCGTAGATCCCGGTGAGACAGGACAGACATAGCTGGGGCTCGTAGTACTGCAGGGGCTGGTGTTTAACCATGCTCCTGCCAGCTACCACACATCCATCAGCTCCTGGCAGCGCCCTGAGGCAAAGGAGAGAAAACAACGACAACAACAAAAGGAAATTAAAATCCCGAGTGATATTTCGATACGTTAACAAGCAATTTAATAATTAACCGTGTCCTCTGGCTACTGAGAGGAGGGATGAGAATCAGATCTATTCCCAGCCCTGCCAACATCTCCCACTCGTTACTGAACAAGACCAAGAAGTTTAATTAGTTTGCAAGTTTTATTTCCTTGTGCGGCTTCTCCCACACCACCAAAAGCAAATGTATTTGCAGGAGTTATCTGCTGGGAAAGCCACGTGAGGACAAAAGCAGCAGGATGATGATCTGCAGCCCAGGTGATTGGGTTTTTATGAATGACTGAAGTGTAAAGAGACAGAGCTGCTGCAGAACAACCTGAAAATCGATTCGGAGACCTCCACAAAGTTGAAGCTGAGCCAAGCTAAAGCAGTTTATTGTCAGCATCCCATGGAGTCTGCAAAACAGTCCCAGATGAGGAATAAACACTTCCATGCCTCCTGCAGAAGGGGCATCACAGAACCAGGAACTATCCTGAGCTGGAAGGCCTCCAAAAAAAGGATCAAACTTCTGGCCCTGCACAGGACAACCCCAAGAATACAGAGTACAGTGTGTGCATACACAAAATGTATCATATAGGTATTACCCTCTCCCTTTATAAACCTCTCAAGCACTCCCAGGGATGCAGAGCTGGGTGCTGTGCTCCATCCCACACTACAGGTGTGCCCCACACCCTGTTGCTGTGTGCATCATCAGCGGGCTGGGGGGGAGTCTGACAGCAGCTGAGCCTGCACGGTGCTTGCTCACCTTTCCCAAGAGTGCAGAGCTGGTTGCAGGGTGTATGGGCACTAAATCCTACCCTCTCCAAGGGAAACGCTTTGCTTCCTTACATTCCCAGGGCTCAGGTGTTGGGAAAAGCTGTGACAGCTGAGTAGCAACATCCTCACGGGCATCAGCTGGGCTCAGGGACATAAACCAGCCACCTAAAAGCTTTGCCTTGACACATCCCACGGAAGGAAGCCTCCAAAAGCAGGGCTGGCCGTATTTTTCAATCCAGCTGATGCACAAGGGGAGTGGTGGAGTCTAGAAATGCCAGCAGGGACACAGACAGCTCGTGTCTGTGTCCATTCATGCTCTGTGCTGACAGCCCAGGACAGCCTTGCCCTGGTGCTCTCATCAGGACTCAGCATCCCAGAGACAGGAGGCTGTTGTGGCTCCAAACCCTGTCACCACGCTGTCCCCAGAGCCCACAGCCCTGTGCCTTCCTCTGGCCCGGACACAGAGGCAGCTTTGTGCTTCCAGCACAGCCCCCTGTGCTGCTCGGTGCGCTGACCCACGCAGGGGACACGAGGTGGGCTCGACTCACAAATCCATGTGTGGCCAGCCCAGCTCATCCCTGGGGGGGTAACAAGCAGGACAGGGGCACAGGCACAGCCAGCCTGGCACCAGAGCTGTTCGCTGATCACGTCCCCCCGTGCCCTCCCAGCCCCAGCACTGCTGTGCCACCTCGGTGGCCTCGGGTCGAGGTCACCTCCCTGCCCACATTTCACCTCTCCTCCTGCTATTTAAAAAGCTCAGCATTAGTCACTGCTCGAGTTGCCTCCCATCTTCAGCTTCAAGAGCATCCCCAGGAAATGAGTCTCGCCCTCTGCCTTCCCACCACGGGCACAAAAACTGTCACGATGGGACAGAAACACTGAGGATGTGCAAAACCGGATGCTATTTAAAGGTCTTGGCAAAGCCATCCTCTCTGCCCTGAAGATTCCAAGCGTGGAGTGATGTACAACGTGCTGGGGGACCTGTGCAAGATGTAAAAATCATTCACAGCCTATTAACAACTCCCCAGCCAAACCCCTTACTCCCACCCTGAAAACCTAGAAGGCCACAGTTGCTCCAGCTAATCCTGTACTAATTCTTCTCCAAAGGACAGCATCTCTCCTGATTTCCACCTCTTCCTGCTTCAGTCATGCAAGGCATGAGGGCAGACAGGCCAGCTCCATCCACAAAAGCCTTCACTGGGTATTTCATTTGATCACTTGCAAGAACTGTGTCGATTTTATATAAGAGAAAAATGCTTCCCTGTGAGGGTGGGGAGGCCCTGGCACAGGTTCCCCAGAGAAGCTGTGGCTGCCCCTGGATCCCTGGCAGTGTCCAAGGGAAAAGACAGCTCAAAAGGCTCTGTAAGGCACCAAGTGAAGCTCCCACCCTGGTTCCTCTCACTGCAAAGACAGGCACTGTGGGAGCCCAGAATTCCAGGCTGCTCTCCACAAAAGTTCAGGAAAAGCACAATGACAAAACAAAAAAAAAATCTAAGATGAGTTTTACAAAATCCATTCCTAAATACAGTGTAACTGCATGAGGCACAACCAACAAGCCTAAAACGATTCCCTCTTCTCTATGAGCATCACAACCAGATCCATAAAAACTCGAAACAGATGGGAAAGGACAAAACACAGCACCCACCCTCCCCTCCACACACAGGGACACCTGAGCAGTAACAGGAGCTGCAGGGACAGAAACCACACTGACACCATCTGCCCAGGGAGCCTCGCCTGGCCACGAGCATGGACTCAATACTCACTGCTCCTGCTTCCAGAAATGGAGTTAAGGGAGCAGCAGGAAGTCTCACCATCACTGTTCCCATGACATCTCCAGCTGTCGAGGTGGAGAAAGCTGCCTATGAATGATTCAGCCCACTGCTGGTTAGCATTACATACAGAAATGAAAACAGGAAGCAAGACAACAGGCATTAATTATTCAAATCCAGCAACGTGCACCAGGAGGGAGGGGGGAAAAGAAATAAAATAGAAAACACAAACCCACTCATGCTCTCAACCTTGACTTTCAAGATGCATCATCTGCCAAAGGCTATGAGCTTCTCAGAGCTGAATAACCAGCTCACTTGTCTAAAAAGGGGGAGCAGGGTAGATTCCATCTGCAAATACAATGGGAGCATTTTCCAAAGGCTCCAGGATGCCTAATTAGCACACACTGCACTTCTGAGATACTGAAGTGGAGGTATCAATTACAGATTATTCCTTTCCAAACAGCTTTGGAGGAAAAAAAAAAAAAAAAAAAAAAAGGAGAATTGGAGTTGCAAACTTAAAAGTGAGGCTCTCTGGGGGATCTGGCCTAAATTTTTTGATTTTTGTCTCTGAGTTAACTGCTCCATCCCTGTAGTCTCAGAACTATATTCAGAAACCTGGACAGGAGAGGGAAGGCAGCAATCAAGACCCATCACTAAAACATCTCAGTGTCCTCATTTTAGGGAAGGGAAGAGCAACAGCACAAGTCCTGAAGTGCTCTGAGTAAACACTGGGGATGAAAAGGGGCAGGCACTGATCTCTGCTCTCTGGGACAGGGACAGGACCCAGGGAAGAGCTGGAGCTGTGCCAGGGCAGGTTTAGGTTGGATTTAGGAAAGGTTATTCCTCCAGAGGGTGCTGGGCACTGCCCAGGCTCCCCAGGGAACGGGCACAGCCCCACAGAGCTCCAGGAGAGTTTGGACAGCACTGCCAGGGCTGCCCAGGGTGGGATTGTTGGGGTGCCTGTGCAGGGCCAGGAGATGGATTCAATGATCCTGGGGGCCCCTTCCAGCTCAGGATATTCAGTGGTTTTGAAAAGCCCAGGGACAAGCAGCTTCACTGCACTTCCAGCCACACACCATGGACTGCCCTGCTCTGAACACCCACCACGGTTCACTCAGGATGGTTTGGATTAGCACATCCAAAAAAACCCCAAAACACAGCCAAGGATGCTTTGATGGAGGCTTATGAATAATGAAATTACAGAATCATTAAAGTTGGAGAAGCCCTCTAAGATAATGGAGTCCAACACTGCCAGGGTGCACCCATGGAACCCTGAAATCTCAGGAGATGGAGCAAAACCAAGCATTTGGAAAGAGGCAAACACACTTGGTTTTTTTCTCCAATAACTCCACCCATGCAGATGCGGAGGACACCTGTGGTCTCCTACAGCATCTCCACCTGCTAAGGCACGGCTGGGAGGACCCATCAGATGGAAAACCTCAGCCTTTCACAAGGACACGGTTTCAGAGAGGCAAAACTGTGGGGAGAACGAGAGGAAGAAGCACATCCTCCCCCCACATCTGCACAGGCAGTAGGACACTCAAAACCAAAGCAAGCCCTGAGCACACAGGCTCCCATCTCCCAAAATTCAGGCCCAAGGAAGCTCACCCCAACTGCAACACAAATAAACATAAAAATAGACACTCTTTTATTTGAGGTTAATCTTTTACCTCAACTCATTTTAAAAAGAGCTTTGGCAGATTCTACTGATTTCCAGATTAGAAGAAGTGTTTTTCCTCTTGTTGGTGACTCCTGGGATCACTGTTTATCAAGAATCTCTGTAAATTCAACCTCTTCATCTCTACTAAAACTTGTATCAATCTAATTATGCTTAAAACCTTGTTAAGCAAATAATTTCTTATGCCAATTAGGTGAGAACTTCCCTGATAATCAATATGCTTGTAAGGCTGCTTGTCAGCCGTTTCCCTAATTATACTGGAAAATCCCGATTTTTCTTAAATACTTCCTAAAATATTAAGCTATTCCAGAGCAAACTCTACAGTTCTGTGCACAAAGGAAAATAGAAAAGAAATCTCTATTGCCCAGCCAGGGCTGAAATCATATAAATTATCTAAATTCTTGGGATTTGCATGCACTCTCCATTGATTTTCATACACATTTTTTTTTATTAATACACTGAACTCATCCAAGCCAAAGTAATGCAATTTCATTTTCCCCGACTTGGAAAATGGAAATGGAAGAGGGTCAATATCCCCATCTGTTTAATAACAAGCTATTACTGAGGGCTGTTTGCTCTGGCCACTCCCATGGGAGGAAATCGAGATGCACACGCACACACTGAGCATCATGTTCCACATTTTGTTGGCACAAACCCAAAGCATCTCAGATTGCAAGATCCAAGATTTCATTTCAAGGTGGAGTGGGACACCCCAAAGGCATAAAACAGCCTCAGGCGATTCATTTTGGGGATGGAGGATGCCCAGGCAACAACACCTTTGATGACCCAGCAGGGTTATTCTTCCCAACACATTGTTATTCCCCGCTCTGGAAATCAAGTTGGGTCAGACCTCTCCCACTCACTTTTTCCAGACTGTAAACATTCATTTTTACACTGATAATACTGCACAAACAAAAGCAGCAGATATATCAAAACTCCAGTCAGCATCTGTTTTTTTTTTTGCCCCTGGCAAACAAACAAAATAGATAAACTGCAGCGAAGCATCCTTTGCTATCCATGTGCATGTGGATACATGGAATCTTTTGCATGAGAACTGAGGCAGGAAAGCACAACATCCTTGTCCTAAAAGCTGATTGTTGCTGCCTCAGTGACAGAAAATAAGAGTAGGGGGGAAAAACAAATTTAAAAACCGAAAGAAAGATCTATGGGCCACATGTTGTTCTGGCAGAGCATTCAGAAGGGGAACATCCCTGAGATCCCAAAAAATCCACGGCTACATCCCAACCCAGGGAGAGCCTGCAGAGCCACTTTGATTCCCCAAAGTGGCAAGGGATGACCCAAACAAACACAACCCAAGTAGGATCTGGCTGAGGTGGAGCCCCTGTGGGTCTGACCTGTTGTTTATTGTTCCTAAATGTTTTCAACAAAAAAAAATTACAGCTTTGAAACTAGGGCAGCGTGTAGTTCGGGGGTTGTACACTTCCAGTTAATGAAAATTCAGACTTCAAAAGATAAATACTTCAAAGGGATTACAAAAGAAAAACTTAGACTTTAATCTCCCTAAATAAATAAGCACAGGACAGACTAACGCCCTCTGCAACAGAGCTTCTTAATGTTTTCCACAAACGGAGGCAGGAATGGGTGCCTGGAACTTTGAAAGGGTGGAAGAAGAGGAACAGGGCACCGGAAAAACCTGTATAAACTTCTGGCAGAGCAATAATTAAACACAATCTCTGCTTTGTGCACAAACCTTGCAGGTCAAGCTGTTGGCATAGCTCTGAAAATCTGCTGCAGACCCAAAAATATCAGGTGAATCCACAAGCAGGCTCCAAGCAACTCCAAGCAGCAAAGCACAGGTAGGACATGAGGAAAAACATGGGACACTTCAGGTCCCCTCTGCTAAAGAATTTCTGACAACCTGAGTATATAAAAAGAGCTTCATCCTCTGGGGTCTGGTGGAGAGATGGGCAACAACTCATGAATTTCTCCTATCTTTAAGTCTAACGAAGCTCTTGACTTTTAGAAGCAGCAGAGAGGAATGTTAAGCAGCCCAGAGTGTGTAAAATCACATTTTTGGCAGAGAAAAGTCCAACCTTTCCACCTCTCCAAGTCTTTGTCTGGTGGAGTTCCCTTGGGACAGCATTCCAGAAACATTCAGAGCAGCACAACAACCCAGCAGTTCAATAGCTAAAATCTAAAATAGCGACTAAGGTGAGGTGAGACACCACCAGGAGGCAGACAGAGCTGTTGATGTTGATCTTGGCAGAAGACAGGGAACTGGAGGGAATCTGAGCCACAAAACCAAAGGGACAGGCAGGAAAACACCAAGCTGGTCTGGGACAAGAGGGATGGGAGTGTCCTGAGTAAGAGACCCCAAGTTCAGCCTCTGCTGCCTCAAGGGCCTCTGACAGAAAAAGTCCTGAGGTGCTGGTGTGGTCTGGGTGATGACACCACATCAGCAGGGCTCAACAGAGACAGCCCAGGAAAAACCATCACGGGAAGAATGAGAAGACAACCCAGGACAGCACAGCTGGATGCTAAACAAAACCCATGCACCGACAGGGAATTATAAAAAGTATTTAAAGAATTAAGAAGGTTACAGAATATTTTTGCTCTCCACAGACTCCAGGAGCTTTGCCATGCTCACCAAGCTGCAAACCAGAAGTTTACACCAAGCCTTACCCACTACCAGCACGTTTTTGCTGAGAAATTAAGTGGAAACAGAGCTGGGCTTGAACATGCACACTCTGGCTTCCTCTTCAGACAAGCATTCCTCCCTCTCCTGGTTTTCCCTTTCCAAGCACAGCCCTGAAGAGTTCCCCATGGATGGTGTCACTGGCCCTGCCAGGTTTCACCTTCCCTGCAAGGTGCCAGCAGCTGGAGCAGCCAGCAGGGTCCCACACGTCACCTCACACACATTCCCTGCTGAAAACCTGGCTCCTGCCAGCCAGCAGGAAAAGAAAACTGCACCAACAACCCCAGGAATGCTCATCTGAGATGGAGCCAAGTGCCTCCACACCCTCTGCACGCATTTGAATGGAAACAGTAAGGGGGAGGGAAAAAAAAGGAAAACAAAACCAGCAAGACTCATTTTCCAATCGATACCCTGCACATCTGCTGTGCAACTGCTACCCAGAGAATGAGGCATGAATGTCTCTGGCTTAATGAGAGGTGGAAAGTCCTACTTAAATTGATTACAAGCTCGCTATTTCCTATGATTGATTCCTTCCATGTGGCTGCAGGAGACATTATTCACAAAAAAAAAAAAAAATTTAAAAAAGTTCTTGAGGAGCTAAATAAATAAAGAAAAACTTGCTTTGCTTTCCTAAGCAACCTGGGATAGTGGAAGGTGTCCTTGCCCAGGGCAAGAGGTGGAAGTGGATGAGTTTTAAGGTCCATGAGGTAACTGATGAAGTCCTGGAGAGGTTCAAGAAGCAAAGCCAGCCTTTCATCACCTCCACTACAGCTTTGTGATAGCTTAGAAAACATGAAAACAAAAACGATATTGGAAAAATGAGATGTATGCCTCCCCCAAACCCCTCCTCCAGCCCTGTGGCACAGAAGAGATTTGATTTCTGCCAGAGGAAGGCTAGCATCCACTTCAGCCCTCTTCTTCTGTTCCAGTGAAGCAGAGGTTTATCTCATGTTCCTAAGGCCTCCTTCCAGTTATTACTTGGGTTTTTTCCAGTTCTGTACAGATCAGTCTCTGCTCAATGCAAGGAGACAGACAGGAGAGTTTCCCTGTCATGAGGAAAAGGAAAATTGCATCCAAGGAAATAAATGGGTAACAAGAGAGAGATTGCAAGACCCCCATTTCCAGAGTCACTCAGCTCCAGGCAAATTCCTGTCTTGACAGTGATTCCTGTATCCTGTGTTGATCTTTACAAAGATGTGATTAGGGGCAAAAGGATTTTACTCTATTCACTGCAGTATAAATCTTTCAAGAGAAAGGAATTTTCTCAAGTGACCTGGCAAGCAGTTGCATCAGTCTTAAACGCTCCTTGCTTTCCAAAAAGCGTCTCCAAATGCAGGCTAAGGTCACCCTGACACAAGGAGGGATGGGGAGAGAGGGTGAAGTCAGGAAGGGACCCGCCCTCCATCCTCAGGGTCAGTCCCAGGGTGAGCAGAGGAGGCTCACAGACATTTCCAGCTCCTGCCTGGACAGTCCTGCTCTAATAAAAACACAAAAACAAGGCTCCATCTGCCAGTTACATCAGCTCCTATCTTGTTTTCCTTATGGAAAGGCCCAGCCATAAGGGAGTCACAAACTCATTTAGTGATGCAAACCCAAGGCCTATTAGTCCAAGTGCTTTCAGTCATTTTTGAGAACTTTTAATAGGATGAGCATTGATTCTCTGAGCATTAACTCACATTGTCCTGGTGCCCTTTTTCCAGCACCAGTGACACTCTTCCAGACAGTCACCACTGGCACATTATCAGCAAAATGAAGCTTTCAATACAATCAGGATTAGAGTGAAACAGGGACACCTGCAGACATCTGTCCTCAAATTAAGATGGCCATGCCCAGAGAAGCTGTGGCTGCCCCAATCTTGGAAATGTTCAAGCCTGGATGGAGCTTGGAGCAGCCTGGGATAATGGAAGGTGTCCCTGCCCATGGCAGGAGGTGGAGCTGGTCCAGGCTTAAGGTCCCCTCCAACCCAAACCATTCTGGGACTGGTATCAAGGGTATCCAAAACAAACCTTTGGGGGGGTTAGGATGAGCCTGGGGGCTGGAGATGCTGTCACAAAGCTCTCTCCATCTGGGATTCCTCAAAACACTCATCTCATTGGGGTCATGATTTATGACCCTCAGCCCCATGCTCCAGAGAACACGATCAAGGCAAGACCTCCAAGGGTCCATTAATCCACAGCAGTTTGGTGGGAATTGCTTCCAGCCCAAAGCAGTTTATCCAAACATCTGGAGCAGCTAAATCCCACAGGAGCTCAGGGGCCAGGATGCAACAGCATTTCTCTCTCCTCCTCTGCAGCACTCTAAGCTTTCTAGGAAAAAGGACAAGTTGGAAGTTCATTTTGTTTAAGTAGCTCTGCGACGTCAGAGGAGCAAAAACAATATGAATGCCCAAGAGATTTGGAGAAGGGCAGGGTGCTCAGCAGCACAGAATCAACACCAGCTATGCAAACATCCCTCAGTCAGTGAGACTGACCACAGGGAACACATCCATCCACCACAGAGACCTTCCCTGTCCATCCTAGAAACACATCCACGGCACCAAGAGACCAGGACACTGCTCGAGGCACATCTTTGAGCATCACACAAGCAAAGAATTCAGTAAAAAGGCTTCCTGCACATCTTTTGATGAGCCAGCCCCAGGCAAGCACGAGAAAAATGCAATTTTCAAGGTGACACTTGAAGACAGAAGCCTCTGCCCAGGTGGGTCAGGCATCTCCCACCTGAAATACAGACCAAAAAGCAGCCACATCCCAGGGAAGCAGAGAAGAGCACAGAACTCCCACAGAAAAGCTATTATTATTATTATTATTATTATTAGCCTCATACACATTTAAGAGATTCCCAGCAAAGCTGGCCCATGGAACTTGAAAGGGCAAGCCAGCTGCACACAAACACAGCATTTCCAGGATTAAAAGGCTTTTATCCCACTTCCAGAAAGCCACTCCAGGTTTTCATCCCATCAGATTAAGATCCTGCCTTGAGAGCAACTCCTGTCTGGGTAGGAGACAAGCAGCTTTCCTTCCACCAGCCAAGACATCTTGATTTCCAGCTTATTTTCCTACCAAAACACAGCATGATTGCACAAGTGCCTCTGTTCCCATTCCTTGCTTTCTCCTACCTTTCCTTCCCTCCCCAGGCAGCGAATTCCCTGGAGGGAGCTCCAGCCTCTTGCAGCCCAGCTGGAATGCTCTCCAAGAGTTGCTGCTGGGTGGGAAAAGATCAAATAAACCTCTCCCCAAAGGAAGAGCAGTTCTAGCCCAGCCTGCTGTCAAAGACTAATCAGCAAGTACAGCTGGAGAGGGGAAAGCATGGAAGTGGGAAGATTAAAGATTAGAAATAAGTCCCAAAGAAACCAGACTGCACTTGCTCTTGAGTCAATATTTTTTGGTTAAGTAGGAAAACATTGAGAGCATTGAATAACTGACTTCACACTCAATTTGCTGGCCAAGCCAGTTCCTGCCACTGTTTTAAACAGACTAAAAAGGTCCTGAAAAACACTGGCATGTTCATCAAATTAAGAGAAAGCAACAAGTACTCAACAAATGATCTCTGCAAGTGGGAAATTTCAGCAAGAAATTTCAGGATTAGGCTTCATAAGCATTGGAAGCAAATAAAACAAGCAAACGAACCCCAAAGGAAACAAAAAAAGAACACCAGCAATATCCTTCTTTTTGCTGGAATGGTTCTTAGACATTACTGAAACTCCAGGGCAAATCAACTTTAATATTGCTATTCTGTGGATGAGCATACCAGGGTCTAAAGCCACCAGGATCCAGACTGGACAAAGCAGAATTCCACAGGAAAGAGGTGTCCAGGAAAGAAAGAAAATGAAAGGTAGAGAGGTGGAGTGCTGCTTTTTTTTCCCTGAAGAAGTGTTAATTTCCAGGCTAGCAAAGTATAATTGGGTGTAGAAAACAGAAGGAATCACTTTTTGCTATATGAAAGCAGTGTCAGGCCTCCCATTTCCCCTGCATCCCTGGGATGGGAGCATCCTGGTCTAGGTGAGCCATGGCCAGAACTTGAGGAGGGTTTTTTTGTCCTCCCCAGCCAGGACACAATTTATAAACATCACAGCTATCCTCACATCAAGATTAGGGTTTATCTGGCTCAGGGCTCATGTGAGTCCCTTGAATTTCTGTCTGTCTCCAGGTTATTACCTCCAACAGGTCCTCCTTCATTCCCTGGAGCCTGATCCTATTTTTGGATTCTCTGGGTTTATCAGCCATCTTTCACCAATGTGCTTTTTTTATCTCCCCTCCCCATCCCAGCTCTCTCAAGCTGGTTTAGAACAGTTATGTAAGAGCACTCCAGAGTGACAGGGGGAAGGAGGCACTTTCTTCCCTGACCTCAACCCTGGCATTACCAGCACCTCTTCCAGACCTTTACCAACCCCAGCCTTACTGGAACTCCTTACTTCAGAGACAGAAACCAAACCCTTCACCTTCCAAATTCAGTATTTGAGGCACTAGGTCACAGCACGTACTCAAGCAGGCTGTGACTGCTTCTCCTGAAAGGCACTGCATGGAAGCACCACCTGAAGCAGAGTCTTCCTCTGTCCAGCACAGCTCTTCAGCCAAGAAAGCTGAGAAGAAACCAATCCATGGATCCTCAAGGCAGCAAGAATCAGACCAGTAAATCCTAAATAATGAGGCAGAAGATGCCTCACTCATGGAAAAAATTAATTTTATTCTCTGTTCCAGCTAAGGGCAAGCGAGTTAAACTGATTGCCTTCCTTGGCTCTAAGCCCACAGGTGAGAGACATGAATTAAAGTTTCCATGTTCTCTCTCTCCTTTCCAGCTCAATAAAAAAACTCTGGAAAGGGATAAAAATTAATCCAGTGACTTTATTACTTTTATCTCTAAGGGGAAGACAACTATGCAACCGCTAGAAGACCTTTTTCAACCAATTCTTGATTTAATTTTGTGTCTCCACAGACTCAGACCCCTTGGCTCACACTCTTTTGATGCAGAGTGGGGTTAAGGTAGTTCCTGCTCCTCCTCCATCCTGTACTTCTGGAGTCAGCCTGCACAATCTTCAACATCAAACCAGGCTCTGGCAATCCACAGGATCCAGCTGCCAAGGTTATTCCATCAGCTTGCTCTTCAGATAATTCCAGAGCTGACCTGAGCAGGTGGTTGGACTGCTGAGCTCCCTTCCCAAGCTGAACTATTTATTATGTGATTTTTTTATAAGCAGGAATCACTGTCTTCAAGGAATGTAAGGAAGTGACTGCAAAGAGGACTCAGCAGGAATTTTGTGTTTTACCCCTCTCCTTCCAGTAGAAAAGCCAAGACTTTTTCTCAAGTTTTCAGGCAGCCTGAGGTTTACAGCCCGAATCTAAACTCCAACAGAGTGAGGCTGCCCAGGTTGGAAATCTCTTTTTTCCAGCATGAACCCCTCAAGCCAAGCAACTGGATGCAAGTCATCATGTTCTCCCTCCTTAACCCTGGCTATACACTTCCAGCTTCTAAAGGAATTTTACACATCTGGGGGCATTGGGCCATGCTGCTTTCCAAGAAGGTTCATTTCTCTCTTCAGCAACTGCAAGCTTCAGATGAGCCTGTGAGACTTCAAGTCCTCAGCCCCTAGCTTGGCTCATCCCCAGCAGTACTTTAAAAAAAGAGGGTGAGAACATGTTCACTGAGCTAAAAACAAACACACTGTCCCAGTATTTCCAGTAAAATCCACTTGAATTCCAGGTATTCTCAAATGGAGCTGTCTTCTGTTCAAGCCCTTGAGAACTTCAAGTTGTCTCTTTTTTTTTTTTGCCAGTTCGTGTGGGCTGACTGAAGCCCTCAAGAAACCTTCCCTTTTTTGTTTTGGCAGACAGCTGACACCACCTGCTTCCAGCAGCAGGGCTGAGTTTCTATTCCAGGGATGTTACCCAAGTGCTTTCCTCACACCCCTCCCACGCTTGGGTCCCCAAATCCGTCGGGCTTCACAGAAGCCGCGCGGAGCGAGGACGCGGAGGCGGCTCTGGGGCTCGCCTGGCTCTGCCTCTCCAGAGGCTCTTCCACAGCTTAGGGACATTTCCTCCCCCACGCCAGGTCATCTCTGCCACCCAACACCTGCTCAGCCCCCCAGGTGTGAAGCCACAGCTCGCCCCAGCTCCAGAGGGCTCTCCCTGCAACAGGCAGCTCAGGTTCTGTGGGGATTTGAGCGTGATTCCTCTTAAATCTCTCCTTCAGCTCAACAAAAGGCATTTTAAACACCAGCTTCTGCACCTTTTCTCCTCTCCTCTCTCCCACATCCAGCCAACACCACAGAAAAGCTGCTGGAGGTCACACCATGAAGTCCCTGCACAGGGAGTTCCCTGCCACGTGCTGGAGAAAGCTCAACCAGCCCAACAATCCCAAAATCCCAGCAGAGGTAGATGCAGAGGAGATGGACAGCAAAGAGGGACAGGGGCTGGAGCCACGCTGGGAGTGCTCACCTGGAAGGGAGAAGGCTCCAGGGAGAGCTCAGAGCCCCTTCCAGGGCCTGAAGGGGCTCCAGGAGAGCTGGAGAGGGACT
Organism: Acridotheres tristis; assembly: GCA_037013685.1. Classification (NCBI taxonomy): domain Eukaryota; kingdom Metazoa; phylum Chordata; class Aves; order Passeriformes; family Sturnidae; genus Acridotheres; species Acridotheres tristis. Next base: position 1,329,823 of record CM072884.1, read on the forward strand.
GGGGACAAGGCATGGAGGGACAGGACACAGGGCAGGATTGGGATGGGATACTGGGAAGGAGTTATTCCCTGTGAGGGTGGGCAGGCCCTGGCACAGGGTGCCCAGAGAAGCTGTGGCTGCCCCTGGATCCCTGGCAGTGCCCAAGGTTGTAGAGGGTTTGGAGCACCCTGGGATAGTGGAAGGTGTCCCTGGCATGGCAGGGGTGGAATGGGATGATCCTGAAGCTCCCTTCCAACCCAAACCATTCTATGAACACGTTTGAAGCTTCCAACCCCGGTTTAGTCTCTGCACACCATGAACCACAGGCTCTAGGTTCATCTCTGGGAAAGTTTCCATAAAGAAAAGGCTGCTCAGCTTTCACACAGGAACAGCCAGTGGCTATGCCAGGGAAACACTTTTGGTTTCTTCTGCAGTAAGATCAAAAGAGCTGATCTGACCCTCAGCTGGGAAATCCCAAGCCTGTGCCCCCAGCTGTCACCTCAGCTTCCCCAGCTCCTGCTCCCTGGTCAGAGACTTCAGGAACAGTAAAAGATGCAGAGTAATGGGATTCTTTGTCAAGATAAGGAGAGTAGGGTGGAGATCCAGGACTATATTCATAGTTTTGTTTCTATTTTTTCATTATTACTATTTTTAAGAAGAGCAAACTAAGTGGCTACAAACTTAAGCATCTTAAAAGAGCCCTAATATCCCTGTTTTTCAGAGCTTCCGCCTCTTACTGACATCACTTTAGGATGAGCAAAATACACAAACAGCAACCACCACAGAGCTTCAGCTCCAAGCCTCTGCCAAAATCCATGGATATTACTGCAGGAAGGAGCAGAGCACAAAGGAGAAAACAAATCAGCAGAAGTGTTTCACAACTGGCTCATATCACACTGAATAACCAACCACATCATCTCTTTATCCCCAAAAGAAAACCTAAACCATTTCACTACCTCAAAGAACAAAAAAATTAAGAGCAGGTACAGGACAAGCTCCTGATCAGCCCCAGTGCCAACACCCACCAGCCCATCTCAGCTGCAACACGAAGTTTGAGATTTTAATTTTTTGATTCACAGCCATGCTTTGTACCAGCTGTGGAGGCTGAAGCACTGGACTCCCCAAACCAGAGCTGTCAGCAGCTTTTCTCCTCCACCATGGGGAAAATATTCTCCAGAGGAGTTTCTCACCACTGAGCTCTTTCTTTTTAGCTTGGCAGCCAAGAGTCATGTTCAGGATCCATAAATTGTGTTCAGGCTCATCCCCATCTTTGTATTCTGACAAGCCTGAATTTTTGCTTTAAATTACAGTGTAGTTTATTAGTCCAAAGGATTGCCAGCTCCAGTTATTGCCTGGTAGGAGCTGAGCTGATACCCATTCACATCCCCTTACTCACAAGACAAGATTGCACAAGGAAGCCAAAGCTCACATCGATTTCCTGCTAAAATCAGGTCCTAGAGACAGAAAAGGCTTCAATGTGCATTTTCATCTTGCTGGGCTTTGGAATTCTGCTCACGAGATAAGCACGAGGTGGCCAAGGCTTCACCACACAGCAGCCCAAACATTCTGCCCGTTGTTACTCACAGAGAGGAGATTCCAGAGCCAGGCAGAGGATGGCAGGTTTAGGGCTAGATTTAGTTTAAGCCAGAGGATAACTGGTTTACTTAGACCCCACCTGGAGGTGAAGAGCAGGTCAGATAGAGCACAGCCCAAGAAACATTCTTTATGGAGACAGCAACATTGAGTGAAGGATAACAAGACCTTTGCAACGCTCTGGTTTGACCACAGCATGATCCAGGGATTCCAGCCACATCCCACATTTCCAAAAACAACACTCAATTCCCCCTTTTGTTCACCAAAAAAAGGAGCCCACAATGGAGGAGGAAGACTATTACAGCCTAAAACCCAAGGGGAACAACAGGACATCCCCAGTATTAATGCAAACAGCAGGTACAGGGGGGAACAAAGAAATCAAAAGTGATTTCACTGCAACTCCCAAATCTACCCTCCAATAAAGTTCATCCAACTTAAAAGTAGGGTTTAACTCAAAAGTTAAGCCCAAAAACTTGGATTTAACTTGAAAAAGACTCAACCTTCTGTTTACTTGCACTCAGCCTTCCCACTGTCAAGGCTTGAACACACCAAAGCCCCAAGGAAAGAGATGAAATTGCAAAAGCAGGAAGGGGAAAAGCTCAACTCCCAAAAGATTATCCCTGTGCAGATCCCTCTCAGAGCTGCTGACACTTCTTGGCAGCTCAAGGGGGCACAGAGGGAACAGACATGACAATTCCTGCTCTTTGCACAAGCCTCAGACAGATCCAGGTGGCAGCTCCACCAGCACAAGACAGACACAGCAAAAACAACCTGAAATCTCCTCGGGAAAAGAGAGTTTTTAGCTAAAAATACGTACTTGTTGTAAGAAACACAAAGCAAAATCTCAGTGAAGTATTTAAAAATACTTCTTAAACATTACTTTAAAAAAATAGTGAAAATGCATTAAAATATGATAGTGTCACAGCAATTCTGTCACTTTTACCCATCCACCTGGCCTTCAGACCACACAATTTGCTTTATTTCAGACTGACAGTAATGCACATGAAGCCTCTGGGGCATTTAACCACAAAAGCCTAAATCAGAAATCACCTCCACAGATGGAGAAAGACCAGAATCGTGCAGCAGGTCTGTCTTGCCACCACCCTCTGGAAAACCACCCAATCCCAGGATGCTACATTCACTTTTTTTTACCAGATTACTTAAAAATCTGCCAGAGATGCTGAATCACACGTGAATCATTATGGAATTGTTTGAGTTGGGAGAAATCTTCAAGCTCACCCAGCCCCACCCTGGACACCTTCCATTATCCCAGGTTGTTCCAAGCTTGAACACTTCCAGGCATCCAGGGACAGCCACCACTTTCCTGTCCCATCCCATCCCATCAGACCTCATCTGGCTCATCACAGCAAAGCTCTTTTTTTTCCTCACACTGCACAAAATTACACCAAAATCTTCCTCGCCTGCCCTGCAGCAACGCTTGGATACTTCTCTGGTTGCCACAATCCTTCTGTGCTCCCCCACCCAATCAGGACATTGCAAAACAGAAAAAAAAACCCAAAAAAAACCCATACAGAGAAGCACTGAAAAGAAATCTCACCATCCCAGGCTGCTGCACAGATGATTTCACCCCAATTACTCGTTCTTGTCATGCAAAATAAGAGCTACAGGAGAAAATTCAACTCCTGATCCAGACAGACAACACAGCAGACAAAAATGAAGACGCTGCCCCAAGCATTTCTTTCCGAATTTTACATGCTGGGATCGGTCTGTCAGCATGTGAGGAGTCTCCCAGAAGTGCTTTTGGAAGGAAGACTGATATCAAAGACCAATTATACATCTGAATTTGAGTCTTCACCCTCTGATTCAGGGGAGCCCGAGGAACACGCACGTACAGGAACAAGGCGTTTAAAAGAGGGAAGAAAAAAAAAAGAAAAAAAAAGGAAAAAGTGTTCAAGTTATGCAGAGAATCCGGTCAAAGAATGCAAATTCTGACCTAGTTCTCCCTGCTGACTGGGAGAGGGCACGAGGCAGCTGCTACTGCTGCTCTGCAAGCCCAGGAGAGGAGCAGCAGCCAGGGATGCCTCTCCTGCAGGCAGGAAGGTGATGGCCACCATCCTTCTGCCCAGGCAACAAGGCACAACTCCCCAGCCCGGCAGCACCATCCTCCGGGGAGCTGGGAGGGCTGGAAGCCTCCACACCAGTCCCCAGGATGGGAAGGGGACAGCGACACAGGCACGGAGGGGACGGACACACTGGGGTGACTGCAATGCCAGCTGGACCCCCATGGGAAGCCAAGGTCTCCATCCACTGAGCCAGGGCAAGGGAGATTCCAGAGGGGAGGAACAGCCAGCCAGGAGAGGGAGCTTGGCTCAGCACCCCCTCCAGCAGAGGAGGATTCCCAGTTTTATTTATTGCCAGTTTTTTATTATCCAAGCCACACCATCAGGAAAATCCTGTCCTTCAGCTGCTCCTCAGCCCAGCAGGATAGAGTCCAGTCTGCCCAGTGCCTGAGCCCAACTGGAACCAGTGGCAAGATTCACCCAGTGCTTTCCACCTCAGAAGGGTCAAGTTTTCTGTGCACTCCCAAAAACAGACAGGAGCCACGAGAAGTCTTGCTCCCAGTACAGCATTTTCTAGAGGAGAAGGCCTGTCAAAAAACCCATCTGATCCTACACAGGACAGGAGCTGACCAGGTGAAACCTCAGCTGAGGTCAGAGAGTCCAAGATGTGTCATTGCAAAAGGTTTTTATTGAAAAAAACCTGAGCTGTGTCAGCACAAGGTGACAAAGAATAAAAGCAGCCAAGAAGAGGAGCCATCAATGTCACCCCAAGCAGAGATGCAGCTCATTTCCCAGTCATCTCCATCCTGGAGCAACCTGGGGTAGTGGAAGGTGTCCCTGCCCGTGCCAGGGGGTGGATGGAATGAGATGGTCTTTAATGTCCCTTCCAGCCCAGCTCTAAAACTGTCTCCAGTGATGAATTTCCATAGAAACACTGAATTTTCATCAGTGCTTAGCATGCAATTCCTATAATATATTATACACATTCATCACATGCAGTCTCAGGTAGAGGATCCAGCATCCCCCAAACCTCCTCTTGGCATAAATGCAATTATAGATAGAGCCATAAAATCCTTGCTGCACTGGTCAGGAATTGAAATTTCTGTCCAAAGCCTGCTGCAAAGTCTGATTATAGAGAAGGCTTTGTTCAGCCAGTCTCCTTCCTTTCCCTTAGGAAACCTGTATGTCAAAAGACCAATAAATGTTGGTAATTTATTAAGTGGAAAGACAGAACTGAGATCTAAGCCGAGTTTATGTTTGAAATGGTCACAGAACCCTGGGATGGCAAGCCAGAGTTGTTGCATTCTGTTTATACACACATGAATACCCAGGGATGAAAGAATGTCAAGGAGAGAAGAATTATCAGCACCACTGGAGCACTGGGGCAGAAAAATGTGGTTTGGATTTAAAGGTTGTTCAGGGATTGTACTGCAAGAAAATTTAAAAATCAATAAAAAAATTCTAGGGAATAAAATCATCTCTATTTGCAGTCCGTTTATCAGCATTGATTAAGGAGAGATTTGTTTTATCCTAAAGGAGAGCAGGTGAATCACTACAAGGCTTTAAAATTCCCCTCCACCATTCACAGATGCCATTCCCTGGGCTCTGGAAGCACGTGTGGTATAATTTTGATGTTTAAACAAACAAGAAACACACAGACAGCGTTTGGGTTTCTTCCAGCCTCCCAAACATCCAAGAAATCCTGCAGCAAGCCCAGGATGTGGGATTCTGCTCATCACCACCTGTCAAGACACCCAAAGCACACCCTTCCAGGTGATTCCTCACTTCCCTCTGGCCTCTCCCTAGGGTTTGGAATATTCCAACACCTCCTGAATAACTACCTTGTCCTTGCCTTTTCTGTACAGCTGCAGGCAGGGAAACTTGCTCCAGCTCCATGGGATGCAGATTATAAAAAACACCCTACAGAAGAGCTGGAATATTAAATAAAACACTGAATCCTTCCCACCAAAACCAGACTATAAACAGCCCGAGGGTTTAGACAAGTGCCTGGGATGTCGAAGAGACTTTCAAACTGGTTTTCTTCCTCCCACATCCCAGGTGAGCCTCCTGCCTAATCCATGAACAGATTTCCTACACAACCCAAGGGGAAGGGAGTTCTCAGCTCCAGGATGGAGGCCCCAAGCACTTTAAGGCCCTGTTGCTTTGGGTTAGAAACAAGCACAGAACAAAGCACAGGGTGACTTTGTCTGGTTTACCCACAGACTTCGTGTCATCTTAAGCTGAGGGGAGAGATTTTAGATTAGATATTGGCAAGAACTTCCTCCCTGTGAGGGAGGTGACTCTCTGGCACAAGATGCCCAGAGCAGCTGTGGCTGCCCCTGGATCCCTGGCAGTGTTCAAGGCCAGGCTGGACACTGGGGCTTGGAGCAACCTGGGATAGTGGAAGGTGTCCCTGTCCATGGAAGTGGATGAGCTTTAAAGCCTCTCCAAATGCAAACCTTTCAATGTGTTCTAAAACAAACTGCACATTTGCACAAAGCAGGTTTTCCAAGAGGCCAAAAAGCAGAAGAAGTCAAAGCTCTGATTTATAAAGATGGTGCTTTATGTGCTGCAAACACACACTGGACACAGGAGGAGAATAAATTAACACCAACAGCCCAAGCTGACACATCTTTGCTATTAGCTCCTGTCACCTCTGGGACAGGGATCCAAGTACAACAGACAGTGTGACTCCAGCCCAGCGTCTGTGGGTGTGCCAGCCCGGGTGATTAACTCACAGATGTTAATTACAGGATGTAAACAGTGCCCTCAGCTGACCCACAGCCAGGTCAGGCACTTGCAGCTCCAGCAGTGCCCTCGTGGCTGCACATGTGCCAGGTCTGGCAGAGCCAGGGCACTGCCCTCCCTGCACAGCACATGGGCAATGGCAGCACCTGGGCTTGGCACTCTGCATTTCTACCCCCACTGCCTCCATTCAGCAGGGCAAAAACCCCTCTCAGTGCCGAGAGCTCACAGAGCTTCTGCCACAAATAACGAGCCGAGGTTCAAGTCTTGTGTCAGCCCTAACAACCAAGGAACACCTTGGGGACACAGCTCAGTGCTGGGGATGGACACACTGGGAAGAGCCCTGCAAGGCACGAACTGGGAGCACTGGGGATTGAACAGCTGGGCATGACCCTGCCATGTGCCCTGGGCTGAGCAAAGGGGGATTCTGCCCCTGAGCTCAGGTGAGACCTGAGCTGTGGCTGCCCCTGGATCCCTGGAAGTGTCCAAGGCCACTTTGGAAGTGGAAGGTGTCCCTGCCCATGGCAGGGATGGCACCAGATGATGTTCAAAGGCCCATTCCAACCCAAAATGTTCTATTATTCTCTGATCTCTGACCCAGTTCTAGCCCACAGACTCCACAGAAGGCGGTGCTTCACTTACCACAAGACTCTTAATCTCTTCCCAAGTTTCCTGTGCCACACGAGCCCCACTGCTGTCAGTGAGACATTTAACAAAAAGGACCCCTCGGGCAACAACCCACAAGGGCTGCAGTCTGTGAGCAGGGCAGCCAGCACTGGCAGCTTAGCACGTGTCACCCTGACCTTCTGCTGCTCAGGAACAGCATTCCTCCAGAGGCACCACGAGATAACACAGGGACAAGGGCACCGAAGAAGTTATTCCTGACAAACACTCAATCCACCTCTTTTCTTGCTGTAATCGTCCCAAAATTCTTTTTGGTTTTGAATCTAAATTCCTCAGAGAAGAGCAGATCCCACCAGTCCAGGATACACTGACTCTGGTAGTGAATAAACCAATGTACAGTTTTACAAACACACTCTGAGCCTTTCCACCAAAGGAAAAGCACACAAACGCTCTCTCATCTCCCAGGAAGTTTGTCCTCATGTTTGCTTCCCTCCAACCTTTCTGTAGGCAGCTTTTAAAACACGTGAAAAGCCCTGCTTCATGTTAAATTCATAACCAGGAGGCAGGGACACTGAAAGAGGACGTGAAGCAGAGTCAGGATTCCCAGGCTGCTTTTTGAGCTGCAAACACTCAGAAGAGCAGATGATCTGAAGGGTGGAGAGCTGGTGGTGATGGGCTGAGTATCCCACGTGGGGCATCCCTGTCATCCATCCCAAAGGGGTGGGAAGGTCTCAGGGGCAAAATGACTTAGGACAATGGAGTGGCTGGGGTTGGAAGGGACCTCAAAGCTCATCCATGGGCAGGGACACCTTCCACTATGCCACACTGCTCCAAGCTCCATCCAACTTGTGTCAGCACAAGCCATCACAGCCAAGCCTGCCTGAGCTCAACTCAGCTGATGGGTCCCTCCCAACTCTGGGATTCTGGGACCATCCAGAGGTGCTACCAGCACACCTGTGGGTTTCTTAAGCACCCCTCCCCTTCTAAAGTTCAGTTTAAAAATGTTTTCCCCAGATTTCCCCCACAGGATGCACCACAAGCTACCAAGCACCCCTCAGGTCAAACGTGCTGGGCACAGCTAAGCTGCCTGTCCTTAGCAAGCCAGGCCCCAATCTCCTAACACTGCATTAGTGTGGATCAGCCAGAGCAGCACACAGCCAGGCCACCCCAGCTGTCACCTCGGGGGCACCTGGCTCGTGCCAGCACTGCAGGGGACAGCAGAGAACAGAGATGCTCTGACTGAGGATACAGCAGTCTTTGCATGAGGCACCCGGAGCACTACAGCCCTCCAGCAGCTCTCTAGGAACTCCAGCAACTGGTACAGAACACACAGCTAAAAAAAAAAAAAAAAAAAAAAGCAAAATAAATTTAAAAAGCAGAACACAGAGTAAGAATTGAGTAAGAATTTGGGGGTCATTTTTAGCGATGGAGAGATCTGAGTTTTCCCTCGGCGCTTCCGCAGGCGGCCACACTCAGCCGTGGCTAATCTCTGCTCAGACACTCTGGTGACACCGATTGTGAGCCAGTCCCGGGATTAAAGGGGGTCAGCCAGAGGGCCAAGGGCAGCCTGAACAAACAGGAGCTGGACCAGAGTCACTGCAGCCCCACAGACCTGCCCCACCCCAGGAATTCAGTCCCCACGCCAAGGATATGACAAAGGCTCCCCACAGCTCCTGCAGCACCGAGCTAAGGCTGGCACCTCTGGGGACCAAACCAGGGACAGCACAGGAGCCAAAAACTCCCCACCAGAGGCAAGGAGCCTCCTGGAGTCTTCTCACAGTTCCACCAGGAGCAGCAGGTCAAGCACAGCCACCACACAGCTCCAAGGCATAAATCTTGATAACAAACACCACCTTTTAAAGCCTAAATGGTTCCACACTAGGAAGACCAAGTTTCCTAGATTCACTGCAAAAATAAAAAATAAGTTGCATTTAAACAGACTCATTAAGGCTGGGAAAGGCCTCTAAGACTGAGTCCAGCTATTAACCAGAACCACAGTGTTGTCCCCATGTGCCACAAATCCACACATTTTCTGAGCACTTGCAGGGGCTGTGATTGCACCATTCCCCTATTCAGCCTGCCCCAATGCCTGACAACTCCTCTAGGGAAGGAATTCTTCCTCCCATCCAACCTAAACTTCCCCCAGCACTTCCTCCCATCCTGTCACTTGTTATGTTTGGGACACGAGTATCACACAGCCAATGCAAGAGGTCTCCAAGCAGCTGGAGGCTGGAGATGTTTATCTGTTAACTCCACTTCTCTGCTCTTTCCTACACCTCTGGATCAGCTCTGCATTGAAGACTTTCCAAAAGTCCCTTCCCTAGGGCAAGAAAATCAAGAGGATGCGAGAGAAGTGCAAACAACTTGTGCAGAGTCAGCAGCGAGTTCTGGCACCTAAACCAGATGGATTTGTTTTCTTCTGAGGAATTGGAAAGGAAGGAAGAGGATCAGTCCTTCAGAAAATCAAAACTGCCACAGCTGGATCTGTGGAGCATTGCTGATCCAAAGCAGGCTCCAGCAATCTAGGGGCTGCTGCAGATGACACAGGAGCTTGGCTTGCAGATTTATTGGCCATTTCTGGACATTTCCAGTGCTGTTATCCATTAGACAAAAGCTGCTGTGTAGGTGCAGTGCTTCAAAGAGCATCCACAGGACTTGTCCCCAGTTTCTGCCATCTTCCTCCAGCAAGGAATGCCACAGGGAACATCACCATGGGAGTTATGGTCTCCCAAGAGGAGGGAAGGAGGAATCTCACCCTGCTTCCCAGAAGTCAACCAAGAGCCTCAGATCCTCTGCCTGGGCAGCACCAGGTCAACACTTCAGTGTTTGGCCCCCTGCTAAAGAGAGATTGACCATTTCCTTCAGATCCCATTTAAAACTGCTCCCAGAAGCAATTTCTTTATTTATTATCTTGATTAAAAGCAACAATAAGGAATGACAGAGAAGAACCCAACAGTTCTGCTGCAGGAGCCACCACAATCCCAGTTCCCACAGCATCCCCATCACTCCTGTGCTCCCCTCAATGAGCTCTCAGTGCAAAAAGTCCTTCGTGCAACCACTCTTGTCCCTCTGGGACAGCATCAAACAGTTTGGACACTATTTAAACACTGGCTAAAAACACAGCTGGCTTTGGACCAGATGCAGGCAAAGCCTCAGTGACTGGGATGCACAGCAAGGACAGATGCTCAGATCACACTGAGTTAGGGTTTTATCAGCTGTCAAATCAGCAGCACTTCCAGGCAGCTCTCCAGTCAATAATAATTTCACAGGATTACCTGCAATTCCTAACCACAGGCTGTGAAAAGGGCACAGAAAGGAGTTTTTTTTCAGACTACCATGCAAGAAGGTCCTTTACCACTGCCCAAGGGAACGAGGCTTTCAATTTCCACCACAGGCTTCTCCAGGCTTCTATTTAATCCTCAAGTCCCAGGCTTCCATCAGAGCACCTCTCACAAGTTCTGACTGCTAATTACTGTGTTTACAGTGAGTGTTGGCCTTATCAGCAGGATGACTGTCCTGGCTCTGCTGAACCATGATACAATCCCTTAAAACAGGTTCTCATCAACTGTTGTTTCATTAAACCATGTGATTTCCACTTCACCAGAGAGGGAAGAGCCCCCCAGCCTGCTGCTGCTTTCCTTTCCCAGTTCACTCCATGAGCCATCCAAAGCCTGCCATGGAATATTGACCCAACTGCCTTTCCTCTTCCCCCCAGCACAAATCACCAACAGCTCCCTGCAGGAAGCTCCTCTGATAAAAGCTGGAAGGACCTGGAAGTTCTTATCTGGAGTCTGGGAGACACTTTCCAAAAAGGTCATAGTGGAATTACTGCAGAATCAGGTGGTTACTCATATCTTTAAGCCTGGACTATCCAGTGGTTTATTATTCCTGCATGTGATACATGGAATTTTTCAATTCTAACTTAATTAATGTGCCCACATGAAGTGGAGAGATCAGATCTCCCATGCTGCCCTGTCCAGGCCTGGTTTATGACAGATTTTCCCTGGGACTGCACCTGAAAGACAAATCCAATCTTATCTCTTGATGACTTCCAGGAAAGGGGCAGCCACAGCTTCTTTGCACAACCTGTGCTAGGGCCCAGCCAGTGTCTTGGGATTCTTGGACATTGAAAAATAAAAACAATTTAAAAAATAAATCTTGTCTCCCAAAATGGATGCATTTGAAAAGGTTTGAGATTAGGCTGGTCACAAAAAGACCATTTTTTTTTCCCTAAGGAAGAACCTGGCTCTCCCAAGAGGAGACTGCCTGGACTCAAGGGATGAAACCAAGAAGGCCTGTTAGATTTTGCAGTCCCATGTCTCTGACAGTAGAATCTGGAATCACTGAGGTTGGAAAAGCCCTCCAGGATCATGGAGTCATTAAGCCAGCCCTGCCAGGTTCAAGGCTGAAGGTAGAAGCTGCTGTGACTTAATTCCCTCCATCAGCACTAAAACATCAGGTTTTGGCCACTCTGATGAGGATTTGGGCAGAAATTACAAAGGAAAATAAGAGAGCTGAGCAGGACAAAGGAAGGTAAAGCAGAGACTAAATCTGAGCCCATCCATCATCACCAGGAGAGAGCTTCCCACGATGGGGAGGAAGAGAGTCAGCCACAGGGAACAATTGCTCCAAGGAAGGGGAAGCAGCATTGTTTGAGAGATTTAACAGAAAAGTATATAAACCAATCCCCCATCCCTAAAACAAAAAGGAAAGAAAAAACATTCCCATAGTCTTTGGGAAGGCTCAGCCCCACCTTGACATCACACCTCGCTCTGAGCCAGAAGGGAAGAGAAGCTGCTTTGTTTGATTTTTCCACCCCAAGCTACATTATCAGCCCCTTTTCCCCAGGAAGGAAACCTTCCACACTCCCCCTCCAATCTGCAAAGGCTGAGCCTGGCTCCTTATTCCACCTCCCCAGGAGCCCTGACAGTGCAAGGAAATGGGAGCAAAATGCAGCAGCTCCCCACTGGGCCAGGAACTGGAATCCTGGGATAGCAGGAGCTCTGCAAGCCTTGCAGGAGCTTCCATGGGAAAGCAAGCAGACCCAACCCAGCTCTTTCACTGAGAGAATCCTCCTTTTCCCAGTAGGGAAGACTTGAGGGACAGGTGGGAAAGACAGGGCTGTGCACATCCTATGTGGAAGTGATAAATTTTGTTCCATCTCACCTATCTCCAAGCTTCCCTGCTGTAACATGATTGCAGCTGAATTTTACTCCACTTAATCCTTCCCCAAAATACCTGTGCTCCTTTGAGGTACTCCTTCCTCTCATCACAAGCTCTGCAGAAATTAAATCCTATTAGTGCAGAAGTCTCATGCAATAACTGTGACATTCTGGGGATTTTCACTGGCAGGCTCAGCAAAAACCTTACCAGGGGAGAAGTCCTTCAAATGCCAGACATCCAAGATATCTGAAGCCTCAAGGCTTCTTTCTGTACACAGGATTTAGTGCTAATCCCAAAGCTCCCCAGCCCTTCAGTGCTGCATCTCAGCTCTGTGCTCTGCCCCATCCCAACCTCCAGCAGAGCAGCTCCCCTACCTTGGATCACTCATGTCCCATCCCTGCAAGTGTCCAAGGCCAGGCTGGGCAGGGCTTGGACCAGCCTGGACAAGAGGAGGGGGCACTGGATGATTTCAAGACCCCTTCAGCCTAAACCAGTCTGTGATGCCACGATTCCCAACCCCTCAACGTAGAGGATTTTAAAGGATCTCAAATGCTGCAGGAACCTCCAATTTCTTCTTCACCTGCTTTCTTTAGTGCTGGAAACATCAGATCTTTGCACCTTTTCCCAAAGCAAAGTGGACACCTCTGTTTATCATCAACAAGCCCCATTATCTTCAAACGTTTCCCTACAAATACCCAGTGTTTCACTGCTCCAGCAGCAATATCAGGGCAGTCCCCACTCCCTCCTTAGTGACATCTCCTGACAAGTACCTAGAGATGCTCTGGAAATGAGTTTTCCTCCAACAGATTTCTCTGGGCTGGCCCATCCAGGAGAGGGACATGCCTGAAGCACAGACATCACCCAGCTCGAGTCCCACCTCTGCACACTCCCCAGGTCTCGGGTTAGGAAGGCTGACAGCCAGACTCTGAAATTAAAATCACTTTTCTGAAATCATCCCCCATTTCTTTCCCTGCAGCTTTCCACTGCCATCTCCACAGAGCCCCAGCCCCGTTTCCAGGAAACGTTTTCCACCCAAATGTTAAGGGAAGCAGCACATGATTCAACTCTGCCTTCTGCTTTTCCAAGGGGACTTTTTCCTCTGAAAACTCACAGGTAAAAGTACCAACCAAACAAAAAAACACCCCCAAAACAACAATTAGCCATAATAGGAAGCCCTGCAATAACTTTGGGAAGCAGAAGTCTCTAAAGGGCAGATATTTTCTGTTCATTATCTGAGACATCTTTCTAGGCTCCATTAAGCACATCACAAATTTACTTTTGTCAATGGAAGTACAGATGGCATTTGAGCTAAAGATTAGGATCCCACTTCCTTCCTCTAAAGCAAAAGGCAAACATTAGCAGGAATGGTGGGGTTAGCCTGTAATTATTGTACAAGAAGCCCCAGTCCACAGCTGTAACAGACTCTTCAGACCTCAGAGCCCCTTCCAGGGCCTAAAGGGGCTCCAGGAGAGCTGGAAAGGGACTGGGGACAAGGGATGGAAGGACAGGACATAGGGATGGATGGGATATTGGGAGTTAGGAATTCCTGGCTGGGAGGGTGGGGAGGGGCTGGGATGGAATTCCCAGAGCAGCTGTGGCTGCCCCTGGATCCCTGGCAGTGTCCAGGGCCAGGCTGGACATTGGGCCTTGGAGCAGCCTGGATAATGAGGTGAGCTCATCTTTAAGGTCCCTTCCCACCCAAACCATTCTGTGGCTCAAGATTTGCTCCCACTCCAGGGAGAGCCTGGACCCCTAAGAAAAGGGCTGTAAATCAGACACACCCAGTTCAGAGACAACCAATGCTGAATTTAATCTCATCCCAAAAGGAATTAAACCAGCTGATAAATAAAGTTAAGGCCTTAGGACAGGTTGGAGGGAGGGAGGCAAGTTTTGAAGCCAAGTGAGCACGTGACAGGGGAAATTACTTCAGGTTCTTGTTCCTCAGATCCCAAATCACACATGAGCTACGACATCTCTTCTCTCAAAGAAGCCTCCAGTTATGGGATCTGTCACCAAAAGATGCTTTATCACACTTTGCTTAGCACTTTCCCAAGAAAAAACCTGGACAAAACATATCCAAGTGAGGTGTTTCCTCATGGCCAGGCTTCCCACGAGTGGGAATAATCCCTGTGTGGCTCAATTCCTGCCTGTCAGCATCCAGGCTGCGGCAGCATTGCACCTTTCCACTTCCCCTGCCATAAAATTGAGTTATTCTGGGCTCAGAACTGACACCAAGTCAAACTCCATCTGTTTCCACCAAGATAAAGACTCCTCTGAGGCTGCTCTGCTGAGTACCTGTGACATTGCTGCCATGGCTCCCAGCTCAGCTCTCCCACAGCGGGAGCAGGGAGCTCTGTGATGCCAAGATGAGTGCCTGCTCTGCTCAGGGTTTATTCTGGGCTGGGTGCAAGGCAGTGTCTTTGTGCTTTTTACGTGCTCAGACCAGTGCTATGCACAGCATCACTAAGAGGGGAGTCTGGAGTAAGGAGAAAAGCACAACCATGACAGGACAAAGCTCAGGAGATGGCTCTTTCCAAAGCCATTTTTTGCCACATGGCAGTTCCACAAGTTGCAGCAGATTCAGAGAAGTATACTACCCACACAATTTAATTCAGAGTTTAAATTAAAATGTTAAAGAAAAAAAAAACCAAACCTATCAGGAGGTGCAACAGCAGGATAGGAAATCGAATACCACAGCAGCGTTATCTTTGCACCCAATAAGAATAAGGAAGACAAAGACTGAAGGACTACCTGTATTTCTGAAAGCAGAGAGGATTCACAAAGTGCTGGTGAGCTGGAGGAGCAGAGGAAGCCAAGCTGCAGCACAGCAGGTGGGCAGGCAGGGAATCAGGAGTGGGATTTGCTCCAGCCATGCAGTGATGATGCACTTGGGTGACAAATCCATTCGTGCTGGATAAATAAGCACAGCCAAGCCAAGCCTGCCCGTGGCCAAAACCAGCACCAGCAGGTCAAGGGCTCCCTGCAGAGTCACTGCACTGAGTGACAGCTCAGATGTGATGTGTCACTGGCACAGCACCTTCCTCAGCCCTGCCTGGTGACGCTGTGTGGGAAGCTCTGCTGCACCCTCAGCTCTTTCAGAGCCCAAATAACCACTGACATTTCTAGAGATGCTGTCAGCAGCCCCATTTGGGCAGCCACTCATCCAAACACTGCCTGTGGGCTGGGCAGAATCCTGGAGCCAGGCTGGGAGAGCTGGGGGTGCTCACCTGGAGAAGAAAAGGATCCAGGGAGAGCTCAGAGCCCCTGCCAGGGCCTGAAGAGTCTCCAGGAGAGCTGGGAGGGACTGGGGACAAGGCATGGAGGGACAGCACACAGGGAATGGCTTCCCACTGCCAGAGGGCAGGGCTGAGGTCAGGATCTCGCTGGACCAGCAGTGCAAGGTCCTGTACTGCCAGGAAAACACAAGCCTGAGTGACACACAGAGTTCTGTCACTGCTGTCCCCAGCCTGGCAGCAAATAAACTCACACCACAGTGAAGCCCTTTGGGAGACAACACCTCAGGAGAAAATTTACTTCATTCTCATCTTTTAATCTGGATGGACTGAACACTTTGGGGACACTGGATATTCCCTCACAGATTGGGCCCACCAGCCTTGGCCAGGGCGAGAGCACACACAGAGCAGCCTGCAACTCTCTCCTGACAAACCAGTTTTCACTTTATTCTGTGTTTTTTCCCCCATAACAGCTCATGGGTTGTCCTAAAGAGACCCATGCTCAGTCTGAAAAAAGCACATTTTTGCCAGCAATATTTCAGAAAGCTGAGCGATGCTGTTGGAAGCTGTTCCACCCCCAGAGGGAGGTTATTCCTGTCAACAAGTGGATCTGCCCTGCTCAGCATGCCCCCCTCACTGCCACCCCCGCAGGGGAAAGTGCCACTTCCATATGGAAAGCAAGGAGCCAACACATTCCCTGCTGCCCTCCTCCCAAATCTTCCCCGGAGCCTTCAGGAACCAGGGCAGGGGGGAGCAGCAGATGTGGGTTCAGCTGCCAGACACCTCCACATGCCAATGGCTCACAGGCCCAAAAATAGTTCAGACACCTCTACCCAGCCCTCCAAGACTGGGATTTTACTCCTCTCCCACTTATCCGTGGGATAAATGCCTCCTCCACACCCTCAACCACTACAAGCAGGGAGTTGAGTGGGTTTGGAAAGCTCTGTTACATTGCCAGGGCACCAAAGCACACTCAGCCACCAAGATGAATAAAAGCAACGCTCAGGGGGTGGGTTTTAGATACAGAACATCCCAGGTGAGCATCCCAGAAGGTGGTGAAGCACTCCCTGTGTCGCTGCTGCAGCAGCAGGAGAATTTCCCCATTGCCACCTCCACACCCTGGTGGTCCCAAAGATGCTCTGTGAGCTGGGATTGTTGGCTCAGGCTAAACTGGGCAGAGCCCTTTGCCAAACACCTCTCCCTGCAGAGCTCCCAGAGCTATTTTGGGCAGGCTGTGGCCGAAGCTGAAGGTATTCCTGCTCTGGCAGAGAAATAAATAATAAATAATCACAAAACAAGGGTTCATCCTTTGGCTTTTGCACTGGAGAAGAACTGCTAGAAAGGAAAAGGGAAGGAGAAAAAGCACCACAGATTCCTTTGTCCCATTCCATTTCCTCAGTGGGCATGTGTCAGTGCTCAGGGCAAAGAGTGACATTAAGCTGAGGTTACAATTAAAACAGAGCAAAAATTATGTAGTGAAATGTTGGAGCCAGGCAAAGGCTCCCACCCAGCATTTTCCAGACTCTCTCTCCCACCTCAGCCTGCACCACCCCCTAAAAATCTCACAATCCAAGAAGTTGTATCAGAAGGCAAAGAG
Organism: Acridotheres tristis; assembly: GCA_037013685.1. Classification (NCBI taxonomy): domain Eukaryota; kingdom Metazoa; phylum Chordata; class Aves; order Passeriformes; family Sturnidae; genus Acridotheres; species Acridotheres tristis. The sequence continues at coordinate 1,346,778 of CM072884.1, forward strand.
CAGCACCCACAAAGGTGGATTAATGGGAATAAATCTCAAGGAAGAAATCAATCTCCCTGTCTGCCTTTCTACAGTATCCAAGTGTTCACACCTTCACCTTGCCCCACTGAGGCAATGCCACATCCTTTTTTATGCAGCCACTAGAAAATACACCTATTTTCTTGGCCAAAACCACTGATGTCTGCAAGGAAAAGAGGGATGAGCCCAAACCTTTTCAATACCTGACACCTTCCTTTCTGAGTCATGAGAGCATCACCCTAAGTTATGTCACATTATCTGAGGACAAATGACCAACAAATTATTTCTTTGTGGTGCTCCAGTGTTTCTCCATTTAAAAGGCAGGATAAAAAGCTCAGTCCTCCCCCGTTCCCATGGAGAAATAGAAGAGAGATGGCACAAGCAAGAACAAAACCCTCAGAGCTCCAGGATGACCAACAGGTCTTCATTTGATTTTTCATCACTTCAGAGTTCTCTAAAAGCCAGACAAGTGGCAAACCCTTTTTTTCCCCTCCCTCTTTTTGTCACATTGTAAAAGATGGGCAAAATTAAAAGATCAGACTCTTCAGCTGGTTTCAGCTCTAGAGCAAAAAAAATATTTAAATACAGCCCTCATGTTGCATGGCAGGGAGAGGATTTATTACTGCTGGGACACAGGACATTCCCCACAGGCTGCCTTCCCAAATTCCCAAGCCTCCCACCTGGCAGTGAGCCCTGGGGGGAATCCAGACACCTCAGCACTGCCTGTACATCCACTCACGGCATGATTTCTTTCCAAGCTCTGCCACTTCCAGCAATATTTATTTTTATAATTCCACTTCCAGTGCCTCAGCCCAGCACTTGTTCTCGACAGCTCTGCCATTTAGCAAGCATTAAACCTGATGGGGCATGAGACAGAACAGGGTTTTCCTCACACCCCTGTCCAAGAGCTGACAGCCACAAGCCTTTTAGGCTTTTTTTCATTTATTTCATACCTTTCTTTAACAGAAAAAAAAAAAAAAAAAAAAAAAAAAAACAACACAAGAAAAAATTTAACAGCCTTCTGGAATCAAACATATGGGATCAGTCACCAAACGTGGCCAGTTTGGGAGCAAAATCTCTCATAAGCTTCAGGCAATGCTAAACACAGCTGTAAGTTTTAGGGTGGTCAGACAAAAGCAAGCAGGAGAAGACAAACTCCAGGCTGCCCCACAGTTGTATTTCACTGCCAGCTTGAAGCAGAAAACCCTTCTGAAAAGGAGGAACTGGGTCAGGGATCCAGTTTGCAGCTCTCCCTGCTGAAAGAAGATCTGAAATTACTGCAACCCCTTCCCTCCAAAGGCTGGTTTGTGCTTCCTGACTGGGGTTTCTTGACCAGAGAAATCGGAGGGTGCCTCAAGCCTGAGGGGCTGGAGCTGTAAGAAGCACCAAGGATGCTCCTTCTCCCCAGCTTGACAGCCAATCCAGATATAACAATCAGCAGATGCAGTCTGGGAGAAGTCAGATGGCTTTGCTATGTGAGGCAGTGGAACTGCACAGCCCCAGCAACTCCTATTCCCACTTACTTTAGCTCTGGCTCTTTGGGATTAGGTTGCTGTGACAAAGCCCAGTCAGAAGCACGGCAGGCTGATAAACCCCATTAGCTGCTCACACAGCTGAGCAGCAGCAACTGTTAGCTGGAAAACTGGGAACAATTTGGGAGCTCCACGGCCAGGCTGACCTTGGGCACAACAGCAGGGAACAGCAACCAGCATTTGCTCCCAGTTTTGTCCAAACCCATCTTCTCCAAGAGCTCCGGCCACCTGCAGCAGAGCCAGGGCTGATTTTCCTGAAGGAGCACCGGGACGATGCAGGCAATCCCTGCTCCCTGCACTGGTGTTCAATGGCTGCACAACAAGTGCAGGATTCCCTTCCCTGAAGAGAGGAGGAGAAGAAAGAGGAGGAAAAGAAAGAAAAGCACATTGGAGAGAGACTTACAGAGCAGCAGCACTGCCAGCACAATTCCTGCTTGGATGTTGTGTGCTGAGGGAGCCAGGGCAGCCTCATCCCCGAAGCCCGGCTGATACCGAGGTTTAACAGTGCTGATAAGGCCGGGCTGGAACAGCTCTTACGCACTGCAGCTTTTATCTCTGGCACAGCACACTTGTTACAGACCCTCTCTTATCAGCACTGCAAATATCAGCCCGGATAAGGGGAGGCACATAATGCCTGGGAAGGTGCAGAAACTGGAGCACGCACATTGGGGTTTGACTCCTTCTGCCTCCTGTGCCCCAGCTCCGGACCTCGAGGGCTCCCTGTTCCTCACCCCGTGCTCCCCCCACAGCTCCACATCCAGCCCCCAAAATGCTCCAGGAGAGGAGCAGAGCAGACGTCAAGCCAGTCCTTCAGATCTGAACCCTGCAGATGAGCTGCAAAGTCCAGGGAAATAGGGAAAAAGTCATTCTTCCCCTGAGCTGGGAGAGGAGAAGCCAAGAGAGCAAAGTGATTTCCTCACGGGTCCAATACAGCTCAATATAACCAATTACCCCAGAAATTTGGATTTAAGGACTCTCAGGTTTAACAGAGTGAGCTGACCCTTTCAGAAACACAGCACTCGAAAATTTCAGCTTATTGTGCTGTTAGAAGTGGATCCGTACCTGCTCATTACAGGGCAGCCCTAAAGTCTGGACACTGGGTTAGAGCTTCCCAACAAACCCCCAGGCTTCCCTCCTGAGCCACATTCCCACTCTGACACTGGGGTATTTATTACATCAAGCAGGTCAGCCCCAGGAGGGCTTTCCAGCCCAGCAGGAGCCTTGGCTTTCAGGTCAAATCCAAGCTTGCCATGACCAAGCCAACCTTCCTCCTCACACCTCTCACCAGCAGGGACCATCCAAAGGAGCAATCCCCTGCTCCAGGTGACACTGGACAGGGCACCAGCATCATCAGGGCAGAGAGTGCCTTGCCAGAACCACTGCAGAATGATTCCACCCAGCTCCTGTGCTCACCAAAGCACAGGACAAGGTCTGAGCTCCACATTAACCCCTTGGACCTCGGACTGGGGGTGAAACCTGCCCAGGTACAAACCCAGGGAAGGACAATCCCCTCCCACACTGCTCCTGCCCATGCTTTCAGGGACAGCAGCTCCATCCCTCTAATCCCACAAGCAGCTTTATTTCTCTTGGCAAAGCAGGACTGTCCCAGGAGCCCTGGCAGGCTTTGTGTTTTGGGAGCATGTGGCCACGCAGCCGAGTGACCTTGTGGGGCACAAAGGCTTGTCCCTGCCGGCATCAGACACACCAGAGCACAACGTGAACACCTACAGCTGTCTTACACCACATTCCTTTAATATACAGCTCTCCCAGAGCAGGAGCCTGGACATCCAAACCAAAAAAAAAAAAACCCAAAAACAAACACGTCCCTACGCAGAGGAAGCAGATTAGGAAAGAGTTGTGATAAGGGAAAGTATCTCCAGCCGAGCTGTCAACCTTGCACTTTAAATCAGGCTTTTAATGAGGGCTGCGAGCACTCTGCGTTTGGGCGATTAACTCACAGCTAAAGACGAGCTGAGCTGCTTCATTCTGAAAGCAGATCCTGCCTCCCAGTTCCAGGCAGGAGCTGGAAAGCAGGAGATGATCTTGCAAGCTGTCAGCCACCACCAAGTGATGCCAAAGCCCATGCAGGGAGGGGAAATCATCCCGAAAACAAGACCCTGCCACCACTCTATTCACAAAGCGTCAAATGCAGCACGTCAGGTGGTGTAAGAGCTCCCCAGTCCCCAGCTCCAGGGCACAGGGAAAAGGGAGACAGCAATATCTGCGTTTTTGGCAGGCATTTTGCTGTCTAAGAGCCGGAAAACAGGGATTTCAAATCCAGTGTCCCAAGCGCACAGCAATCCTTGATGACGAATGTAATTTGCATGTGAACAGGAACAAATCTAAAAATAGGTGTTTGAGAAAGTCTCACCTCTTAACTTGATGAATTCCAGGGCTCCCAAATACCCCAAATGCACAGATCTCAAGGACAGCTCAGGCACTATCACTGTACAGAAGATCAACCATCCACAGCCATGGAGGGAGAAATCCCAGCCCAAAAAGCTGGAGAGAAACGGAGCAAATCACACCTGGACACCCAGACCAGGACCCAGGAGCTGCCTCTGCTGGGTTTCAAACTGCAACAGTCAGAAAAACTGACAGTTTAAAGTCTCACTGACAAGATTCCTGAATAATTATCAGGCAGATTGATACCAAAATTCCCACAATACCTGCAAACAACCACTGCTGATCAGGCAACTGCCTAAAAAACATCACCTACCTGACAGCCTTGAGGAATTGCTTTATGGGGCTGCTTCATGCAAGAAAGGAGAATTACAGAATCATCACAGAAAGGTCTGGGTTAGGAGGAGTCTTAAAAATAATCTTTTTCCATGGGCAGGGACACCTTCCACTAACCCAGGTTGCTCTAAGTAGTTGGGAAGAGAGAAACACCCTGGATTTGGACATACACTTCCCACCTTATCCAAAAGAGCCTTTTTTTTTTCCTCTGAGAAAGGTCAAGGGGTTGCATGACTCTTTTCTACACCAACAGCTGGAAGATGTAGGAAATATTTTAACCCAAAGGAAAGCATTAATTACCTCTTGTAAAAAAAAAAAAAAAATAAAAGCCAATCCAGACAACACCCCCTCCCCCTCAAAATCCACCCAGATACCAGAGTGACCTCAGCACGGTGCTAAATCCCTGCAGACGAACCTAAGCCCTCGCTCTCCATCCCAGGGACTGGGGTTAAGCCATAACCTGGCAAGCCCCCAGTCCCACCCTGCCCCTTGGCAGCACACTGGGGAAACACCGGGCACAGCAAGAGCACCTGCGGCATGACCTGGGATACGGATCCTATTTTTATCCCCAGTCCCCACGGATTTACTCAGGCAAGAGCCCTGCAGTCAGCACACAGGGTTGAGATGGGGTCACACACAGGGACACCTCCCAGGGGCCACGCCTGGTCCCTCCCTCCTGGCGAGGTCCAGGACAATTTCATGAGACAACAAGCCCAGACTTGAGCCTCAAATCCTCTCCAAGCTCTTAAGTGCCCTGCTCAGGATTAGCCCTGCTTCCCAAGAATCTCGTGGAATACCCTGAGCATGCTCTGTCACCTTCAGGTACCAATTCCTAAACGCTCACCACGGGCTGGGAGCAGCTCCAAGTGGGAAAATTTAATGCATTTTGTTTTGCTGCAATTCTGCAGAACACTGACTTGATTTATGATTAGGCGACTGTCAGCTCAAGAGATTCATCAATACAAGCTAAGTGGCCCAAATATAATCTCCTAGAGTGGCTCAGGAGAACACGTGGACATTGAAGGGTACAACCAGTCCATTACATCTTTTTAAAGGCTACACCCAAAAATACCTATTAGAGGAAACTCTGGGTTTCACCTTGGACTATTTCAGTCAGATACAAGCTGCTTTCCCTGGGCAAACGTGAGCCTGAAACTCGGCACAGCTAAAAACAGCCAAGGACCAGAATATTTCTGTTCTGTGCATTTCACCTCGGGCTGGGGGAGGGACAAGTTTCATTTCACCTCAGCGAGGAGGAAAGGAAAGCAAAACACAGGGGCCAGACATTTACAAAGAGGCTTTACAAGTTGCAGCAGCATTTGAAGAGAAGCAGCAGGACTTGAAACAAATAAATAAAAACAAAATTAAAGGCAAGTGACATCTAAGGGGGAAAGTGGAAGATAAAAAGCTGCTTTGGCACAGCGCCACGTTGTAACTCTGGAAGTGAAACAGATCCTTCTGAGCATTCCCAGACAAGAAGAGAATAAACTTACAGTCCATCACCTCCAAGTCCTCCAGGATCCAGCAGCCTGGACCCCAAGCTCCTCATGGAAAGCTCCAACACAGAGAGAGAGAGGTGCAGGCAGGGCAGGAGGAGTCAGGTTTGTCATGATTTAGGAATTACATTAAAACCAGTCCAGGCTCTTTCCAAGGAAGAGATTAGCCACCAGCGGGGCTCTGCACAGATGGGGACAGAGCTGGTGCCCAGATTTGTGCAGCACCTCAGGAAAGGTGCAATTTCCCCCTCTCCTATCCCCAGTTCACCCTTCATCCAGCAGGGAAAAAAAGAAATAAATAAAATCAAGAGTCATACACACAAAAAGCAGTCACAGAAAGAAACATTTTTCATCAGGACTAATCCTAATTTCATAATCAGGACCAAAAAAAAAAGGCAGAGCTCAATCCCAACCTGAAATGGATTCCAACTGTGGAAACATGGAATGCATGGAGGCACAGGCACAAAAAACTACCCAAGTGCCACCCCAGAAGGTCTTTGTTTGAACACCCTTCAGGGGAACACTCTGTACCTTGAAACCACTCCTTGGCAGAAATCATCTCCAAATATTTAATTGCATATAAAAAATAAAATTCTTTTTCTCTTGTTTGTCAGGCTATTGAGCAATGACAGACTATTGCACCAAATATTCAGGCAGTTGTCCTGCCAGTATCTGTGGGTACTTCTGGAGGAAGTGGGGAGAACACAGTGGTTTGCTAAAGAGGAAAAAGCAGCAAAACCAAACACCAATGTGAAGCTTTTTTTTTTTTTTTGAAAGTTAAGACATGCATCAAAAGTAGCTGCATCTAATCACTGTTTATAGAGGGGCTGGCAGGCAAAGGCAACTGCTATAAAATCTTTGAAATCCTTTTTCCCAGCATCACGCTCAGAATATTCCTGAATAGCGCGGTTAAGCCGCCAGAGCAGAGCTGGAGGGGGAATATTTGGTTTGGGAAGAAGGGAGGGGCATGAGGTGCCTGGCTCCTAAACCCACCCGGCTGCAGAAGCCCTGTGAGCCCCTCTGGAGCCAGGTGGCAGCTCCTGTGCTCCTCAGCACCGAGAGGAAAGAAGCTCCTTGGTGTGACACTGCCCTCTCCCGAGCAGAGGGGACTGCTCAGCCTCACACCCAGCCTGCAATAAGGATTTTGGGGAGCCCCGAGCAAACAGCCCGCAGTAAATAGAGAAACTGAGACACCGCTCACCCCACAGCAGCTCCAGCTGGCACCAGCAGAGCCCAGAGCAGCCGCAGCCTCCTCACACCCACAGCACAGGAGGGAAATACCCCTGTTGGAGCTCTTTGGAGCCTAATTAGCAGCCTAATGAAGCAAAGTGGCTGCCAGGTAGATCCCATCTCTTCATCTCAGGGATGGAACTGCATGAGCTTTAAGATCCCTTCCAACCCAAACCATTCCACGAATATCAATCAGCATGAATGTGCAAAACATCTGAGGGACAGGAGCACAACCTCTGGGGGTGCATCATGTCAAGAAAAAAAGAGTTTAAAATCAGCACTGCAGACTCCAGGGAAAGCATGTTCCCACCCCACTATGTTTGTAGGAAAGCTGCTCTCAGCAGGAGCCCTGAGTGCCCCTCCACATCCAGCCCCACCATCAGTGACTGCCACACCTCCCCACACAAGCCCGGAGCTGCACCAGGACTATTTCAAAGGTACAACCATTCCCTTTTATCTTCACCCTGGAAAAGACTCACAGAGCGAGTTAAAGGACAATATTCCCCCAGGTGTGTCTGGGTAAAGGGCACCCAGACCTGACTTACACCGACTGTGAGCATCAAAGTGCCTCAAACACAAATCAGGGCCAAGGAGCCACCTGCTCCCTGCATCTTTAACCTCCACCTACAACAGCAACCCACATGTTAAAAACATTTAAAAACCCACAAAAACCTCCTCCCTAAATATACGGATTTTGGCATGGTGATTTTAAAGCGGTTACTTAAGATCAAATACACAGTTAATGGGTAAAAGTACAACAAAGGGTTGTCCCCTCACAGCTGGTTCTGTGCCTCATTATAACCTTCCTGGTTTATAAAGCAATTTGTTGCCTTGCTAAAAACCAAGCCCTTTATCATTAATTCCGAGCCAGCAGTTTCTGAATCTACAACCTGACACCAAATCAACTGATCCGACCAAGACTCATTTTCCTTCCAAGACAAACACCAGTCATGCCTTGCCGAATTCATCGCAGGGAAAAGTGTAACAAGCAGAACACGCTCATTTAATAAAAAAGTACAGCTTGACAGAGACACCCACTCTAAAATTAACTCTGCCATCCAAGCAGAGCTTGTATTTGCCTCTGAAGAAGCACCTCCTAAATCACAGAGAAATATTCTGCTGCTCCACATTGCTGGGATATCAGCACGAAGATGCTTCAGAGCTTGGCAGAGGAGAATATGTTAAAATAACAGGCTTTAAGGAGTCAGGATGCATCACTGCTCAGGTGGATAAAGGCTGGCTAATGAATTAATGGACCATTTTTCCATAGCAATCTGATGAGGAAAATGGACATGCCAGACAAAATGCGAGGCAGGAAATCCATTTACCTCAGCTTTTCCCCGGCCACACCTGCCAAGTGCAAGCTGGCGATTTGTAAAAGGGAAAGAAGGGAGAAGGCTGTTATCCTGCGTGCCTGGGTGATCCAAACCCCAAAAAAAGCTCTTTGAGAAGCAGCACCACTCTAACTTGTACTTGCTAATCAGCAGCAATCTAAATTTCCTGGCAGCTGGAGCATCCCGAGGAGACTCCAGCACCCGAACAGTGTACTTGGATTTAATGTTCTCCGTGCACAGAGTAACTTTTTAATGGAGAAAAGTCTGTACAGGCTCCTTCCCAACAGGATAAAGAGCCAGCAAAGAGAAGCGTCCTTCATTATTTTTTAAATTTCACGTGCAGCATGGCTATGCCTATTCCTGTAATCTATCCCTAATCCTTCTCCAGCCCCAAAATAACCCTTAAACCAACACGATTACACGTAACAAGAGTGGCTGCAAGGACCCACCCCTGAAGTCCCAAAGCACAGCAAGTTCGACACAGCCAGGTTTTTCCTGGCTGGAGAATCCCCATTTCCACCTCGCCAGGGGTGAAATTTCACAGCTTCCACACTAGGAATTGCTCCAGCAGCCCTTTTCCAGAGCAAGGCTCGCATGCCGACTGCAACTACTCCATGCCCAGTTTTCCAGGCGGGGAATAGACAGGACATGGGTGAGGGCTTCAATAAAACAGCAACGAGACGATTTTTCCCCCCTCTTTTTCCTGAATTACTCTTTTTTTTTTTTTTTTTTTTTATTTATTAGTTTCTTTGCCAAGCATCAAGACAAAGTAACACCCTCTTGTATTTTTCCCCCTTTCTGCTCAGTGCTCGCTGGAAATTAACAGAGGCTTTGCTGCTGGGGAACGTCGCCAAGAGCGAACCAGGACATCCCTGAGCATCCTCAGGGAGCTGGATGGGCATTGAGTGCTCCTCCAGCTGGACCAGCAACAGTAAATAAATCCCTCCTGGGATTCTGCTGCCTCAGGATTTTACAGCTCCGGACAACAGCGGTGTGAAGCCCTGGGACACTGCAGATGCCATTATTTTATATCAAAATGAAACAAGCAGGGCCTGAAGGGGAAAAGCGGTGTCCAGATCCACACCCCGACAGCTTGGGGGTCTCAAAGAGCAGAGGGGGCACCCCGGGACCTCTCTCCAGGTGGGTTCCCACCCGCGTCCCCCACGGCCGGGAGCAGCGCTCACATCGCCAAGTTCGCTCGGGATGCTGGCGGCCGGGGGAGCCACCCGCGGGGAGGGCAGAGAAACACCTTTCGGGGATGGAGAAGAAACACCTTTCGGGGATGGAGAAGAAACACCTTTCGGGGCAAAGGAATGCGGCTTCGGACAGCGGAGCACCTTCTGGGGGGTGAAAGGCGACACAGCCGTCCCACCCGCACCAGCTCAGCATCACCCCTCGCCAGGCGGGGGATGCGGGGGATGCGGGGGATGCGAGGGATGCGGGCAGCCCCCAGCCCACCCAGCCCGACCCTTCCCTTTACCTGCTGCCGCCGGGAAATCCGCCAGGTTCCCGATCCCTGCCGGCCCTGGCACTGCGCTGCCGGCAGGGAAGGGCTCAGGCACGGCCCCGGCCCCGCAGCCCAGCCCAGCCCAGCCCAGCCCGGCTCGGCTCGGCTCGGCTCGGAGCGGGGCGGGCGCTGGGCCGGGCGGCTCCGCCCCGGGCAGCGCGGGAGGAGCGCAGGGACGACAGGAGGAGGAGGACGAGAAGAAGAAAAGGAAGCTGAACCCAGCCGTGGGGAGCTGTTCTCTTTGGGGTGTGCCCCGGCTGCGAGCGAATCCCCCCCACCAAGGGTTCTGCTTTGGGGGGCAAGGGAAGGGTTGGGGTACGCGTGGGTTGGGGAGTGCTTGGCACTGTGCCCGGGAGTTTGGGATTGCTGAGCCCCGAAAGGGCAGCGAGCACCCGGGAATCGCAGAATGGGGTAGGGGTGGTAAGGGGTGGTAAGGATCATCGCATTCCAACCCCCCCCTTCCAATGTCCCAGGTTGTTCCAAGCCCCGTCCAGCCTGGCACTGGACATTCCAGGGATGGGGCAGGCACAGCTTGGGGTAGGAGGGAGGTTTTGTGTTCCCACCTGGGTGGATAGAGGTGGATAGAAAGTGCAGGTTTGGGCTTTGCGGCCTCCTGAATTCTCTCCCCCTTTCCAAGTCACCCTTTTTTCTACCCCCTTTATCACCTGTACCTGGTTCTACATGAGATCCTGAACTCCCCAAGTGTGACCTGATCTCCACACTGAGGCCATCCTGGTGTGGGGTCCTTGAGTTGTAGCATTTTGTGTGTTTTGTTGGATCTACACCATGCTCAGGACTTGTTTTCCTCACACTGCAGCAGCACAGGTTATTTGGGATGAGAAGGATGCCCAGGCCTGCCCAGCACTGTGGCAAAATCCCATCTGTATCCTGGCTGTGAATCCTTTGCCCTTCTTGATGCAAGGTGACAAAGCACTTGGCTGACAGCAATGGATTGATCCAAGTTGGCCATTTTCCACTTTTTTGGTCCAGCCCTGAAGTAGAGACTGATCCAAGCAGTGCAAAAGGAAGGGATGTGCTGTCAAAATAACATGCAAGCATGAGCCAAATGCCAGACTCCTCTTTACTGAGGCAGACTGAGCTGAGAGGTCACACTGGCAACTGGCGCTTTTCCTAGGAGAAGAAAAAATAATCCTGCTGCACCCAGCAGTAGGGCAAGACTGGAGGTGAAAAATCAGAATTTCGAGTCTGATCCAAGCCATGAGCAGCACAGCAGAGGAGCTGGGGGGTTGAGGTACAGGCAGCTGTCCTGGCAGCCCTTTGCCAAGTGCTCCTCCTTCCAGCACTGCTGACAGGAGACATTTCAGCATCACAAGCCCGAGAGCTGTGATTACCTTAAATCCTGATGAAAATCTATCCTGTGGGAGCATTTTGTTTGCTGCCTGGTTGTGGGTCCACAGCAGAACTTTAGGATGGGTTTTCCTACGGGCTTGGGGGTGGATGTGCAGGAGAGCACAGGAAAGATACAGATGCAGATATTTCAAGGCACATAACAAAGTCTGGTGCCTTTGCCAAACCTTAAACATCCTTGGTTTTGTGCCTAGGGATTGCCTTTTAACTTCAGCAGAAAGGGTTCAGCCTTTTGTAAGATTAAGGGAAAAATATTTTTTTTCTGGCACTAAGAGGAAATACTCTTCAAACTCGTGAGGTTCAGAAACTCTGCAGATGCTCCTTGCACCAGCCAGTCAGTTCTTTACAGCATCCATTTGCTGAGGAAAATGCCTCTGGAAAGATAAAGTTTTCACATTTTCAGAACATTTCTGTGGCTGGGCCGCTTGAATCCGACCCAGGATCCTGCCAGGATGCAGGGCTGGGGAAGGATTTGTTCTGCAGCCACTCCAAGCAGCTGTGAGGACAGCAAAGGTGAGCACAAGGACCATCTCTGCCCCCTGAAAACAGTACTTTGGCTGCTAAGGGCCGTGCAGTGCCAAAGAAAAGTCACTGAAGGAAATTTACCATGAGTTTCCATGCAGCCTCTAGGAAAACAGATGCAATTTTGGACAGGCAAGGTTGGTTTCAGATTTATAAGCTCCTTGTCCCGTGCTGAGAGCCTTGAATGCTCCAAGCTACTTTAAATATCTCCTTTTGGCATGGGAGGGATTTCTGCTGCGCTCATTCCTCACATTTCCAGCCAGCTTCACTTCCAAAGGATGCAGCTCTAAAGCCCTCCTGAAAACCCTCTGGACCCTGGTGACACTCCCTGTGTGTGATTCCCTTTTTAAACTGCTCCTTTAGGACCTGGCTCAGCTCTAAACCAGGGCTGAGTTTTGGGATTTCACACCACATCCTGAAAGCGTTTTGTTACGTGCTTATGGAAGGGAAAATGCATCCAGAAAGGACATTTTGGTTTCCTGGCAGGGAAATACAAGGCTAGCAGCTCAGAAGGGCATCAAAGCAAAGTCTCAGAGGAGTCACTGCTCTGGTCTTTGGTTGGGATGGATGGTGAGAGGGATGCTGCAGTTTTCTACAAGAGGGGGATCAGGAGGAATTGGCTAATTAATCCTTAAACTCAGCACCAGCCTTCTCCAAGAAAAAGTGCTGTTCCATCCCTTCTGTGGGCAGAAAAAAACCCTTTTTCCTCCCCCCAGGGTCACGGGGGGAAGTTTTTGATGGAGAAACACTTTCCTGAGCAGTCTGGTTGACCCAGACATGGCCTTGGGCACTGCCAGGGATCCGGGGGCAGCCACAGCTGCTCTGGGCACCCTGTGCCAGGGCCTGCCCACCCTCCCTGGAAACAATTCCTGCCCAATATCCCATCCAGCCCTGCCTTCTGGCAGTGGGAAGCCATTCCCTGTGTCCTGTCCCTCCATGCCTTGTCCTCAGTATCTCTCCAGCTCTCCTGGAGCCTTCTCAGAGCTGTCCGAGCATTTTGGGTGCTCCCTTGTCTGCATTTGCTGCTGCACTCGGGGGCAAAGCAAGGCAGGGTCTGGTGACAGCACAGCAGATCCCCCCACGGTTTTTTGGGGCAGAGCAAGGAACCCCTCAGTTGCCAGTGCAGTGCTGCAGATCTGGCCGGTGGACACTGAGCAAGGCTAGGAGATTCCAGTAACTCCTTTCGGCAAAGAGGAAATAAAGGATGAAGCAAGCAAGGCTGGCTTTAGTGGGGGATGTCTGGCAGCAGTGGAGCCGAGCCGTGTCCGTGTGTCTGTCTGGGAGGCAAATCCCTGCTGCGGCTGCCCCGGAGCATCCGAGCAGCCTGGGCAGGGGAAGGAAGCGTGCACAGGGACACACCATTGTTCTGCCCACTCCAGCTCTGGGGGAATGCAGGGCAAACAGGAGGGAGCTCGGCGCTTTCCTGTGTTTGTGCTGAGAATATTTTCATTAAAGTCCTTTTTCCTACCTCTTTCTCCAAGCCCTTTGTGCCTCTAACAAGTGCAAGGAGGGTGTTGATTGTAAGCATCCCCTCAGGCATAATTATTTTACCATAATAGCATTTACAGGGAGGGCTTACAGAGCCATTTTCCTGTTACTTCCTCTGTATTTCAACCTCTCTTGCATTTTTTTTGCCTACTCAAGCTGCCCCAACAAGCCCTTGCAAGGTCTCCATCCATGCAGCAGAAGCCATGGTGAACTAGTGAGCTCTGAAGAGATTACTGAGAGTGAAAATGGGAATATTTGAGGTTACCCAGCAACTGGAAATGAAGATATCTTTTGTCCACCAAGTCAGGAAACACTGTTTGCACAATAGATGTGTTTGCCTGCTCTGGGGGAGTTAACCAGCAACCCCTTCCAGGAGATAAGAGGGATGTACATAAAACAGGAGGAAAGTCACTGGCAGGGATTATTGGAGCAGGTAAATCAGGTCCCTGTCACCCTCAGCATCCCCTGACGACTGCACTGAAATCTTGCCGTTTGGGGGAGGAAATAGGGATGGCTCAGTCATAAAAATAACAGGTAAATAAATATGAAATAAATATAATAACTATAAAATTGAGAAGATCTGGAGGAGCCAGGAGCAGTTTTGGTGGTGTTGGTGACACACTGCAAGGTGAGAAATGTCTGTCTCCATCGATGTTTCTCAGGATGAAGAGCACCCTGTGCCTTCCTGTCCCTCTGCAGCCCTAAAGGATGTTGCCCTATATCACTGTCTTGGACAAACAAGTCCTGGACTGGCCCCACAGCCCTTCAGAGGGATGGAGAAACACAGACCTGCTCAGTCCATCCAAAGGGTTCCCCAGCTGAGCTCTTGGCAAGACTTAGTCCTGTGTCCCAAGCTTGTGACCTTTTATCTGCTGGCATTTTTTCCGTCATTAAATGCACAGTTGGAAGGAATGAAGCCATACATAACCTCCAGCTCCTTCTCTCAGTATCAAGCTTAAGAGAAACACAAGTCTCCTGTGGAAAACAAACAAACAAACAAGTAAAATCATGTTGATGTGGTACTTCACAATATGGTTTAGGAGCATGGTGAGATTTGGTCAAAGGTTAAACTTGATGATCTTGGCCATCTTTTCCAGCCTTAGTGATTCCATTATTCCAGATATACTGGGAGAACTTCAGGGCATGTAAGTAAAGCCATCCCTGAACTAATTGGTTTACAAGTAAACTTTGTTTAACAGCATTTTCTAGTGCAGTCCACTTAATAAACAAATGCAGCTGAAACAGCAAGGAAGGAAATATATTTCTCATTATATGGCGCAAAACTTCCCTGCCCTGTGACAAGGGAGCTTTATCAAAAAGTGCTTCTGATGACATCTGACCAGAAGAGTCAGAGAGGATGAGTGTGAAGGCCAAACCTTGCTTGCATCAAAATCCCAGTGAGTTTTGCTGGAGGAGCTCCCATCACATCCACCCTGGAAGGCAAACCCCAGCGTTCTCCCAGGAGCTGCTTGCTGGCTGCCCTGTGCACACAGGGCTGCTTTGTTCCCTCTGCTCCCTGCCCACCCAGCCCTCTCCCCTTCACCAACACATTAATCAGAGCCTTTTGGCTGAGGCCTTTGTTCTGTGCCTGCACAGGAAGGTCCGGGCTCATGGATCACATTCCTGGTGCCAGCACGGGATGATCTTTATTGACAAAGTCGTCATCGATCTGCTCCCTCCAGGAGGACTTTCACCTGCTCCAGCTCTGGCCACGCTAGGGATTTGCAGCTGATGTTTGGATACAAACACAGATAGGCTCACAGTCAAACCCTTCAGAGATGTGCCCTGCTCCAGTTAATATTAAACACCTCTAGATATCTCTGCATTTCTCCAGGCGGGGAGGAACCTGCTGCATTCTTCTCATACCTTCTTTGCAGGTACTGAAATAAAACCCCTGACCTGGATCCCTGAACAAAGCCCCTATTATTCAGCCAGGCCAGGGGGAGCATCAGTTTTCTGATTCTCTCCATCCCAGATTTCTCTTGGATGGACATGTGGGGTTTGACCCCATCACAGGGGATGAAAAACCCATCCCAGCCTCAGCTCAGCCTGCCTGGGATGGAGTGTGAGTGCACAAACACTGCTGAAATTAAACACCCAGACTTCAAAACCTCACCGTCTGAAAAATGTTATGTGAATCCATTTCTATTTCTAATAAAACAACAGCAAATTTTCTTCCTGTTACAATATAATGTTGCTCTACATGATGTTGTTCCAACAGTTCATATAAATTTCTATAAACTTATTCTGTAAATTGCTTTTTGATGGGTGAAGCACAGCACCTGCATTCAGCTTTCCAAGCATCAGCAAGTGTGCACAAACACCCTTCTCTGTTAAAACCAGAGTGGCATTTTGGGGTTTATTTGGCCCAGGAGGGATTTGTTAAAAGATCTTGGAAAGAGGAGTCCTCCTTGCACAGAAGCAGCTTTTGGGTGAGCACCTTACAACAGCCATGGATGCACAGATTCATGGAATATTCTGAGAGCAGCCAGGACTGTTCCCAGCCTGAGGTCCTGCCCTCCTTTCTCCAAATGAATCCAAACCACCTCCCAAGCCTGGATCACCCTGAAGATGTCAAGGCCCACACAAAAAAATCCTTCATCCAACCAAGTTTGGGAAAGCCCCCAAATGCTCATTTGGGCTCAGTTCAGTTCAGCCCTTGGATCCCAGGCCATCAAGGAGGCTTCACAGCCCGAAACCTGTTGGGCTCGTCTTGCTCCCAGCTTCCTGCTCAACCTGCCAGGAGCTGATCCCAGGAGGAGGCATTTCAGCCAGGCAGCCTCTTCAGCTGCATGGAGAGGGCAGAGAAACACTTCCAGCCTTTCTTCCCAGGGCCACACCTGCCCTGGATTCTGCTGGCTTCACCTTGAACTTCTTCTCCTCTTCCTGGCCTTGAAGGCTTCTCCCTGCTCCAAAATCTCTCTGGAGTTTCTGATGCTGCAAATGCACCCCTTCGTCCTCCAGCCCAGAAATTGCATTTCCCACTCCAAAACCTCAGCTGGGGTCAAGGTCCACCCCTTCTTCGACACCATGAAGAGACCAGCACCGACCTCATTTCCAGCAGCATTTACAGCAGAGGCAGAGCCAGGGAATCTCCACTCCTCGGGGCAGATTTCCCCTCCTGGTTTGTGGGACAGGCCCACAAATGTTTGCTTTGACTCTGAGGTGACGTCTGGGGTGGAAAAGTCACAAGCAAGACACTCACAATGTTCTCCCTCCGAGCCCAGCAGCCACCAGCAAGCTGTGCTGGGCACTGGGGCTGTAATGAGGAGAGCAAACATTATCCTCCATAGGTGTCATGAGCTGCTGCTGCTTTGAAATGCTGGGAGAAAAGCCTCCTTAAATAGTTGGGATTCCTCCCACCAGCACAGGGATGAGAGGAATAATATTTGGGAGAGGAACACACCCCAAATGACAGCATCTGTGTGAGGGTGGGAAGCAGAGAGCAGCCGGCATCTCCCAGCCACAGATGGTTCCCATCAAGAGGAATTTTTTCTTGTTAATCCCAAAACAAGCTTGGGATGTATTTTTATTTCAGTGTTAAGAGGAGAAAAAAAGAAAGTCTGACATGACCTCCTGTTTTTCTGGCCTCACTCCCTGCTCAGCCTCTGCACTGAGCAAGCACAGAAAATTTAGTTCATGTTAAAGGCAGGGACTCTGAGAACAAAAAATCCTGGGGTGGTTCTCCCAGCTCTTCTTGACCTGGGAATTTATTCCCTTCAAGCTGGAAATGGAGGTCAAAATCCAAAGCCTAGATGTGTATTTGAAGTATCTGGGCTGTTAATTAAGGCACAGAGGACGTCCAAGTGCCTGTGGGGGTGTCAGCAAGGGTGTCCACTCTCCCCTTTAAATCTTAAACCTGCTTTGAGCACCAGGGATGGACTCCTGAGCCAATCCACTCCCAAAGCCATCATATGAGCTCAGGAGCATCTCTAGCTCAACAAACCCCAAAAATAGTGATAAAAAGTTCTATCAGTGGGAGGATGGGAATTAATTCTACTCACAAGACATGCTGAAAGCCTTGCTTTGAGGACTTGCCTGGCATTCCTCCGTGGCCTCCCTGGCATGTTGGGTGCCATGGTTCCACAAACTTACTCTGATGGAGCTGCCAAGAGGAACCCCTTGGCATATCCCAGGAAGTTTCCAAGGACAGCCATGGGTTGGGGATGTGGCACCCCTCCCAAATAATCAGCTGTGGGCCATCTGAAAGGATTCACATGGAAGCAGGGCCAGGAAATAACTTTTTCTCATGGAGTGACACTTCTGGTCCATGGTGGAGGCCCTGCTGGAAGCAACTCTACTTAGGTGGTGACCTCTCACTGGGAACTTTCTTTCAGATAGAACTTTCTGGGATATTTACACCCCCAGATGAGACTGGGCATCCCCCCTCCTCTCTGGCAACTCCCTGGAGTGACTCAGGACGTGCAAACACTGACTCATCCCAACCTCCCAGGAGCATTAAACTTCCCACGTGCTCCAAGACAGAGTGGTGGGAGAAGGAAAAGGCTCCATTTGGCCCCCCCTGTGCCCTGAGGGAACACTGCAGATGCATCAGCAAGGTGGGGCAGGCTGAGGCAGCCAAGGACTCTCTGACCAGGGATGTACAGAGATAAGGCCATCCTGGTGTGGGAGTTGCTGCCTAGTATGGGGAAAAAGGACTGGGAGCTGTCCTCTTTCTGGCTCAGGATTGGTTTAAAAGGGATTTGAAGAGCTGAGGAAGAGGATGGGGAAATCCAGGGTTGGTGTCTTGGCAGCTGCAAAAGGTGGTGGCACTTACAAAGTCAGCTAGGATGCACAGATCCTGGATTTCATCAGGACATAATTATTCCATACACGGATAAAAATATGTGCAGCAAACAGCACCACTGAAAAAGCTGCCAAGCTCTCGAGTCTGTGAGCACCCACTGCAAATCCTGCTGGAAAACTGGGGAGGAACCTGGGTCTGCTTGCCAGGGATGAGGTGGATAGTTCTCCTGGAGATCTGAAATTGAAACGGACATTCAGATACATAATTGGTCATCCTAAAAAAGCTGTTTCCTCGTGCCATTGCACATTGTGGGGGACAAAGCCCCCTGACCTGTTCTGCACGTGAGTCAGAGCACCACATTTGGCATTTCTCCTCCCTTACTCCTGGGAAATGGTCGAGTCCAACCCCTGGTCCTGCACAGACACCCCAACAATCCCACCCTGGGCACCTCTGGCAGTGCTGTCCAAACGCTCCTGCAGCTCTGTGGGGCCATGCCCAGCACCCTCTAAGGGAACAACCTTTCCCTGATATTCCATCTAAACGTGCCCTGGCACAGCTCCAACCCTTCCCTGGGTTCTGTCAGACACCAGGGTTTTTTCCCTGCTGTTCCAAGGGGGCAGGATGAAGCTGGGACAGAACTCCAGGTGACACCTGAGAAAGTGATGGCTCCTGAGTGTTGTCCCTTCACAGCAGAAGCAGAAGGGATGTGAGATGGGACATCCCTGCCCATTAAAGATTACAGCTCAGCCAGGTCAGAAGGATTGTAGGAGTCAATCCCATTTAAGCCTTTCTATTTAAAGGAATAAACTACCCAGGGAAAAAAACAGCCTAAGATTAGAAACTCACAGGATTTCCTCAAATTCCAGCCATCAGCCCCAGATTCAGTCCGGGGAGTTGGTTTGTTTTTCTCCCAGAGCATGAATCCTGCACCCCAGTAAAGTTAAGTCTGGATTATGCTGTGCAGCTCCATCACAGACCCAAAAGCTGTGCTCAAAGCTGGTTTAGTGCTGCTCCCTCTCTGCCTAAACCACCTCCAGTATCCCCTGATTAAAAATAGTTTTTATGCAGGAGAGTTTTGGCTTTTTGCACAAGCAGGGAGTGTTTCCTGCAAATTCCATATTGTGCAGGAGGATGCTCCTGTGCAGGAGGATCTTTCAGAAAATTTAATGCTAAGCAGGGTGGGAAGCATAAATAAATGTTTTTCATTTTTCTTATTTTGGGTAAGAAAACGACTCAAAGACCACCCAGTTTCACCTCTGCCAGGGGTGGAACTTCCACTATCCCAGGCTGCTCCAAGCTTCATCCAGCCTGGCCTTGGACCCTGCCAGGGATCCAGGGGCAGCCACAGCTTCTATGGGCACCCTGAGCCTCTCTCACAGGGAGGAAGTTCTTGCCACTATCTAATCTAAAATCTCTCCCCTCAGTTTAAAATGACACAAAGGATGTGGGTAAACCAGACAAAGTCACCCTGTGCTTTGTGTCTCACCAGCCAGGAACTGCCAAGTCGTTTGGGATTTGATACCTGGCTCTGCTGCTTCTCCCTAAACTGGGTGAAACTCCAGCCTAACTTACCTTAAAGCAGGAAAATATAAAGCCTATCCCTAAAGGGATCCCAAAGGAATGAGGAGTCCCTTCTGCCCCAGCACTGCAGCAGGATGGGCGCAGTTGCTTTTTCCAGGCGTAGCACGCGGGGGGTGACTCACTGCTGGCAGGAATTTCCCTCTCACCCGTCCCCTCCTGCCCCTCTCCCTGCCTGGAGGTTTTCCCCCAACACCAGCAAGGGGTGAGGGCACCTTAAGATCAGCCAAGAAGCAGAGACCTTCCCCGAATCCCTGACATTTCAGCTGGCACACCTGTGCAGGGACTTGTCCAAGAGGTCCCCACTCCCTCCCAGCTGTGTGTTTTGGGAAGGAGGGGAATTCTGGAATACTGGGCAGAGCTGCCCCATCACGAGGGCAGGGAGACTGGCCACCAAAAGAGAGATGTATCATGTGCCAGTTGTCCCTGCGGTGGCCTCAAGGTGCAATCAGAGCTGGGCAGGGCACATGAGGGAGCTCAGCCCTCGCAGGAAACCTCAGACCAGCTGCATGTGCACAAACAGGTCCAGCAGGAGCCATGCGGGGATGGCCACAGAGCCAGGTAGCCCATGATTCATGGGATAACCCTCTGCTGAAGCTGCAGTCACTCACTTTCCACCTCCAGTTCTCCTCCAAGTCAAGTGGCAAAGCCACAGGGCCAGAAGGTGCCTCTTGCCATGGCCACCAAGCACAGCCAGGTCCCACAGCTGACAGCAGCAGCTGCTGCTGGGACACGAGACCTCAGCTCCACACCACAGCAAGGGATCCAACCCTGTGGGATTTAGTAGGTTCAGGGTAGCCTTGGGGGCACACCTCCATTTCTCAAGGTACAGAACCTGCAATGAGATCTTGGAAAGCTGGAAATGGAAGGGAAAAGTCCAGAGGAAGACATGATTTTCAGGAAAATAATAGAGTCACAGAATCACAGATTGGTTTGGGCTGAAAGGACCTTAAAGCTCATCCAGTTTCACTCCCTGCCATGGTCAGGAACATCTTCCACTGTCCTAGGCTACTCCAAACCACGTCCAACCTGGCCTTGGACACTTCCAGGGATCCAGGACAAGCCCCAGCTTCTCTGGGCACTCTGTGCCAGGGCCTCATCACCTTCACAGCCAAGAATTCCTTCCCAATGTCCCATCTAAATCTGTCCTCTTTTGGTTCATAACCTCATCCAACAACTGCTTACCCTGACAGATGCAGCAGCTCAGGATGTAGGAAGGGCAGAGATGTGCCCCCCTCTCCAGGTGTGCTTTTCCTTCACCAGTTATCCCAAAAACACCAAGTCTCCCTTTTGCCCCCCCCCCCCCACTCTGGGCAGCCACAGCTTGGACATCAGTGGAAAATGATTCCTTGAATGAGTGTGGCTGGATCAGCTGACTGGGCTGGCTGCAGCAAATCTTGTGGTCACACAGCTCTACATGTGCAGCAGTGTCTGCCTAAGTCTTTCCATTTACAGGACAGAGAGGGGAGCAGGGCGTGTGGAAATAAATCCTTTGGAAGCAGAAGGGTTTTGGAGACAGAACTCCCTCTTCCCCAAAGGAAACACGCGGGGGGGGCAGAGAGGGTGGGCAGCAAGCTCGGGTCAGGCATGGGATGGAGCTGATGGAGCATCACCAGCTCTGTGCTTCTGATGAGCCGAGGTCAGGGAAAGGCACAGAGCTCTGGGAACTGGGATGAGAACGCTGGGGCTGGGACCTGCCTGCCAGGCTGGGCTCTGATGCAGTGCTGGAGTGCTTACAGGAGTGTGAGGCCCCCTCCCTGCCTCATCCCTCTGAGCCCTGGCCTCCCCATAGGAGCAGAACTCCAGCTCAGGAATAAATCCCAGCGTCTCCCAGCTCTTCCCAGGGCAAGCTGCCACGCCATGATAAAGCAGCTCCTCCCTCCAAGGCAAGCCCCTGAGCTGCAGCTCCTTGGGAAGGCAGCCTGGTGATGGACTGTGGCAGGGAATAACAAATACCTTTAATTCCCCCTTCATCCAGCAGCTCCCTGTGGGAGGCAGCGTGTCCTGAAGGAAGGTGAGCAGAAGGCATCTGGAGTTGTGTGCACAGGCACTCAGCTGACTGGTAAATCACCCCAGCCAGGCTCTAGGAGCCCTGACAGGCTCTAATTTCTCTCTCCTGGATAAATAGAGGGTAAAACTTGCTGCTTCACTTCGTTATCCCAATGCACAGGGCTTTAAGCAATCCCTGAGTTACTCTGCAGGGATTTTCCTCACTGCTGGCAATTGCAAAGTCAGAAGAGGAAGGGATCTGAGCAGGAACTGCTGCTGAGGTTTCATCTCAAATATCCATCCCCTGAGCATGAATGTTTCAGACCTGTAGGGGTTTTTCAGGTCCATCAGGGGGGTTTGCTGGCATTGGCACCAGCACCACTGGGACTGCCTGCTCTCATCATGCTCGGGGCTCGCTGGTGACCAAGACCAGGCTTGGGCTCCATCCAGTTCAGATCCAGTTAATTAAAGGAAATAAAACACTTCCCCCTACAAGCCAAACCCCCTTTTCTGGGTGTTGTTTAGTGGGAGGCTGCAGTTCTGGACCACAGCTGAGTGGGAGACCTGAAGGGTCCCCCCTCTCTGGGGGCTCCAGCCTTGTGTCATGTAGGAAGCCAGCCCTTCCCGTTCCCTGCTAAAGGGATTGCCTGCTGCTTGTGCATCCTGGCACATCCCTCCAGGACACATGGACGTGTCCCAGAAATAGAGAAGCTGTGGCTGCCCCTGGATCCCTGGAAGTGTCCACAGCCAGGCTGGACAGGGCTTGGAGCAGCCTGGGACAGTGGAAGGCGTCCTTGCCCATGGCAGGGGGTGGCACTGGAGGAGCTTTAAGGTCCCTTCTGACCCAAACCACTCTGTGCCATTTTGATTGTAGGATTTTATATGAGAGAACTGCTTTGAGTCACTCCCATCCCTACAGACTTTCTGCCAAGATTCTCCTGCAGATCCCACTTGTTCCTTGCCTCTCTCCTGTAGGCACACTGCATCCCCAGCCCAGCCTGGGAGGGATTTGGGCAGCCTGGGGAACCCTCTTCAGGAGAGGAGGTTCCTGCAAATCTCTCAAAAAGAAGGAGAAGGACTCCCTCTCTCTGCTCCCAGGCAGAATAGCATCTTTGAAACTGAAAGCTAGAAAGACATAAGAAATCTCTGCTGCTCGGGCACCCATGCCCATGCTCCCACAATTTGGGATTATCTATACTATCATCATCTTATTTCTAGTGATAACTCCAATAAATCACAGTTGAAACGATATTTGGCAGAGTCTGAAATAAGCGAAGTTCCCCTTCCAGGCCAGGTTGGATGGGGCTTGGAGCACCCTGGGATAGTGGAAGGTGTCCCTGCCCATGGCAGGGGAAGGGACTGGGTGATCTTTAAGGTCCTTTCCAACCTAAAACAAGAAAAAACAACCAACAAGCAAAAATGCCAGGGGTTTCTACATCCATCTTGGCTTCCCTTTTTCGCTCCTGGCCCCTGCTAGCCTTGTTACTCCTCTTGGCTCTGTTTTACTCCTTCCAGCAGGGAGGACTGGCCTGGAAGAGCATCATTCCCAGGGCAAGTGGAAGGGGAGCCACCTCTCCCTGACAGAGGGGGACTCCCAGGACGCACTACTGGTGCCCATCCCGGGGCTGTGCAGTGGAGACCGAGCCTTTCCTGCTCCTGCTGCAGGGATTGGTGCCTGGGGAAGGCTGGAGCCAGCCCGGGATGGTGCCGGAGCCGGGCGGCGGGGGGAGCAGCGAGACCGGGACACGGGACACGAAGCCCGAGGATGGAATGTCCCTGCCCGGGGCAGCGGCGGCTCCCCAGGCTCGGGAGAGATTCCCTGGGGGACAAGAGGGGCTGGGTTTGGGGATGCACGGAGGGGATGCCGCTGGGATCCTGGCTGGGCACTGCTCCCAGGGCTGCTGTGGATGGGAGCAGGGTTTAAACGAGTCCTGCAGTGCCCTAATTGGATCTGTGTACTCCTGAATCCCAGCCAGCCCCTCTCTGTCTCCACTATTTTTAAATCCATCTATTTCCGCTGCTCTCTCTGCTTTGGTGCAGCCTTTTCCACGCTGACACTTCTGCAGCCCAGAAATCCTAAATATTCTCATTCTCCCAAATGTTTAAGCACCAGCTGCACTGGGGACCAGGGGAGCTCAAGGACAGCAGTGCAGGGGCTGTGCTGTTTATTGTGGGTTTGTGGCACTTTCTGAAGCATGGGAAACTCTTGGCCAGAGCCACGCAGAGCCAGAAGTGTATTCCCAGTGCAGGATTCAGGGCGTGGGATTGGGGCTGGGACATGGGACAGAAACCCTGGAGGCAGTCAAGGCTGGAGGAGGTTTTTCACCCTGATCCCATCCTCAAGGACAGTGGTCCTGCTGCCCCAGGGATGCAGGGCTGGCACCAAGGCACAGAATTATCTGTCTAGCTGAAGCCAGAGCACTGGCATTTTCCAGCTAATGGGACACCACAGGTGATGAAGCTCAAAGGGACCTCTGGAGTTCACAGTGCCATGAGCCCAGTGCTTCTCATGCCCATAAAGATTTGTTTCCACTGACTCTGCATCAACCCTGTGGTGCCCAAGATTCCTGCAAGGCTTTGTAGGTGTCCCTCATCCTGCCCCACCTTCCACTTCATACCTGCTTCCACAGGGTGATTGACCATGGACCTTCCTGCGAATGCCAGGGAAGTCAGGAAAGCTTCAAGCAGTGGTGAATTGCTGGATTCATGGCACGTGGTGAATCAGAGACAGAGCCCAGACTGGATTCATTGTGCATCCAACAGTTGATGAACATGGCTCCAGCAGATCCAATTACTCTGTTAACTGGAATTAGGGAGAAAATCATAGTTAAATTGTTAATTCATCAAGACAGGCACCATCACAATCACTGAAAATATTTCTGGATTTGGGGAGGTGAATTTGGAAAATGAAGACGATTCCACAAAGTACAAATTGCAGTTTCTCCATTATTTTGCATGTCCAGCACACAGCTTTGTCATTGGAAACCACAACAACCAGAACTGGGTATTCCATATCCAACAGAAACCCTTGGAAGTTCAGGATTTGAGTTTTTCCTTCCCACTAAACTGCAGCCATGACTTGCATCCTGAACTGTTCAAAACTCAGGAGCTGCTTTAATTTCTTTGCTGCTGCTTTTCTGTGTTCAGGCAGCAAAGAAGTTTGAAATAATTCCCAACTGGATGGGGCTAAGGCAGATCCATGCAGGGGAGGAGGGCAGCTGTAAGAGGCTTTGATTTGCACATGTCTGTGTAACCACAGCATCCCTGGGTCCCAAACCAGGAGTGATCCCAGGAGGATTCAGGTTTGGACGTCAAAGCCAAGAGAGTCCAGAAGTGCAAGTGATTTCAAAGACTGAATCCAAGCTGTTTGTGCGTGGCTGGGAAACATCCAGCACCTTCCTGAAGGGAATCAGGAGTGAAACAACGATCCTCATTCATCTAAACCTTCCACCCCACCTCTCCCAAGCACCTCTGCCCCGGGCTGAACAAGAGACCTTCTGTACAGGGAAAATTTCAGCGGCTCTGATGCCCCCTCCAGTGTTGGGAACAGCCTGTCAGAACCAGGGACATGCAGGAGATGTTCAATGTGCTGAGTGCTGGGCCAGGAGCTTGGACTGTGCTGCCTGGAGGTGCAGAGAGAGGCAGCTCCTGCATCTCTTCCCACTGTAGGAAACACAGTTTGGATCCACGTTGGAGAAAGGCATCAGTCATGGTCCCACAAAAACAAAAAAAAACAAAAACAAAGCAGAGCCTGTTCCTGCCTGGGCAGAGAAACCAGAAGCAGGGACAGAAGACAAGGATACAGAGGCTGCTCTGGAAATCCAGAGGACCCCTTGGCCATGTGATCCATCTCTGCTGGATGAGGTTGGAGCTGGGATAATCATAATCCCACACAGAGCAGCTCCACATCCTGGGGTCCCAGCCCTCAGCAGATTGTGCAGAGAGGGAGAAGATGCCTCTGAGACTCCCTGTCAAGCCCTCAGCATCCCTGTGCAGAAGGAAAGCAGCAAAAGCAGCCTGATTCTGCCCCAAATTCACCTTTCATGCCTCAGCCTTCCCAACTTTTACAGAGGATCATCAGCCTTGCCTAACTTGATAAAATCCTGGGGCTTCTGCAGATGCAGATCTGATGTGATGAGTCAGATCTGCCTTGTGTGACTCAGCTGGCAGATCCCATCCAACAGCCACGGAGCTTCCCCTGCTCCAGGATCCATATCTGCTGTTCTTACTGCCAAGTGCATGACTATTCCCAAAACTAAACACGACTGTGAGTTTCTAAACACAATTTGGAATGACCAGGAAAAAAAACCTTTCTAGCTTCATTCTGAAATGGGAACCAGAGAAGAGTTCACTGGATGATCCACAACTTTTCTCTCTGCAAGTTACAAAAGATGGAAAACAGAGAGTGGATTTTGCTTCTAAAATTAACATTACTCTGTCTGGCACAGGAATGTGGCTCTGCAATACCAGGAGCTGTGGCAGGACAGGGATGTGACCCTGGAAAAGTCTTTAATGTGTGGATGCAGCCCACTGGCAGCCAGAATAAAATGTGAGTGGCTCCTGCTGAAGCTCCCAGGAGCAGACGTTGCTCTGCAAGAATGCAGCAGGGTTGCATCATGTGGGCTCCTTAAATCTTCCAGAAACCTGCCACTTGTTCCCTGCCAGATTTTCACAGGTAATCTATACAGTAGCTGGGAAAAACACACTGCCATTTTCTGCTGGCATATTTGAAGCAGGCAGGAGCATTCAAGCTAAGTGAGGTTTCATGTGAGGACACAGGGAAGACGTCACTTTTTTCCTAAGGGTCTCTGGCCTGTTGCAGATACATCCTAAACTGCCACCTTATGGGTTAAGCCCCCTGACCCAATCTGGACCTATGGCAAGGGACTTTTGCCTCCTAGGTGGGTGCATTTTATCATCCCAAGCAAAGTTGCAGCAGCTCAGACCTGGACACAAACTGGTTTGGTCCCACCAGATAAGCATAACAACCCCAGGGTTGGGGCATCCATCATCCTTGGAAACTAGGGAAGGATGAAACATCTCTTCCTGTTCAGTTTTACACTAAAGGAGAGATTTTAGATTAGATACTGAGAAGGAATTGTTCTCTGTGAGGGTGGAGAGCCCTGGCACAGGGTGCCCAGAGAAGCTGTGGCTGCCCCTGGATCCCTGGCAGTGTCCAAGGCCAGGCTGGACATTGGGGCTTGGAGCAACCTGGGACAGTGGAAGGTGTCCCTGCCACGGCAGGAGGATGGGACTTGATGAATCTTAATATGACTTCCAACCCAAACCAGTCTGAGATCCTGTGATTCCTGCTCTATCTCTGGGCAGCTTTTCTGCTGCCTCTGCAAAAGCAGAACAGACAGAGAGGCTGCCATGCCCCTTCCTAAGCACCCCTTGGCTTACACATCCTCAGCACTTGGCTGAGGAGGATTGCACATGCTGTTTATTCCTGCTGGGCCACTGCCCAGTGCTGAGCCCAGCGTGTCCTTCCTGGGATTCATCCCTGCCCTCCTCCTTTCCTGCCTTCAAACTGCTGCACCAAGCCCCCGAAGTCCCCAAGGCAGCAAACCCAGCAGCCCCAGTCCTGTGCTCAGTCCCCTCCTTCATCCAGCATCAACAGTGGCAGTTTTAGAGCTTGGCTTGTTGGGAACCTGATTCCCAACAAGGAAAAGACTTTTAGGGACAGCAGTAGGACTGGGGAGACAGGCAGTTGTGTGACACACTTGCACACGCAGCACAGGCTGAGCCCACCCCGCCTCCCAGCCCTGAGCAGTGCTGTGCTGGAAGCAGAAGATTGGCTGCCTGAGGATCCCTCTCCAAGGCAGGCTCGGGTTTAGGGGCGTTTCTGTTCCCTCAGCTGGCTCCGGAATAAACGGTTTCCTTTTACATCCCGGTTTCCTCGGGAGAGGCTGAAACGCTGAGGGGGGAGCGTGTGGGGCTCAGCCTCCTCTCAGCTTCCACCAAACGTGAAGGGCAGGCAGAGCTCAGACCCTTCACATTCCCAGATGCTCCTGGAAAATGCCAGGAAGAGATGAGGGAGAGCTCATTGCAGCAAACTCAGCTTTTAACAAGACATCAGAGATTGCCCACCACAGCTCTGCTCTGTGAAGAGCAGATCGACCACCTGGGCCTTCTCTGCTTGTATTTTGTAATAAGGGGTGAAAACCTGGAATTGGCACAGTCCTCGTTGCCTGTTCCCAGTGAGGAAACTGATGTTACAGCATCCCAAAGTCCTGGTACTCTCAGATCCTGTCCCTGAGATGGCCCCTGTGCCCGTGGGGTTGATGTGGCTGACAAACCAAGCACTTGCTTTTCCTTTTGGCCGCTTTTTGGGAGGATCCAGCCAGACCCAGTCACTGTGAGGCAGCAGGGAGATGGTAAGGGATACACATCACCAGTGCTCATCTTAGAATCACAGAGTTTAAGGTTGAAAAGGTCCTCTAGGACCACTGAGTCCAAACATTAGCCTGGAAAGGGCACCCTGGAGTCCTCTTGGCTTGCCACAACCCCAAACCAGTGCTCCTGGATCAGTGTAGGAACAGCACAGGACCCCACAGCCCCGTGGGGATTGCAAATTCCTCCTGCCACATCTACAAGGATTCCACCTCCTCCTGCCATAACCCATTTCCTAGGAAGGTGTGGGATGCAGGGGCTTGCAATCCAACCTGCCATCACCCGTGCTGGCCCTCTGCTGAGGCCACACAGATGTCATTCTTTCCACCCGACAGCACTAGAGGAATTCTGCCCCTGCCTCGCTGTGTTGGCAGGAAACCCTGTGGATTTTGAACTTTTCTCTGCGAGTATTAAACAGGGATTACAAACTGGGATCAAGAGAATCTCTCTCTGCTGTGCCCTGTGGGAAAGCTGCAGCTGCAGCCTCTATAGCCTGTGCTCCCTGGTTTGTGCACCATGACGTACCTGGATGATGCCCTGGATGGGGAATTTGCTCCATGGCAGTCAGGTCTTCTCCTCTTCCTTTCCCTCCTCCACCACACCTGCTCAGGAAGCAGAAGGAGACCAGTGCTTTGCAGAGGATCCACAGAATTTGCCCCTTTTAGGACAGGTCAACCCAGTGAGCTCCCTGAAGACCTGGAGCTCTGGGCACAGCAGGCTGGCACAGGGAGTTGGGCTCTCACTGCTGCACTCCAGACAGGCCAGGGCAGGGATCCATGGGATGCAGCCTTTCAGCTCCACTGCCATCCTTTGTGTGCTGTCTGCTCACACAAAGCTGGGCCCTCCCAGCTCCAGCCAGGCCAGACCTGGGCATGGCTGAGAGCCAGAGAGGGGGAACAGGGCTGGGATCCCACTCCAGTGCAGGGCACTGCTGCCAGCAAAGCCACGGCTCCAGGACGCCTGGGGCTGCATCAATGAGCTCACAGTGCCAAAGGAGGCTGTGCAGGGAGGAAATTAAAGTGCTGATCCCAAACTTACCCTTGAGCTGAGCCAGGAAGCAGAATTCCCCCAAAATCTTTACATGTGGGGACCTGGAGGATCAGGAAAACCCTGACTAGCTCTAGAGCAGAGAGGGATCCAGGGAGAGCTCAGAGCCTCTTCCACTGCCTAAAGGGGGCTTGTGAAAAAGAGAGGGATTTTTTTATAAGGGCAGAAAGTGACAGGACAAGGGGGAATGGCTTTCCACTGCCAGGGTTAGATGGGATATTGAGAAGGAATTCTTCCCTGTGTGAGTGGTGACACCCTGGCACAGGGTGGCCAAAGAATCTGTGACTGCCCCTGGATCCATGGAAATGCTCAAGGCCAGGCTAGACAGGGCGTGGAGCAACGTGGGACAGTGGAATGTGTCCTTAGCCACGGCAGGGGTGATTTTAAGGCTCTTCAATGCTGGCTCCATGCATCCCTGCCCTCCTCAGCTGTAATCCTGGAAAGCAGAAATCCTGCACCAGCACTGCCTCACAGCAGCACAGAAGATGACAGACTGTCTCCAACACAGGAAAACAGGGTGAGTCTCCTGGGTCACTGCAAGGTAAAAGTGCAAAGCTGCTGGAGTTTATATTTAAAAAGTCCTGTCCAAAGAACACACAGTGTCTGCTTTCGTAGAAATAAAACACTCCTTCAATAGACAATCAAGTGAATTAGTAACACTGCTTGGAACAAGAAGCCAAAACAACAGCTCAGCACCGATCTGGATGTTTCATGACTGGACATGGATTGTTTCCCACAGAACTGCACTCCTGGTACCGCTGGATTTCACTGCTCTCCATCCCAGCAGCTCCTCCACACACGACTGCAACAACGTCCTGGAAAACTCCCTGTGCTTTGTCGTGGGGGCTGTAGGATCACACCCATGTCACAAAACTTCGGGTGGATTTTAATTGAAGGCTCAGTAGATCTGCACTGCCCTAAACCCACAAAGCCAACCCAGGCTGGAAATAACTGCAGACAAAAGAAACTCGAGTTTTGCCCTGCGCAAGTGCGGTTTGGAGGGGAGGAGCTGGGCTGGAGGAGTGGATGTGTCCCTTTGGCAGCTGGAACCGCTCATTACACGAGCAGCAGAGACGGAAGACGGCAACTCCCAGTTTGGCTCCCCCTTCCCATCGCTGCAGGAGCTCCTACGTGGCACTGTGGGGGCTGCACAGCCCAATGCGCTTGGAAATGACTGGATAACAGCAGGAATCCTCCCCAGCAATGCAGATCAGCCTCATTTCCAGAGCGTTGGCCCTGCACAAAACTGTTCACAGTCAAGATGAAGTTGTTTGCTGACATTTTGGTAGAATTGATTAATTTTCTGCATATTCACATCCGAAAGCTCTGCAGGGGTTTTTTGTGGCTCTTACCAGGTTGTGTGGTAGAGACAGCAGGAATAGGTTGAAATATACACTTAAAAAAATCAGGAAAAAACTGAAATAGCTTTATGCTGGGCTGCCAGCCCTCAAACACAACTATTTTCATTCTACTCCAAATTCATGTTATTGAGGCCAAGCCAGTTTGAAAGAATTGAAGCACAGAGCCTCCAGAGTGTCAAAGGACTTTGGTGCTGGGAGGCAGTGAAAGAAACCAAGACGAAAAATTTAGGAGTTTATTCTACATTTCACTCGGAAGGTGAAAAAAATCTTACATGGGAAGTAATTACAGAGAAGGGTATGAAGGTGGAGCAATTCAGAATTTGGCAGAGAAAAGGAGCTGACAGTGGGAGTTGAAAGGACCTTTTCTCATTTCTCAGCTGGCACATGCTGCTGGTACAGACCAGTAACATTTATCTCAGTACTGATGCTTTGGTATCAGCAAATTCATTTTTAATAAAGCCAAAATTGTGCTATAAAAACTCTGGGACCTCATTGTTGATCATTTATGCAGACACAAAGCAAAGCTAACTGCACCAAAATACACTAGTGTACCAAAATCTGTTGCTTAAGGTATTCCAAGGGTCTTTTTCCCACTGAATCCCTCCCTGAAGGGACCAGATCTCTAAACATGACTGAGAACCAGTTTTGTTGCAGCTGATGGAGACTTTTTTTACAGAGAGGGCCCAAAGATCTCACCTGGTTTGAGACGAGAAGTATCTACTCACATGGCACCATCTGAACGGTTCAGATGGAAGAAAAATGTCCCTTTTTGATGTTACCTTCTAGAACAGGTGGGAATTGATGGAATATGAAAGGGAATGGAATGGTGAATCCAAAGCGAGATACTTCCAAGACAACAAGCAGAATATTCAAAGCCAGAAGGAAAAGCGAGATGCTGTTTGCTACCACAGCAACAGGAGGCTGAGACCTGCTCAGACCCCTGTCTTCAGAGGGAAGCAGAAAAACCTGTCAGAGCCAAAAATAAGGGGGGGAAATGAAATTACAGTGTGATTAAAAGGGAGACAGACATCAGTTAAAGAACACAAGGATGCAGCATCCTTCTGCTGATGCAACCATTCTTGAGGTGGGTGGTACCTCAAATATCCCTACATCCCAGATTGTCATGAAAACAATCCTGTGCTGTCCTAAAACGTGACTGGGTTGAAACTGAGCTTCAAACACTTGTGATTCAGCAGAAACCTCTCCATGGCACAGCTTCTCTGGGCACCCTGTGCCAGGGCCTGCCCACCCTCCCAGGAAACAATTCCTGCCCAATATCCCATCCATCCCTGCCCTCTGGGAAGCCATTCCCTGTGTCCTGTCCCTCCGTGCCTTGTCCCCAGTCCCTCTCCAGCTCTCCTGGAGCCCCTTTAGCCTCTAGAAGGGGCTCTGAGCTCTCTCTGGAGCCTTCTCTTGTCTCTTGGATATCACCAATCGGGGCACATTTCAGATGGCAGGATGGGCAAGTGTTAAACATTGGCTGCCTGTGACTGCTCCAGTCGTGGCTGAAGCCCTTTCCATCACCCCTGACTTCATAAGGAGGCCGACAGCCCAGAAACACAAAAATAAATATATCACTACCTGCCTTTGGTGCCAACAACCATCCAGCTGCAGGGGATGCCAGGGGCAGGGAGAGGACGGAGATAAGATGGACACAAACCCTGTAAAAAGGCAAGAGCACAGTTTGGGTAGGGAATAACTCCCAGAAGCTGCTGGCTGGGCTCGGGCAGGGGACAGGCTGGGGACAGGCTGGGGCAGCTCCAGGCGCGGCAGGAGGAGGGAACGCGCATCCATCCCCCCATCCATCCCGACCCCCCTTCGGCGGCGCGGGGCCGGCATTCCCTGCCATTGGCGGCAGGCAGAGAGAGATCTGGGACGGATCCTCCCCTTCCTCTCCCTCCCAAGCATTTTTGAGAGGGTTTTCCCAACTTTCCAGAAGTTTCTCGCCGGCCCCTTATATACCCCCTCCGCAGGACCGGGAGGTGCACAGGGAGCCGAGCAAAGCCGTGTCCCGACCCCGCAGGTAAGGGGGGGACCCCGGGCTGGCAGGGTGGAGACCGAGCTGAGATTGCAGCTCTGGGTGCGGGTTGGGGGGGTGGATTTTGGGGTCCTGCAGCCTCCTGGCCGGGCAAAAAAAAATCGGGGGGAGGGTTATGGCATGGGAGGAGGGAATGCGTGGGGGGTAGGCTGCCATGGGGAAAAGGGGTACGGACTGTCCCGTGAGCTGGCTCTGAGTTTTTGAAGAAAGGTATTTTAAAAATCCCCCAATCGCCTCCAGCTTGCAAGAGGTGGTCACAGTGAAGCTGCAGGAGAAGCTTTCAGAGAATGACGAAAAAAAAAAAGGGGGATAAGGGAAGCTTTAGCTCCGTGTGAGTGAAATCCTGCAGCTCCTGCTCTGGCTTAGCCTGGGAGCCTCCAGGACCTTGGGCACCATCCCAGCGCAGGAATGAGAGCTCTCCCTGCAGCCTCCAGCCACAGCACAGCCCGACCCGTGTCCTTCTGCTGCCTTAACCAAGTGTCACATGCCCCTGGTGACACGGAAATGGCCTTTTGCCTGCATTCCTCTGCCCTGCAGCTCTGTCCTGCTCCTGGGAGAAACACAGCCCTCTAAAGTCCCTTTGGTGCACCTCCAAATCCCGCCAGGAAAGCGGGTCCCGGCGGCCCCAGGGAAGGCTGTGGAATGCCACGCTGGCACTGGGCGTCCCCTCGCTGTGGGAGCACAGGAGAGGATGTTGCTGGCTGTGCATTCCCCACATTCCCTCCATTTTCACCGTGCCTTATGAATTCACCCATAACCGCTGCCATAATCCAAGAACGGGCAAAATTTCCCCGTCTTTGGGCTGTGTGACTCAGCAGAGCCCAAATCTGTCACCCGGCCCTGAAATAATGAACCTTTTTTTTAAGCTGAGGATGAAGCAGTGCAGGCCACCCCCCTGCTCACAAGAGAACTACTCCATGTATCTGTTTTCTTTCAGAAAGAAAAAGGCAAACGTTGACCTCACTATGAAACAGTTTCAAGGTATCCTTAGAAATAAAGGGGAAATAGAGAACCAGAAGGAACCTTCTCAGACCTCCCATGTTTGTCACCCTGGCTGCACTTTAGAAAAGTGTGGAGGGCAGTTCTGAGCCTCCTGCACAAATCTTTGCTCTCGAGGCAGCCAGGTTGGCTCTTCCCTTTACCAGAAGCCTCGCTCCCAGAAAGGATTTGAGGCTGTAATCGCCTCCCTCTCCGAGGCTACGTAATTCCCACTCTGGCAAAGGGTCCCTGGTGGAACTGCGCACTCTCTTTGCCCGCAGCTACGTGCTGCGTGTTTCCTTCCATGTGTAATCCCAGCGGGCCCTTGGCTTCCTGCTTGGAATACTTTAACCCTGCAGCAGCCCCGCTGCAGCCCCTCCCTGCCTCCCCACGCCAGGGGCAGCCCCTGAGGCTGAGACCACCAAGGAACAGAACTTCAGTGTAGCGATGCAGTTCCTGACGTGGAAAAACGTCCCCCAAAAGCTGGAGGGGGGATTTAAGGCCTGAGGAGCTGCCAGCAGGAAGGTTTGCTGAGTGAAGGCAGGAGGGAGGGGACGTGTGGGGCCAGGTGGGATGAGCTCCAAAGGGCTTCCAGGCATTAGGACTGGTCAGTCTGCACAATACCAGAGCTGGGGGCTCAGAGCCCTTGCTGGGGATGGGCTCACCTACATTGGGATGAGATCCATCCACCTAAGGCATGAACTGAAGGCTCTGCTGGGGAAAATGAGGCTCCCTCACTTCCTTCTGCCTTAGTACCCCCCCAGCAGGGCTAAGCAAACAAAACCAAGGTCGAACAGAGCTGATCAGACAGTGCAGGATCTTCTCCAGAGCTGCCTCTGGCTTGGCTTGCTGGAAGCTCACATGCTCCATCTAGTGCCAAGATGAGGGTTTGGGACCTGGACTGGAGTCCCCGGAGAGGACGGTCCTTGACACTCAGTGCCTGCTACAGCCCTTGGATCAAGGGGCAGCACGAACATTTTTCAGTTTTTCCTGATCAGGACAGAGGTTTCTCCTGCTCAGAATCATGGAATGGTTGGGTTGGAGTGACCTTAAAGACTGTCTTTTTCCCCACCTGCCATAGGCAGCAGGGACACCTTCCCTTACCCCTGGTTGCTCCAAGCCCCAATCCAGCCTCGTCTCGGACACTTCCAGGAATCCAGGAGTAGCCACAGCTTCTCTGGACATCCTGTGCTAGAGCCTCATCACCCTCACAGGGAAGAATTTCTTCCCAATATCCAATCTAAACCTGTCTTGTTTCACTTTAAAGCCATTCCCCCTTACCTTGTCAAGATCACATGAGAAATACCTGTTGCTTACATTCCCTGACCCTTCCTTAAATCATCCACTGTACATTAACATTGGAATACAGGGAAGCAGCTTAGGAAGGAAGCTTTCATGCCAAATACACAGCTCTGCTTGCCAGGGTGCAGCCTGCAATCCTGAAGATAAATTGTGGTTCAGGGCAGACTTGGGGTGGCTGCACCCCAGTGAAGCCTTGGGGCAACGTCACTGTCACAGGAATCAAGGAGTGGCTTTCCCTGGAAGAGCCCCTGGGATGTCTGGATGCTCCAGGAAGGGTTTGGATGGCGCTGACGGTGAATTTTCTTGCCCGGCAGGTGCCGGGAGGTGCAGGCTGCTGCCGAAGCCATGTGGATTACGGTGGGGCTGGCCCTGCTGGGCCTCGCCGCGGCCGTGCCCTCGGAGGACAGGAAGCTGAGCGACAAGGCCACCACGCTGGCCGAGCGCAGCACCACGCTGGCCTTCAACCTCTACCACGCCATGGCCAAGGACAAGGACATGGAGAACATCCTGCTGTCCCCCGTGGTGGTGGCCTCGTCCCTCGGGCTGGTGTCCCTCGGGGGCAAGGCCACGACGGCGTCGCAGGCCAAGGCGGTGCTGAGCGCGGACAAGCTGAACGACGAGTACGTGCACAGCGGGCTCTCCGAGCTGCTCAGCGACCTCAGCAACAGCACGGCCCGCAACGTCACCTGGAAGATGGGCAGCCGCCTCTACGGCCCCGCCTCCATCACCTTCGCCGAGGACTTCGTGAAGAGCAGCAAGAAGCACTACAACTACGAGCACTCCAAGATCAACTTCCGCGACAAGAGGAGCGCCCTCAAGTCCATCAACGAGTGGGCGGCGCAGACCACGGACGGCAAACTGCCGGAGGTCACCAAAGACGTGGAGAAAACGGATGGGGCCCTCATTGTCAACGCCATGTTCTTCAAGCGTAAGTTCTGCCTCGGGTTCTTGGTGCAAGGGACCCAAAACCTCCCCCTGAGCCCACACATGGGTTGGGAGGGGCCTTGAAGATGATCTGATAGCCCCAAGGGAAGGGGGACAAATCCTAGGTCCGCTGGAGGCAGCTCTTGGTCAGTGGTTGGGAACTGTGCATGGAATTACCTTCCATTCCCTTCCTTGTCTTACAAGCTGTGTTTCTTCCTCTCCTGTAGCTCACTGGGATGAGAAGTTCCATCATAAGATGGTGGACAACCGTGGCTTCATGGTGACCCGTTCCTACACCGTGGGAGTGCCCATGATGCACCGCACAGGTGAGTGGGAAACCTCCTGCCCTGCACCAAGCCCAGCTGGAGTTGGGATCACTGCTCTCCGTTACCCACATTTCCACCAGCTCCTTCCAAGATTGTTTTGCCTCATGACAGAGAGCAAAGCAGGGGAGTGTTTGTTCTACTGATTCAGTCTCCCTGTGAACAGAGGGAATCCATATTTACTATGAGGTGCGTGGCTGTTGGGAACAAATCCTGGCTCATCACACAAATGAGAGCCACAGCCAAGTCCAGTAGTGCCACTTCCCATAAAGGATGTCCAGACTCTCTTCTCTTCCTGGTCAGGGAAAGTCCAGGCTGAATTCTTTGCCTCAGCTCCACATCTCACTGTTCCCTGCTTCTGGTTTCAAGGTCTCTACAATTACTATGATGATGAGGCAGAGAAGCTGCAGGTGGTAGAGATGCCACTGGCTCACAAGCTCTCCAGCATGATCTTCATCATGCCAAACCACGTGGAGCCTCTGGAGAGGGTGGAGAAACTGCTGAACAAGGAGCAGCTCAAGACCTGGACTAGCAAGATGAAGAAGAGATCAGTGGCCATCTCGCTACCAAAAGTCGTCCTGGAAGTCAGCCACGACCTTCAGGTAAAGGAGGTCCTTAAACAGTTGGGCCTTACAGTTCTTTGGGATGGGAGGAAAGACCGTGGGATGGTGGGTTGGTTATCCATGCCTGCTGCCCCTCTCCCTCCTGCACTGTGCCATCTCTGGGAGGGTTGCTGACCTCTTGTCTCCTCCTAGAAACACTTGGGTGGTCTGGGCCTGACAGAAGCCATTGATAAAACCAAGGCTGACTTGTCCAAGATCTCTGGCAAGAAAGACCTTTACCTGTCCAACGTGTTCCACGCCGCGGCTCTGGAGTGGGACACGGAAGGGAACCCCTACGACGCTGACATCTACGGCCGAGAGGAGATGAGGAACCCCAAACTCTTCTATGCTGACCACCCCTTCATCTTCATGATCAAGGACACTAAAACCAACTCCATCCTCTTCATTGGCAGGCTCGTGAGGCCCAAAGGCGACAAGATGCGCGATGAGTTGTAGTTGGGTTTTTTTTTTCCCCAGAGTTTTGGTTTGTGTGTGTTTTTAGGGGGGGATTTTGACAAATGGGAAACACTATTTTGTATCCTTCTCGAACCATGGGTGCTATTCAGACCAGGGTGCATTGCAAGGAGAAACCAGCATACACTTTACCTCACCCCAAAATCCAGATTGCACAAACCCACCTCCAGAGAGGAGCAGGGGAGCCTGGCACCAGAGGGTCACCATGAGTCAGCTGTGGTGGCCACATGGAAGCTGAGCTCCTCCCTGCTCAAGCCTCCTGCTCAGTTCCCTGCTGCTCCACCAGCCCTGCCAAGGCACCACCCTCCCATCCCAAACGCTTCCATCCCACTGCATACTTAGAGCTGCCCCTTTTCTCCCGCTTGGGTGTCCTGTGAGCTGTTCCCCACTTTTCTCTTCCCACTCCAGGGGTGTGTAACAGAGCTCTAAGGGCCAGTTGACTGCAGTCCAGACCCTGCAGAGCCCTGCAGCAGAGCAGGAGGCAGCATGGGAGATTGGAGATGGTATGGAATTGTGTCCTTCTGTCCTGCCTAACCCTGTGCTATGCATTTGATGCTTCAACCACAAGAGATCCTTAGGGAGATGATCAAAGCCAAGAGCACCTTGGATCAACATTGCATGGAGAACTAAGGGGCTTTGGGATGTCAGGGAGAGCCCAAAGCACAGCTTGGGTTTCTAGAAAGAGTAACCTGAGGTCCATTCAACACTCCACCCCTTGGGATCATTGAGGGGCCAACACCTATAATGAAACAGGCAGTTGTACCAGGCAGAGAACTCACCTCTCTTGGAGTGAACTCACTTCTGCTGTAGGACTGGGAAAGCTTCTGTTCCCACTGCCAACTCTCCCAGAGCTACTTAAAATCAGCTCCCTGTGGAGCTGACCCAAGGCACTCCTGGCTGGCTTCTCACAGGGAGGTGGGATCAGGTTCACCTCCACTTTCTTGCTTAATTAAACACAAGGCTTTAAAGCTGCCATTACCTGACTTCCTAATTATGCTCTGCTGAAGCTCCATGGTACTTTAGCTCCATCTGCTGACCTGGATAAGGGAACCCTGAAAAACAAAGATATTTATAGTTATATTTATGTCTGGTCATTAGCAGGTTTCACAGCCTGATCCAGGCTATTCCTAACTTCTTTTCAAGGGATATCATCGGGTCAGTACTATTTAAAGGAGCTGATGTTAGCCCATTCCAGCACTTGCCACGCACTGAGAGTCACCACAAGGCAAATACTGCGATTATGGAAATGAGGAGAATCCATGCATCCCAATGGAATTGCCAGTTCTGTCACACCAGCATGGAGCACCTTCATGGCTTTGCTTTATCTCCCTGCTGACATAGAAGCCCAATACTGCATATTCCCGGGTGCTGGGAGGCAGGAGGCAATGCCAGGGATGTCCCCAGGCGTGGGACACTTCCCAGTGATTCAGCGCACTGAACCCACACACAGAACGTTCTGGAGGCTGGGCTGGGGGGGTGAAAGGGGTGGGCAAGGCAAGAACACACTGTGGGATATTGTGAATAATTTGCATCGTGTGGATGCAGGTGTCTGATGGCTTTTATTGTCTGTTCTTGTACCACACAGCGACAGTTGTGTACTTTTGCAATAAAACTTTTTCAATGAAAAAGCCAGAGTTACTTGCAGAGTAAAATAAAGTTAGGGAGGTTCCTTGCAATCCTTAAATCCAAGAACCCAAATGTGGCAGCTATGGACAAAAATTCAATACACATGAATTCCCATGGCACATCAGTCATGAGAAAGAAACACTCTTAGCAGCTTTTCCCTTTGTTATTTTCTCCTGAAACTGCAACTATCCAATCCCTTAAATGCTCTGCAGGTAAAGGACCAAGTGCCCCGTCCTGCTGGACATAGAGCAGAATAAAAACTGAGCTGCCAGCCACAGGGACCAGCCTTCATGACCCTCCAAGCCAACGTTCCTCCAGCTGGGATCCACTCTGGAGAAACAAAGGAGGAAAAAACTGCAGGCTAAAGATGCCTTGGCCAGGTGGAAAATCCAGCAGTGGCACACCCTGCTAATCCATGTTCTCCCACTGCTGGAAAGGGATGAACTTTCTGCCACTCACAAGCAAAACTAAAGGCACAGACCTGTCCCCTTTTCCCTAGGCCTGGGCTGGGCAGTACCTTCTATTGCTGTGAAGAGCAGGAAATTTCATATTTGTCCTCCTTAAAATAGCAAGAAAAAAAAATAGCAATAATAAAAAAGGTAGAATAAGAAAGCCCAAGTAAAAAAAAAAGTCACACCTTGAAAAATCAGATTGTAGTTCCTGTTCAGATAATCCCTTTTTTATAGGCACTATTGTTCTCTTTCTAGCAAAGTATTTAAGTCATAGAACACCGACAGCATAGGCAGCATGACTTATGTAGCTTTTACTTGTTTTCTTGTTTGCTTTCATGGCACCAGGGTGAGTTGCCCCTTGCATTACAGTCATTTCAGTGGCCCTATAAAAAACCCAACCCTAACAATAAACCAGACTAAAACCAAGGTTGCAAATTGATAGTGGCCTGAACAAAAGGCAGGAACCAATTCTTCTGCTAGCAATATCAAATTATATTTTTGTTATCATACGTAACCTCCATACTTAAACCTCAAATTTTGTAGAGCATTTCAAGTAGATAAAGGAAAAAATTATCTGTATTCACTCAGTGTATAAATATACAGTTAGACAGATATCAGAACTACAGAAAGGAGGAAAAAATGGTGTTTCTTGCTATTGTGTACAGCATGACTACTAAGAAACGCACACTTTTAAAGAAATAGCTGTAACAACTAGCTCCACATTCCCAGATGACCAAAGGAATGTTAAATATTATCACCTAATGCAGTCAATATCCAAATTCGAACGTACAGTAGTGCTGATTAATAACGTCAATTAATCACCGTTTTTACATCAGCTAAGCTAAAAAAAAAAAGAGAAACAAAAAACCCACAAAAACCAAACACATGAAAATAAAAACAAACGAAACCCCCAACAAAACAAAACTAAACAAACAAAAAATAAATAAAAAAACAACAACAAAAAAACCCCAACAATTAAAAACCTAAGCAAACCAAAAAATCCCCACCCATTTTTGCACAAGATTCGGAGGGGCAGGCGGCTTTTTGGCTCATTATTGACGCTTTATTCCCCAATTTAAAGCAAGAATTTAAATCGCCGAGCCCTGGCTGCCCCCTGGCGGCCGCACCCGCACCCTCCGCACCGGCGCTCCCCAGCTAATTAAAATTAAAATGCAATTAAAACTTAATTAACCACTGGCGTGTGGTGGCAGAACTTTGTCCTGCAGTGATGCTGTACATGTGCTCTGTCGTCGCTGGTCAAAAACCAGCCGGATTCTTAAACTCATTTAAATTTAAGCTTAGTTTAAATGTGTCTTCTGTGGGCGTTAATGCCGAATTTCTTTATTCAAGTTGATGAATTTTACTGTGCCCGGTGCTGGGCTCCTGGGGACAGGGAGCTCGCAGAGTGGATCCAGCAGAGGGATGCAGGGATGCTGAAGGGCCTGGAGCATCTCCCTGCTGAGGGAGCAGCAAACAACACGAATTTCAATGCACAGGAACCTCCTGCTTTATTTATAGCTTTGCAAATCATGCAGGAGCTTTTATTTTTGATAAACACCGGATGCTGATGCTTACCAAATATCCTGTATTCGGATTGTTTTGCTAAAAATAGCTTCAGAGAAAGCAGGTCCAGCACTGGTAGTGATTATTCTGAAAAACCCCTGGGCTTGGCTACAGCAGAACCTGCAAACTTCTCTCAGCACTTTGTTCCTATGAACTGCACCCCCAGTGCTGCTCAGTCAGGTGCTACACACTCATAGCTAGCTTGTTCTTTTCCCCACCTTTCTGTCTCAAAAAGAGAACAGACTTTGGTTTTTTTTGATGTATAAGTATCCACAGCTACAAAGTGAAGAGCTCAGAGCATCTCCTCCAACACTTGTCTTCTTTATCTTCCCATTTAAAAAAAAAACTCAAACAAGCAAACCCCACAAAACTTGCAGTGCTGTCTTAATGTCCTGTTCTGTCTCTTGATATTCACATCCAAAATATTACACGTGTTGTTACACATGCAGGTAAATAGCTGTAAAGATTAATACATAGAAATAATGTATAATATGACTTATATATAGATAGAGAACTACAATGATCCATAATGGCAGAAAGGCTTATTGAGAGAGACCATATCTTTCACTAGAACAACAAAGACCTGAAAAAAAAAAACAACCCACACGAGCTTTTCTTCAGGTTTGAAATGTGTAAAAATCTTTGTAGTCCAGACTACACTTGGCAAATTTTACCAGCAAATATTAAGAAATGCACTTTCAGGGCAGACAAAACCCTTTGCCAAATCTGAATTATTCACCATCAGTTAGAGCCAAGAGGAGAAAGAACTAGAATGTCAAAAGGATTTATCTTATTTCGTCTAAAATGGAAACAGTGACCCAAGTCATAAACAAAAGCCCTGACACAGACACATGCAAACAGTTCTTGCTCTGTTCACAAACCAGCAGGCAACACTCCACGGGCTAAAGCAGGGCAGCTGCCAGGTTTGAGTGTCCTCCACTTTTGGGACAGCTGATTTTTCCATGGACAGCATCCTGACTGTCTCTGGACAGTCCTGAGGTGCAGCTTGTCTGCTTGCACTGGTAAATTGTGCTGCATTTTAACCTTGCTAGAGAGGAGACTGAGTCAAGCTCAGATTTTGTGTGACATACCCAAGAGAGTAAGGGAGAGTCAAAACACCCAAACTGATTGCATTTCCATGCCCCAACCTTTTAAAAGATCATTTGGCTTCAAAAATATTTTTTAATAGTAAAATACTTTTAAAACTCCAGCTCTTAACTCCCTTATGTTA
This sequence comes from Acridotheres tristis, assembly GCA_037013685.1. Lineage (NCBI taxonomy): Eukaryota > Metazoa > Chordata > Aves > Passeriformes > Sturnidae > Acridotheres > Acridotheres tristis. The sequence continues at coordinate 1,388,640 of CM072884.1, forward strand.
AAGATAAATGTTTCAACATCGTGGTCTAATATTTGTGCAACCAAACAACCACATGCAGCAGCATTTCTTGTAGAATCTTGCAGAATTAAATAGAGATTTCTGAAAATTGTCCATTTTCAAGCCATGAGTTTGAGTATTTTCATGTGATCGGAATCACCAGAGAGCCAAAGTGGACCAAGAAACAGCGTAAGCAAAATAGATGTTTAGATGACAGAATATATTAAACGAGACTGATTTACTGTTTGCAATTTATAGAAAGGGGAACAATCCCAACAGCAGCACGATAAATCTTGGTTTCTGGTACGTTTTTAGCCTCAGGAGATAAATGCTGTACAAAATGAACTCTTCAGCTCCTAACTCTCCTTCATCACTGATGAGATTTAGAAGGGTCAAAGGCTCAGGAGCACAGCTGGCTCCTGGTTTTTCCTGGGAAAACAGCAGGAGAAAATGCCAGGGATATTCTCCACAGCTCAGAGGGTGGAACTGGGAGCCTCTTACTTGGCAAGACCCCCAGGACAGGGTTTAGGACCTGACAGGTCCTAAGACACTCTGGAGGTGCAGCTGAGCCCTCCCCTCCATCCCAATCCCCAGCTGGGGCTGTTTGACACTGCAGTTCTCAGGATTTGGAGGGGGGTCAGGTCAAATCCATCTCTTTAACAATTAGCATTACTGAATTTGTGATGCTTATCCTTTTCCTGCAGGTTAAACCCTCGAGTGACAACAGGAGGGCAGGATGGTAACAGCTAACAGAGAGGGGTTTTATCCCAGAATTTTCTTTTGGGACTCCTAACAGCTCATTTTCAGAAGGGAGAGCAAGAACACAGCAGTGATGTCTTGTTCTCAACACCTCCAGCACACAGCAGACAGGGAAATCAGCTTGCAACAAGCAGAAATATTTCCTGACCCAGATTCAGGCATTTTATAAACTTTGAGCTTCTTGCTGGCTGCAGAGACAAAATGCTGTGCTGAAAGCAAGAACCACTGATAGCTGTCAGCAGCAAAGGTCCTTGCCCTCCCTCACTGTGCTTGGTTAAGGAAATTTGTATGGGATTTCACGACAAAAATGAATGCATTTCTGGGTCCTGAGAACCTCTCCACTAGATTTGTTCCATTGTTTCTGCTGGGCAGTGCAGAATGTTACACAACAAGCGTTTGCTGAACGCTCCAACAGAAAGACACCTGAGCAGAGGAGTGGCATCCTCCCAAGTGACACGTCCTCCTGCTGCTCCAGGCATCTCTGCCTGCTCACCCCGTGGAGCTGGGAGGTTACAGGCAGCAAGGCAGAGGCTCTACACCCACAGCACTGAAATATGAAAGACCAACAAGTGTTTGAAAGGCAAATTTGAGGGGCTGAAGAAAATAAAATAAATCAGTGTTAAATAATCCCCAGATAACAGCACTCTGCAGACAGCAAAAATAGAAATTACCCCGGACTGTTGTACTTTATTTTGAAGCTAAGGAATACATTTAATTGTACCGCATTTGAAAATATCCTAATGTTTTCTCAGAACAGATGTCCAGTTTTTTGAAGAAGGCAATGTGGTCCATTACTGGCCCCATTCACTATCCATAACAAGAGGGTCTTTATACAGGGCTACAACATGAATGCTATGTGACACTTGAAGGGGAAATGATAGGGAATGGCTGCAGAGAGTATTTATTTATTAGTTAACAAAGTGTTCCTATTTATTCCTTCTGAAGTAAAATGATTATTTCCAAAATTCTGATGACAGTTCTGGTGGCAGTGGTGTATCACTTTGCAGTCAGTGTCACAAGGCACTGTGAATTGCTCCTGTCACTGCTAAAATAAAATGCACCCCGTTATCTCATCCAACATGAATGATAAAGTTTGTTTTCCCACTTCCACACCCTGAATCCTTTTCCTTTTTCCTGTTGCCATCCCCCCAACGCCCATCCCTGGGTGGCCCAAGCTCTGTCCTGTCCTGCCTGGGATGAGCCCCACGCTCCCTGTGTGCCCTGCCGTGGTTTCCAAAGGGAAATAAAAACCCACCTGAGCCAGGACGGGCTCTGGAGGAGAACTGGGAGTCAGCAGGGTGAAAATTCCCCTTGCTTCCCCCATGGCAGGGCTGTGTTTTTTAATAAATTCAGTAAAAAACCAAAAATGCAGCAGGGGCTGAGAATGACCCAGCTGAAAGAGTATAATTGGATTTGGAGAGGGGAAGCCTGTTTCAAAAGAAAATTCCTGGGATGCTTGTTTTTAAAGGGGTAGCAGCAACCTCAAGAAAACAAGGAAGCAGCTGCTAGAAAATGAAGGGTAAAGCGAGGTCTGACCTCAGGACTTGCCCTGGTTCTGCAAATCTCTCACATCCTTGGGAGCAAAATAATCCTGAGCTCCAGAGAGCCCAGGTGAATCGCTCCAGACACTGCTGAGAGCACGAGATTCCCACTGAGGTAAAAAGGGCAAGTGCAGAAGAGCACAGGGAGACAGCTCCCAGAATATTTCTGGGACAAGTTTTTAATTTGGTTTTTTAGATGCCTGTGACTCGAGCAAGCTGCAGTGCTGCTGGCAGCAGGTTGTTTGCAGTTGCAAGGCACAGCTGAAGGAGCAGGGCTCTCTTTATGCAATAATTCTGTGGAACCACCACGCTGAACACACTAGGGGGAAAATCCTAGAAAATAATATAAATCTAAACCTACAAGACAGGCAAAGAAATATCACCATTAATGCTTGGTTTTCAGAGCAAGGGACTGTGAGAGAGCCAGCCTTGAATCTAAATCAAAAAGCTTCCAGGGACTGCATAGTTCTGTTCAGAGAGAAATAGGGTGAGCCAAAATCAGAGGCAAATTAAGAGATGGCAAAGGGCTGAATGTCTCTATTACCCAAACAATTTCTTCAGAGGGCCACATTAATTCTGACCTCTGGGGGACTTGGCTCTGCTCTACAGTACCCATATTTTGCAAAGTTAAAATCTGCCTCACTGAGGGATTCAATGAATGTTTCTGCAGAGCAGCGAAGGGGTTTTTTTAATTTGCTTTGTTTTATCAGTTGATTTCCTTGCAGATCACACATGGGAAGTACAGAAGGGTTTTTTGCTCTAAGTGTACACGAAAAACGGAGGAAAAAATGTGTTGCTGTTTGCCTGGATAAATGTGGGGGAAAACTGGGTTTTTTGCCTCATGATTTTTTTTTCCCTGCAGGCCATCACTTTCAAGTCAACTGTATCTGCCACAAACTGTGCTAATTCATAAAAGAATTCATCAATTCATAATGCAAATTAAAGAATTTCTGCACAGCAGTTTTCAGCCTGGACACAAAGATACCCTGTGTTACATATGATTTCCTGGTGCCAGGGGACAGCAACGAAAGAGAAAACAATAGATGGATATATTGTGATATACAGACATAATAAAAAAGAAAAGGCTGATAAAAATCTTTCGATTCCAGCAGTTCCAGTATATGGTTTATGTTCACTTTTTACTACACCCTCTTCCTGTTTGCTTGAGAGCTTATCTTTGACGAAAAACATCATTGTTTAAGGTCTGAGTAATAGCCACAAAAACAAGGACAAGCTGAGAAGGACACAACAATTTCGATTTCTGTACAGCGATTGCATAAGTTAGACTTTTTTTTTTCCTAGAATAGGACCACTTTTTACATCTATATGTAAAATTTATCACCAATTATACAAAAGCAAACAGTTCCTGTTGGGTTACTTGCAATGACTAATGATAACTCTATCCTTAACTCCCTTTGGTATGGATTTGGGCTCATGTATATAAAACAGGTTTTTCTTTTAAGACCTGAAGGAACTTTAAAATCAGGTATCTCAGCAAACTTTTGTACTATGGATTTCAATATTTAGTTTCTCTAAATAAACTCTTCTAAATTTTCTGTTTCTCTGCACTTCTCTGCAGAAAAAACAACTTGCTAATAGCGAGCATTAAGGGAAATTTGCACAGGAAGAGGCAAATCAAATCTCTGATTTGTTCAAACAGGACACTCCCTTCCTCAATTTCCTACCTCCTTTCATTGAAGACTATTAAATTCAAATTACATCCTACAAATTGAATGAAACAGAATTCCTCTCTTACCCGTTCCAACTTCATGAGTAACCCCATAGAGACACACACCCAATCATCTGAAAATTTATACAAAGGCTTAGCTTCAGCTATATTTGTCTTCATTGTATTTACTCGTGTCTAAATGCAAATGGGTCCCAAAGCACTTAAATAATCAGAAGTCTGAGTTGCCACAAGTGCTTCTTTTCCCCTTTCTTTCCTTTGGAATTCTTCCTGTCCTCCCTGGTGCACTGAATGTGTCTGAGCACGTTCTGCAGGGTCAAACACTGCCCTGCAAAAGTCACACTGAAATGTGACTTCTCCCTTTGACAGGTTTGTCACAAGACACGCTGGGAAAGCACCCAGGTACTTCACCGGGAGTGAAAAAAAAAGGGGATTTAAAGGAGTCTGATTAATTGGATCATTCATCACCAAATTTGTCTTTGCAGCACAGCTAGCACTTGCTTCACAGTGATCACTGGCTATTTTACGGGGATGAATACATTTATTCAAAAATACTATTGCTCTATAAGCTTACAGCTTAGCTTCTGCACTTCTACATCTCTATTTTTGAATTTTTATTTTTTTGATTACACTGCATTTTCCCAACCTCTGTTTTTGAACAGGGAGGAATGCTCAGGTCCCCTATAACTCACTTGCCAAGCTGTGCCAGCTAATCCCTTTAAAGAATAACCTGGCTGGCCAAGGAGCAAAGCAAAGATTTGGCATTGCCAGCCTCGTGGAGCATCCTCCAGTGCCTTGAGTTCAAGGGGCCAGAGGTCACTGCTGAGCCTTCACCTCTGTGACAGCAGCACGCAGAACCAATTTCCTCTGGGCTTTATTTAGCAGGCATGTGGCCAGCAGGGGAAGCAGCCCTTCCCCCAGATGTGCAGCATGAAAGGAATTATTTATCAGTGAGCTGCACAGCCGGGCTGTGCTCAGGACAGAGCAGGATTCTGTGGGACACAGCAGCTCTGCTGTCCCCTCAAACAAAGCCTTACAACAGCGACATTCAAGCTGATCTGTGCCTGGAGCCTGCTTTCTGCCATTATTCCCTTTCAGAGGACATTGATTTGCACCTATTTCTCAGCAGGATTCCTGGAGGAATGGGAGGATTCACAGGGAAAATGGTGGCACTGTCAAGGTGAGCTGAAGCAAACACCAGGGGATTCTGTCAGCCCAAGCCCCATCTCTGTTGACCACTCCATCAATCCCTTTAAGACAAGCATTTTTCTCCCCCAAAAAACCTCCTAAAATGGTGCTCTCATTGCTCTCATCGTTAAAACCCCCCAACAAAACATATGTTAAATAACTCTAAGCTCCTTTCCCAAAACAATTGGCTTTCTCCTTTCTCACTCTGGCCTTTGTTAAGGGAAGTAGCTCTGCACTTGTTTTGCATAGAAAAAATATCTCAGATATAAACCATGATAAATTGGGGGATTGGGCAAAATTCTCTCCATTAGGGCTGCTTCAGTACTCTTAATTTTGTCCTTCACTCTAAAACCACCTGTGTCCTTTATAACAGCAACGAGCAAAAAACAAAAACCAAAAAAACAAAAACAAAAAAAAAAAACAAACCTCTCTTGTAAACCTTGCAATTGTAAGAAATATAACTAAATTTACTGATTTACTCAACTGACAGACTGAAAAAAGTGTAAAATCATCCTACTTGCAATTGGGAGAGCAAAAAGGTATTTCTGGAGGAGGCAGTTTAAGCAGAACATTTCATGTCTGGGACTGTAACTGAGCCATCCTAAACCTGGGCACTTTCAGACCCCAGGTTTTTAAATTAATCCTTTCAGATGCCTTTGAGAAATTGATGGTTTTATGCTCATTTTGCTAAATTCTAGAGATTTTTTTTTTTAACTGTAGAGCATTTCAAAGCATCCTGGCTTTGGTCCGAGTCAGAAAATGAGAGCTACAGAAATCTCAGTCTCTTCCCCCAGTCCCACCAGCTCCATCCTTTTCCTGGGACATCATGACACAATTATCTTGAGAATAGATGACTTTTTATATTTTCTTTTCCTTTTTTTTCCCCCTGAATTGTTAAGAAACCACACCAATAACTGTAAAATGAAACTGCAGATATTCACTGACTGAGACAGAGGCACGACATAAAAAATTTCAGAGCCCTGAAAAAATAATTTCCCCCAGCAGGAGCAGGATTTTACAAGGAAATTTTTGGCCAACTGTAACTCTTGGCAGCACTGCCAGCTCCGCTTTTAAGAAATGATGTGCCTATGCAAATCAGCCAGCTCTTGAAAATTCCCAACCCCCAAACGCTGCACCTCAGTCATGCAGCCAAAAGGAAAGTTTATTCCTTCGGTGTTAGCCATATTTCGAGTAATTTCCACAAGGATCTGTTTTGCCAACCTTGTACTTCTTTGAATGAATTAAAATGAGGGAAGGGGAATCTTTACACCCTAATTCTGCTCTCAGGCTTCCTGCAGTGCCACATTTCTCTCTGGCCACATCTTTAAGGTCATCAAAATGAGGTCCTGGGGGTTCAGTGACACGGACACAGGGATTTTTGACACTTTGAGAACAGGGATTTGCATGGCTGAACTTGGCTTGTCCCACCAAGCCTGAGCAGCGTGACCCCAGGCAGAGAGAGGAGGCAGAAATCTTGATGGTCTCAATTTCTACACCTCCCTCTCCTTCCAGCACGCCCATCTTCCTCCCCTGAGGAAACTGGGAAGTGCACTTTAGGAAGAGAATCATTCAACACCTCCTGTGCAGCTTTCCTCCCTTCCTGCAGGGCAGAGCTTGCCCTGCAATCCACGCAGGAACAGCTGTAGGATGCTCGTTTTAGCTTTTCCTCTGTCCCAACGCCTCAATCTCTGTGCGTTTGGATTTGGATGCTGCTCCACGTGGCCCCTCCCCAGCAGAGAAGCACAAAACAATCCCTGCTTCCCTTCCAACCCCAGCCAGCCTGTGATAAGAAGTCACATCAATATGCAAATTTTAAAATGAAACCTTAATTTTTCTTCTGCAGCAACAACAGCATCTCGATGACTTTTAAATTATACTCATTGTTAATCTCACCAGGGAATTTGAATTTTTGCTTCAAAACAGTTATCACATTATCTCACCTTATAAATTAACTTTCTCTCCCTCTTTTATTTAGCACTCTTTACCCAAGGAAAGTGCACATTTCATGATGGAGGAAAGGAAAAAAAACATAAAAAGAAAGCAAGCAGAAAGAAGATCATATGGCTCAGATACCAAGGCAGACTAAAGCTCTGCTCTTGTGCTTGAATAACACAAGGACATTTTATTAATGTAGAGCCTATCAGATCTGAAAGGCCTACTCAGCTACAGACAAAATTAAAAAAAAAAATCACCTTCACCAATTCTAAACTAAAAGCCACAATAAAAACAAAACGCTTCCTTATTTGTGCCACTACCGAGATGAATAAACCATAAGAGATAAATTATGTTTACCAGCCGTTACAACACCCACTATTTCCTTTAGCACCTGCTAACAGCTTTTAAGAACACCTAATGTTTGCAGCATTGCACAATATTTACATTTCAAACAAAACACCAAAGCTTCCTGCTCTCAAAACAGTAGTTTCTGATAAAACCACTTCAAATAACACCCTAGCTCCTCCTCTGGAGTTCAACAGCATCATTTCACCACTTGGTGCAAACATAAAAGAACAACAGAGGCCATAAAGGTAAGCACCCAAAATGCAGGAAATTCAGTAAACAAAGAGTGCATCACAAAACATCTTAACCCCGTCACTTACAGCAAACATCAGCCTGGAATGAGCTCCATCGTCGCGGTGCTGCAGCACAGAGGAACCTCACAGGGACAGGGAGAGAAAAGCACAGCTCCAAACACATCCAGCTGCTCCTGGTCAGGGGAGCTGCAGCCAGCGAGGCTTCCCTTGCAAGGGATAGTTATTTTATCTGCCACCTGGGTCACATTAAATTCATCAGCAGGGACTGGGCAGGGAAGGTGCAGCAACCTCCTGTCATGGGATGCTCTGTGTTTTTCCTGCTTTTCCCTCCTGCTGTGCCATCTTTGCTTTCCAAACACCTGGAGCAGATTGGGGAATGTGGGATATTCCAAACTGTGCTTGATAAATGCTTCCAGTCATAATTTTGACTTCATAATTTCTGCGCTGAAACCTCCTTGCTGTGACTTCGCAAAGAGGAACGAGCTGATTTTATTCCATTTATAAAGTGAATTTCATTGACCTCAGGAAACTTCGCTGCTATCAGTGTGTCCGCGGGCCCGGACTCCTGAATGGACACATTGCATTTATTGTGACTCTGTAATAATACAACACGCATTTCACTCCCAGCCTCTCCTCATCTGCCAGTGAGCAAAGTGTTGTGGAAAATCACTGCATCAGGAAGGACTCAAAGGCCATTGCGAAATTTTCCTTGGAGTAATCCGGTAATCTGGCAGTTCTGTGAAGAAGCATCTGTGATGTGCAGACATCTCATTGCTAGGGAACAAAGCTCGCCTGTAGTTACTGCTTGATGTTAAATTTAAGCTCAAACAACACTGCTGTAACTGCTGCTCCTGCATGACACAGCCTTACATTTGTTTGACATTAAATTCTTTAAACCCAGCATTTATTGTTTCCCCAAGCAATGCAGCCATTCTCAGATTTTAAAGTGCTGCTAAGTGTGCTTTTTAATCTTAGGCTTCCTCAGCTTCTCCATCCCAGACCGTGCTGAGGAGTGTGGGGTGGGTTTTATTATCTCCAGCCAGCTCCAGTGGGCAACTGAGGTGAAATTTTGACTCCCTAGGGTCAAACGCTTATTTGGACGCTTATTTGTGAGAAGTGACGTCCATTAAGGCAGAGGCATCAGCAAACCTCATATTCTACGGAGTGCCTGAAATGTTCTGAAATTTCTGACAGCCAAATATTTAAAAGCAGTGGATATGGCAGAGAAGGTGTGTTACACCCACCCTCCTTTGCAGCCCCAGCACTTTGTGTTGACATGAGGGGAAAAAGCAGGATTTTTCCTCCCTGAGAGGATTTCTGATTTCTTGAAACACACAAGAAAGAAGGATATTTCATTTTAATTTTCTGCATGCGAATGCCTTTGCCAACACGACTTCAACCAGTGGAGCTATTTCTGTCCATCCGAAAATGCAAATGTAATTCAGTTCAGCAAATTAAACTACCTTGTGGGTACAGCTTAGAATGCTGTCAGAATAGAAGGAAGGATTTGGGCCAGTGTAAATGCATCTTCATTAGGATTTTCTGCTGTTACAGCTATAACAAATCGAGCTGTGCTTTGCTTTCCCCTGTTCTCCAGTGACAGGACTATGCCAGCAATGCTTTTAAGAGCAAGCCCGACTCAGGCAGGTCTTGTGTGAGTCTGTCAGCCCCCAGCAAAAAAACCAAACAAGCTCTCACCAGTGAAACGAGAGCCAGCTACAATATGCATCAGGCTCCACTGAAGGAAAACATGAAGGAGATTTAGGCCACTGGACATTCAGGATACTCAGGCAAAACCCATGGCCATGTGAATTGTGTCAAAAAGCAGCTGAGCACCTCGCCCCAAAGCTAAAGGTTCTCCTCTGGAGTCCCAAATACTTTATCTTTTAGTAGCTCAGGTCTTGAGTAACAAATTATTTCCATCCTTTGAAGCACTTTCCTGGCATTCGGCTGAAATTGAATGTGAATTGTAGGATCTGTTTTTCCTGGCGCTGAAAAAAATCCACCATCTTTTTATTTTCCACCACACAGCCCCACAAGAGGCCGTGTCCTCAGGGGAGAAGTACTGAAACTGTCTGGATAACACCAGGTCAAACCTCACTCCTCAGCTTGGTTCTCCCTAAAGGACCCTCCTTCATCACTGATATTAAATAAAAAGTGATTCTTCCTCAGAACAGACAGAGGAAAACACCCGGACAAAAAGTATAGTTACTTTATGAAGTTGCATTTTCTGCTCTCTGACAGTGCTCCTCTTCAGGTCAGGCCACTGAACCAATTCTGTGCTAAGTCTAATCTAAATTGTGTCCCCTCATGATTTATCAAGGTCCTTTATAAAGCTGTTTGAGCTGCCTCTGTTCTTGGAAACTGTGCCCTAATCACCCGTAAAAGCAGCTTTTCTGCTCCACAGACAGACTTCAGAACAGCCCTTTCCAGTGGGAAGCCCTTTCCTAGATTCTCAAGGGAATGTAGCGTGCGAATCTTGGCTTCAGTTTTTGTTTTTTGAACAAATAATCAGCGATGCCAAACACTGGATTCTTGCAGTGGCTCTGAGCTCAGAGCAGGTTCACTGCTGGAATGGATTTTGATGGTTCTGTGGCTCGGGGACAGCCCTGCATCCCCAGGGAAATTCCTGGAGCTGGGAAGGGGAACCTGGTTAGAGGCTCCTTTGCCAAGCCCCAAAGTGATGTCAGCAGTTTGATTTAAACCACCTGATGTTGCCAATCTCTCCATCTCCTCCAAGTCTTGACACATCCCTCTCGATGCTCCAAAGTGAAATGGCCAAACTGGCCCCAGCAACCCAGAGCCTGTTACACACCTGTCAGACATCCTGTCCATGAACCATGAGCCTTCATCCATGATCCATGAACCTTGTCCATGATCCATGAGCCTTCATCCAGAGGCTCTCCAGAGCCCATCTCCCAGAGGAGAGTCCAGCTGCAAACCCTGCTCCTGTCCTTCCAGCACGGGGGTGTTTGCAGCAGGGGTCAGCCCCTGTCTCCTCCCTGTGCTACACCCCGCCCTCTCATTCATTACTTGCAATCATGCAAGTGATGAGAACATCTGTGGCACAGACTTCAATAATATCAACCTACTGATTTTTCGAGTCAGACCAACAGGAGTCTGCTTTAAACCCTGGAATAAATTTGTAAGTAAATGGCTTAGCCTCCCTAAAGCCAGTGTCCTCATGTGAGTTATATCCATCACTTCAGCCTGTATGGCAGAATTTGCTCTGTATTGCCTGGCTTAGATCAGATTCAAAAATATTTTCTGCAGTGTTGTTACCTTTGTATTTTTTAATGCTTCTGACCCTCTTGTCTGCCAGGCAGCTGTTGCTCTTGGGGGCTCTCCTTTCTGACATCAGCTATTACGCCTTTAAAAGTGCAAATAAATAACATTATAAATTAAAGAGTGAAGAGGAAACATGTGCAGAGGGCTTTTTAAATTTTTTTTTTATTCATCAAAGGCAGCTGAGACCCTCTATGCTTCCATGTTGTGCTTTGCATTCGTTCCAGCAGGAGGATAATAAGAAATGGAAAACACCAGTGTTCATTATTTTAGCCTATCCCCTAATGTGTGTGTTGGTTCACTGGGAGAGAAAAAGGAGATGGGCTTTATGCTGCATTTAATTTGCTTCTAAATTTGCCCAGGCCAGATTCTGAAATCTAATCTCCAACATCTGTTTCAAAAGTTTCCACAGTTAAAAATTCCACAAAAGTCCTCTTCTCTCCCTCTTTGTGTTCTCCCTCTCCCTCTCTCTACTCTTTTCCTCACACAGTTTCATCTCTGTGAAAATATTCTCACCAAAGCTTGACCTCTGGGGTTAATTCAACATGTAATTAAGACTTAGATTAAGCACAAGAGGGAAATTTTCCTTTGGTCTCAGGTTTAACCAGGCTGTCCTGAGCCAGGATGGATACAGCTATTCAATTAGAAAAACAAATTATAAAAGATTATTCCTTAAATTTTGCTGCTTAACAGAGAAATTTTTAATCAAAATGTTTGAGTTTTTCTCATTGAATGTTTTCTCATCCCTGATTTTATGCCCAGCTTTGTACATGAGAAACGATACAAAGTAGCAGCAGACGTTTAAATTGTTTGGGACAGGCATATTGTCTTAGTTATACTGAAAAAATATATTTGGTGCACAATTAAAATGGTCACTGCTCTTAGCTTGTCTGATTATAATCTCTACCAGATGACTTCCCCCTTGGAACATGCACCTCCTTTTTGTGTGTTTGCAGGAAAAATACCTTATAGCTAATACTGAAGAAAATACCAATTTCCAACTGGAATATCTGTGAAGGATCATAAGAGAAGAGAAATTCAGATTTGCAGCACTATGACGCAGAAGTACAACATATTAAAGATGATAGATTTAGCAACTTAGGTTCTGGATATTTAAATTCAGATGTTGTTCCAAGCCTCTGGAATCTCGTCAGCTGCTGCTCCTGGGCTGCAACAGGAACCAAGGATGATCCTTTATCCCATTGATGCTCAGCTTCCAGGCAGAGAGGCTGTAGGAAGCTGCCCTTCTCTTGCCCAACATTCAATCCCTTTTGCACAAGCCCCTCCTGGCACTGCTGTGGGCTGTAAAACCCATCTGTGAGTCCAAACAATGCCGCTTTCATCTCCACGATAATCCCTCTGCCCCAGGCTTCGGGAGCACAAATTGTTCAAACACCCTGCTCACAGCACCACCGGGGAACCTGATAACTGTGTTTTGACTTCCCTTCTCTCCGTGTTTTGTGTTCCGAGGGGGAATATGAGTGAATGTTTGGAGCTGTTTTGCTCGGGAAGCGCTGCATAGATCACTCAGCAATCCCCTGGGCTGCTCCCCTTGTGCCTCCGCATGTTGTAACACACAGCTCTGCTCGTGCAGAGCGGGGCCAAACACAAATATTTACCCTGAGTGCTCTCCTACACTCCTGCTGTAGCCTGGACACGTCCAGGGTGGGATGTGCCTGCCAGGAGATCCCTTTGCCGTATTTGGGTGACCTTTGCTAGGGATGAAACCTCACCTAATTACACCTGCTGTGCCTCAGCAGGCAATGGCCACGTCCCACAGGGCTGCTCCCTGCTCCAGAAGGGCTTGGCACGCAGCTCTGCCCCCGCAGGGCATGAGGAGCCTTCCCAGCTGGCTAACACCAGGCTGGGGCAGCAATTCCACAGGGAGCTGATGAGCACAGCCCAGCCAGAATTCTGGGATTGTCTGCTCAGCAGCCTGGGCTATTCCTGTGAAGGTGCCTTTCTGAATTTCTCCAGGAGTATTTTCTTCTCCGTTCTCTAATTTAGCTAGTGGGTGACGATATTTTGTCTAAAATATCCCTATTTGTCCTACAAAATTCAACAAATCACACCACTGCATCTGCTGACCCACTTGTGATGTGAAAATGATAAAAAGAAGTCTCACTTTTTTACTGAAACATCTCCACTGTTTGGAGATGTTGATTTGAATGAGTTTTGAGGTGTTTTCCCATTTACTGTTAGGACAATTTCAAGCAGTAAATCACATTATTATTTTTACAGTGCCAGAGGAAAAGAGCTGCTCCACATTTGCTAGTTACACCGTTTACTGTGCTCAGATACCCAGCACAGCTACCACAATTTCACATTTCATCAGTCTGGCAGACTCCAGGGTAACTCTTCTTCAAACTCCCAGTTATTTTCTAACCTAGATGGTGAATAAAACATATATGCACATATATATCTATATATACAAATAAATAGTTATTTCTTGTATTTATAAATACACTGAACTATTTATAAAATCAGAAAGGGGTTGTCTGCCTCCCGAATAATGTCAGGAATTAAATATTTCCCAGCATTTCTGCATGTCAAAGCAATGCCCAATGAAGTGTGACGTGATGAGAATTCTCCGAGATTCAGAGGGGCCAGGAATTTATCCATGGAATAAAACAGGAACTACTTCTGCAGAGACAGAGTCCAAACTTTGGCAAAGGAAGTTTTAATAGATTTTTACATGACACAAAGCCAAAAGTATCCAGAAATGACTGATGTCTCAAATTCCATGGCAAAAATCCAATGAAGCCCAACAGAAGATTTTCTCTTGACCGCAGTGGTGATGAGATCAGGTAAGAGGGAGCAAAAATCAGCTTTTGATGTTTAGTATCCATTTTAACATCATAAACCATGTTACCAACAGCGTTACAAGAGCTCGTTCGCACAGTGCTTCTTGGAAAAGCAGCATCAGGAGAAAATTAGAGAGGGAAATTCTCCAGGAGTTGGTGAGGGAAACCTCTGACTGGTTCTGGTTTTTGACTGCTCCTTTCCCACCAGAGCGAGGTAAAACTGCTGCTTTTGTACACAGTTTGCTGGCTCTAAACACGACTGACAGCGCTGCTCCCTCTGCAAGCTCTTATTACAACCAGTGGCATCAGTATAGCTGCACTCCATTTGCTGAAATAGCCGAGTTAGTGGTTAAGTAATAAAATACAAAATTACCTCTTTTAAGGTGGTATGTGACATTATGGAGAGGGTTTTCCAAACCTCTTCACTAACACAGGTAATTAGTTGCCTTTTGCTTAATATTTTCCTCAGATTCCAAGCTCTTTCTGCTCCATGGACTGGCTTTAGTCCAGTGAAATAAAGACACTCAATTTCCAAAATTTATAGGGTTCATTTATTACCTCTAGTAACATATTATACTGTATAAATACTCTATCCTTGTTATATGTCCTTTTAAAAAAGCGATAACTTAGAAGATCACATTAGACAAGAAGTATAAAAATAAATACGCTCATTATATGCATTTATTACAAATTATAACCCTTCCCAGAAGGGAGAGAAATATAAAATACTTATGAAGTATGTAAAAATCTATAGTAATATATTTTACTATATACATATGGAAAGCCATATTCTCTCATGGTCTATGGACTGGCACAATCTTCAAAGATGTGAATGCTGGCGTTTTGCTGTGGATGGACCTGCTATCCCTCAGCTTTGCCTTCCCACCTGATCAGTGACTGAGCTCTACAAACCCAGCAGAGGCCACAGAGGACATTCCAAATCATAACGGGATGCTTTTTCTTTTTTTCCTTTTAAACTCAAATAATATCCATTGGCTGGGGTAAGGCCAAAGGTTTGAGTGTGAAAGCACGACTGGAATGCTCACACACTCCACGAATCTGTTTGGCAGGAAGGTAAGACCAAGCTGGAACCAGAAAAGCCAGTGGAAGTTAGGCAGAAGGCACAAAGAGCAACTACTCAGACTCAGATTTCCACTTTTCCAAGCCTCTGGATTACAGATGTCACCACAATGGCGCTGGAGTGGCTGAGAGAAGTGGACAGGCACATTGGGATGACATAAAGGTACTTTAAAAAAACAAAAATAAACTCTAGTGATTTGTGGAGTTTTGTTCTTGGTATTTCTTACTCTCGACAGGTAGAGAATATGGCTTTATTTTTATATAAAACTATTCTCTGAAACAATAGCAGCCATGAATGACATAGTTAAAGCTCCTTTTCCAATCTTGTTTTTTGCCCTTTGTGAGGTAGGTAAGCCCTGACCAATTATTTTAAGCTATCTTTTTCCCTCCCCTTCCTACACGTGGGGATTTGATCAGTACCACATGATAAATCCAAAAGAAGGGAGAAATAACCAAACCCCAAAATGTTTGCTGAAATGTGTCTCGCTGCTCACGTTTGGCTTAACTTGTAACAGACTTAAAAAAAAGGCAATTCTGATGCCTTTGGGCCTTATCTGCTGAAGAGAAATGAATGACATGGGTCTGCTATCCCATCCAATTTTCAGCTGGCAGGGGATTTTTGGGATGCGAAGCCAACTCAAGCTGCTTGCACTGTCCCACCACGGATCTTCACCATGAACTTTTTTACGCAAAAACACAGGCGCTGCCTCTAGCCCTCTTTTATGTTTTTCAGTGCACTGGTCTGAAGGAAAAAATAAAATAAAATAATTAAAAAGAACCCAGGTTTTAGCTTTCCCAAGTCGTCCTCTCTAGCTGCAGTCCGTGGCGTTGCAGAAGTCTATCAGGTGCTTGGGTTTCTTGGAGGGCTCACAGCTTTCTTGGGGCAGCACGCCGCCGTCGGAGGAGACACATTTCAACAACCTCTTCTTGAAGCCTTTCCCACACGTCTTGGAGCAGGGGGACCAGTCCCCGAGCTGCCACTGCGGGCAGGGCACGTCGGCGCAGGGCCGCAGGTTGCTGGGCTTCAGCTCGCGGGCGCAGTCGGCGGCCGGCCGGCCCCGCGGGTCCCGGCACTCCACGGCGCGCCGCTGCCAGCCCGAGCCGCACGACTTGGAGCACTCGCCCCACTCCTCGATCACCCACTCCGAGGAGATGATCTCCCTGATGGCGTTGAAGGATTCTTTCTTCCTGCCCGCCGCCTTGTCGGCGCCGGGCTGCGCCGCCTTCTTCACGAAGTAGGTGAACTTGATCTTGGGCTGCGGCAGGTCGCCCACCGTCAGCACCTGGATGGTGAGGGGCTCCTTCAGCGGGCTGAAGCTGCGGATGCGCTCCAGGGCGGCCGAGGAGCCGCTGTAGCGCAGCACGCTGCCCTTGTAGGTGATGTCCTGCTCCAGCGTGGACAGCGTGTAGTCGCCGTTGAGGACGTAGGTGCCGTCGGCGGCTTTGATGGCCAGGAAGCTGCCGTCGTGCCTCGCGCCCCGGTGGTTCCGCTGCTTCACCTCGATGTTGGTGGCCCCCGCCGGGATGGTGACCACGTCGTGGTAGCCGGGTCTGCCACGGGAGACAAGAGAAACACTGAGTCCTCCGCTCCTCCCTGCGAAGGGGGAAAAGCCTCCCAGCACAAGACTAAACCCTGCCTGAATGCAAGGCGTTTAGCTCGCTAATGGATGAATCCCGCCCACGAGGACAAGGTGAGGCAGCAGCCCTACACTCACTTGGCTCTCACGAGGGTGCCAGACACCTTCTTGCACGTGGAGCCGTTGCCCCCGCAGATGCCGCACTTGTCGAACTTCTTGTTGGAGCCGATGGTGCGGTCGCAGCCGGCCTTCACACACTGGCCCTGCACGCACACAGACGTGGAGTCGGGGCTGCACGGGGTGCCATCCACCACCTTGGGGACACAAGGAGCCTCGTTACAACACGCACAGCGCTCGGAAACTGCCCAACACCAAGTACTGACGGGGGGAAACCTGCAGCACCTGCTGCTTCTAGGGCTTTGGAAACTAAAAAAACCAGAGCATCCTACAGGTAGTTGGAGGTATGTGCTGCTACTTCATCTCACTTGCAAAAATGATGCCATGGTGAGAGGAGGAAACCATCTCAGTTTTCATTAATACCTCTCTCCAAAACACCTACTGCTTTACTGATCTCATTTAAAAAGTCCCATCGCTTTCTAGTCTCACTAGAAGGCAGCCATGTCCTCAAAACACACTGCCAGCATTGCTTTCAATGCTGTTCAGCACATCCTTTATTTCTAGGAGTGCTGTTCCACAAAAACCCTCTGTGTCATCACCCTGGTAGTTCCTGGCTCTCACCATCTGATGACAGCAAATTCAAGTAGCTATGCAAGATGAACATTTTTCCTCGTGTTTATTTTAAGCTGTCAGCATATTAGTAACCAGTATGAGAAAGCACCAATGTTCTGGCAAAGATCCCTCAGGGTTTTCCAAACCTATCTCAATGCAATCAGATTGGTGGAAAGAGAGGGAAGGAAATCAGGGTGGAGTGGGTAGAGGAGATGGAAAGATTGTGCCAAAACACTTAAAGCCTGTTTGCAATGATCCCACTGCACATGGAGGAATAATCCAGCTTATATATGAGACAGACAATTTCAGATTTCTACACTGCTCGACCCTTCACATAAAGAGAGAACATAGAAATCTGCCTTATGATCACCTGAAAGAGGTGCAGTTTTGAAATACCTTTGGCTGTAGAACAAAGAAGTATCCTGTTCCTTTGGCTCTGCAAACCAGCTTGCATCTGTCCTTTGGAGACACACCAGCAAACTTGGGTGTCCACTCCACCGCAGGTCCACTTCCAAAGGCAGACTTGGAAAACTCGTTGTGCTTTTCACACTGTTCCTCCCTGAACGTTTTGCCTGCAGGCAGAGAAAAGACAGGTGGGCGTGAGATCATCTCTGTCCATGCTCTTCCTCCACACCAATCCCGGGTGTCAAAAATGGGAAGAAATTACCGTTGTTGTCAGGGCAGTCCTCGATGTTACAGGACCTGTACTGCACCCGCTTCCCTTCGCAGTACTTGCCCCCGTTCCTGGGGACAGGGTTGTCACATTCCCTGAAGGAATACTGCACTCCCCCGCCGCAGCTCCGGGAGCACTCGCCCCACGCCCCCCAGGACCCCCAGCTCCCATGCACCGGCGTCTGGAACGACAACAGCAGCAGGACACAAGTTAATACACGAAAACCCATACAAAACCGCACCATAAAAGCCATCATCATGCTCGTTTTTACCCAAACTCGTTAAGAAACCTGCCCTAAGTTTGCTTATTAGCATTGAATCAACCCCTCCTAACAGACCCCTCCCACCGCAGCCTTCTCCACGCGGCTCCGAAACCCAAGCTGCGCCCATTTCTTTTTCACTACTTACATCATAATGCTTCTTCTCAGTCTTATTCACACACTTGCCATTCATGCACCACTTCCCTTCCCCGCAGCTGGTGCCGTCTGCCCAGGGGAAGTGTTTGGTTTGGCACACGAGCAGCCCTCCCGAGGTGCCGGTGCACCACAGCGTCGTGCACGTACTGGCTGCGTCGGGGCAGTGCTTGGACTCATCTCCAAACGTGAACTGGCACTGCCTGTTGGCATCGTACAGCGTGCCAGGCAAGTCCGAAGGGAGCTGGATGGGCCTGTGGGGCTTGTCCAACAAACACTCCCCTGAAAAGGTTGAAAGAAAAGGGAAAAAAAATAAGTCAAATGCTGCCGTGGGTTCAGTTTTAAAAGGGAACTGCATTTGCTTTGTAACAGAAGCCTTTGAGCCCATTTGTTCCACCATTTTTATAAAATAAGTCTCTTCTAAACTCACTGACAGCATGCAAAAGGTTAAGTCTGTGCTGAAGCAGAAAGCATTCTTAAAGAAAAAAAAAAAAAGCAAAGCACTAAAGCACAAGAGCTCAAACGCCATATGAATGGAAAGCTTAATAACCTTACCATGACCGTTATCCAAAAATGTTGTAATCATGTAGGCACTGCATGGAGACCAGGGCTGGCTGCGGTCCAGGTTGGAGAGCATGGATGCCATCATGTGGAAATCCCGGCTCATTCCATTGATGCCAGCACACTGCTTTGCATCGTCATGAGGCATGTTAAACACGTGGCCTTCGAGAAAAGGAGAAAAGCAAAGTCTGTGACTTTAGGAAGTAAGTCTGTCCTACACATTACCAACAGTATTTTAAATATTGCTCTAGAGCTGCTCACAGCCTGGTCTGTAATTAATAACCCGAATCTGAACGCTCCCAGATTTCAAGCAGATGGCACTGGATCTTCTCTCCCTTTTTTTTTTTTTTTTTTTCCTGCAGGCACACACACAGCTCTTGCAGACAGTGCTGTGCAGGCTGAATTTGCTTTCCAGAGTCCAAGCCTGCTCCAAGACAGGGCTTTGCCTCCTCCCGACTGCTCCAGGGAGGTGCAGGCTGGGCTTTACGGCATCAAGCTGGCTTCAATTAATCCCAGGGAACGGCTTTGCAAAGTTTCAAGTACCTAATTCGTGGGCTGTTGTGAAGGCAGCCTGCAAACCATCGTCTTCTATGATAGAGCAACTGCGGTTTAGATCACAAACTGTTCCCACATCAGCCATCCCAAGAGTATCACATGTCTTGGCACCGCACAGGTCCTGTAAAAAAAGGCAGTTTCATTATTAATCAGATCAGAGACTTAACCTTGGCAAGAGCCATCCAGCCCTGGCAGTTTGCCTTTACTTATGGAAAGAGCATAAATATTCAGCACTTCAATGGGTATGATGGCAAAAATCTGTCTCTGGAACATAGGCGAGGGTTACACGTAGAAATGAAATGCATAATTTCCATCTGAAATCTGCTAAAAATATATGGGGCAGGAACAGAGTGCACAAACTGTGAGTTTACAAAGACAGTGCACAAACTGTGAGCTTCACCAGACATGGTGCAAACAGCAAAAAAAATGAATAAAAAGCAGCTCATTTAATTTTAATTAATCTGCTTCGTTGCAGCTGTGGTGACACACGACTGTCTGCGGACACTTTTTCGGAGGTCTCCTGGCAGAGGGGATGGGGAGCAGTGGGCGTGGGGCTGGATGTCACCTCGGTGTCCCTCACCTGCCTGGTGAAGAGGATGGCCGTGTCGTAGTGCTCGGCATGCCGGTCGCTGGGCGGGTTGTGCTGCTTCTGCCAGCTGCAGAAGTTCCTCAGAGTCAGGGCGGCGTTGGAGGAGATATCCGGGCCCTTGCGCTCCTCGTAAATGACCATGATCTTCACCACCACGAGGCTGATGGAGTTGCGGATGCTCGGGTGCTTGTACAGCTTGGCGGCCACGGAGAGCAGGGTCAGCAGGTAATGCTTCAGCCCGCTGCCGTGGAACTCGGCCATGGACTGGTCGGCCACCAGCATGGTCTCCACGTAGCGGGGGCTGGACACGAACCTCTTCTTCCTCCTGCTTCTCGTTTCTGCGTTAAAAAAAAGAGAGGGAGGAGGGCAAGCGCAGGTGAGCACGGTGAGACAGCGCCGTTTAGCAGCCCAAACCCACGGGACTCCCAAGATGCGCACCCAAGGTCTGCCCGATCCCCGCGCCCAGGTGGGCGCCACGGGCTGGGATGCGGGGCAAGCAGAGTCCGGGCATCCCCGCCAGAATCCCCCACCCCACCCTTGCCATCGCGGCATCCCCACGGTACCTGCGGGCTCGGCGGGCTCCGGCCCCTCCGCCCCGGCCCCCGCCTCGGCCACGGCGCAGCGGGCGGCGGAGGCGGCCCGCGGGGCTCCGCGGAGGCGCAGGAGGTGCGGCCCGTGGCGGTGCTCGGTGCCGGGCGCCGGCTGGATGAGGTACTGGCGGCCCCGCAGCGAGAAGGCGCCGCGCAGCCCCGCGCACAGGCTGAGCGCGGCCGCCGAGCCGGGGTCCCGGTTCACCGTGCCGGAGTAGAAGCAGCGGGAGAGGTCGTCCTCGGGCGGCGGCGGCGGCCCGCCCAGGTACTGCAGGGTGAAGTCCGGGGCCAGGAAGCTGCTGTCGGGCTCCAGCTCCAGCGTCAGGCGCTCCCCGAAGGCCTCCAGGCGGAAGCGCTCGCGGGCGCCGGGCGCGCCCAGGCGCCGCGGCAGCACCAGCGCCCTGCGCTCGGCGCTGCACAGCCCCAGCAGCGCCGCCAGCACCGGCGCCAGCGCCGGCAGCCGCCCCCCGCTCCTCATCGCTCGGCGCAGCCCTTCTCCTCTCTTTATTTCACTTTATACGGGGACGGATATGGAAGATGTGGGGTTTTTTTGCTTTCAGGTTTTGGGGGGTGTCTGAGCCTTTCTGCCGGCGGAGCACCGCGCGGTCACTGCAGAGGCGGCGTCGGCTTCCCCATGGCCGGGGCGCGGCGGCGATGCCGGGGAGCGCGGCTGTGCGAGGGCAGCGCTGCCCCTCGCTCCGTCCCTCTGTCTTCTGTCCTGCTCTTGCTGCCGCTTCTCGTCCTCCTCCTCCTCCTCAGCCTTCCCCGGCTGCAGCAGCGGCGGGCGGGGAGGACGCTCCGGCGAGTCTCCGGCAGCCCCGGGACGGTCCCGCCTGCACTTCCAGGGCGCCCAGGAGCCCTCCCGTCCTTTGCGGAGCGGAGCCCGTCCGCCTCCGCCGTGCGGGGTGAGTGCGGGAGCGGGGCTCGCCGCCGCCCTTTATGGGGTCCGGCCGTGCCGCCCCCAGCCCGGCGCTGCCGCCGCTGAGATCACTGCGTGCGTAACGCGCCCGCGGGCGGCCCCCGCCGCGCCGCCCTCCCGCCGCCCCCGACGGGGCGGGACGGCAGAGCAGCGGCCCGGGGTCGGCCCCCGGCTGCCGCGGCGGGCTGGGCTGAGCCCCTTCGCTGCCCCCGGGGGTGCTTTGTGCCCGGCTCCCGGCGCTGCGCCCCGCGGGGAGTCTCCCGTGGGAGCGCCTGGATGCGCTGCGGGTTCTTCCCCCGCCCCGCGGGGCTCGGGGAGCGGCAGGTGGACGGGCCGAAGCTCCTGGGGCGGGGGAGGGAGGGGGCACTTCCCTGCTCGCCTTCGTGGCTTTTCCTTCTATTTTTCTTACCTTTTTTTTTTTTCCCTTTAATTTTTTCAATTCCACCCCCCCCTCCACCCCTTCCCCCTTTCCAAAGCAATTCCTGCCCTTTCTCGGCCCTAATAGCAGTCGGTCATGCACCTGTACTTCTGAGAAATGGTTCCTTTCCAATCACTTAAACAGGCGTTTACGTAGGTGCAGCCAATATTTTGCTTTGAAGCCATAACCCAAGCATGGTGGTGCTGCTAATCCCCTTAATTCTTTATGTGCACAGCTCCAGCTTTCTGCTTGTGGAGGCCTTTTTAGAGGAGCAGGGCAAAGAAGTGGTGAGTAAATGTGTGAATAAAAACAGAATGTGTGTACCTGTTGGTGACAACTCCTGGGCTTGCCAATTAAACAAAGATGCTTGTGTGTCTGTCAACACATCATTTAATACAAGCATGAAACTCCGGGGCTGAAAACAGAAGGAGCAAAACCTTGGGATAGGGCGAATGTTTCTAAAACTTCATGCATCCACTGTTTTCTTGGGATGGAGTGTCCCATTTATGCCACTAAATCTAATAACCCTGAGGCTTTTCTTCCTAATTTAAACCATGTCAGACAAACTTGGAACCACATGTGTGTGTCAATAGCGCAGTCTGACTGCCTGCTAAGTTCTGACAAGACATCCATTTCCCATGGCATCCTGTAAATCTCGCAAGTTTAGAATTGCACATTGTTTGAAGTTGTTCAAAGAAACATAGAAAAAGATGAACCCAATTTCCCAGCTACTTGCTCAACAAAAGTGCCCTTGTCCCACAGAGTGATGAGCAAAATCAGAAGTAGGCCTCAAATGTGGAATTTTCTTTGGGACACAGCAGGAAATGCTGGATTGACTTCCAGAGGCTGTGACTGCTGCCTGTTAATACATCAGCAGCAGAAAAATCCTTTCAGTTACCACTAATTTTTCACTTGAGGTGGAAATGTGTGTCAGTCTCTACCCTTACCTTTGAGATCTGTGTGTGCCCAGCTCTGCTCTGCTTTTTCTGGGATAGAACACAACGAAGGTACCATTCATTCATGCTATTAATTAATTCGGTGTTGCACGTGATACCTAATTTAGTTCCCTAAATTACCAGTTTAAAAGCCTGGAAATAGGAACGTGGAATTGAAAGGAAAGCATCTTCATAATTTATTTTTGAACTTGCATTGGTTCAAGGTAGGGACTTTTGCAAATATATGAAATAAAAATATGAAAATCGCCTTGTCTGTCAGTGTAATCAGTGTCATTTAGAGATCAGAAGGGATCAGAGCCAGGCCACCAAAGGTGTGTCCACCCAGCTGCCAGATGCACCTTTGGTTTTGCTGCTGTTTTTCGATGCTAATTCTCTGATTTGAAAAGATCCTGACCACCTTAAAACAGCTTTTTCAGGCTGAAAACTCTTTTCCATATTCCACCAGGTGGCACTCGCCTATAAAAAATTGTTGTGGGAGAGTTTCATGGTTCATCTCCCAGATTTCCTGGTGGAAAACCATTATATTTTAGCAAGGAGCTTTACATTTCCCTGATTAGGACAGAAATTTTCCTGGCCTTTATGTAGCATCCTGGGAAGTGTTTTAGCAAAGAACTCAACTGTTCTGTTCCACTACCTGAACACAAATCACGTTGGGAAGGAACTTTTACAACAGGTGTGCTGCCTGTCACACCTGGATCCCCACCTGGATCATCTGCTTGAATTGCTTCCTACGAACAACCTCTGTGAGTTTAGCTGGATTATTCAGGGCACTGAAACGTCTGTATATGTGTTTTTAATCTATATCATACCAAATCTGTGCCAGCTCCAATCACAGTTTGTGTGAATCAAGACTTAGAAAGAAACACACTGACCTTTCTCAGGATTTCATCTAGAAAAAGACCCAGAAAAGGCATAAAATTGGTCCTTTAAAAGCAATTTCTAGTGCTTGGAGGAAGAAACTAAATCCTGTCAGGAGTACAAGACAGCGTAATGCAAATTAAGCCACCAGATAGCGCCACCACATCAGCGTTTTTGGTCTGCAAGAACAGATTTCGTGGCTCAGACCCAAGTGCTGTCGGTCCCTGAGCGGGATTAACAATGCTGAAGCTTTAATTTCTTCGACACTGTTTGCAAGAATGGCTGCTTCCAGAGTTTAAAAAAAAAAAAAAAGTCACCACAAGCAGCCACTGCAACTTTAATTGTTTCAATGCTGCAGAATGATTGCTTCTTTCTTTCAAAAATTGTTATAATTTAAGGAATTAAATTAGAATTAAAACAGCAGATGGCACATTAGGCCCATTGAATAAAAGACCTGATGCTGTTGAAAAAGTCCTCTGGAAAACACTTCCAAGATTATTTCTAGAGATTGTTTCTCTATGATGCCTTTGTATTACATGTGATTAATTGATATATTTCCATTGATTGTTCATTTTGAGGTCATTAACCATTGGGCTTTTTTTAGTAGGATAAGAGGGTTAAGAGAGAAAACCTCTAGTTTTCCCTGTTTTGATAATCAGCAGAAATGGCAAAAAGCAAAACAATATCCATCATCACTTCATTGAGAAGTACACAGTATTATTTTCGAGGAGAATCGTAGGATTTAACATGGTGATGTGTTTCTCTGTAATTTCTGCTTTTACATTACTGATTATCAAAGTTGCTTTCAAAAAAATAGATGCAGAAATTTGGCCTCCAAATTTTATTGCTAAATAGCCCATGGAGGCCTGTGTGCACTCAAAATGATCTGCTCACAATTCTTTCTACTTTTCCTTTCTAAACTTCTATCAAAATGGGATTCAGCAGGAGCTTGGACTGACACTTCTGGCTGTGTGAGTCAAATATTTTGCTATTTAACAAGAAGGAGGTTTGCATGAAAATGTGAATTTAGACCTGTCCCTAGTCTGTGTAAATCCACAATAACTGATCTAAAAGACTGTTGAGGTCTGACTTTGTGTCTCACTTTCTGGTAGTAGAAGTATTCCCACTGAAGAATTTGCACCACCATCTAAATTTCTTGTGAACAGCTGACCTAAATCTGAATTTTCATGGTCAAAACAACTGCCAGGGATCAAATAAAAGCAATCAGGCGAAACAAAATGGTGCATTATGGCATGGCTGCTTTAAAAGTGTTAAAAGAAGTTAAATATAGCTTTAATAATGGCTCCAAAGCCCCATGGCAAATGGCAAGGGGCACATTCATAGTGCCCTGAGCTCCACTGACATTTTGAAATTTTTATCACAGTGGGATTTCAACAGATCCCTCAGTTTCTCCCGTGGACAGAGGATTTCACAAGCGCTGCAAGATATGATACAGTTTCCATGGAATTCCTCCTAATGAAAACTCATTCTGGCCCCTATTAATAATTTTTTACCTTTGAGATTTCTGTGTGTGATGTCACACTCATTCCAAAGCCACTGTCCAGTAAGATTTCCATTTCCATTTCTGGTCATTCTTTCTGACGAGAGCCCATATAATGCTCTGATACACCTTAAAAAAAAGTGTCAAGAAATTTGAACATTAGCAGCTAACATTTTCAGTGAAGTTTAGGATCAGTTCCCTCACTCTGGCTCATCCCCTCTTCCCCCACCCTTCCTCTCCGTTACACTGGATAATCAAAAGTTGATTGGCAGTGAGTGTATTTTAAAAAGGGCACAAACCTTGAAGGAAAGTGATTAACCACTCTCCACTTTCCAAACAATTTATATATGTGCTTAGACTCATTTAATCCATGCTTTGCTAAAAGCTTGGATGGGCTTTCCTCTTGGTTTGTAGGGATGGGGCTAAAATGAACAACTCATTGCCAGAAATGTGTATCTCCTCAAATCCCCTAGAGAGGCTTATCCTTCTTTAGCAGGTAAAACCCTGAGGCACAAAGAGATTTAGCAATTTCTTAGCAATAAGACAAAATACCTTTGTTATATCAATGCAGACTTTTGCAGAACCTGTAGCTCTGCCATAATCTTCAGGATGGGGCTCATGATGTTGCTGATCTTGCTTTTGGCAGTCTTATGCACATTTTGAACAGGATGGGATGGTTCCTTCTTGGTTTTTGTCTGCTTTCAATTCCCCTTGTTTCCTAATGTTAGGCTCTAATTTCAGATTGCTTTTTGCTTTTCTTTCAATGTTGAAAGCTTCTGAGCCTGTCCTTCCCCAGGTGAAACTAGCACAGGGATGAAGTGAATCTTTGTCATCATGTAGAAGGGCATGTAAGTCAGTAAGACTTGTTTAGGTCTCTTGGGATGGAACAAACTCCAAAAAGGTCTCCTTAAATCCTGGATCCTAAAGCCACATCATTTCTCCATGTCAACACTGACACGCTGTTTTAATCAGGTCAGCTGAACTGAAGGCAAGACATCATCACATAATTTGTCTTGTACATTGGGATGCTTAATATTTCCATTTTATCAATGAAATGAGAGAAATACAAGGTTGTAACAGTGATTTTGGGCAAAGAACTGCAGGGTGCCATGGTGGGTTGGGTGTCAGCTGATCCCTCATTCCTCCTCAGCAGAACAGGAGGATGAAAATAAAATAGAAAAGCTGGGGAATGGAGATAAAGGCAGGGAGCTCGATTACCAGTTACTGTCATAAGCAAAGCAGAGTTAACTTGGGGAAAGTTAATTTAATTTATGGCCAGTTAGAGTGGGCTGCTGAGAAGCAAAGACAAGATCTTGCCTGCTTGCCTTACTTTTTCCCCCCCTTAATTCCTGACTGCTCTGCCTTGCTCTCCAGTGGTGCAGGGGGATGGGGAATGGAAGGCTGTGCTAAGGCCAGGACAGCTCCTCTCTCATACTGTATGATTGGCAAGCCATGCCAAAATCTGCCACAAGGAGCTGCCACAATCGATCAAGCAGTTTCCATCAGGTTTGAGTTGATGCTCTGCCCCTTCTTGGCCGTCCCTCACCGGCACATCCCCAGGGAGGTGTGTGAGCTGAGGAAGCCTCTGGCTGCCAGGTGGGTGCTGTGGGCAGAGGAGCTCAGAGTGGCAGCCGGAGCCTCCCTTTGCTGCTCCTTCCCGTTTTGGAAGGTTTGACCTCTGTGTCTGTCTCAGTTCCCTGCAGGAGCCTGGCTGTGTCCCCCTGGCTGAGCTCAGGGAGTCCCTGTGGAACAAAACCTCTCTCGCACAACTGCAATTCCCGCTGTTAATACCTCCCCACCGGGAGCAGCCCCTGTGCAGCAATGGGACACGCGGCTGGGACACAAAATGGGAACAAAGGGGACTCGGCAGACACGTCGGTCCCATTCCTGGGAATATTTATAGTCAGGCTTAACTCCCAGCATCGTGCTAACCCCTCACAGGACCGAAAGCTTCATAAAAACTTGGCTGAAATGCTCTGTTTACAAATGGTATCGAGAGGAAGCATGTGCAGTGTCTTCTACAAGAAATGAACATTTTCAAACAAAACACCCATCCATCCCCCATGTCAGTTTATCCCACAGACACAGCAGGAAATAAACAGACAGTAGTAAACCAAGGCAAACCAAATTCCTATTTTCACTCTTGTTGCTCTTGGGGCTTCTGAAAGAAACATTGTTACTGAGTAAGACCAAAGATCAAAAAGTTGGTTGACAAAACGTGTGACTTCCATTCGGCATCACTCAATTTCTCCTCTTGCTTTGATATGCAAACCCTTATGCAAAGCCTTTGCTGTCATGGGCTTAAGAAGAAAGGAAAGGGGTAAAATAGGCATGGGGAAAGCTTTTCCCAGTATGATTCCATCTAAGTTTTAATTCCAAATAGATTTAGGTATGCTGTTAAAATATTGCAGGCAGAAGGATGCATCATTGCTTCACATGGGATATTTTTATCAGAATAATTAATTTAACTGACCATAGGATGGAGACATGACTGGAAGGTGGGCATCATATCCACTGCCCTCTCCTGCTGGGAAAGAAGCCTGGCTCTGGTGCCCAGTTTGGTCCGTGGGGAACACAGCTGAGGCAACCCCAAATTCTTTGGGTTGCAGCTGGCTCTGGCTGCCTCAGCTGCACGCTGGGCAGAGGGACATCCATGTGTCCCTTGGGAAATGCAAGTGAGGGAAGAGGACACAGAGCCCTTTCTGTGGCTGATCTGGGCAGGGTTGAAGTCATGTGGCTGCTGATGGGCTGATCCTCAGGGCTGCACCAGCAGGAGCAGGGCTGGTCCCCATTAAGTGTGGGATTTAACAAGGGATATGGACTGGAGGAGACCCCCTGGACTTCTGAAGGTGACATTCCAATTTTTCCAATAACCATCTGCTTGTATGTTCTGTGTCTTCAAAGCCATCTAGGGAAGCCCCTTCCCTGAGACCTCCAAGGTCCCAGAGTGGATCAGCACAATTTCCAAGCTTCCCTCACCCACTTTTGCTTTCTTGATTATTTAAAAATCTCAGAAGCTGTTGCTCAATACCATGTATGAGCTGAGTGTGGTATAAAAATCCCAGCTCCAGTGCAAATATGCACAGCTGTCATATAGAGCACGCTTTTTAAAAGCAAAGCATCATCAGGTATTTTAGCAAACAGGTAAAAATTTTCCACTTTCTAAAAACATACATTTATATAATCCTAGTGATGCCAGCTGAGCTGGCTTTGCTTTATATGGTAAATACACCAGCTAAAATAGGTTGTGCAAAGAAATTGCTAATAAGGCAGAAAAGTGAGCCCAAATTTAACTGAGAGGGCCCTGCCAGCTTTGCAATTTGGATTTCAAAGCTCTCCAAGAAAAATATTCTCTTTTTACCTCCTCAAAAAGATCCAAACTCAAACATGGTGCCGGAAACAAATTGAAAAGCTATAAACACTCCAGCTATGACATCAGGCACTCAGAAACTGCAAGAAGTGACAACATTAACTCGTGATTTTTGCTTCAGGGAGGGCACATGTGTAGATGTGTTTTCCAGCAGGAGGGATGGAGAAATTGAATTTGCTGAATTTCAGGGCTGAATTACGTGTATCTCCCACCTACCCCAGCAGAGGAAAGGATGCTCTGGTGAAGGAAGCAGCTTCCAGACCCATGTCCCTAAAATGCTGCAAACCATCCGTGCATAAACTCCCTGCCTGAGCTTGCTTCAACATCCAAACAAATTTGCGAGCAGTTTTGATTATCCAAGAGTAGGGGAATGCAAACCTTCTGACACTTCCAGAAAGCCTCCAACAAGCACTTGGAGCAGGAAGCAGTGCCTGGGGAACATTACCACACAGAGATAAGTTTAATTACAGACATCAGCATTTTGCTGGAGAGGCTGCCTCGTCCAAAATTTTGCTCTGTATGTCGTTTTGACCCTCACAGATAGCACAAAAAGGATCAGCTGGTGTTCTAGACTCCAGGGCCAAGTGCTGTAAATAAATGCTGCTCCACACATGAGTAATTCCTTTGGCTCTGTCTTTGCTGCCTCAGGGGCAGGGAACACAGGACAAACCCTGATCTGCTCTTTGTGCTGCTGAGGGGCACCAAAGCCCAGCTGCCTCCCAAGCCCTGTGCTCTCCCTGCCAGGTGAAATTAGGATTTGCTGTGGAAGTGTCTCATTTGTCCAGGAGCTGGGGTAGGAAGCCCTCTCATCCCCTTAAGGCAGAAGGAAAGCAATACCTACTTCAGTACACTCAATTTCTTCTTGCCTAAGGTGGTATTAGTTGACCACCAGCCTTTTCAAAGGCACATTGTAATCTAATCCTATTTAAAAGCCTGTGAAAACCATTGGTTAATGACAAGACTTTGTAATTATCACGTACCAGGTACCAATATGAGAGCAATATTTTATCTACACTTTTAATTCTTGCGTTGTCAGAGCAGGTGTTAAGTTAGAGTTTGGAATGATTGGGTTTTGTCTGGTTTTGACATAGATCTACTTTTAGGGCTAGCAAGGAATATTGAATAAAGACAGAAGTTAAACTATTAAATTAGTGAGTTTGTCGATCACAGGTTGGGAGGCAGGAGAAGGAAATTTGGTGCTATAGGGTGTGACTGAATACATAGATAATTATCTTATAAAACAGCATGAACATTGGCCAAAGCTGGAAAAAAAACAGTGTTTCTAAATAGGAAAATATTTTGCTGCTGGGGATTTGGGGATTTGTGTGCTAAGAAAGGGCTGGAGGGGCTGGTTCTTTATGCAGCATGGAAACACTCTCAGCAATTCCTGCTCCCATTGTGTTTTTGTCATCCCCACACTCTCTAGAAACAAGTAACACGTGGCTTCCTAGGCACAGAAATGGTGGCAAATCTATAATTGCTTTGATTAAGCTGTTCTGTAGTATTAGGACCACCCAAAAGATGGCACTAAACAACCTTTAGTCCTGCTCACAGGCACCCACACACACAAAATTTGCTAATAATACTCAGAAATAGCTCACTAGCTTAATTCTGTAATTTTGTGTGCAAAAGTAGGAATCATTTTAGATAATTCTATGTTAGACCAACAGGAAAATCGGGGAGACTTTTATTTGCACTGCAAATATGACTTTCCTAGGCCCACATGAAAGCATTCGTGTTTTTGTAAACATGACAATGTGACATTTGGTGAGCTGTGAAAATGGGTTAAAATTACCCAGGAGTTAGGAACTGCACTTAAAATATTTGTTTCTTTAGAAGCTGTACATTGACCTTTATAAATCTGTGGTTATTGGGCCCAAGGTATTTTTATTTATGTGGGTGCAATGTGGAGCCATCCCACCAAAGCCCATTGAGCTACATGGAATGACAAGTGTTAGCAAGGGGCTGGCTGTCACTACCTTTTTTAATGAGTAGGGCTGCTTATTTCGATTTTTCAATTAGCTTATTTTCTGCAAAAGGAAGAACAAGACATGTTTTTGCTAGTCACTTTTCATTTTATGATGTAATAGTTGAAGGAGGAAAAAAACCACTCCTTTCATATTTATAACCTCTAAAAACTCAGAAGTGGCCTCTAATTTATACCAAACCATAAAGATGAGAGTGTTCACAGAAAATGCTAGAGGAGGAATCCTCACATCCTGTGGGAGTAATTTTCTACAATTACTTCAGTTTCGTGATTTTAATCAAATACATGTTAATAATAAACGATACAAATGAAAGAACACTGAGCACCACCTTTGCTTGGAGCAGAAATCATTTGGGTAGCAAAAGAAGTTGAGAGATCCAACACCTTCCACAAATATTTGACTCCCCTTTTTATGAGGCTCCTCTTTTGAATGTGGTTGCCTGTAAAACTACAGCTAAAGTAGGAGGATGAAAAGAAGCTTCCCAGGAACCAGACACAAAAATTTGCACCAGTTGCTCCAAAGCTTGTCCCCTCCATGAGTTCAGTAGTTCACTCACTTCTGCCTTTCTTACTGCCTAACTCTTTGGTTATAATCATAATAAGAAGCTTGGATGTTGGGATTTTCTTCAGGGAACGAGCTGGAGCACATTCAAGAGAAATGGGTGCCACCTGCAGAAAAACTGCACAGACATGAAAGCAAGCAGCTGGCTCGATTACATTTATTCAGCATGGAGTAAAGAAGGCAAACGAGGAGAGACAGTGGAAGTACACACACAGCAAATGGTGAAGGGCTGGCTTCCCTTTGTGCTGGTAGCACAGCAACAAGAGTTCCTCATCAAAAGATTCTGCACAATGCAGAGGAGTCAAACCTCTGTGTATTTCATGGCCACATTGTGGATCTCACACTCCCAGCTCCTTGAAGCTAAAGGCTTGCCAGTTTTGGATGTGCAATAGGGATACTGAGTTCTAATAACCACTGCAAATATATAATTCAATAACTGACTCTAAAAGCTCCATAGTTACAATTTTGATGCTGTGTATCAAGGCCAAGTGAAGCAAATACCTGCACATCTCTCCAAGGCCTTCCTAATTTGATTTTAAACAACTTCATATTTTAATTTTAAAAAAATAATCTGAAAATAAGTCGCAGCATAAAAATTAGATCACTCCGCAGGAATATATTTTGGGCAGGGGTAGGTGAGCAAAGCATTTTTCTGACAATTATAGCAACCTTCACATTCTGAGGGGATTTGAATGCACTGCAGATATTTTCTATAGCAGAGAGGAGGTACAGTTTCTTGCTTTGGGCTTGAAGATAACTTTGCAGTGAAGTAAGAGCTGGAGGATGTCAAGGGGAGGGATGATAGGGAGGGAGAGAGGCTGAATTGGAACATTACTAATTCTCACAATGGTAGCTCAGTGAAAAAAAATGCTGCAGAACAAACCTGCCTTCATCCAGTCAATTTTTGGAAAGAATTATGGCCATTTGGAACTGAGTTCTTACTTGAAAACTCTTTGGAAACAGGATACTGCTCCCAAGTACTTTGAGCCCTTTGAGACCTGGAATGAGATTCATCTCACTCAGCCTCAGACATCTGCATTGTGGCTGTCTGCATCTGAACCCCGTGTCCCTTTGTCACTGGAAAGGAACACACATTTGGAATGTGCAGTCCAGATTACCCACTACAGACATCCAGTGCAGGCTGAAAAGAAGAGCACGAGTGAAGTGTCCATTCTCTCCCTGCTGAATCCCAAAGGCACCTATAAACACTGTTCAGGGGCACATCCAAAAGTCCTGGGAGAAATCCCATCCCCAGTGTCAAAATATTTTTTTTTACATTCTTGAAAGTCTATTAAACAGTTGCAACAATTTTATATATTTAGGCTTGAAAAAATAAATAAGTAAGAGGAGCAGTGTAAATGCAGCCTTGGCAGACAGTGTGCCACCGGAATAAATTATGACAGCAGTATTTTTTTACAGATCTACTCCCAGAAAAGTCAGACATTGTTCTATAATGCAGCCTGTAGAGCAGTCTTAGCCCAGGGATGGATTTGTCTGGTCAAAGCGAGATGCATTTTCCATCTATAAGGACCTAGACCACTGGGGAGAAGCAAGAGCCTGTGGGGCACTGTTCATCTGATCCTCAGGTCAGGGGCAAAAGCCACAAGCACTGTACCCCTTAGGTGCCTGCTTTTCAGTCCTGTTTGATATCTTCAGTCCTGTTTAATCTCTTTATTGATGACCTGGATGAGGGGATCGAGTGCAGCTTCACTCAGTTGCAGAAGAAACAAACCTGGGCAGTTCTGGGCCCCGCATTGCAAGGACATGGAGGGCCTGGAGCGTGTCCAGGGAAAGGAATGGAGCTGGGAAGGATCTGGAGCACCAGGAGGGGCTGAGGGAGCTGGAAAGGGGCTCAGCCTGGAGCCAAGGAGGCTCGGGGGGACCTTGTGGCTCTGCACAACTCCCTGACAGGAGGGGACAGCCAGAGGGGTCGGGCTCTGCTCCAGGGAACAGGGACAGGAGGAGAGGGAACAGCCTCAGGCTGGGCCAGGTTGGACACCAGCAGGAATTTCCCCATGGAACGGGAGCTCAGGTCTTGGCAGGGGCTGCCCAGGGAGGTGACCAAGGAAGGCCTGGAGGTGGCACTCAGTGCTCCGGGCTGAGGACAAGGTGGGGATTGGGCACAGCTTGGACTCAATGGCCTTGGAGGTCTTTTCCAGCCTCTGTGATTCTGGGATTCTCTGTCAATTAGCAAAGGTACCTGGCTTGACTAATTAAAGGTTCTGTAGGCAGGGCCAGTGCTCCTGTCTGCAGTGTGGAGCTGCTTCTGTGGATGCAGCTGCAAGAGGTGGCTGGAATGAAAAAATAGCTGTGAATGTAAACCTGATGCTGAAAGCAGCTGTAAAAAATCCTGGTAACAGAGGAACAGTTGTTTTATATCACTATTTTGGAGCCTAGGAGCCCACGGTGCATTCCTGGCTGTGGTTCTGCTCACTGTGTGACTTAAACCAGGATAATTATGACTTTTATGTCTTCCAGTTGCTTCAGCAGGGAATCAGGGGGAAGGATATCTTCTGGTGCCTATTTGTCACCACTTCATTTGACCTGTGCAACCCTAGACAAATTCTGAAAGCTTGCAGCTCAACTTCACAGTTAAAGGGAACTTGGGGATATTTGATTAGGATTAGGTTTGGAATGGCAGCACTATCTTTTAGCTAGGCTAGGCCTGGATCAACCCAGCATAACTTACTTGGGAGAAAATCCAAGCAATGAATTAATCAGTCAATCCTTGGAAATGCAAACATCAATTTCTTTCATGGCATCATATGTATGAGCTTTGCCTTCTCATTTCTTTTGGTTCTCCTGTTGCTGCAATGCATTGCTGAACCTGGAAGTAAAGCTGATAATATTGACCTCAAATTTTAGCTTGGATCTGTGTCTCTGCTGTTGCTTTCCCCTCTATTTCCCATGATTTCCAGCTTGTGTCCTGTATGTGTGTTTGGGTGCCCACACTGTGCTTCTGCCATTTGTTTGCAAAACACTGCATCAGCTGAAGCTACTGTGGTGGAAATCATTAATGACCCCGATGCGTGCAATGCCTAATTAGACCTGGAACTCATGCCTTATCTTCTCACAGGCAGCCAAAAATCAAGTCCCCAGTGGACTTGAATCATGGTGGTTGCGGTGCATTTTGAGAAAACTTCCAAATTCAGTCCATATTACAGAGTTCCTGCTTTACCATCCACTTCTCATTCTTGATTCCCTCCATTTTTTGACATTCTTGTAGATTTAAATTGCTTTGCTGCACAAGGGCTTGAAAGAACAGCACATGGAGCTGTTTGCTCCAGTGCTTTGTTACAATGTTTTCCCATAATAAGAGGGCATGAAAACATCCAGCTATCTGCTGGAAAATGTACTAATTGTTTTCTGAGTGGTGAAAGGTCACAGCCAACAAAGCAAGGGAAAGACAAGCAAGATCCATACAGCTCTGCATTGGAATCACACCTAGGGAGGGAAAATAATGGTTACTAATACAGCCTATAAAAGCAATTGTAAAGCTTTTCTAAAACTGTTGTCAAACACAAAATTTAAGCCTTATTTTGTGTCAAAACCAGGAAGAACTGCCCACAGAAACAATTATGGGACTAGCAAAGAATAGGAACGTTTTATTTTCAAATTCATACAGCAAACTTTGATCATCATGCAGGAAATACCCCAGACTTGAGAAATCCTGCCACTAACCTCGAAGGTAGAATAAAACTAAGGGAAAAGGGGAAATAACTCACCAATTTTTAAATTAGTATTATGCCAAGACTTTTAAGAGTTTGAATTCCAAATGTGTTCTAAGAAAGGAAAACATTTTCTTTCATCGAACAGCGCTGGGGGTTTGCTACCCTTTTCTCCCCCTCAACCCTCCCTGAGAGGTGTTCTTATTTCTTGTCTCTTGCATGTATGTGAAAAATACAAAGTCATTTGTAAGGAGTCCACTTAATTCCTCATTCTTAGCTCACATTCGTTACACATTTTGTTTGGCAGAAGGGAAGGGAAGAATGTGCTCCAGCCAGGGAATGCTGCTGTCCACTGAAAAATGTGTTTGGATGGAGGAGTTCTTTTTCATGGATGGATTGTGGCTTTTGGCAGCAGAGGTGGCAGGAAGCAGTTGCCATAACTACTATACCGTTAAAACAAAAAAAAAAAAGAGGCTTTATGTAAAGAGCCATTTTTGAAATGATGGTTTTACTACCAATCCTGGTAGAATCCATCAGTTCAGTCTGATGGGTGGCAGGATCCTGAATGTGGTCTCCTGAGTGTATGCTCAGGATATGCTTTTAGGGCTAAATTCAGGCTTTGGCTTGTAAGGTACATAGAAGAGGAAAATACACAGACAGCCAGAGAGCTGAACATAATCTGCCTTGCGTGGGATTTCAGGTTTTGGCTGGAGCTGCACTCTGGTTTAATAGCAGAGTAAAAAAAGTTTTTCAAAAGCTTTAAGGATGGGATTTACAAATTCGCTGGAATGATTTAGAAATAAAAGTTACATTTTAGGTGTAAATCTAATTGTAGACATAATTTAGTATTAATCTCTATGGAAGTGATGGATACTACCCAGATAAAAAGCCCAGATCTAGTTGATAAACACTGCAAACAACTGGAGTGGAACCCAGGCATGGTTTATACTGGGTCAAACCCAGCTGAAGGCTTTTCATCCTCAGCATTACACCACATATTATTGTCACTGGCAAATTACTCTGGCACTATTTGCGTGCTGTTGGAATCCAAAAACATTTCACACTGCTAAAATAACCTGTCTGTTGCCATATAGACACCAATGTAGTTTTTGTGGTCCTCCAGCTACTTTCCTGCAGCGCTTTGAGCTGTGTCCAAAATGATTTACTCACAGGACCAAGTCAGGTGAATTGGCTTCACACCCCTGCTCACGGACTGGCTCCCAGGCAGGATTTATCCCTTCATCCTCACAAATTTCTGGTGTCAGCACCTACATCATCCCTCAAGGAGCCTTTGCAACCCACGGTCATGATGCACCTCCAGCAGGGACCCTCACCCTGGTCCCAGACTTCTTCTTTTAACCAAGAGCCCTTGGGGTTAATCTTGTTGATCAAGCTGATGCCTAAATCCCTCTGAGGTGTATCCTCCTGGCCTGAGCAGGTGTACAAAGTTCTATTTTTCCCTGCTAACCCTTTGCTCT
Source organism: Acridotheres tristis (assembly GCA_037013685.1). Taxonomy (NCBI): domain Eukaryota; kingdom Metazoa; phylum Chordata; class Aves; order Passeriformes; family Sturnidae; genus Acridotheres; species Acridotheres tristis. Next base: position 1,424,918 of record CM072884.1, read on the forward strand.
GAAAGCCAACGTTACCCTCAGAGGTACATCAGGAGTGACTGACTCACTCCCACCTCTTCATGATCTGTAATGTATATAGCAGCTACCATTGCTTCCATGCAGGAGTAGGAGCCTCCTGGAATATCTAATTAAATAAATCAACTAGGCTTTAAAAAGGTGTAAAATGTTAGACCCATGTGGGATGCAGCCGGCAGTTTTTTGGTAACAATATCCAAGTTCTCACAAAAAATGGGCTATGAGTTCTCCAGCTACTGCTTTTAATGGTAATCCATAGTTATCCTTTTGGAATCAATTTTTTATTCCCTTATATTTATCTGTTAATTTTAACCTTCTATGAAATGATCCTAAACCATCTGGGCTCCCTTCTTAGTTAATTCTCCCTCCTAGCTATATCTAATTGAAGATTATTTTTTTCCTCTATCGCTGCTCTATTCTCTTATTTTAGCTGTTCTGCTTTATATTTTAAAGCTTTGCCCAAGATACTGAGTTCTGTGAGATCTAAATTAACTCCCTGAGTTTTCCAAAGTTTTTGGATGCTGCCTGGTTATGGCTTACATCCAGATTCAAGAGAGAAGAGATAGAGTTCATAGATACTGCTCCTTCTTGGAGCTTTCCCCTTCTTTTTCTCTTTTGTAGTTGTAAATGAGAAGTAACTACACCTCCTTTCTTTTTTTTTCTGATGTGGTTTTTTTCCCTGATCTACTTGGTATTAGACATCCTCTTTTCCATATTTCTAGAAACCTGACCAGCACTGAAAGCAAACCAGGTGATGATTTAAATACACATTATGAATGCAGCCAAAGGAAATGGCTCTGGGGTAGAAGATGTGGGCTCTGGGGAAGAGGAGCCAGAGACTGAAGCCATACTGGGAAAGCCTTGAGCAGGCTGAGGCAGGCAGAGACTTTCTGGAGGCAAAGCTGTTCCACAGCAACATCACAAGTTGCCTTAGGTTCTGGCTTCATCTCTACCTGGTCTATTTTGGGGGAAAAAATAGCCAAAAATGCACAACTCATCCCAAGGTAGTAAATATGGAGAGGGAAGCAAAGCATCCTTTGGTTCTTTCTTCTGTCCTCTGAAGGAGAGGTTCTTCATACAGAATTCTTCAGAGTTTGATTTGATCCTGACAAAGGGGTGGTGTTGTGATGGAGCTTTTTTTATTCCCTGAGTGCATGGAGAGGCTGAGGTTTCCATAGGCAGGTCCTGCCACTTCCCTTCTCCCTTTGAAACCAAGCTGAGGAGCATTACAGCGCGCCTGTGCAGCCAAGTCTGCCTGTGTGTTTTGGCATCTGAATGCCAGACTGGTTGGTAATTTCCCCTTAAATCCTTTCATAGCTCAAATTCCTGTCGAAACAACCTCTATCTCTGGTTCTCCATACGGAGCCTGTCTCGGCTCTGCCGCCCGCATCACCCCTCACAATCAATACCATTGCATGTTGCTTTCTTTCCTCCGTGTGCAGCGTGTATTTAAAATGAAATATTGGCCCCAAACCCCCCTCTGGATGGCTGTCAGATCTTAGCATGCCACATAAATATCAGTGAGCAAACATTCCTGCAGCCCACACAGAATGCACCCAGCGCTGTTTGTTCTGGACAAAGCCCGGCCTAGCGCAGCGAGGCCTTCGGCAAAGGCCGCTTCCAACGGGCAGGGCCCGCCTCAAATCGACCACTTTAAAGTGCTCTCGGAAAGTTTCCAGAATAATTTTTGGTCCCCTTTAGTTACAGACCACCTTTACTAAGGTAACCAAGCCTGTTTGTTGGGCAGCTGCCATCTCAGCCCTTGCATGGGTGGCCTGCTGCCAGCTCTCAACTATTTCAAGATGTGAGCTCCCCGATGCTCTGGGGCACAACAGGACCGTCCTGGTGATGCCTGGAGAGGCTTACCTGCAACAGAGCTAGGCAGTGTTAAAGGAATTAAGTAGGTATTTATGAAAAAAAGCCTTCAAAGGATTCACCTTGGGCAGTACAAGAGCCTAACCATGGCTCCATCCAAGATGGGCCCAAGATAGACCTAAGATGGATGCCAGGTCACGAGTTTTCCCACTTTTATAAGTTTTGGTCCATTTACATATTGTGGTTAATTGCCCAATTACAGCTTCAGGTTATGCAGTCCTCCCAGACTGCTCTCCTCAATTTGCTGCTGTTGGCACTTTTTGGGCCTGAAGCTGTAATGGTGTCCTTGGTTCTCAGGCTGGAAAAGGATTGTTTTGTCTTACTGAGCTGTCAGAAGAACTTGCTAACACTCTATATGCAGTTCAGAGTTACACACACCAATGCAATGCAGAATTTGGAAAATATGAAAGCTAAAACTTAAGGAATCACTGGTGGTCACAGTGATGTTCCTCACCATGGCTTTACAGGGTCGCTTTCCAATGGGCCTCTCTGCTGCATTCCAGCTGCAATTTGCACTTCCCACCCCCCCAAATGTAGTTTAGGTGCACAAACATGCGTGTATGGCCCTTACATGGTTACTAGGACAGAATTCACATCTGCAACCCTCACCAGGCCTTTGATCATCAGCAAAATGTTCCATGGGCATAGGATGCATCCCATTGGGAGAGGGCACAGCACCTGCTACCCAGCAGCTTCAAGCTCAAAAGGAGTAAAGGCTCTTCACTCTTCTTTCTCTCACACCTACGTGTTCCAGAATTTCATCCAACTTCCTTGTCTCACTGTATTTCTTTAGCAACACTTGGAGCAGTCACTACGGTGGCAATGGCCAAAATAGTTGTTTTAATAAGCTCAGCCTTAGATTGCTACAACAAAGCCTTCTTGAGCAGCTGCTTAAGAAAATGTCTGTGACTTTTCACTTAGATGTGGGTTTTTTCCCCAGAATAATCAAGGGAAAGCAAAGAGACTGCCGCCTTGGCCCTCCGACCGTGGAAAATAATATTTTTTCCTTGGCTTTTGTTGAATTATTTTTCCCATGCACTTATTCTTCAACCCTGTCCTTGGGTCAGCTTAGAATGGCAAGTGGTCTAAGTATGATGGATTTATTGCTTTAAACTTCACAGAGTACTGGAGAATGAGGTAAGAACATAAGCAATGTGGAAAGACTTGTACATTTTTTAGTTTGATTACTAGATGTACTTGGAGGTTTCCAAAACTGATTTTTTTTTTTTCTTAAAAAACCCAATTGGTTTGGCTAGAATACTGAAATTGGATCAAATCCATCTTGCATCCCCACCTAAAAATAAGATTTGGGTCTATAAGCTGACAATCTTGGGAATAAAGATCTCCCTCCTCACATGTAATTACAGATAGTTTCTGAAGAGGTGAAATGTCACAGTATGATGAGATGGAAAATGCATTAAGAGAGAATGAGTTCATCTTCCTGATACAGAACAGTCCCTGCACGGTAATGGGATTATGGCAGCATTGGACATTTGGGAAAGTCTGTAATGCTGTGTCTGCTCCATTTGATTTGTACACCAATGGGTTTCCCTTGCCAGTAATGGCTTTCTCTGAGCTACTGCGAACTCTAAAGTGGGAAATGAAAACGGAATTGTGGGAAAACAGGACCTGCCATGATCACAGTGATACTGCAGCTTGTTAGGCAAAGCTGTGGAGGAGGCACTGATGTATCCCTGTGGTGATAACCATTTTGTAAAGAGCTTGGGCCCCTCTGTGGCTACTGACAGCTCTGTAAAGCTGCACTGCCATTGTTTAACAGCCTAGGAGGAAAAGCTGTTCCTAGGCATATATTAACTGTTTCTGTAAATGAAAACCGATTTCATTCCCAATTTGTAAAACACAAGAAAGCAAAACTTCCAAGTTAATAAAAGCCAAAATTCCAAATTCATAAAAATGACAGCAATCAATACATTAGAGACACACATGGGGTAAGATTTAGACAGGATGAGTTTGCTTTTACTTTTGGGCAGACTATCTTTTTGGAAAGCATCATTTTTGGGAACAAGAAAAACTCCCAAATCCCAGTGTTGTGGAATGTGAGAGGTAAATGAGAAATCAGCATGAAAAATGAATTATAAGGTTCTATTAGAAAATTAAGTCTTTGTAACAGTGCCTCTGAAGAGCCACACTTCAACTGGAGTATCTGCAGCCCTGTCTCCCCAAAAAATCTCTCACCTTTCTGTGCCACCATCTCAGCAAACAGAGTGCACCTACACCATCCCTTCTGGCAGGTCTTTATTGCTCTGAGATTGGCTTAGATGGGTCATTATGAATCTTATAACAAACACCACCTTCAGCACTATCCTGCTGTTTCACAACTCCCCAAAACACTCCAGAACTCCACCCCACCACAACTAAAACACAGTGTTCCCATCAAGAATATTTATGTCTTAAATTTATGTTCAAGATCTTTATGCTTATCTGCCTGCAGTGGGGCACAAAGAGCAAAGAGAAGCCCCCAAATATACCATATAAACAAATATTTTGGACCTATGATATAGTTTGTATTTATTACTTTTACTGAAATCACAGAGTCAAGTGTTTTAAGATTACAACTGGTAAATTATATATATGTAATAGTTTACAAAACAAAATATTGGCCTTCTGTGTGTCATTGTACAGTGTAGCTTGCACAGTTCAGTTCAAATGAATTTATATTTTGCATAACATATTTTTATGACAGGCTGACACAGTGGTGCTCTAAAAATATTAATTCCTTCTGATTAGATACAGACTAGGATGAAAAATAAGTTTTGTGACACATCTTGGTTTCTGAAAGGGTACTGGTATTTCAGCCAGGTGACAAAGTGACTTCCCACAATATGCTGACACCAACAGTGCACAGAGAGGCATGTGAAGTAAACTAAGCAAACCCAAACTTTGTGCTTCCCCCTTAGTCTTGCCTGCAATACCTTGCTCATTTTCTCTTATCTGATGCTAGGCAGATGACCTGGCAATAAAGTTAAATGTATTGCTCTACAGAATTATACCCTGTCTCCAACTTACTTAATTCAGCACATTATTTCCTGTATCTGATGGGATTTTAACCATGTCTGTATGCCTCTCACTGTGTTTCATAAGTTAATCTATTTGCAGATTTCACAGTTCACATGGTAAATTGTGTAAACCAGTTACTATAAATAAAAAAAAAAGCCTATGCTGTCACAGTGGCGTAAGTCTGAAGCACCTCCAGCAAAGCCAAATGATGCCATGAAATAAATCTAAATTTAAGTAGGTATTACTAAACCCAGTGTAACTTTTTTTTCCCCCTGTGAGTGGGAGTTCTGGAGAGCCAAGCAGTCACATACACTAGCACACACACCAAATATGCACTGGCACTTAGCCATGGGCGTCTGAACATGGTCTACACCAGGCTGATATTCATGGAGAGGATTTTACTGTCCCTACACTGACTCTGAGCCTCCACAGAAAACTTCCAGGACAAAAGATGCTGGGACTTTTGTCCTGCAACTCACAGAGTGCAGAGCAGTGGGATGGTGTTGGGATGTTTGGTGTGGTGTGGGGAGCAGCTTTTACACTACTCACCTGTGTTCAGGGCTTTTCCAATTTTATCACTGAAAACTTGTGCTTGTGGTTAAACCTTCTAAGCCCAAAATACCTTTTGGGGTGCCAGCTGAGGACTCAAAAACCTCTCTTACATGAAGAGACACTGCTGGTGCATGTAATAAACCAGAAGTATCTGCATTGGCAATGTTATGTGAAAGAATTGAACTATCATTACTAGACAAATTACGATAAGGGCACTCACCAGAAAAAAAAACCTTGAAAATGTTGCACATGGCAAGTAGGAATGCAGTGAGGCACTCTGGCAGCTCAATAAAAATCAAATCACTTAATGAAAAAAAGGAAAAAATCCTCCAAAACACATACCTTTTTTTCCTGAAAATTCCAGAGAATCTAATTTTGCCTCTTGCTATAGGCTCCGCTTCCTCAGTGACAACAGCGTGGCATGAGGAGAAACATTCACCTGAACATACTGCTGAAAGCCCACAATTAATGATGAAACCCTGTTCAAAGCCTGCCCTTCAGATCATCAAAGGCCAGCCTTGTATTCCCTGGCATTTTAGATTGGGCTTTGAGAGAGGGAGCATCACCCACTGGCCATCCCCAATTCCTCTAAAGCCTCGTGGCCGACTCTGGCCTTGGTGGCAGAAGAGAGGCTGAGCTGGAATTTAACTCAGGGAGCAAAGTGACTGCCAGCAGCTTGGAACTGTTGATGTGCAGTCTGTAGTACTGACCTTGCAGAGCCATTTCTGTTGGTAAATGAACTGGCTGCAGAAAAGCTGGAGGCTTGTCCACATCACATTTTTCCCCTCACACTGCACCCAATTCTAGTTCTCTTGAGGTCTGCACTAGTTGAACTGGAAGAAAAGTGGAAGCAAACAGGTATTACTCTCATGGAAACATGCTTTGCTGTTTTGGTGGTTTTTTTCATCTAACTTTGCCTGATGTGGTGCAAAGAGCTGAAATACAATGAAGTAAAACATGGCAAAGCCTTCCAAGTTGGGCTTTTGACTTTTTATAGCCATATGTACATATTTATGTATGTATATAAACAGTGATAACATGGAAAAACCAGCTTTTTTAATGGTTCAATCCTCATAAACCAAATCACATGTTTATCAAGCTGTTTTATAAAGAGACACCTAGGAGCCTTCTGTTTAATGTTGTCACTTAAACATAAGAAGCTGCAAGAGAGAAGAGTGCTGGCAACTCAGAGGAACTTCACTCCCATGGAAAGGACTCCCAGTTACTGAAATTCTGCTACACTTTAATTAAGGGGTAGGATCAGCTTTGGGGGTCAATCACTGAGGCCTCCGGCATGAATTGCACGTGCCTTTGAGACATCAATGTGTTTTCTGACTTCTTCAGGAATCATTACAGGGATTTTTTTGGTCTGCAGACCTTTGGGACTTGCTTGTTGGGAGCTTTTTGAAGTGTAACAAGGGGCTTGGAGCACGAGGTTTCATCAAATTAAAAAGTTACAACTTCTCTAAGGAAAAGGTGGCAGCAGAAAAAGAATATACATCCATACATGTGTATACACATATACTCCTGTTCCATGCAGAAAGTCTTCTAAATAAAATCATACAAAAAATGACCAGTGCCATATATTATGTAAACTCACAAGGCGTACTTTCAACACAAATCCGAAGCATAAATTAAAAGAGAGCCAGAAATAGAGACAGAGACGATAGCAAAACATTTTAAATATAGAATTTGCACAATTGGTATTTTGTTAAATAAGAATAAATAAATTCATTACATCCATTCACATACCAGTTGTAAAAACAATAAATTATTTTATTTTTTTCAGTGCTGTGTTGCTTTTTTTTTTTTTTAAACAGTTGTTATTAATCCACAAGATTATTCCCTCTTCCCCTTGTGATAAAACTGTTTCCACAGGAGGGCAGCTGAACTTAATTTCTTGTACACAGTCAAATCAAAGATGCCAGGCTTTTTCCTAATGAGAATATCCTACTTGAAAAGCAGATGCTGTAAGCCCCACTGATGCTCAGGGGTCCAAAATCACCTAAGGGCAGAGTAATTTAACACTGAGATTGTTTCTGGCTGTGCCAAGAGCAGAATTCCAGGTTTCCATCGAATCCAGCTGTGCAACACTGGGTAGAAATGTAAACAATGATGTCACAGTGTGAGTGACACGGAATTCAGCTCAGAACAGACCTTGCACCCATTCTTCATTCATCAGGTACATGGGACAGCCATGACTGCCACAGGCAAGGTTTGGAACTAGACTCTGATTTAGGAACACCTGAAAAAGCAAATGCTGACTTAGCCTTTATCTCACACTTTTAGGGTCCTGCCTTTGCCTCCTCACATCTTTGCTTGTGTTAATTCACTTCATTGCTACACTGGGGAGAATCACTGCAGTGGTTTGTTATTTTACTTATTTCTAAGTAAACTCTTTCCTTTTTAAAAGATACTCCTGATCTAAGGAAGCTCTGAGTTTTTACCCGCATAGGGCACGCCTAGATAGCATCATCCAAAAGCTTTCCTCAGCCTGCTGAATATATAATAAATTATTACCATGATGCAAACGCAAATACTTGCACATTCTGTCTCTATTATGACAGAACACAAACACCACTTAATGCAGCAGCTGTATGCTGAGACAAATGTTGTCTATGCTGAGACACGTTAAATCTCTGGGTTTTTCCTCTCATGATGGTTTCTATTTGTTATGGACTTTTTGGAGAGGTTCTAGGACATGTTTAATACACATATAAGCATCAAAATTAGACTACTTGGAAGGAAAAATAAGGCATTTCAAAGTCATCTCATTTTAACAGGCAGAGGAGGCGTAAATGTTTAGTTTCCAGCAGTCTGCAAATTTTCTGAGACTTGATCTCAGTTCTTAGATTGGGATCAAGAATAAATGGGGAGTATTCCTCAAGATTCACAGTTTTGCACAGGGTCTACTCCTGAACAGAAGGTCACACCATTTTTGAATGCTGATTAATAACGTTTGTTGGCAATCTATTTAACAGAGGATGAGGCCCTGCCCTTGGTACTGTTTATTTAAAACAGGGTAAAAAACCAGATCCTTCTCCAGATTTCACAGTTGTAGATGTAGCAACTCTATGCTGTTTTGAAATCATCACATGATTTTTGAGAGTTCACACAAACATGCCACAGTTGCAAAAACATGTTTGTGTCAGCCTGAAGTCAGACCTGCCCTTCTTGCTCCACACTCCACAAGTTTTTCCTGCTGATTTCATGCCTGGGATTTTCAGAAGAGCCTGAGGTGTTTCAGTGCTCAAGTATCACTGACTTACAGCCGAGGCTTGTCTGAAAGTCCTCCTGCAGTCTCCTACTCTCCTGTGTGGATGAACAAAGAAGTAAAAGATAAGATTCTACTTCCATCAGTGGTTTTATTACCATTTCTTTTGGTACCTGTTATCTTATGGTCCAATTCAAAGCCTGCTGATATTAAAGAGAGCAATTTTATCAGGGTTGCTCTCAGGCCTCCACCTGCACAGGGTGAAATGCCCATCCTCAGTCACAGAACTTCCACAAGACAATAACAGGATTCAGGAATTGCTGCCAAGGAAAACTCTTACCAGCTACTGCCTGTGCTGTGGAAACAGTCTTATTGATATTGGACAAGTCCTCCACATCCTGATGTGGTTTGACTTCCTAGTGACCCCTCTTCCTCCCAAATGTGGTAGATATACAAAACATGAATGCCTTCTATAGCTTTAAAAAAAAAAAACCCAAAACACACACAAAACAATTTAAAAAAAAAAAGACAAATAGTTACAAACTTTTGCTGGTAAGATGAATACCAGAGTTAGACACGACGGACAAAACAGTGATAAAATATTAACTGCTTGCTGTGTTTTTTTGACCTTGAGGTCCTCTTGAAAAGATGTAGGTACATTACACGTTGTTAAATTCAAGGTGGAAGCCATAGAGAAAATACCAGAGAAAGCAGCTGAACACAACCTCAGAATATCTGAGTCAGGTGACACTTGATTACCTCACCTGTAAGTTTTGGTTCTCGAACTAGTTTTCTACAAAGTACAGTATGTCTTTGTTTCGTGGAGAGGAGCAGCTCTTGTTCAGTGACAACAAGGAGCCCAGGCTGTGACACAGCTGGAACCAGGCAAGTTCACAAGTACAGTGTACAGAAACTCCTCCTGGCAGCTGCTCCTCCTTCGGTGCCTGACACATGCACGGGGAGGAGCTGCTGATGCTCCTGCTGTTGGAGCAAGGCTCTGCAAACTGCTGCGAGGCTCCTCCTGAGAATTTTGGGGTGGAAACACAGGATTTGTCAGACATTAATGATAAACTGTCAGGAAATTCCTACCACAAAAATGTATTTCCTTTTGTCAAAATCAAAAGGTATCACTTTTTAAAACCAGCAGCAAGCTCTTCATTTTCCAGTAAAACATCTGTGGCCCTTTCTGAAGGATGGACTGAGTCCACAAGGGCTGCAGATATACTTTGGTCAATCATTTTGCTTATGTAGTTTGTCTTTTGATTTCTTTAATAGAAGGAAGTGATATAAAGTGATATACCAAATGAAAGATATTTACAAAACAGTATAAAATAAGCTACTGTGGGATCATGGGGACATGTGACGTTTCCTAAGGACATACTGTAGTAGAGGTAGGTGAAAAAGGGGAGATGATTCTGTTACCTTCAAATATCCCAGGATCCTCCATTTGCTAGTTTTTCTTCTTTTGCATTATTTTATTTTACGTTTTTGCAGACACAGAGGGCTTATAACAACTTTAATTGCTTACTTTCTTTGACACATTAAGACCACCCTACTATTATTTAAAGCAGTGCACATCTTCATTTGGTCCAAACAGGCAGATTCTGCCCATAATTAGAGACTGAACACGAGTACATTGAAGCCTTTGCTTCTCTCTGTCTGGGCAGACCTGACTCCAGCACGCCAACAACGGCTTACTCACACCTCTCGGAAAGAAGGTCACCACCACAGGTTAGCACTTTTTCAGCAAGCACTGTTTGAACGCTGAGGGTCTCTGGGAGAGCAGACATCCCTTGGCCAGTTTGCCGTGCCCATCCTTGCACTGCACAGTCCTGGTGTGCCAGCCCGTGTCGCACGTTCGAGAGCAGGAGAGCCACGGCCCCGTCACCCAGCGGGGCTGCGCGGCCGGCACGGGCGCTTTGCCGCTGCCGCCGCCGCCGGGCACCGAGTTTGGCAGCTGGCCCTGTTTCTTTGGCACGAAGAAGCTGTAGCGCACGTCCACGGGCTGCGTGGGGTCGGTGGCCAGGATCTGCACGATCAGCATCTCCTTGGTGGCCGAGTGGCCCATGGCGTGCAGGAAGTCGTCCTTGTGGCTCCAGCCGCTGTAGTTCATGACGGTGCCGTTGATGTCGATGATGGTTTCCGAGGTGGAGATCATGTACTTGCCGTTGACCAGGTACTCCCCGTTCTTCTTCTTCAGGGCCAGGTAGGCCGTGAACCTGCTCTGGTCCTTGCTCTTGAACTGCCGCACTTTGATGTGGGTCGCCCCTTCCGGGATCTTCACCACGTCCGTGTAGCCCTTGCTGAAGGAAGGGAAAGAAAGAAAAGTCTCACTGCAATGCCTCACAAAGTCACTGGCTCGGGAAGGGCCTTACAGCTGCTCTGTGAGCCAGAGAGAGTTAACTGGTAAGGTTTACTTCTGAAAGGAGTTTTACCAAGGCCATTGGTATGGAGACCGAGAAGAGAAGAGAAGAAGAAGATAAGCAAGAAGAAACCTGCAGCTGGGAGAAGTATTTGCAGAAAAGTTTTGTGAAAAACAGTGGTGAAGGTGGTTTTGCACCAATGAACGTTATGTTCTTCTATTGTAACTGATGAATAAAGTATAAACTTTGTGGAGTGCATAAAAGGCAGCATGCTGCTGCAATAAATAGAATTTAGCCTTCTGAAATGTAGTGAGTCCCTTCATATATTATGTCCACCCCAACAGTGACATCTGACATGACACACAATCACAGGCTCAACCAGGCTGGAACAGATCTTGGAGTCTAACCTGTGAACAACAACATCTTGATTCATTTCAGAGCAGGCCACCTGGATTTTCCCTAAGGTTAATTTAACCAGGTTCCACTCCTGGCCTACTGTGTTGTTCCTCACGTTCTCCAAGAAGCTTCTACTGCATTTCTTGCAGATTGCTTCATCTTTAGCTTTAGGGACAGTTTGACGTGGGTCAGATACCAGAGGAATGAAAAATAACAGATAGCTTATAGATTTCAGCAAAGGGTGGGAGATATGAAATACGATGCACGCGCTGCCTGCCAAGGAAAAGATAATGAGATATGCATTGGTTACAGCTGTTTCTTGCTGTCCTTGCTATAATGATGATTAAGGAAAGCACGAGCAGAGGAACAGCTGGGTAGAGGTACCTTGGGAACATTTAAAAATAGTCTTGATCACCGAGAAAAAATTTGTTTACTTTGAAATTTATAAAGCCAAAGATTAATCGTCAAGTGTCTAATAAGAGGGGCATCCAAAGACATCATTTGTACCATTATGGTGTTCTCTACTGCTTATGAACTATCTTAACTGGGATTTAGAAAAAGAGATTAAACTCTTTTACCAAAAGTGACAAGCATCCGAAACCTGCAAGAGTGCTGGAATTTGTCACTATCTCAAGTATGTTATTTTAACTTTACTGATATATAGAAAAAAATTTAAAGGCTTTACATAGCTGTAAGCTACCAGCTGGACTTTGGAGATATGTTTTCATTCCTAAACCCATGACAAAGCCACCCTGAAAGTACTTCATATCTGAAAAGTTTAATGAGAAAATACATTAAAAATACATAAAAGTGATGGCATCTCCTGTGGGGTTGTTTAAAGAACAGACTGCTAATTTTGAGAACTTTTGGCTGCACAAGTAGAGACTGCATCTATTACAGATGAAACATTTGTGCTGATTCCCTGCTATTTCCAGCAGTTAAGGGACAATGACTTAAGACTCCATTGATTTAGCACCTCCATAAAGCTGGAGGAATATGGTGTGGATCCCAGGCTGGGGACTCTGCTCTACAGCACTGCACAAATATTTTTACACAAGAGTTGCCAGAATAACTCGGTTCAAACATGTCATTAAAGTTACAAAATCATTTGTTCAAAACCTACAAGCAGTCCTGGAGAACTCAAGTTGTCTGCACAAAGAGCTGTAATGCTTCATGTGCATAGATTAATTCCCCTCTTTCCCAACTTCTGCTAATTTGGCTTTACAGCTTTTTAAACAAAAATCTTAGGAAGCAAATTTCCCAGAAGATGCTGTTTTGCCTACTTTAAAAGAAAAAAAAAAAAAAAGCACACACAAATGTTGTTATGGCAATTGTCTGCAATGGGAAATATTAGTTTTGCCTTGTTCATTTAAATTTCCCTGTACATTTCATGTACAGATTGTTCAAGTTTATAGTGGACACAGCAACAAGGGAGCTGCCATTTTTCACTGGAGGAAAGATGATTTTCCTACCAGCCCTGTCCTTTCAAATAAAACAGTAAAAACAGTTTACAGACAATTAAGATTTCACTATTTTAATCGAGGTTTATTTTAATGTCAATTAGTCACAGAGAAGAATTGCCTCAAACAACTTTACCAGTAAAAATAAATCAGCAGTCCCAAATCCAATAAGAATCGTATCAGAACATAACTCTACCCTCTGGCCAGTCTCATGACACTTAAAGGCATGATTTGAGGAGTAAGATGGCAACTTCACTGAGATAATTAGAATAAATCTCTCCATTTCCAAGTCTATCTATGATACAAATCTGGCCTCCCTGAAATTCGTGGAGCCCCTCTAACACTTTTCCTGGAGCTTGATTATTACCAAGTCACATGAAATACATCTCACACTGTCATCTCCATTTAGACATTCCCAGACATCCCAATATTTACAAATTGGAAAAGATTTGGTTTATATAACCACTAATTTGGTTGGAAAGCCATTCTTTTTGGCAGAGGTGTTTTGGCATCGTTAGGTGAGCAATCATTGGCTAACCAGGAAGAAGAGTGATGATGTTTATTTTCACAATAAATTCACTCTCCGAGCCATTTTTGACTGCTATTAATCAATCTGTTGAAATGTATAGAAATAAAAGATCATTCCAGGAGTCAGATTTCAACTTCTGGTAGCTTTCAACATGCTATGTAAGAATTTGCAAGATGTAAAATCAAGTTCATATATAAAAGATGCTTAATGCAGTCACTGATTCTGAGTAAAAATTGACAACTAAAAGTTTCTATGTGTAGATCAGTCCTTTGAGACCTTGGAATCAGTATAAATGATGATTAAAAATCCCAATTTTTCTATGAATCTTAAGAATTGAAGAGGGAAAAAAAAATAGTTGACAGAAAGGACTTACTTGAGTTTGGTCTATCAGTACTGCCCCCAGTGTGAGAGGGAAAACCCTCACACAGGAGGGCAGGAGTACCTTTTATTTTACTTGTATTAAGTTTTATTACTGTTAAAAGGTGAACTCTGACAGAAAAATGGCTTGTGGCTAACTGCTATAAATATTTTGACTTAAAAAAAATCCATCTGGAGATTGATATTATGCCAGTGGATATGAAGGGATATAGTCATGAGTAAGCCTATGACACTTCTGATATCTCATCTATTTACCTGAACTCCACACATACTCAGCAGTGGGAAAAGGTAAATTTTAGGTATAATCTCTCTCAGTTTTTAAGGAAGGTGTTTACAGTTGTCTGTTTCTGTGCACTTGTAATACAAGGAATGTGTGTCACAAAATCAGGTGGGATGTCCTCAGTGCCATTCAAAATAGATGAGATGAAAAAGCATTCTAACTTATAAATGCAGCAACAAGTGGGAAATAGAAAATTTCAGAGAGATGCAGATAATTCTGATCTCAACAACTTTCTGATTCACTTTTCTCTTCCTTTTTCTGGGTCCTCCAGGAACCACAATCCATCTGACACAGTAAGATTTGCAAGTGGCATGAGTTGCTATGCCTTATTCCTGTCATTGCTCACCTGCTTCACTGGCACTTTGTGTCAGAAATGAGCTGGGTGCAGTGCTTTGCCAGCTGATGCTGTGCCAGTTTCAGGATAATGCTAGGAGCCAGCTGTGCACATCTGGAAAGTGCAATAATCTACAGGCAGTGCGGTTTTTTCCCCCCATGTGAAAGCAAATTGCATTTAGAGACAGAAAGCAAGGAGCACGTGGCAGAGGAACTATCTGCACAAGAAGATGCATTTGCTGTTGAGATCAGTACCTCTTTTTGGTGAAGGTTCCCATGACTTTTGTGCAGCTGGAGTTGTCTCCCCCACACACCCCACACTTGTCATACTGCAGCTTGGACCCGATGATGCCGTCACAGCCCGTTCGGATGCACTTCCCTCGGACACACACTGAGTTGCTGTAGGGTCGACACTCCGTGCCATCAGTGACCTGGGAAAGCAAACAAAATTTGGTTCAAACTGCCACACAAATTTGTGCTTTTAGATCCACCTGGCAAAACCCAGTTCCTTATTTAAGTCACCAACTCAGAGCAGGTCGCCTCTCCTGAGAGACCAGGCTGAGCTTCTCTAATATTGATGGTAAAAAAGCAAATGAAATTTAGCAAAAGGACAAAGCAAGGACAGCTAACTTTCAGTTTGGATTGCATCTGACAGAACAAACTGACCACAGGTCACATCTGCACCACTGATTATCCCATGCTATTTGGTTCCTTAGGAGTTACCCTGGACTCCTTAAACACAGCTCAGAGTTAGACCTACTCTTTTTTCCTGGTAGTCCTTCCCCTCCAGAAAACCCCATAATGACAGAAAACTCCAGGCAGAAAGCCCTTGATCCACTACTGAAAACACACTAGTGCAGAGAAAGCCACATTTTTCATGCATTCACATACTGAGATGTGGAAAAACTTATCTCATTTTAGAGGCCAGTTCAGGCCCTAAGGTGCAATCACTGGATCAAACCATTAAATCTGATCACACAGTTAAATATTTGAATCATATGATTAACATCTTTTCCCTGCTTGTAGGGAAAGATTTATAAAATATGGGACACTTCAAAACTGGAGCATGAAAACCTGACTGGTGCTGCCATTACCTTCTGAGAAAATACCACATAATAACCAGTTCCCTTGGCTCGGCAGGTGAGCTTGCAGACGTCTCCAGGCAGCACTCCAGCATACTTGGGGACCCATTCCACAAAAGTCTTGACCCCCTTTGCATCAGACTGATAGCCATTCCTTGCTTCACACTGCTCTTGTCGAAAGGATTTAGCTGTGGAATTATTCACATCATTAGTAGCTATTTCAGACCATGCTGCAAATATCATTATGTCCATCTATTATTCCAGTTTCTTTCCTACATCATTTTGAAGTTATGTCGCACCACTTCTTTACTTAGAACTGGCCTTCCAATCCCTCTACTGTTTTAACTTGGAAATCTCCCCGTGGCACAACAAGCATTAAAGGCCTAAAGTTTGCATGATGTTTCACTTCAGAGGAGTGACTTTTTTTCGCTCAAATGTCCTTCCTCTACGGTATCCAGGGCGAGGCGCGGGTGAAGAATTAGGATACCGTACTAATGATCAATGTCTTGCCTTGATAAATACATGCTGGGGAGGCTACAATGGGCCTTTGGTGTGTGGTGTCAGGGCAGGTAATCAGTGTTTAGTGTCCGTGCAGGCAGGGCTGGAGCAGAGGGCACTCACCGTTGGCGGGGCAGGGCGTGACGTTGCAGGAGCGGTAGATGGCTCGCTTGCCCGTGCAGTATCTGCCGTTGTTCCTGGGGGCTGGGTTGTTGCAGTGGCGATAGGCAAACTGAACTCCTCCCCCACAGGTTCTGGAGCACTGTCCCCAGGGTCCCCAGGATCCCCAGTTGCCATGGCTTGAAGCCTGAAAAACACACGGAAGAGCAGGAGGTGAGTTCATCATCCAAGCATGAATGGAGTTCTTACCTCAAAGTCACTGCCAGTGCTATCCTCAGCTGAAGGCAATTCCTTCAACTGGCCACTCAGGGATAATAGGTCTTAGGAACCTTCTTTCTCCCAGCAAAGTTAATTTCTATCTTTTATTTGCACAGTGATGACATCTCATTTAGGCACTGTGGGTGCAAAGCCAATGCTGGGCCCTGCTCCACACAGCCGCCTTCAGCCTCTTCATGGAACACACCCACATGGGCTGCTCTCTCATTTTTTGCTATTCCTACCAAAAAGGTCCCTTAAACTGGATCCAAGGGGTTCAACTCCCAGAATATATCCATACTGCTAATCTGAGATTAATTAAATCCAGCTATTGTGATGCGTAGGTATTGCTTGGAATTACTGGCAAGAGATGGAGTTGTCAGCTCTGCTACACTGGATACAGTAACACAAAATCATGTAGAAGCACAGAAATCCATAAAAAAGAGTGTAGAAATCCATTTAAAAAGTGCTGTAAAGGCTGTAGCTCTATTTGAATGGCTCCCATAGTTTGCAACTATTTTCACAAAGCTCTACAAGTCCACATCTCCTCTGTGGGTGTAACAGAAGAGGCTGCTGTCCACCCAGAGAATTTAGAAGTAGCAGCTATGCTGTGCAGCTGACAGCTCTCATGAGCCTGGGGATTCTTCAGATGCATAAAATAGATAGGAGTCCTCTGTCACTTGGAAGCACAAACTTTTCTGATCCAGAAGTTGTATTCTGGATTAATTTCATCTGCTTTTTTCTTCATTAGAATTAAGGCCCTGGATGAGGGCTGTTAAGTTAAATGTGGAGATGTGATTTATCTTGCTTGCTTTCCATACCAAGTCAGAAAGCCATGTCCTGATAACTATCATTTACTGAATGGGCAAACCACCTGCTCTGAAAGGATGTTCCTGGTTTTCCAGGAATGAAGGCATTCCTTAAAGAAGAAAATACACTTCCTGAACCTGAGCAGCATTTTTCCTACATCCCTCACCAACACCACCTCAATTAGCTGATAGCTTTCACGAGCCTGAGGATTCTTCACTGGAAGGACAAACTTTTCTGATCCAGAAGTTATAGTCTGGATTAATTTCATCTGCTTTTATTAAAAAAAGGCAGCTTTCAGTCTGATTTCCATGCAGCCTTTCTCACTGCCACGAAAATCATCACCTCCGAGGGATCACCTTTTCAAACTCCCCCAACTTACCGAGTAGTATTTCTTCTTGGTTTTGTCCACGCATTTCCCTTGGAGGCAGATCCTTCCTTTGCCACAGGGGGTTCCCTCCACAGCAGGCAGCTTCTTGGTGAGGCACACCATCTGTCCCTGGCGCACCACGGCGCACCAGAGGCGCGAGCACACGTCCATGCCGGGGCACACGGTGTACTCGGTGCCGAACGCCAGCTTGCACTGCCGGATGGCGTCGTACGTCTGCCCCGGCAGCTCCTCGGGGCCCACGATGGGCTTCCTGGGCTGGTCCAGCAGGCAGTTCCCTGGAACAGAAAGCCACGCTGTTGTTGACTCCATTATTTCCTGGTTTATCATTTATTTCCCAGTTTTCCCTGCAGTGCTGCAAAGTTGCTCTTGGGGTCAGGCGGAAAGGTCGCTTGTCACCTTCGAACCCGATGACTTTGAGGTGACATCAGGTTTGCACGAGGTCCAACTCCTGCCACTGTGTTCTGACCCTGCTGCTGAGCTGCCTGTTCCCAGCCTGAGGTGTAAATGAGTTTTACCCAGGTCCTTTTGGGCTTTCAATCCTTTATGCAATCCGTGCTATTTATCGGTTTGTGATTTAAGGAGCGAGCAACTCATGTAAGAAAGACTCAGAGCAAGCACAGTTGCCATTAGGGTTTTAAATCTTCTAAATGCTTCTAAAGGGATGCCAGAAAAATCAAAAAGCACAGACTTGTAGCCAACGAGGGCAAAAAACCCAAACAAAACAGACTGAAAAATAGAAATTCCTACCAGGCCAAAGGAAAAATATAAGCTGCGTATCAAAACCAATGCTGGCACTAAAGCTGGACTGCACTTTTCTTCTAAGGAGTGATACTTGGCTGCTTATGGAACTAGTCTGAAAAGGGTTATCCGTTTTATACAAGACCCCATAAATAACAGGAAGAAAAAATTGCATTAATGTAAAGATTTGAATATGTGTTTTAAAGTCTACAGTGGTCCAAATTTGTCTGGCACACCCTAAAAATGAGAATTCACATTAATGTTCTAAGTATCTTCTGATAGCTGGGTTTTTTACTATTGAAAACCTCACTTGTTGACATGCAGAACTATTTATTCAGTGTAACCTTTTTACACTTCATGAAAGGGATATGTGGTCTGGGCAAGCTTCACTCATCCTCGGCCAAAATAACTCACCACAATTTACCTCACTTTGGAATCCACAGCAATGTTCTTCACTTGCATCATGGCTGAAAAAAGCCTATCTATAAAACCCTCACTATTTACACAAAATGGAATAGAATTTCAAGCTATGGCAAGGAGTTTAAGCAAACCAAATACCCCATTTCTCAGCAGCTTGAGTTTTCCTTCCAAAACACACACTTAACTACAACTGTTCTGCCCTTCTAAAGACTAATGCCAATTAGCCAAATTAGCCAAAAATTCTTTCTGCATGATGACTTGCAACCAAAAACTCTTGTCTTGTTAAACTTGTTCCATTTGCTGACCCTGATTTACCCTAGCCTTACATTTAATCTGGATTATGCTGAATTTTTAATGCAGACAACGTGTGCCAGTGCTAGCTGTCATGAGATAAAGATAATTAAAAATACCCTGGGTTGTTGTAGTGTAAAATATTAGAGATGTGATGAGGAGTAAGGAAGCACCTATATTTTTTCCTGGAGTTTCTGGACACAATTTGCAAAAGTTCTGGCAAAAATACACTTTGTGAAAGTAAGTACCGGTGGAAATCCTCCTTCATATACCTTGTGAGGAGGAAGGAAGCCACTGAAATGTGAGGGCAGTGATGGGGAGGACTGTAGCATGTCAATATTCAGTATTATACACTGCTTTTGTACCTATGCTGAAGTTTATCAAACTCCCAAGTAAAGCTGTTTTTCACTATTTTAAAGCACCATAATAACACTTCATTTCAACTGGAAATACAAATTTAGAGAAAAAGGAAAGTCATAAACTCATCTGTCAATCATTTCAGTTAAAACCAATTATATCTGAGCAACAAACAGGTTTCACAAGCTCACGCAGCAAAGACAGCATTTTTTTCCCTCCTGAACTCAGGGGAATGAGATCCAAACTTCTCCTTAACTGAGGAAAGTTGTGTAATTTCTACAAAGCCAGGTGCTCCAGCTGATCTCACATGATAAATTCAAAGTGAAGATAGGAAAGGCCCCTAAGGATTTCCCACAGGGAAAAACCCATCTTTGTATGGGTAGACTGGAGCAGTGTCTGTGTTTGGAGAGGCTGCAGTGAACTGCAGGTGTTTTTATCACCAGCTGGTCCAACCTCCTGCTTATCAGGGCCAGAAAGGACAGAGGGGGCCCCTGGTGAGAGGGCAGAGAGGGCTTCAATTCTGCATTACATTTCAACATCCAGAGCATATACATACTGCTATTCCCATTTTTTTTTTGTCCTGGGCACCAAAGAACATCTTTGTGCCTTGGAATAGAGCAACATTGTTGGCTGATGACAGTGCTAATTAAGCCATCTCATTATCTCTCTCAATGCTATGTGTAATGTATCTTGGGGGGAAATAAAAGGCGGAACAAGATCTGTGCAGGAAGCAGATAAGCAGGATATAAATTAATTAAAATACAAACAGTCCTTGTTCCAGGTTGCACAGAGCACTGGGACTGAACACACTAAGTCCCAAGCAACCATCCCACAGCCTGGTGGTTGGCATGACAATAAAGGCAATTAGTACCTTTGGAAAGGCTTTGCTAAAAGCAGATGGATATAAATGTCACTCTGCTCTGGACACAAACCCAGCCTTTTCTTCCTAAATGTCAAACTGTTGTCTGGGGTCATCTCGTGAGTGTAAAACAAATGCTGGTATCATGACAGAGCTGTTTATTGTTCTCAGAGCAGGCCCCAGGAGACAGGGAATCTGCACCTTGATCCTCCCCCAGCCCCCTGGCTGACCTTGGACAAGACTTTTCTGTTGGGATTTATTCAGCTGATTTCATGTAATGCTGGTGTCTGCAGTGCACTCAGCTGTCAGGTGCTTCACTGCTGAGGAAAATGAGTTTATGGTGTCATTCAGCACCACTCATGACCCAGTGCTGCTGAGGCCATTGACTGTCAAATCAAGTTTTCAAACCATTTGAAGTCAAATCATTGACTTCTATTTCTACTTCATGGATCGTGTTTGTATTCTGTTAGGACAGATCTGTGATTTAAAATAAGTAACTGGGAAATTAAAAACTTCTACAGGAAAGAAGAATATTACTTAGAAAAGGTGTCTGAAGGGCTGATTCATCAAGAAAAGAGATTCCTTAATTATATATTTGAAATCCCATCAATAGCATCAGTAATAAAATTAATTCCCAGAGGACTACGGACCTACTTGACGAGAAATTCAGATTTTCTATTAATAATTTCATCAAATCAGTAACTCTTGAAGATCACACACCTAAATGATAGATAGTTATGAACTGAGGAGAAAACAGTTCCTTACACTTTCTGAGAGGTCATTCATGGATGGTGGGAGAGTTACCTCACTAACTCAAAAGGGAAAGTTCTCTTCATTTGTGGAAACTAATTTGGTAATATTACATCAATGCCAGAGCAATATGGACCATAAAACAGGATACTACAGATTAAGGGATCTAATAAAATTGAGAGAAAAAATTAAGTCATTCAGAGAAAAATATTTCAGAGAGCACTGAAATCAGCCAACAAAATATTTAAGAGCAAACCTTTACATTCAGCAGACACACCATACTTTTTATCCATACGCATTTTGGTTACCATAACAACTTGATCCATTCACTTAATTATGTCATTTTTATCTCAGCATTTTGGAATTTGAGTGGTTTGTTTAATAACTGCAGTTGCTTTGGGAGCACAGTGAAGACTTTAAAATTCATTAAAGAGTGAAGTTGAAGACTATGCTATTTTATTTCTACTTCTGGAAAACAAAATTGTTGTCCTTATTCCCCAAGGGGTAAATGCCCTATTTAGCAAATAAGCTGCCATAAAATGTCCTTATTAAAAAATATAGATTGACAGTAAAAAGTGTAGGTGACACAGGGAGTGATAACACATACCGTGGCCATCATCAAAGAATTCTGTGATAGTTGCTGAAGTGCACTTGGACCAGGGTTTGGAAGCATCAATGCTGGTCAGAATGGAGGACATCAGGCGCTTGTCTTCCATGGAGCCAAAGTTCTCCTCACAGAACTTGGAGTCATCATGGGAAAGCCCAAGCAAGTGCCCTGTGGAAATGAACCAAATAAATAAAATTACATGACTATCCAGAGTTTACCAGCTGGAGCTCACAGTCATGTGAGGGAAGGGAACTGTACTCATTTATATTTATCAACAACTGACTTCTTATTGGTTTTCCAAATCATCTTCAGCAAGGAAAACTCTGTGAAAATG
This sequence comes from Acridotheres tristis, assembly GCA_037013685.1. NCBI lineage: Eukaryota > Metazoa > Chordata > Aves > Passeriformes > Sturnidae > Acridotheres > Acridotheres tristis. Next base: position 1,446,840 of record CM072884.1, read on the forward strand.
TTCTGCAATTGTCTAGAAAGGTGCTATATCTTTTTAAACAGCTAAAAGTATTTATGATACAACTAAACACAAGACAGAAGAATGAATGGGAATAAAGCTGCAGAGAGCTGAAGCCTGAACTTAATATTCAAAATGTTCAATCTGAGCCAGAAGTTGATTAATAAGATGTGCAGGGCTAAACCAAAAATGCTTTAACAATAAAGACAAGACCACCCATCAAAGCCACTGCAGAAAAAAAGCCTGATGCCCTGAAAGGGACACATGCTGCAAGATTTGGATTTTTCTTTCTTCAGGTAAGTAATACCATTTTTGTTTGGCACTACTTCCTCTGTAAGGCCAGATAATGCTGTTTTTATGCTGCACTGAGACACTGAATATCAGGAGGTACATGTCAAGTTTCATTCTAATACAGCACTACATATAGAGACTTGCTCTGAAGAGATGACACCAGATTTGTTTGCTTTCAGACAAATGCTGGTGCTGAGCAAAACAATTCACTGCCAAGATTATTATTATTTCAAACTGACAGATTCTTCTGACAAGAGTAACCAAATAATCAGAGCACCACTTCTAACCTACAGAGCAAATTCTCTGCAAGTGGGCTGAGCATTTAATACATTGTATTTACACTGTATTTACTGATCCAAGACTGCTCAGGGCTGTAGAAATTACCTCACTGCAAAACGTTTGTGAAATAAGGCAATGAGGGTCTCCAAGTGGAAGAGGAGTTTCATTTCTAAGTCTTTACATTGGTACTAAACAGCCCTGGTGAATAAAAAAAAGCTGGAGCATTGATCCAAAGAGTTTGGCTGATTAACATCCCATCAGCACTGGTTCAGTGTGGCATATGAATGATAGTTGGGTGCACACCAATAACTCGAGGATGTAATTTTTCAGAGTGCTCAGCATTTTATGGCACGGCTCAGAACTGCCCAGAACTCTGGGACATGAAGCTTTCAATCCTGCAGGGCAGAATTCCAGTTTGCCACAGCCTCTGGTACCAGTCTGCAGCTCCTCACCCCAGTAAGATGCAGTTTTGTTCTCCAGACAAATCCCTTCTTGCATAAGTGTACTTCACTCTTCAGAACTGTTCATTTTCTGCTAAGGACATCCCATGCAAGTACACGATTAAACAACAGAGTGCACATATTCACAGGCCTGTTAATGCTTCTGCAGCTTGGGCTGCTCCTGCATTTCTCTGCTACCTTTGACATATTTCTTTTTTCTCCTTCATAGAGACAAATAATAAAATATCCTTTGGATATGAGGACGCTTGCAGGTAAATTTTAAGTTCTTCACTTTGAACAGAGAGACTGAGGATTTCTTCATAGCACTGTTGCAGTTTAGCCTCCTGCCTCAGAAAAAGGCTGGACAGCCTCTGCTGAGAATTTCAGAGTAAATAAATAAAATGAAATGTTTCTCAGGCCACTGTTCAGCACAGAACATTTCATCCCAAATACTTTGGCAAAAGCAGAGGAATCTGAAACAGGGTCATCTCCTGGAAAGTGTCAGGCTACTGAATTCACCTTTAATTAGAGAGCAGCAAAACTTCTCTGCTTTACAGTGATAAATGGGGTGAGCTGAGGACACACCTCATTAGCAGCATCTACTTTGTCATATTAAATCAGGCCATTGTTGCAGTGCATGACAAGAACTAAGTCACTTACTTGGCAGATCAGACTTCAGCCTTTTGGAGGAGAAGCTTTCCAAAGTATTTGTGAATGTCCCTTGTTATGTTCAAAATTTTCAAAAATAATTTTTAAAAAACATCATGACAAGGAAACAAGCAGCAAATAGTGAATAATCTCCAAAATACATAATTCTGACTGTCAGTATTTGGGCTTCTAAATTAGCCACCGGTGATGTTAATGGGGATAATAGGATTAAATATATGGATTTTAGCTTTCCATACTGATTTGCCAGTTAATTTTGTAGGCAGGTGTCCTGGAGTGACAAACACATTCACTTACAAACACTGTGAATACAACTCTAAGGATTTATGAAGCTAAAATTCCTAACTCTTACCACGACCTAAATTTCTCCCTGTCCTCACTTTGCCTTTTAAGGCATTCTGACCAGACTTAGAAGTGATTAAAGCGTATGACAAACTCCCAGTGATGCTGAAATCTGGTTTTGCATTTCGTGAAAAAGAATCAAAACTCAAAATATCACAGGGCTGTGTAGTCTCTAAGCACTGCCTGGCTGAGTTTTGCTCTTTTTAGCACAGAAGTGAAAACAGCAAAGTCCTTTAACACCTGAGCCATTCATCCTTTTGCATCCAAAAATTAAGGAAGGGGCATTTCCTTTCTTACTTGGAAAAGTCTCTCCCCACCACTCCTCACATGCAGAACCCTGCTGATGTTATGACATGACATTAGGGTGCTTCCCTTCTAAATTGCCAAGGTTCATCCTCCAAGTGACCCTGCAGGGAAGCAGGAGAAAGCTCTGGACAGAAGTGAAGACTCGAGGAACTCAAATTTTAAAAAGGCTTTTAAAAACAATGCCAATTTTAGCCCCACTCCATTTTATACGAGGACAAAGGTCAAACCAGGCTATTGAAGAAGAAGAAAAGGCTCCCAGCAGCTGTGTAAAATGATGACTGATAGAGAATGGGATTGTAGATCATCTGCTCTTTTCTACTTAATGAAGCATCTTACTGGTGCTGACAGGTCCCACTGAGTGAAAACGACGTAATATGATTTTACCAGCAGGATGGTGTTTAGTTAAGTTATGCTGTAGGAATGCACAAAATGGTGAAGGAAACAGATGGAGAGGAGGCAAGGTTTGCCCTCTTGTAGCCAAGGATGCTTGTAAATTCATCTCAAACTCCAAAAAGACCAACAACCCAAATGGAGTGCCATCCTCCCCTCACAGCTTTCCCTGATGAAGGCCAACACCTGCTACAGCCCAACAGAAAATAATACTTGCAGTGGGCTCACAAATGATCCCTACACCTTGCAGGAATGAGGGGTATATCCCTAAGCCAAGGTGGGAATACTTCAGAGAAATTATGACAAGTCAGTTAAAACTTCCATCCTCTCTAAGGATCAGGACACAAGAGCCCTGCAGGGAAAGCAGGAGTGTACCAGAGCTGTGCTGGATGGGTGGTGAAGCAGCTCTCTTATTCCCAGGAACACTAGGAAGCAAACCAGAATCACAGAATATCCTGAGCTGGAAGGAACCCACAAGGATCATCCAAGTCCAGCTCGTGGCCTGGCACAGTCCAGCCCCAAAAATCCTTTCCTGTGCCTGAGAGCATTGTCCAAATGCTTCTTGAAATCTGGATATTTCTGGTTTTTCTCAATATACAGTTCTAGACTATCTGCAGAGCTTCTCTGAGTGAACAGCACGCAAAATTACTCTGCTGTCATGCATTTCTCACTGGTATTTCAAGCATTGGAAACAAGAAAACAGAAAATATCCACAATGTACAGCAAGACAAGGTGGGTCTCCTAGAAAAAAGCCACCAATCCCTGCTTATGGAGAAGAACTTGGACAGCATGTTAAAGAGCAGCTCTTGCACTCCATCTGACCCACAGGAGACATGCAAGGTGACACAGCAGGCTAAAAAATGCTGCAGGCACTGTAATTTGTTTTCTCAGAGAAGCTCAGCTCGTGTTTGCCAGTGAGGTCATGCCTTTCACCTAATTTCCAGTTGGGACAACTGGGGAGCAAAAGAAGGTCAAGAGATTTGCCCCAGGTTACCCCCTGAGTCAGTGATGGGATCAGGGCTCAGGAAGCTCCTGGCTCAACATTCCTTGGGCTAATCACCAGCCCAGACCTTCTGCATTAGGCTCCTGCTCTCCCCTGGCTAAACAAAGATTGCATGTGGGAACTCTGTCAAAATAAAACCATTTCTTCTGGCGTGGGCTGTTTTTCTAACTCCTGAGAATATCTGACTCCTTAAGAACTTCTTGCTGGTATCACTCAGGAATCCTCCTGAAGTCATGATGGACCTAAGCAATAACAATTAATAAAGCTGGTGGCTTTCTTAATAAACAGATGTGATTTGAATTACACAAGCTTACAAAAATATTGCATAGATTATAAAACTGGCCATTCCTCTTCTTTTTTTTAATTTGTGAACTTTCCTTCCAGTTTCCTTTTCTTTGACTGCTATCAGTCACTTAAGAAAGAAAAAGGATTAAAAAAATCACTCTCTCTGTTAAATCTCCAGCCCAGAGGCAATCTTTAATAGCTCTGGCTTAAAAGAGTTCTTCAGACTCAATGAAATAACAGTCTGGAGGGCAGCTTCTTCTCAGGAGCAGACATTAAAAAAAAAAAAAAAGCTCCAGTCAGACATTCACCCACCAGTGCTGCAGACTTTACACAAAACAAACCTGGGCTGAGCTGGCTTGTTGGAACAGACTTGTGGGAGATCACAGACACATCACCCCTGTCAGACAGGCAATCAGAGACCACTGTGTCCACACAGACTTGATAAATAATCCTTAAAAAAATGTGGCCATGGAAGTCCACACTGCACTAATTAATGGGGCATGTAGAAGAGAAATATGCATTTTAATGAAGTAGCAGGAGGTGGTGACACCTCTTTCACACCTGTTCAACTCAGAGGAACTTGGAAAGGACAGAATTCACAGCAGTTCATGGTAAATCAATGAACTCTGTGGGAGTACACAGTGCAAGGATGTAAAAACGGCATTGTCTGCTGCACCAGAAGTCTCCCCCCACAAAAACTCCTTTATTGTATTGGTATTATCTACCTGTCAAGGAGAAAAGCAAACCCTACTTTACCCTGCAGTCTGGAAGGCTGGAGGCCCAGGCTGAACACTGAACTGCTTTTAGGATCATAAAATCAGAGATCAATTAGATTGCTTGGAAAAGACCAATGAGCACAACCATAAATCTAACACTGCCAAATCCATCACTAAACCATGTTCACAACGTATCTTTTCATAATGACTTCTGTGAAATATTAGGCAAAACATAGAGTTTTACAGTTTACTTGAAGCACCATGTCTGCTGCAGGTGAGATGATATATTTTATAGAACATTACGGGTTAATAAAAGTATTGCTGGGCAAGCCAAGAATTTTTATTCAAAATTTAAACCAGCACCCTTTTAGACAGCTGATGTTTGCTTTTTGAGGCATGATGTTAATTTTCTGCCCCACCTTCAGTTCTTGTGAAGGCTTAGCTTTGTCTGCCCACCTTTTCTCTTAATCAAAAGGGGTATGTTCATGAAGGCTTAATTTGAGTGCTTTTGCAAGCAGAAGTCAAGAAAGAACTTTGAAAAAAGGTTCAAAGAGGAGGAATCAAGCAATCTTCCTGATGTATGTCAGCAGAGAAGACTTGGATGAGTGCACTCTCTGGTTTTTGTGTTGCTTTAAGAAAGCAAATCTGCCTAATTATGATTACCTGGATATTTGCCTCAACTTCATCAGTCATGAAGGAAACACAATATGGGACTCACAACATCCACTGTTTTTCTCATGTGGCTGTGAGACTGTGCCCTTGGCAATGTATCCCCCTTGAAATGAAAAGCTCCAGGAGATTTGTAGCTGTCAGGTCTGAAGTTTGTCTCTATCTGCTTTATCTTGACAGCCTTGAAATCAAAGGGCTGCATGTTCAGCAGAACATGGCAAAGAAAAGATTGCTGCACTTAGTTACTTCTGAGTGTACACAAAATAAGCTCATGTGGTAAAACAAGGAGTGGGAGGATTTTTTGACTCTTCTAGGGACATCAAAAGACTCCTTTAAGTATCACACACATTGTTCTCAGTTTCATTTGTTACTGAAGAAGTCAAAATCAGAGTTTGGTGTAAGTTAGACATGGCATTCCTTGCTCAAGGGCCTGCAGCTCAAACAGCTCAGGCTCTGAATAAAGAGCTCCAGTCCACTCAGAGGTCATGGTATCCTGACGTATTTCAATGAACCACATGAGCAGAGATGCCAGGAGCAATATCTCACTTCTAAAATGCCTTTTCTACAGAAAATGATGCTCTCTAATATATTTTGCTGATGGTGCTCCTGACACTTTTGTCCTCAGTGGTGACAGAGGCCACAGAATGATGCCATGCTGGAAAAGATTTGGTATCAAACTCATTACTTAATGTATGAAGAAAATTTTGGCTGTGAGGGTGGTGAGGCCCTAGCACAGAAAAGCAGTGGCTGCCCTGTCCCTGCAAGTGCCCAAGGCCACCTTGAAGCAACCTGGAACAGTGGTAGGTGTCCCTGCCCATGGCAGGGGGTGGAACTGGATCATTTTTAAGGCCCCTTGCAACCCAAACCATTCCATGATCTCCTAGTTTTAGTTTCTGTGCAGTCCCTTGGTTTCAGGCATTACACAGCCCAGCTGTGGAGGATGTTGTGATAACTCCTCATAACCACAGAAAATGATGCTGAGCAGAGACCTTGAAAAGGCATCCTGTCCATCCCACTGCCCTGGGGTAGGCTCAGCATCCCCTGAGCTACAGCTGCTTTAACCAGCTGGCTCCTGTGAACCTCCAGAATCAGAGCCTCCCCAAGCACTTCAGTCCTGCCCTCAACTGTCCTGCTTAGATGATTTTGGCTAATGCTTAAAGCAAATCTCCCCTGCTGCAATTTCAGGCCATTACCCCATGTGCTGTCCCAGGTGGATGTGGGGAATGATTTATTATGCAAATTTTTGAAGCAATTTTTTAAACATATTTGAAGGCTGCTTTTATCCCGCCCTTTGGCCTTCCCTCCTCCAAAGTCACATGTGAAAGATAAAAGGAAACTAATGAACAAAGGTTTAATTAGTTCCACGTAGCAATGCTAAAGCTATAGCCTAAAAATAAAATCCTTGGAAAGAACATCAGTAAACCATATTACTCAGGAGGACAGAAGGAGTAACTGCATGCCAGAGTGTTTGTGTAACAGAGGAGTAGGAACACTGCAAAAGGTCAAAAGAACATTATCACTGAGAAAAAAGGCTGTATTGCCTCTTGTTAAAAAAGTAAGTTTCTCAAGACTGATGGAAAGAACAAAGATAGATATAATTTAAGCTGTTAGACCCATGTAATTCCTAGTGAGCTGAACCAGAGCTTTGCCTGCTTGAAGGCTGCAGGAAGGATGGTTTTGTATTTAAGGACTAGACCACAACTCAGGTTTAATTCTTGCCTTTCCCTGGGATTCCCTTTGTGATTTGGGGAAATTTCCTATTGATAAAACAAGCAGTAGCTCCACTCAAGATCCCTTGAACTCTTCTCATTTTGCTTTTGTGGATGGCAAACTGTTTAAAGTGTTGTTATGGCTGTGCCAAAGCACACTGGGACTCCAGCACAAACTTCTGCCCATGACTGTACCTCAAAACACAGCACCAGACTGCAAAAGATGGATATATCCCATGACAAAATATGTCAAATGTAATTCTAACTGATTGACTGTGCCTGTTGCTGATGCTGGATCATGCTGATCCTCACTTGTTTAAAATTCAGCACTGTCAAAGTAACAAATCTGTGCTCCAAAAGCCCAGAGTACTGGAGTGCACATCTCCTTGGTTTTGCTTCCTGATGGTTATTTTAATAAGGGATATATGGAGAAGCAATGTAGTGCTGCCCTATGAAAAACATTAAATAACTCTTGAGATTATGAGCAATCTCAGGTTCTTTAATGCTCTCCTCCACATGTCCCTGAGAGGCAGGGAAGTGTGTGGAGCAAGTAAACATCTTTTTTTTTTACAGACAATGAGCTACTGATAACAAAGGCTTGGAGAATGCCTACATACTGTGCCTAAGCTCAGACAGCTCTGCAGAGCTGAGGAGGTGTAGTTGAAGGAGCTGCTAGAAGTAAAAAAGACATCCATATGCCACAACATGGTGAGGAACTGATGATTTCATGCAAGAATCCAGGGGGTCATTTTAGTGAAAATGAAGCTACTGCTGTCCCAACTGACAGCAGCACGTCCCCTGCTAGAAAATAACCAGATATGGATTTAATGCTGGTGGCTGGATGTCTTGCCAGGCTGTGATTTCAAAATAACATTTATGGTACTAGTACTGCTTCCCTATATTCTGAGGAGAAACTGGATGATCACACTCAAAGTTACAAGGTTTCCTTCTGGTTTTTGTTGCATTATCCTCTTTTTCTTCAATGTGACATTGGAGACAAGCTATTACTGATTTTCCTACATACAAGTAGGACAAGATTCAGGTCCTACCTTATCAAACTTCATATAAAGATCTCCACCTCTTATTGCCAGCTAATCAGTTGTACCAAGAATTTGCTTGCATCTATTCCTTCCTGTGCTCTCCTTTACAGGCCTCTGGAGGTTTTGCCTGTTGCTGCTCATTCATTCTCTCCCCCTCAAAAACCACTGATCAAAATCCATCTATTTTATCTGAAAGAAATAAAACAAACATCTCAGACATGATGTGGCAAAAAAAAAAACTGGCAACAGAAGCAGCAGGTTTGGCTTCCTGTGCACCAATCCAACCTGAGCCCCCAGGCTGGGCATCCTCCTGTCAGGCTGAGCTGCAGCTCAACTTCTTCCAGAGGAAGAATCCAAGCCTGGAAAATGCTCCTGGATCCTTCAGGGGGGAAGCAAGAGCATTCAGAACCCCTGGAAGCCACAGTGAGGACACTCAGAGGATCAAATCCATGTTAAAGATGCTGCATCTGCTCCCGAGGCACAAAAACTGCTGGGAGTGACTCTGCTTCACTCACTGGCTCACCTTGATCTTCCAACTGACACAAAAGAACATCTCAGGCTCATAGCATCCCCCCTGACTGAGGAACTGAGCCACTGTAGAATTAAAGCTACACCCTGCCCACAGGATAGGGGGAACTTGGGAGATTTCTGGATTGTAGGAAGAAATCTGGTCTCCAAAAAAAATAAAAGCAAGGTTTTCCCCAAAGTGCTTAACTAAAGGGTATCCATGCCACACTTTTATTTTTCATCCTTTTTTGACCTTTGATTTAATTTAAGTACTCAAGCAATTTTAGCTGTGTTTTCTTCTCAGCTTCTCCCACTTGAGGCCACACACACAAAGATCATTCTGTGACTTGACACCCCTCCTTTCTTAAAAACTTCTGGTGAGGAGGAAAAAAAAAAAGAGGATGTTATTTTAAACAGCCTCAAACTAGAGGTTTTATGTCCATTAGGGCTCTTATTTATTCGTTTCAATTCATGCCTTTTTTACATTGAAAATTATAGTTTTTAGAGATTCCTGTAAATGCCTAGGTATGAAAATGGCCTTTCTCCAAAATCTGCTTCTAGATCACTAAAAATAATTCACTTTTGCTTATATTTTCTCTGTGTGGAATTCAAAGTAACAATGTGAATATTTGCTGCTCATCCCAGTCTTTACTGATCTGTGTTCTTTCATTTTTAATCTACCTAAAAAAGTATTTATTGCTGATAAAAGGGCAGAAAGACATTCCTCTCCTCTCCACACACCAGATCCATCAACAAGAGGGCTCCTCACCCAACCCTACCCTCTGACCCTCAGCAGAGACATCACTTTTGGGTGCAAGGGACACAAGCAGTGTCCCCAGCACTCTGGCTTTGAATGACAGGCTAAGTTTGCCATTTAACACATCCCAGGTTTGTGATGGCTCATTCACAGCACCACATCCACATGCCATGTCAATCTGTCTGTCCACACTGCTGTAGCTCTCTCTAAAGGCACTGAATTAGTGATTCTAGAAGACCTGTTCTTTTGTTGTGACATTATTGCTTACTGAAAAAAAAAAAAAAATCTGCTCTGAGGACTCATCCTGCCACAGTATTTCAAGTTTTCATGCAAAGCCTGATCCCTTCTCCAGCCATTACTGATGGAATTCCTGAGCTCTAAGAGGAGCAGGGTTAGGATCACTTGCCACTGAAGACTCAGGTCATTTTCCATCCTTGGTGACCTCTGTTTCCTCAGCCATATGTATAAGGAACTCAGATCTCGGGCTCTACCTGCAAGCTCCTTGAAAATGGAACCACTGCAATGATATTCCCAAAGCAAACTTTACTTTGGTTTGGCACAAGGTACAAGGCAATTCAGCAGCTGGCTCTCTGTGAAAGTTCTCCTTCCCTTGTTATTTCCTTCCAAGAATATTTAAAAAGAAAAAAAAGAAAAAAAAGAACATTCTCCACTTTCAAATTGCTGTTCACTCCCCAAAGCGATCAGCCCTTACAGCCAACGTATTTCCAGTGAACACAGTTCACAAAACAACAGTAAATTAAACATGATCAACATGGAAGCAGTGTGTCTTGAAGGGATGTATCAGACAGAAGTAATATCCCAGAACACAAACTTTCTTCTGTCACTAATTCTGTCTTAAACCTTTCTGAAGGGTACATGCTGTCCACTGAGGTGGAAACTGAAACAAAGCTAAACAAGCTTTGTGACCAAACCTTTATACTGTTTCACTTATTACAGGATTCATAAATTTCCCTTAAAATAAATGGCCAAGGATACGAGAGTTATGTTGGGTTTTTGCCACGAAAGCTTTTCTCTGCAGGTAATACAAGGAAAAAAAAACTTCCTAACAACAGCGGATGCAACAAGTTGAAAAATGCGACTTATTTCCCAATAAATAAGAGCATGCAAATTACAACAGATGGGCCAAGAGCTTTCTCAGGAGGGCCATGCACTGACATCTCTGGGCAGTAGCAGCAGCCTTTGAATTTTCACTTCAAGTGCTGCTCAGAAAGGCCACTGTCAGGGAGGAAACACCTACTGTGCGCCTTCCCCTGCCTTCTGATCCCTTATTAGTTAACCCTCAAGTGCATGTGTACACAGCCCTAATCCCCAGGCGGGGCTCGGGGGCCGGGGGAAATCTGGAATTAATTGCGGGGTATTTTGGTTCCTAATGCAGCTGTTGGGAGTGTTTGGCTTGGCAGGGGAACAGAAAAGGCACCGCATACCAATTTCGTGAGCCACCGTAAAAGCCGCGTGGAGGCCGTCGTCTTCAATCACGGCGCAGCTGCGCTCGGGGGAGCAGATGGTCCCAACGTCTGCCATTCCCAGGGTATCACAGGAATGATGCCCACATAAATCCTGCCCGGGAAGGGGAAAAGAAAAACCAAAGGAAAAAAAAAAAAAAAAAAGAAAAATCGTTACAATGAATTTTTACACGCGGCGGTAAAAATCTGCTTAAAGTCGCCTTTGCCTATGGCAGGATTTGGATGAAAATATCAAAGTTCCAGCTAAAAGCACAGCAAGCCAATCCCTGCTAGGGTCAGTGGGAGTGTTTTCATGGACTTTAACAGGTTTTGGATATGTTCTGCAGCTAATTGCTCTTAGTTAAATTTGTATTTCTGCGATATTCAACTTGCATTGAGGGAGGTATTGAAAATATACCGTGGAAGCATTTCCTCATTGATAATAAAACCAGAAAATTCTCTTTATTTACAGAAGGTAGACCAAGGCACAGAGAAAGCTTCAGCTTTCTGATCAGTCCTTGAACCAGAGATCACCTTTCTTTTCTGAAGCCAATCCTATACTCTTACTTAACAGAAATGGGATTGTTACATGTGCAAGCTCATTCCACATCTGTCAAGCAGTACAACTAGTAGTGTGTTACCCAATAATACACCAAGTATTTAGCAATTCTCAGAGATTGCTGAGAGTCAGTGACATGAGAGAATGCAAAATCCCAACAACTTAACCACTCCTCCCACATATAGATACGAGGTGTCTCCAAAACCCATGCAGGTAGCATCAGGTTTTGTCTTTCAACTTTGATCAGACATTGTGTTTTATCACCAGCAGTAATTTCTCCATGCTTCTACTGAAGCAGAGGGAAGAGTATCAGCGTGAATGTGCATATATACAGATTTTTTTGATGAGATGGAAAAGTAGGGGCCATGCTATTTGGAACACTTCAACACTTCATTGTGCTTGAATGAAATTGTCATTTTCAAGGCATGACAAATGTTATTGTCAAAATGATCAAAGAGCACTTTTCCCCCTTCATTTTCAAGATTCTACCCTTCAGATCTCCTTCTACAAGGACTTCCTTTTATGAAGCCTTTCATAATTAATCCATCTGAAAACGAGACACCTCGTAGGAGGCTTCAGAGCAGCAGTGTTCACTGATCATGACAGGTTAGGCAAACTTGGAAGTGCACAGGATTCAAATCCCACTGAAGTCAAAGAAAACCACACTGAGTGCACAGATACTATGACAGAGCATCTCTTTACAAACACAAAATAAAAAGAAAGAAAAAAGGTTTCCCCCCCCCCCCCACAACAAAGAAGCTTTTCAAGCTAAAACCACAAAGCAGGGTATTACATATATGGAGGAGAAATTTCAGGCTCAGTTCTGCCTTCCAGCAAACTATGAATGGGACAAGAAGACACAGTCTTAAGCCTGATGTTTAGCTTGGACATTAGGAAGAATTTCTTCAGAGAGAGGGTGACTAGATAAGGGAAGGGGATGCACAGTGAGGTGGTGGAGGGGTTTAAGGGAAGACTGGATGTGGCACTCAGTGCCATGGTCTAGCACAAGGTGGTCACTCGTAGGCTGGACTCAGTGATCTCAGAGGTCATTTCCAACATCACTGACCCTGTGATTCTGTGACAGAGCAATGTGACCTGAATCCACACCAGCAGCTGAACTGAAACTCTTACACAAGTACCGAAAAGCACGTAAATCAGACAGAAGGCAGCTTACTGGAGGAGGGCTAGACAGGTTGCCAAAACAGTATAAACTTCATTAATTCAGACTTTGTCTCTGCATGCAGATTCTATGTCACTCTGTCTTTGCTCATATTTGGGTGCTATTATTACATAGGTACTGACATCAGTGCTGCTCCCAGCGTGGGCACAATGGTATCAGCACCCAGATGCCTCACGCCAGTCAGGATTTACTCCCATTTGCACACAAGAAGCAGATATGCTGGGATTTTACACCAGCAGGCACAGCCAGACTTCACAATGATTCACCAGATTGATGACACAAATGTAACTAAAAAAATACAATTTTTCTAAGCAGCCAATCTTGTAAACTTCTGTAGAGCTAATTCTGACGGGATGTGTGGAGCATGGAACACCAGGGCAGAAATGTTACCATCACCTCATCTCAGCATTTCAAGAGCTGTGCACAGGATTGCATTGCAATGTCTCCCCTGGGTATCAGGGCTGTACCAGAGGCTAGAAAATCCCACAGCAGGAAAAACATGATTCTGCAAACTGCTTATAGGTAAAATCACCTAACTCCTCCAATTCCCCACGGACAAGCAGGTGTGCTCAGATGCTGTGGGACCAGCCATGCCCAGAAAGGAGGAGTGCTCACCCTGGGGTCAGAGAGTGGCAGGCAGTGCTACAGCATAGACCTGGACCCTCAGTAGCCCCGTGGCCACCTCCTTGTCGCCCCCCCCAGCTGCCACTAAATCCCAGCTGGGAAGCAGCAGACGGGCTTGTACAGGATTGTGGAAACAAGGACAGGAAATATTTTGTGGCATCAGCTCCCGTGTAAGAAGCTGCTATGGGGATGTCTGTGGGTTGCCCATCTGCTGCTAGAGCAGAGCATGCCACGGCTGTGCTTCCAGCACAGCATGGATTGAGCATCCTGGTTTTCCCTGCCAATTCCAGCCCTTGGTGACTGCCTGAGAATGCTCATATGCAGCTAAGGCTGACATTATCAATAATCATTTAGGCAGATTACTGGGGGCTCCTCTATGTTGTCATTGTCTCATTCACTTCTGTGCTTCTCCTGCCTTTGCATGATTTGAACTGGAATCTATTTCTATGCATAGTAGATGCTAAAACCAGAACTGCAGCCTATCAAGGGGCATCTCTGAGACAAATATTCTGAAAAGTTTGCTTTTGGGCCAATTCACCAACACCAGCTTCCAAACAGCTTGACTACAAGTGATGTTACTGAAAATCATGCCTGCTTAGCCATCCAACACTGGCCATGGACTATTCATTGCCAGAACCAATAGCTGCATTTGTTTTGTTCCTTTCCTGGGCAGTCCTGGAAAGCAGCCTACTACTTTCATGAAGCAAACTTTCTGGGAGTACAGTACAAGTGGAAAATATCTTAATTTTTTCTTAAAAACAGGTTTCAATGCAATGATGCAATCTTAAAAAAATCTGTGTGGGTAGCCTCAACTTTGCATACTCCAGCTAAAGCACGAGGCAAGAGTGGACTCGTGATACATAAAATCAGTTTCCAATGATTATTTCACTCTGAGGGTTTTTTGCTTCTATTAGAAAATTAATCAGCTACTCAGATCTGGATGCTCCGTTGCCTTGAAACAGTGGCAGAAGCTTTAAAGAATGTTTTTTGGTATTTCTAAAGAAGGAAAGCAGCCTGGTCCTTGAGCTGCCTTACAGTAGTTTCAAAACAGAATGACAAGGAAATGCATTTGCTATGCAGGAGGCAAGAGATGTTAAGACTTAAGCTTTGGCAAAGGAATGGCTTAGTAAAACTAAGCTGTACATCACAAGTCTAGTAGTTAATTAGACAGCTCATTAGAGGCCAAGTTTCCTTGGCATTCTAAATCCATCAGGAGCAGCTGGCTGGCTGCCACGTATACATGGCCTTGTTGTGAAGGGAACAAACTGTCACCATGTCCTGAATGGAGCAGGCAGTTTATTTCACCTGAACTGTGTTCTATAGTAGGTTTCAAAACAAGAATAAACTCTTTAGTGAATCCTGGCATTAGGTCAGAGCCCACTGACCAGATCCAAAACATGATGTGAGCACCAGCGTGGAGTTAGGTGGGATTTAAGGGCAGAAGAACATGTCCTCAGGTCTCCTGAGTTATCTACCCCTCACAGGACTTTCAGTTTGGGATCCTGTGGGCTCCGAAGTGCCACAGTCCCACAGTCTGGAACAGCTGGGCACTTTGCTAATTGGGGTTCAGATGTTTGATGTTTCTCCACCTTTGCCCCGAGGGAAGCCGAGCCTACAGAGAAGCACAGCTAAAACCTTTACAGCTCTGCTCACTTTTTCTTCTGCTCCCTTTGCAACAGCTTATCAGCTAGAGCCTTTTGCCAGTAAGAACATGATCCAGCTACAAATTCCTGCCAACCAGAAGCATATTTTTCAGGACTGTATGGTCTACACCAGGCTCCTGCCATGCACACAGGGACTCCGCCTGGAGCAGCCCCTGAGCCCAAGGCTCCTCTAGCCCAGGCTGCAGCTCAAGTGCAGGCAGGGAAGGAACCCAATTTTTGGTCCCTATTGCTCATCCTTCTTCTTTCCCACTGAACAGCCTGTGGTAAATCACAGAAACAGCCTCTCCATGCCTGAGGAACCCAGACCACCTTGCTCCAAGCACTGTGCTCCACTCAGCAGCTTCAGGTCACGATTCCTCTCGTTCTCACCATATGAATTACTCACTAAACAGTGACAGACCTTTGGTCAGAGGGGTGGAAAGTTTCCTTAACACCTGGAACAGCTTACAACCTCCTGGTTAAGGAGCTCTCCTGGGAGGTGGGCGATACAGACCCAAAATCCCTCAAGCAGAGGAAGGAATTAAGCACGACTTTCCGACTTCCTGCAGCAGCATTCCCACCGCAGGGCTGGGCAGGGAGGGTGGGGGCAGCTGGTGGCAAGAACACACACATCCACCCTCCCAGAGCTTCTCTGCAAAGTGGGGGAACTCCTACTGATGTCACACCAAGGTGGAATGGCACACGTGGTTTAAAAAAGTAATGTTTTCACACGAGCAGAATGGATTCTGGGTGAGGAAAGACTCACTGGGTTACTGCTCTGTCCTCCCCTGGCCACATTTTGAGAGGGTGGCCAAACTCTGGTCACCTTCTGAGGAAAACCACAATGATGATATCTGCCATATCTACCAAAAAAACTCCCCAGTAGTTTAGCTTAAAAATTGAGCTCATTTGCTTTTGGGGTTCATATGATAAATATGAGCCCGAGGCTTGAGCATTTAAAAAAAACCAAAAAACACAGCTTTGTTACAGAAACTACAGGTTATTAAAAATACTGACAAAATGCACATAAAGCATTTGGAATCTGCACAGGGAGAAGTTTCGATTATGACACTGGGAACTGACGACCAAGTAAAAATGTGTGATTTAAGCTGCCTAAGCCACAGCTCATTTGTGGGGAAACTCCACACCATGTCTCCAGATCAGGGTGAATCAAACTGCTCCTCTATCACTTATGTTCCACTTCGTTTTCCCTAGGGACATTATTTAAACATATCAGATGTGCAACAAAGTTGCTGAAAACACTGTGTAACTGATACACACATCACACTGCAATTTCTTCACAGTAATAATAATTAACAGTGAAATCTATTCTACTGACCATTGGTACAGTCACTTGTTTTACTATTAGGGGATAATAAGTGCTGGAAGATGATAACAGAGAAAATTAAAAAAAAAAAAAAGGAAGAAAGAAGTAGAGCCAAAGAAAGCATGTGTTCCATGCAATGAAATTATCATCTACAGAGCAGAGATAATACAAAGCTTTCTGTTAAATTTCAACAGCACTGCCAGATGGACAGTTGAACTAAATCAAACACACCAGCCCCACATAATTACTGTGTAGAAAAAGGCAGGACAGTGGCCTTTGGCTCCAGCATGAACCCTCTGCTTGAGCCAGGCACCATGGCACTATCACAGATGATGCTAACAAGCGCTTAGGAAAGGAGTTTTTTCTTGCTCCTGATGTCTGTATCTACTGTGAGAAACATCTATTTTAATCTTCAGATGATTCAGAACTGGGGGGAAAGGAAGAGAGCTGGATTTTGTCCAAATGCATTGAATAGTTCACTTGAAATTTAACTAAGGGCCACTAATGAAATAGATTGGATGAATTCTAGAGGATAATTGCAGAAAAAGAACAGTGTGAGTTCAACTGCAGTTTGCAAGTCCCATCTAATCTGATTTGCTGTGACAAATAATTTGGCAAGTGTTTTGTTGCACCCATAAAAATCTGAAGATAATTTGCTTCCAGCTTCTGCAAACCGTTCAGTATAAAAAAGGCTGAAACAGAATAAACTCTCAATTTGCTGTTGACTTCACTGTCACTGAAAGCAAGTGATGAAGCAATGAATTCTAAATTTGCTGTTGACTTCACTGCCATGGACAAGTGATCTAATCTCCAGGGAAAGAGGGCTTTGCAAGCTCTTCCTCTTCCCCACCACACAGCCACTCCTCAGTGGGGTGGAGGACTCACCTGGCCACCAGAATTGCATCCTCGTACCCCCATATTCCATAGAGGATGCTCTAGGATTCATGTGGCCCAAAGATTTACAGCTGCTGCCAAGGATTCAACCACAAAGTAGTCCAACAGCAGGGGACCCATGCACTCTCAAAGGCTGTTATGGTCAAGCTGCCTTGAGGAAATTTAGAAATATCAGAAAATTATCACGTTTTCTTACTGTCAAGTCAGACCTCTGTCATGCTTCATCTTGCTCCTCATGGGTCAAAATGAGAGATTGGGACCACTGGGAAAAGACACTTCTCATTATCAGATTTAAATAATAACTGTGGAATCCAACTAAATTTCTGCAACATCTAGTGACAGATAATTTCCGTGTCCACTGAAGGTTTTCACAATGGCCAGACATGTAACTCTAGGGCTCCCTGCATTTAGAGAGTAAACACAGGACCACTGCAGCTAATGGACCCTTGCCATCACTGATAAGCAACACAAAGCCTAAACACAGCTTTAAGATGTTGCCTCTATCACCCCAAACTGAATTCATGTTCATATTGATTTACTATGATCTGCAGGGCAATTGCTTTAAAGCCCTTATCCAATTAAATACAGATTACGACCAGAAGTAAGTGGCTGTTTTAACTCAGAGTCAGTGAATTTCCTTCTAATTTTTTTTTTTACATGGGAAGTACTTCCTAGTACGAATGATGATGATGACAACGATAATTAGAACTTATATAATATAATGTGAACCACTACTAATTTAATAATAAAGGAGAGCTGCCAATACACTCTCAGTCTATCAATGGTTACTAACTTATCTTAAAAGAAATAAAGAATCAAAGAGGATGAAGCAAAACTGCTGAATTCTGTTGGGATTCTTCCTTTATAAGGAACTCAAATAAAGCCTTCTTTTAGTGTAAAGAAATAACATCCAATCAAATGTCACTCTGGAACAAAGATGATTATTATATTAGGGATTTGTATGGCACCAGCCATGCACAAAGCAGATTCTATCTACACAAAACCAATTCCATACAGCTGAGGCCATGCATTCAGCTGACAAACCATCTGCAAATATTATTCTGTTGACGGAGAGACACGAAGCTCAAGGTGGCCTGAGTTAGTAAACAACGATGGAAATTGTACCTCACTCGTCTGCCCAATGCCTGAAACCCAAGGCACTTAGAAAGAGACATCTGGATGTTCAAAAATCGGCATGACGATATTCAGAGCCCATCAAAACACGCAGCCACAGCTCGGCGTCTTGTAGCTTAGCAACCAACTTCATCCATCCAAAACAGAGTTGTAAAAGTGGTGCTCTCCTGCCAACTGCTGCCACTCTCATTGAAAAGCTAAACTGGAAAAAATCTCTCCCTTAGTTCAAAGTGGGGCTGTTTTCTTCAGGAAACATCTCCACTGCTTTTTCATCCTTTAACCCTTTTCGTGTTTACATTCCACAGGGAGCAAATAGATTCATGTTGACATTTCAAGGGTAAGCATATAAAAATCGTGTGGGCTCACACACGCTCTCTGCAAAGAACATCATGAACACATGTAGCAAGAAACTCCAGTCTGGTTCTTAATTCAGTCAAACACTGCCAAACAATGTCGGCGTGCACACAGCAAAGCATTAAAGCAGATTAAGTTGTCCTGAACTGCATCGAGCAACTAATCCCAGAGTTAAAGCTGTTAAAATGTAAACCAAGAAAACACAAGCCTGTGCTTCTTTTCTCATGAAGCAACCCTGAGTAGCAGTACAAGCAACATTTGCATCTTAAGAGTGGAAGGAGACCACAGGCACTGCGGTGATTTGTTTATTCTATGCACCACTTACATCCCAGAGAGGTAATTCTATGCATAGCTCGAAAGACTTTGAAACTGTGGATTACTGATTAGCAGCACCCTCTTATTCTGGCAGGAAGGTGTCCATGCAAAGAATTACAGCTAAGCATCTGTAAAACAACTGCACTTTAAAGTCACATCCTATCTCAACACAAATTAACTTAATAATTGACGTTAAGGTTCAAAGTCGCCACCCTAAGTGTTTCTGAATTGTCATATAGCCCAGGGAAATAAGTAGGAATACTGGCAGAGAGAGAAACACTTCTCAGAGAGAAGTGATGGATTCTGGTCCAGGCTTAATAAACCGTTAGAAAAGTTGTTTATAGCAAACCCAAAAACATTCTGACCCAGTCTAGGTAGCCTGCTTTCATTCAGGTTATAGCAATAAAGAAATGAAATCTTTCAAATTGCACTGATGGGCTTTAAACTGCTAAAAAGGGCTCCTGTTGTACAAGTGATGCCTGACACACAACCTAATGTTTCAACTATTTACAGCTATAAAAGCAAGCCAGGCACTTTTTTTCTCCCTTCTGGAGCAACTCCTTCCACAAACCATCCAAAGCATCCTTTTTGGCAGGCTCCTCCGATGTAGCAAAGCCGGAGAACTCAAATGAACGGAAAGTCATGCAGTTATTTTTTTCGTACTTGGGGAAAGGGAAAAAAAGAAAACACCAAACCCAAACCGCTGAAGGGATATTCTTACAGAACTTCATTGCATAAACTCGGCCACATGTCTACCAGAGCAATGTCCCTTAACGACCTCTGGCAATGTAATTAATCAACAACCCAGCGTGGAGCAACAAGGCACAGCTCTGCACGGGCAACACAAGCAGCTCCAGCCCACAGCTGATCAGGGGGACAGGACAGGGACTGCAGCCCCTTGCCACCAGCCCAGCTCACTCAGCCTGTGCAGCCCTGTTTACCTGCGGTCTGCCTTTATCTCCTACACCTGAACCACAAGTGCTGCTGGCTTCCAGTGTGGTGGAGCTATTCTTGCTGGGAACTGCGTCCCAAGGTGCTCCACAAGCAAGACGTCTGTACGCTTTAAGGTGCCCTCCACCACTTTGACTAGCGGGTTTGTTTGGGGACTAATTTAGGCTAAGAAGTGCTATCAGCCCTTCCCGACTGGGCCACCTGTGCAGAGCGAGAGGAGCCAGGTGTTAAACATCATCTCCCAGGGACAGGCAGCACAGAGCCATGCCTCAAGCAGAGGGATGTCAGGCTAAGTCCCACGATCAAAGTTATCACCTCTCCACCGGGCTGGGGTCCCAGCACTGCACTGGTGTACCCACAGTGGGGGTGACAGCACACACAGGGCAGGGGACACGCACAGATCCCAACCCTCTGCCATCCCCAGCAGCTGTGCGCGGTGCCGCTCCCTGAGATGCTGCACCGCCCGATGGACGAGCCGGATCCAGGAGCGGGGAGGCAAAGCTGAGCGAGGTGCCCGGAGGTGCAGCAGCCTGGCCACCCCACGCTCGAGGGACACCTGGTCGCCACCACGGCCACACCGATGGCCAGGGCCATGCCTACCTCGCGGGTGAAGAGGATGGCGGCATCGTAGTGCTCCTCGTGGTCATCGTCCAGGCGGTTGTGCTGGTGCTGCCACTTACAGAAGTTCTTGAGCGTGGTGGCGGCGTTCCTGTTGATCTCCAGGCCCTTCTCCTTGTCGCCCAGCGCCACCACCTTCACCACGGCCAGCCGCACGTGGTTCTCCAGGCTGGCGTGCGCGTAGAGGCGGGAGGCGATGGAGGCCAGGGTGAGCAGGTAGTGCTGCAGCCCCTTCCCGTACTTGCGCACCATGGAGGCGTCGGCCACCAGCAGCAGCTCCACCTGCCGGGCCCGGGACACGGAGCGCCGCCGCCGCCGCCGCCTCCTGTCCCCGCCCGCCGGCCTGGCGGGGTCCCGGGTCTCGCAGCTGGTGCGGGCCGGCACCGTCTCGAAGCTGAAGCTCTCCCTGCGGAAGACGTGCGGGGCGCGGGCCGGGCCCTCGCCGTAGATCCGCGCTCCGGCCTCTCCCCGCGCGGCGCGGCGCGCCGGGCGCACGGTGTAGCGGGAGCGGCCCACGGCGAAGAAGCCGTCGAGGCCGCCGCAGAGGTTGAAGACGGCGAGCGAGCGCGGGCTGCCGTCCACCGTGCCGCGGTAGTGGCAGCGCGGCCCGTCGCGCTCCAGGTCGAGCAGGAAGCGCTGTCCCCCGGCGTAGAGCACGTAGCCCGCCCTGCCGCCCCCCGCGTAGGTCGGGTCGAGGCGCCGCACGGCCCCGCGGGGCGGCCCGGGGGCGGGGGGCCGGGCGGGCGGCGCGCCGGGCTCGGCAGGTGCGGGCGGCGCGGCGCGGCCGGCACGGGCGGCCAGCAGCAGCCACAGCAGCGCCGGCAGCATCCTCGCCTCGGCGCGGGGCAGCGGGGCGGCGGGGAGCGTAATTGTGGTGGTGATAATGATGATGGTAATAACGGGAGACGGTGTCGGGGAGGAGGCGGCCGGCGGAGTTGAGGGATGGGAAGAAAAGGAGAGATGCGGGGAAAGGGAAAAAAAAAAATTAAAAGGAACGGCAACAACAACAGAAAAAAAAAAAATCAGAAAAAAAAGTTCTCCCTCCCGAAGTCAAGTGTGAGTGGGAGAGATAAAAACGTCAACAAAAGCCGCTCGCGTGTGAACTTTGTGTTTCTCTGCAGGGAAGAGCCGGGAGCACATGGAAGGAGAGAGAGAGAGAGAGAGAGGCAAAAAAAAAAAAAAGAAAAAGAAAAAAAAAATCCCAAGTCCTTGCTGCCGGGGAGGCAAAGTGAGGAGAGAGGAAAAGGAGGAGAGACGGCTCGGAGCCGGCAAGTAGAGAAGTTTGAGCACTTCCCACTCCTCTTCCACTCCTCTGCTGTAGTCACCGGATCATCACCAGCAGCAGCAGCAGGAGCAGGTCTGCTGCGACTCGGCACTTTGTCGGGCTTCGGTGGGCTCCTTTCCTTCTTTTGCCCTCTTTTGTTTTGAAGAGAAGGAGGAGAAGGGGAGAGAAGAAATTCAGGCACCCAAAAACGCCTCGATCGCCTCCGGTGAGATGGTTAAAAAGAAAAAAAAAAAAAGAAAAAAGCCCAAGAAGCGGAAAACGTCCTGGATTTCTGTAAAAGCCCCCTCCCTGTATCTTTCCTGTTGTTGTTGTTGTTATCCCCAGTCTGTCGATGTGAACAAGAGGAGAAGGGAGAGAAATGTGAAGATGAGAGGAGGTGGAACAATGAATTTATAGCGGAATGCCATCCTGCAATGGCAATTTCAACAATTCGTCACTGCAGGCTGCCTCTTAAAGGGAGAGCTTCAAAACCACCACTCCCACACTTCCTTCTCATTTAATCAGACAGAAGGAGAAACTTGAGGGGAGGCGGAAAGGGGGAGGGGGGGCGGCTTCGGGGGGAGGAGAAAAGCAGCGAGAGTGAGCGGGAGAGAGGGAAGCAGGAGAGCAGAAGAGCCGGAGGAAGCCGGGGCACGGCACCGAGAGCCCGGCAGGAGGAAGATGTTGGGGGTGTGTGTGTGAAAAACGCGAGGTTCGGCCCGGATCGCCGGGAGCCGCAGAGCCGCGCCGGGCTCGGGATGTCCCCGCCGCTTACCTCGCGTCCTGCCGGGGCTGCGGCTCGCAGGGCTCGGGGACGACGAGGAGGAGGAGGAGGAAGAGGAGAGAGGTCTGTGCCTGGCTCCGGAGCCAGCGAGGGAGCGGGCGCGGCTGTCTGGCCGGGCTGATGGAGCCCCCGGGTCCCGCCGTGTCCCCGCTCGGCCCCAGCCCCTGCCCCGGGCAGCGCCGAACTTCCCGTCTTTGTCTGGGCAGCCCCTCTGCGCCCAGCCTGTCATTAAGAGCCGGCAAGCTGTCATCCACTCGGGCGGACTGACTGCCCCCAGCCCCGGCGGCGGGCTGGGCAGGGGGGGAGGTGATGCTCGCCCTGACCTCCGGGATGGCTTCGGACCCTTGGATCATCCCCCCGCTGTCGCACAGACCCGCTGAGCCCGGCCCCTCGCCTGCCACCCCCTGCTTGGGGCTCCAGCAGGGACGCAGGTGACTGCAGTCACCTTTGCACCTGAGCATTGCCAGTGGGCTGAGTGGAAATGGCAAACAACTCCTTCCCTGCCGAGGTCTGGGGCTGGAAGGGCTGCGGGAAAGAGAGAGCAAGGGGACCCCTGAGGATTCCGACTGATTTCCCCCTGCTGAGGTCCAGACCCCACACCAACAAGCAGAAGTGCTTACTTATCCCATGTTTCCGTGTCCCAAAACAGTGCCAGGAACAGGTGCTCTCTGCTGCAGGTCTCCAATCTCATCCTCACCTGCAAGCAGCATCTCACTGCTGAGCACTCTGCCTGGAAGAAAACGATGTGCACACCTGAAATGCTTGGCAGGGTCAGGATAGGTGGTGGGATGCACAGACCTGCTCAGCAAGTCCACCATTTCTTTAAGGAACAGCTTAACTAAAACCCCAAAAGCCTCAAAAATTAATATTCCC
Source organism: Acridotheres tristis (assembly GCA_037013685.1). NCBI lineage: Eukaryota > Metazoa > Chordata > Aves > Passeriformes > Sturnidae > Acridotheres > Acridotheres tristis. The sequence continues at coordinate 1,470,220 of CM072884.1, forward strand.
ATGTAAATGATTGCATTAACAAAACCCTGAGGTTGTGCTTATGAAATGTTTAACTCACCAAAGTTTTACAAGTGTTCAATCTTCTTTTTCCATTTTTCTGGAAATGGTGATACCTGTGAGCTAAAGTTCACTTTCAAACCTCCTGGTATTTCTTTTTCTACATTTCAATGTTCTATCATACCAAAAAATTTTTGACTAGAGTCAGTAAGTTACAAAATTAGTAAGAGTTATGTATTAAGAAGGTCACATTAACTTTTTTTGGGCATTAGGCCAGGACTTTTCAACATTTAAAAATTTAAACCTTTTCTCAGTTACTTAAACTTGTAATAAAGTTAAAACAGCAGAAAAAAAATTAAAGGGAGAGAGAGAGAGAAGACATATTTTGATTGAAAAAAGAACCTGTAATTTTCTTGGATGAGTTTTACTTTTCCTTTGAGCCTAATGCATGTCTGCTCAGCACCAACAATATTTTTATTGACTTCACTGGGACCTGATCGAGCCCTGGATTTGCAAATCTATCTGGGTCCAAACTCCCAGATCCCCCTGGGAGAGGCGCTAGAGATGAGATCTGGGATAAGGAATGTATTTTGGATAACAACCTCAGCACATCTCATTAAAGAAGTGCTAGTTTGTCAATGAAAAGGCATATGGTGCACAAGAGGCCAGTGTAATGTTCTCCCAGGCTGCAGCCTAATTCCAACTGTCCAGCCATATAACCTTGGAAAAACAGAAATGCTTAGAAAGGCTGGTGATAATTAAATGGTGTGTCCCACTGCTCATCTCTGGAGTTGTCTTTGATTTCCCAAATGACAAGAAGAAGTTGGCTGGGCTGCCCTGTTACACCAAGCAAGGATCCAGACTTTCCAGGAAGGTACAAATTATTTTGTGCAAATTATCCCACGGATTAGGAAATCGGTCCTGTTTACGTTTCAAAACTGCAATAACTCAGCACAGCAGTGCAATAATGGAAAGATGGGTCAGTCATGCCTCGTGCAATGAGAGGGAACATCTTTTAGTCTGAGAGCCTGGATGTGTAAGGATAAATCACTGGAATGAATCATCTCTTTCCTCACACTTTTGCCCTCTTAGCCTCTTTTTACAGTTCGAACACTGCCTTTAAACAACAAATCCTGTTAGCATGTCCCAAGTCGTGGATGACACTAAATCCTTGTCAAACAGCTCTGACCTGGAAATTTCAAGGCTGACCTTTCCCAACTGAGAGATAGAGAGCCACAAATCCTCGATTAGCTTTGAGGCACAACACAAGTCTTGTACACTTTGGATCGGATTCAATCCTGATGAAAGAAGACACAATCCTCTGGAGTCTCTGGGAGCTACAAGCTGCTGTCATTAAAGTTGTGTTTCACCCCCTGGGTTTGTCCATGAAACCCTTTAGGATCTTGCAAATAACAGCCTGGGTAGCAGGGGATTCCTGATCCTATAGTGTCTTAGTCACATTAGAAACTTTGTTCTAAGCGTTATAAACACTCACATGAAGGAGTAGCTTGAGAGATGTGGAGATACTGGAAAAGTTATTAATGATTTTATCCAGGTGCCTTTCCAATTTTTTTAAAAAAAGGGTCCTGTTTTATATCACCTCTTTTTCAATGCTCAGGCACATTAGAAGGGGTTAGAAAACCATGAATCCAAGGTCCTGTGTCTGCCTACAGCCCCCTGACGAGTAGTCAAGGCCTAGCAGGGATGTCCTACCCAGCAGCACCTGTCTTTCACCATTAATTGAACTCTTCCTTCTTGGAAATTAAAATAATTCTGTTCAGTTTTCGTTGTTCTGATGTTAGGACTGTCTAGCATTTCTATGTCATTGCATAGGGAAGATGGCAATTACTGTGGGAAGTAACATTTGTCCTGTAAAATTATAAGAAGGCTGAATCAAACCCAAGAAATTTGCCTGCCCCAAATGTTCTGAATACAAAAAAAACCCAGCATTTGATAAACTTGTGATTGAGTCTGGGTAAGATCCTATTCAAAAATCTACCTGTAGGAATACAATTCTTAACATAGGACAGTTTTGTCCCTCCTGAGGGTCGAAAGCCTCTCTTCTGTTAACTTTATAGGAAGTTTTAATATGATGGTGATCAGAGGGATGGAGCAGCTCTGCTAATAAGGAAAGGCTGAGAAAACTGGGATTGTTCAGCCTGGAGAGAAAAGACTTTGGGGTGAATTAATGCAGCCTTTCAGTTGTTGAAGGAAACTTAGAGGAAAGATGGAGCAAGATTATTTATAAGAGCCTGTAATGACAGGACAAAGTGGAACGACTTCAAATTGAAAGTGAGCATATTTAGGTTAGATATTAGGAAAAAAATGTATATTCTGAGAGTGGTGGGGCACTTGAACAGGCTGCCCAGAGAAGCTGTGGGTGCCTCATCCCTGGAGGTGTTCAGGGCCATGGTCTTATGAGAAGTTTTTGCAGTGCAAGCGTTATGATTACAGTGCTCAAATCTGCTCATCTTAAAGCTTCCCTTCAGCGATGCATTAAAACCACTGAAGAAATTTATTTCTAAAGGGCTCATTAGTAAATAAAATACTCAATATTACGTAATTTTGCCAAGAATTCTTAAAGATTAATCTTTTAGGCTAGCCTTCTGGAAAGGACTAGATATTCAAGCTAGGATAGCAACATAGGGAACATTGTCCCTTTTTTAAACTTTGTGTCTTTCTGTGGCTTGGATGCTGTGCAAACCCATTCAGATGGAGCCCTCTTGGCAGCTGTTTTGAATGGCTTTATCTTGCTTGTTGATATTGAAATGGATTTGTGGGTGATAAATTAGACAACACCACCGTTCTTGGTGCATCCTTCCTGCCAGCCTCACCAGATGTGTTGGGAGCCAAGTGCTCCTGGAGGCTGAGGTAACTTCTGCATCCTTCTCTTCTTGCCTGTGGCAAAGGCAGCTCCCTGTGGGCTGTGCCCTCTCCCATTTCCACACTGGCATTCCCTCCACACACACAGCTGGCATTTCCAAGGAGTCCAGGACAAAGGTTCTACAGGCCTTCAGTTATTTATGTGAAGGTGAAGTAACATCTACCTCAGAAAAACAATCAGAAAGTACTTTCACAAGGAAGACACAGGCTGTTCCTCAGATTCTTGCATGGCATTAGCCAGGTTATACATTTGTGCCCCTCACAAGCCACCCCTGCCTTTGTAACTGGCCAGGCTTTTCAGTTTAAACAAAAGAATGAACTTAAAGCAGTCATACGTGGCCAGGAATACAAGTGGTTTTGGTGTGAACAATTGTGGCTTTAAGGCAAAATGTTTTTCTTGCTTCTCTATGGTCAATGACATCTTCAAGGGAGCAAAGGAGATGCCTTTGCTTGGGGTTGTTTTTTTATACGTGGCATGTGCAAGCAGTGGATCAAGAGGATAACAGTTCCAGTAGGCTGAAATTTTTACATTTAACATCAGCTTTGTTTTTCTGTCAGGGCTGAGGAGGCAGCCACGAGGGGTGTGGAGTTAATGTGGGTTGGGCACTTTTAAAATACTGTATTGTTTTACTGTAACAACACAAGAATATTGTGAACTTGTGGGTACTGTATCAAATTAAAATAGGAAACTTTCTGAGGGCTGGCTAGAAATCAAATTTTTGAGGTATCATAGAGGAGAAAAAGAGATTTCTGCAAGATTAAACATAAATACAAATATATCATGTAATAAAAGTACATGTCTTACAGGTATCCAGGAGAGGGGTGAGCTGATGGATCAAAAGAAACAGTGGGACTGTCCGGGGGAGAAGGAGGCGCAAATGACAAATTGTATTTCTTACATTTTCAGGCATTAACCTGGAGAATAGGCTGGAATGGGGTCCTCACCTTCCAACAACTGCTGCAAGAAAATGGACTCACATAAGCCATAACACAAGTGAATAATTGTGACCATTGAACCTACCATGAATTTTGTTGAAAAACACATGTTGGGTGGAGGCAGTGCTCTGCAGGAAGTATCACATGTTAGTAGAGTAAGCATCAGACCCTTCTCCTTTTTCATTTTCTGAACAGCAGCAAGATAATCAGAGGAAGGGTAAAATGTTAAACTTTCCTTGTAAAAAAAAATGACACTTGTTATAAAAATACATTTTAAGGGTGCAAGATATGCATGTGATGTATTCTACAGCTGTTCCTTAAGGAGTAGAAGGCCTGAAAAACTCTCGAGTGTAGTTTATATGAGAAGCAGCAGACGTTTAATTAATCTCAGTCCTAGAATTTTACAGCCAATATGTGGTCTCTGAACATCTCTGCTCTAGTTAGCAGAACATCTGTAGTAGAAAAACAGAGCTTAAATAAATCTGCATTCTCTTGTACCCCTCCAAACCTTACCACTTTTTGTCATTATTTCTTTAAATATTTTTCCAAGGATGTGTATGTTCAGTTTCTCCCTGTCCTCCCAGCCCTTCTTTTGCACATAGCCTGGATATAGATCCTATGTTCTGAAACAGCAAGATCTGAAATTCTGAGGCAACTATAATAAAAAAAAAAGCCTCAAATATTGCTTTTTAGAACTATTTTCTTTTTCAGTCAAGTTCTCAGTCGCTGCAAATTGGGATGGTTCCACATGGGCAAATTGTTAGAGGCATAGCTTTATGAATTTACACATCTATAAATGATATTCCAGTAATGGAGGTGGAATATCTTTTTCCATGTCATCTGAGGCATAAACCAGAAAATGTACTTCCCTAGACTTCAAAGTCGAAACTGTAAGAGTGATTAAAGAGAAATTTAAAACAAACATTCTCTTGCCAGATCTCACCTGGCATTCATACACACGCTCCACCACTTCAGAGATCAAGTTCTGCTTGCCATGTGCACGGATTTTTCCATCTCAGTCCTGGTTGCCCTGAAGCAGGGGGAAGGAAGGGCTTTGCAGGTCCTGTGAGGAAAGAGGGAATGCTCTCAGGTGGCACCACTGCCTGGCCCAGAGCTACATCTGCCTTATCCTCCTCCAAAGAGAAATCTTTACCATGAAAGGGGAAGGTAGAGACCCTAGAGCTGGCTCTGCCAACATTAATCACCAAGCAGGACCATTTTGAGAGCTCTTGCAATCTAAGAGAACTTGTAGTTGCTCCCAGGGTGCTTCTGGGGTAGGGTCAGGATCCTGCTTTTGGAGGGATTCTCCTGTTACCTCCAGTGTTTGTGCTTTGGTTTGCACCAGGGAGGGGTCACAGAGGGTTCCTTTGGGGTGAAAACTCAACCAGAAATAAGTTCCCATGGGCACACAGGGCACAGGAATAGAGAGAGCAAGACCAAATAAACCCTCCTGAAGGGGTACTGAGTGGGTGCCACGTCCTGAGCCAAGAGCTCCACATCCAGATCTCCCATCCTTCCTAGAGCAGCCAGTCCTGCTATTTTAGAGAACACCAGGCTGCAGTGTCAGCTGAGCCCTGCACCATTTTCAAAGGTTTTAGACACTGTGCAGGCTGAGATGTTCCATCAGTAAAGCAGGGATGCAGCTTTTGGGATATATTTTCCTGTCTCTAACAGTGGAAAGCATCCCTTTAATGATTAGCACAGACATGTTAATGATCAGCACATACATTTTAATGTTTAGCACATATCTTGCAGTGCACTCATTTCCCTCAGAAGGGCTGGGAGGTCCGTGTGCCATTTAAATGCTATTTTAGTCTTATTTTAAGGGCTTAAATGAGTCTCAAATGATGCATTAGGCTCAGGCTGGCCTTGGGCATAAGGGCACGATTCACCCCAAAAGAAAAGCCCAAACACAAGTCCCATCACAGCTGCAATATTCATTTCTGGAAGGCGCCCAGCAGGTCTTATCCAAGCCACTACAGACAGGCAGTTTGAGTTTTTCCAGTTCCTAATGATTACACAGTATCCTGGAGTCAGTTGGACCACTTCCACCGAGAGTGAAACTCTTTGTATTTAATATCCCCCGAAAAGAAAAGTGGTATAAGAGAAGGGCCTCAGTCTTTTTCTTCTTTTATTGCTGCTGTTGAAAAGGTTTAGCCCACAGGGATTGGAGCACTGGGCAAAAATACAAAATATGCAGTACATCCTGTTACACCAAAGCAGGCAGATCCTCTCCCGTAACAACCAGACCGGTACAATGGGAGACTTTGTCTGGTTTTCCTGATCATACAGCCTGCATGGGCTGTCATTAGGGTTTCCATTTCAGGAAGTTAAATGGTGGAAATTGATGAATATCACGACTCCTTTTTCACCATTGTTCCGGGAGGGTGTGTGTTTGAAAGGCATGGGGGAGCTCTATTACCTGATACTGCAGTGGAAGTATTCCTGCAAGAGGAAATTATTTCCCTCCTTACTGGACACCCAGAATATCATCAAAAACGAGTCTTGGAAATCTTCAGCAGCCATGATGCAAAGAAATTTGTAAATAAATAAATAAATAGAGTGTTTAACAGATATAATACGTGGGCAGAGTACAGAACAGCTTGATCTGGAGTTGATGTGAACAACTGATCCTTTCAAAATCCATCTATCCTGACCTTCAGCAGGAGAAAAACCTGAGGCCCACTAGACAAAAACACTCTTCCACTCTACATCATGCTACAAAATCTCTTGTGGCCTGAAATGGATTTACAAAAGAGTATAAAAACTCCCAGGCCATCTTTCAGGGCATTCAAACAGGGCAAGAAACTTCCCAACCAGACCAAACTTTTGCTCTCCTATGTAGTTCGAGTTGCAGGGATTTCATCATAGCCTCAAGGCTGTTTCCCAAATCACCTATTCTGTCTCAGAACCCTTCTGTTTCTCTGCTCTCTTGCCTGCAATATTTTCAGATATTTTTTCTCCCAGGGGAACATTTTGCAATGTTCATGTCATGGTCTAGATCATAACCACACCAGGCAACCTTATTTCCTTCCTGATGTTTACTGGGGTTTATGTGCTCCAATATGAACTGACAAATGTGTGTACTCAAGCCCTTGCCAGTGAACAGCACGACTTTCCATGGTTCATAAAAACTCACCCATCCCCAGTGTAGCAGAACCATTCTCCACTGCTCAGAGCAGGAGTTCACGGCTTCCAAACATGGAAACCATATGGTGACGTGTTTTAAGAGAAAACATAACCAAGCAATGTCCCACCCATGACCTTTCCCAACAAAAACCTCCCCTTTCCATGCTGGAACTCCATCCAGTGCAGGCACCTGGTGTCCCACAAGGTGCCAGCTGCTGTTGTGTGAGGAAGATGAGTGTAACCACTATGTTTATGCCACGTGTTCACACCCAAAACACTCTGATTGACCCACATTAAAACTCAGTATCTTCAGGGAAGAAATGAGAGCTTTAGGAAAGGTGTTCCAATGCTTATTAACCTTAACTGGTAAAAAATGGCATCCAGCTCCTAATCTGAAGTCCTTTTAGCTGCAGTGCCCAGACATCACACCTTATTAAACATTTTCCTGCCAGTCTGAAGTCTCTGCTACTTCTTTTTCCTAGTTACTCAAATTATAGATAATAGCTCGTCACTCTGACACTTACCTTGTGAGGCTTAAGCACAGTAAGGACTTTGTGCTTATGCAAAGAACAATATTTCAGTATTTCTGTCCATGTTTTGGCCTCCTTCAGCTAATCAAAAATATCTCTAATCTGTGGATATTGCTGCTGGAGAAAGCTGTGCTGCAGCTTGGCTCCCCTTACTCTGTTGGGCAGAGACCACACCAGGAACTCATTACCTGAGGGACAGCAGCAGCTCCTCTCTTTGCTTTTGCACAGCCCCTGCTTGTCTGGAGACAATGTTCCTCTTCTTAGCTCATGGTTTACAGCCTTTCTTTCCAGAGGCACTGCTCTGCTCCATGCTTCATCATCAGGATCCTAGATTCTTCATTCCAGTGTCCAGCCCATTGTAAAGCTTAGACTGCCTCCAAAGCTGACTTTATGCTTTATGTGACTCTGATTTTCTACTTCAGTGACTAGTGGTGTCCCTCAGGGGTCTGTATTGGGATAGATTAGATAAAAGGAAGGAAATGTTCCCTGTGAGGATGGGGAGACCCTGGCACAGGTTGCCCAGAGAAACTTTGGCTGCCCCTGGAAGTGTCCAAGGCCAGCTTGGATGATACTCTGAGAAACCTGGGACAGTGAAAGATGACCCTATCCACAGCAGTGGGGCTGCAACTAGATGATCTTTAAGGTCCCTACCAACCAAGGCCATTTTATGACTCCATGATTCTCTGTCTATTTGCAGGCCACTGCAATTGATTTATTTGATTAAAATTATTAAACTGTGTGGTGCTAAGAATTGTGTATTTTGCTGTAGAGAAGGAAAGGCCTGCTTGATGCTGTCTCTTTACAATCACACATTGAGGTTCTCCTTTCCCAATCCAGCCAACGTTTGCTGCATATTTTCTACTCCTCAGCAAATCCACACGAACAACACTGAGCAACCACAGTGTAATGAGGGTGAATAATAGTTCTTGGTTGTACAGTCACTTCCTGCTCATCCCCTGTGAGCTGCAGCGTTTGCCTTCCATGCCCAGGGCTGTAGGGGTCCCTCAGAGTGGAGTCAGGCTTTCCTGAATGCCGCTGACAAAGACATGACCTCACTCCAGCCGTGTTTTGGACACATTTCTACTTATAGGGCTTAGATAGTACCTCCCTCCTGAACTTCACAGAGACATTAAAACCCCCTGTCCTTTCCTGTTTGCATCTTCTGAAGAGCTCATTTTGGTAAGTTCTAATTGCAGGGGGGATTTTTTTTGTCTTACTTAGAACAGTCTGTCCCGAGTTTAGTGTAGATGAGGTCAGAGCAATTTTGCAATGAAGAGCATTATAGCTGTCTCACATTCTCACTCCCCCATCAGTAGGACTGGGGAGAGAATTGGAAGGGTAAATGCTGGAAAACTCATGGTTGAGATTAAGACAGTTCAATGGGGAAAGCAAAAGCTGCACACAAGCAAAGCAAAACAAAGAATTAATTCACTTTTTCCCATGAGCAGGTGCTCAGCATCCCCAGGAGAGCAGGGATCCCCATCACACCTAACAGTGATTTGGGAACACAAACCCCTTCACTCCAAATGTCCCCTCATCCTCTTTCTTCCCTACACTTCATATCCTGAGCAGGATGGCACTGGGATATCCCTTTGGTCAGTTGGGGTCACCTGTCCTGGCTGTGTCCCCCTGCACCCCCAGCCTCCCTCCCAGGAGCAGGAAAAGCAGGAAAGGCCTTGGCTCTGTGTGAGCCCTGCTCAGCAACAACAAAACCATCTCTGTATTATCAGACCCAAAACAGCCCCACACCAACCACTGGGGAAAAAATTACCTCTACCTCAGCTGAAACCAGCACAAGGAGAAAACATTTAGTGGGTGAGGAAAATCTCCAAGTCCTTGAGAGAAAGCCTCACTGCACATCACTGTGCACAAGCTGTACGTGTCCTTGGAAGCAAATGCTGGGTGAGGGGCAATATTTTCTCGATTTTGTTTTAGTTTTGGTGTTTTTTTGATCCGTGTTCCCATTTACAGTGATAGGGAGTAGTCCCCATTCTAAGTAGTCAAGGAATGCTGCAAGAATGCAGCATGCATGCACATATGGAAATGAATGCACAAAATGCAAGGCCCATCAGAGTCTGCAGGGTCACCCCTGTGGCCCTCTCTCCTCCCTCATTTGCCTAACCCTGTTTTAACAAGCACCTGGAATGGTTCAGCTGTGATCTTCCTGCTGCTCCTGCTCTGCAGCCCCAGAGGACTCCCTCACATCCTTCTCCTGACACAGTGACTCGCATGGGGCAGAGGCAGAATTCCAAAGCAAAGCCAGCAGATGCTGTGGGTCCAGGAAAGCCACATGAAGTTGGAGCTCCGGTGGTTTTCATTATGTTGTGGTGTCAGAGCCCTGCGTTCACATGGCCTGATGGATTTTAGCAAGCTCTGCCTTTGGTTTGAGTTTCAGGCTCTTTCTGCAGATTTGAGGGCACTCTGTGTGCATGTAAGTGGGGGGGATTTTATTTTCTTTTTTAATATTGGAAAGCAAAACACTCTCTTTCTCCAGCCTCTTTACTTGCTGTGCTACCAAAAACACTGGGAGAGTCGTTGGTCAATGCCTCTTAGAGTAAAAGTTAGTAATGCTTCCCAGTAATAAATGTTGTGGCAAAGACATGAATTCCTTTCAAGTTCTGAATCAGATTCTTTTTTTTTTTTTTTTTTTGCTTCAAACCATCCCTCAGATCTGAGGAACTCTGAAGAGAAAGGTTTTCATACTGAACCCAGAACTCTCTATATTGTTAATGGGACTGTCAAGGTGCTGTTTTTACAAGATGTGATTCAGAGAGCTCAGCCACCCACACGGCAACTGCAACCACAAGAGGCAACACTTCAGAGCATCCTATCTGAGAATGCATCTAAAGGACATTTCAGACAGACCTGAGGCTCCTCTGCTCCTGCTTGGAGCTGCCTGGACACCAGCCAGCTCTAATTTAGAAGTCCTGCAGACATGTCTGTTAGCTCAGTTCTGTGTTTGAGCTAATATCAAAGCCCCTGCAATCATCTGCCTTGGGATGATGCCTTGTAGGTAAAGCCCAGTCCTCAGGTGATCCGGGGTTTTGTTGCCTCCTTGGATGTCAGAGGAATTCCACCTCAGAATAAAAGCACTCGGGAGAGGAGGTGTTTTTCTGTTTCCAGCTATGCCATAACCATTATTTTAGCCCAGCATATTTTTCTACAGAGGCTACAGCTGGTTTCAGGGAACCTCTTTTTGGACCCTGTTGAACATGAAGCAGGTTTTTAATAACCTCCACCAGCTTTCTCTGCCTTGCTTTGCACCCACTCAGACCTGGCCAAAATCCAGCCCTCAGCCACAGCCTCTAGGACTCCTTTCCTAGTGCACATACCTTGCAGATAAAAAAACCCCCAACAATTTGAATCAGAAGAAAACCAGGCAGAAACCCCCTGCCTGCAGTCACGTGTCACACCCCAAGCAAAATCAAGGGTTCTTGGCTCTCAGTCCCAGCAGACAACAAGTTTGCACCTGAATCATTTGGAAGTAAAATCTTTTCAGGAAAAAGGCATCTGGCCCAAAATGCAGTATGGATTCCTTTGTTTAGTTTAGCTGAATCCCATGGTTTTGCATTTTCATCCCTCAATCCTCCCTAGCAGAGAAACAAATCTCCGGTAATTTGAACACATGTATGCTCTGCCCTGGCTCCCGGCTCGGGTAACTTGTTCCATATTCTCAGCACCATTTGCATTAAACAGTTCTGCCACGACTCCCCTGTGCTCCAAGTGCACAGAAACAGATGGGCAAACAAAGCAAAGAACGGCCCTCACTGCACCTGAGTTTTGGGTTGGAATCTATGCAAACCTGGGGACTAACCAGGTCATTTTAAAATAAGGGAAATTCCTGCAAAACGGTTTTTTTTCCCCCCTCCCCACTTCTTCAAACAAAGTGAAATGTGAAACCACTCCAGATTACAGCATGTAAATTGATGTGGAGATAAGATAGGCTTTGTTTTGTTTGAGACTCAGAAAGATAACTTTATGTAAAACTCCTTGTTGTTGGCAGCCTACTTTCTTTGCTGAAATATGATTTAAAGTCATCATTTACCAGTTTTTTTTCACAACACTTTGATGGGAGTAGGAGGAAGGTGATAGTGGGAAGTCTTTCCATGGGAGGTTTGCTGAATAGTTATGAAGATGTTGGATTTAAAGCCTTGTGCAGGAGAACCTCTCTGCTTGTATTTTTTTCCTGAAAAGTCAGACCCGTGGTTGACCATGTCTTTCTCATCATGTTGATACTGTCTGTACTTTTGAAAAAAACATTCAAAAATGAAACCAGAAAGAATGAAATCTCTGTTCTGTAAAGAATGTTCTCCAAAAGGCTGTTAGGCAAGAGTTTTAATCTGAGACAACTGCTGTTTTCTTCACTCAGGCAGCAATGCTTAATGGCTGTGAACAGTATTTAGTGACTGTGAATGTTCAACTTGAATTTGCTTTCCTTTCTGTTTTGTCTCTGACTCCGTTCACTAAAGGCTGAAAAGCTCCTGAAAAGCTGGGAAACAGTTTTGCAAAGTTTTTGCTAAAAAGCTGGGAGATCTTTGTGATGTTGAGTGAGCCTTTTACACTCTGCCCTTTCCAGCTTTTCTACCTCCAGGAGCAAGAATGAGATGGAACCTGCTGATTGTTGGAAAGCAGGAGACCAATTGCTGAACAGTAACTTCACAAAATAAATAAGTTGTCTTCAGCTTAAAGTCTACCGGCCTCATTTCTGGGTTTTTTTTGTTTCTTGGTTTGGTTTGGTTTTTTTAAGGGCTGGAACCTTTTCTTGCTTTTTAGCATGACAGCAATAAAAGTTCGTCATTTAAAAAGAAAAACTAATTTGGTACCTGGAAAGGTTCGCTGCTTCTTAGATAAAATTTACAAGAGTGAAACTCTTGATGAGAGATTTTCTGGAAACCAGCCAAGTCTCCAAGCTGAAGTCGCACAGCAAAGTGGTCTTGAAATGTCCAATGCCTCCTGTACATACAGAAAAAAAAAAGGGTTTGGGGCTTAATTGGCATGAGTTGGATATGGCAGATCTTTATCTTAAGCATCCAAACTTACAGAGAGCTGGAGCACCTACAAATGACCTTCAGGTCTTGCAGAGTGGCAGCAAAACCATCCCCACAGGTTCTCACACTTGCATTCCGGAGAAGTGCCTGAGGCCATCCTGGAAATCCTAAATACCCGTTGAAAGTCACTGACAAATGGCTGTGGAGTTCTGTAAAACCCCTAAATAATTTAGGAACAGGTTTAGTAATCCCTTGAAACTGCATGCTTTGGAAAATCCCAGCAATGTGGATTTATCCTTACAAATGAGAGACAACTGTGGAGAACCTGTGAAAAGGAGAGTCTTTTTTGTTGGCCTGGAAGATCTCAGCTATCACATTTTATCTTCTCCTGCATCTCTGCCTCAATTTGTTCCAAATCTTGGAACAAAAGAACACTTTGGTGCCCAAGCCATTAAAGAACAGTTTTCTTACAGATCAAATGACATGTCTGAAAGCATCTTGAACCTATTAATATTATTGCTATGACACTGAAAAGGTTCTCTTTCATGCATTTGATATTAGGACAGTGCTGACAGATCTGCAGCCTCACCTAATAACAGTGCTTGAAGAAGTGAGATTTCACTAACCATTAATCCTGCATGACACAATGTTATTTTTATCATTCTGTTTGCCTAAACAAAAGCAAACTTGCCTAATTTTTCCTCTGCTACTGGTAGTTGTACAAATATTTACTGGCTCACCTAAGCCGGGCTTTTTCACTCCAACAGTTTTTACCCAGCTGAATGAGGTAATTTAAATGGTCATTTACAATTAAAAAGAATTCTCACATACATCAAAACATAAGTTTTGCTTTTGGTGAACAACGAGCACTGTAAGGGTTTTCTTTGTTTTGCTGGAGGTGTGGAGTTGTATCCAGGTTCCCAAATAGTGGGAAAATGCAATCCCTTCAGTGAAGAGATGCCACAAGATGCAGCAGTCTTTGTATGAACCAGGAGCAGCTGCCTGAGAGGTCATGAGCACAAGGGATCTCTTTTTGGAAGGATTCTTTCCTCCTTTTCCCTCATTTCAGTTTTGGTTTAAAGAAATAGGATAAAAAAGGTACAATGCCATTAGTCCCAGCTTTCTTAGAAGGAAGCCAGCATTAAATCTTGTTTCCTTCTAGGCTCTGCTTTATATTTTGGTGATGTGAAGAATGGGATCTGAATCCACACAGGCCCATTATTTATCCTCATCTTCCTTTCTATTTTTCCTCTACATTTTTAGTTTAACTGCAGCCCTTGATTAATGGGAGCAGCCCACATCCTTAGCAAAGCCAGGAATGCTGCTGTGACATTTTCCAAGCTTACCCCAGGTAGGATATTCCCTGAAGTGCACTGGAGTCATCCAGCTGCCCTCAGTGGTTTGGAGCTCAGACCCAAGGTGTGTGGTGGAATGTGCAGGAGAGATCTGGATCAAATTCCTCTTCGGTGTCTGTTTTATAGAGGAAGGAACTGGTTAGTGAGGCTACCCAGCCCAGGTCTCAGTGCTCAACCATATCATCAGCCAAAAAGGGGAGAGTTAGGAAGAGCTGTTTTCAAAAGAAATGCCTTTCTCAGGCCTCTGTGCTGGAAGCATCTGTTCTTATTTATGCAATTTTTCATATATAAGAGGATATCATACACCTTCATTTTGAAGAGATTACTCATAATGACTGAAAAAATCCCCAGAAAACAAAACAAAAAAACCAACCCAAAACCCTACCCAAACCAACCAAATATCAAAAACCAAACCAACCAAACAAACAAACAAAAAGCAGACCAAAACACCCCCAAAAAACCACCACCTCAAAAAGTCCCAAAAGAAAAAACACCCCCAAAATATTTGAAAGGAAAATAAAAATCTCATGCCTTGAAAATATCTCCAAAGAAGGTGAGACTGGCTCCTGGGTGAGATGTTTTCACCCAGGCTGGCCCTGCTTCAGCAAAGCACTCAAGTGCATCCATAAGCTCTGTTCACTCCAGTGGGAATCCTGGATTTTGACTGGATTTTGTGCAACAGCTGCCAAGCAAACTCAGAGTGCATCCTGGTGCAGGGAGAAACCTGATTGAAGCTGTTGTAAGAGACCACTGGAGAAAGCCAAGTGCTCTGTACAACAACAACTTTTATGGGTCCCATAAAACTCAGGAACACTCCTCTTAGCCAGCCACCTATTTTTGCCTGCTCTTTACAAAAAATGAACCCTGCTATTCGTGTACCCAAAGCCAAAGAGCACTCTTGCAGTAAGTCCCAGCATTTAGAATACTCCATGAAAGAAGCATCAGTGCTCTCCCCACTTGTGCAGCTACAGAAAACTCCTCTCTCCTTTGGAGCTAGATAGGAGTGACCCGTGGTGATGGAGAGAGGAGAATTGATCCTGATGGTTCAGGGAGATCTATCTAGCTCCCTAAAATCTGAGTGGGACATGAGCAGTTGAACCAGGTGCCAGTGGGCTGCAGGAGGCAGAGTGTGGCCAGCAGGCTGAGGGAGATGATCCTCCCCTCTTCTCTGGCCAGGGCTGTGTCCAGTTCTGGCTCCCCAGTTCAAGAAAGAGAAGGAATTACTGGAGCAGGACCAGGTCTGTGGAGATGCTGAAGGGCCTGGAGCATCTCCCTGATGGGAAAGGCTGAAGGAGCTGGGGCTGTTCAGCCTCAAGAGGAGACAATCAAGAGATCAGACTCTTAATGAAGAGATCAGACACTTTCCCGGGGTGCCCAGAGACAGGACAGGGGGCAGGAGGCACAAAGTGAAACACAGAAAGTTTTGGATGAATATGAGGAAAATCTTCCTTACTGTGAGGCTGACAGAGCACTTGGAACAAGCTGCCCAGAGAGATTGGAGCCTGCTCCTCTGGAGATATTCCAGACCTGCCTGGATCCTGTGTAACCTGCTCCAGAAGGGGAGTTGGGCTGGATGACCTGCAGCATTCTACAGCCTGTGAATGGCTGCAAGTTGTAAAGCTGTGCTGCTCCTCGGGCAGTATTCAGTTATGTGTGATTTTCAAATTGGCACTATGGAAACAAGCATGGCTTTAGCAGGGAGTGGCACAGGATGGTGGAGAGAAAAATAAGGAAGTAGAGAATGCCACCCACTTAATTAATTATCATTGCCTGTGTACTTCTATTTATTCATGAGTAGCTCAGCTCTGTTCCATTGCTCCTGTCCTGGTTGTCTTGTTCCTTGTCCTGACAGATTCCAACTTCAGCTGAAATCAGGAAATGAGTTGGCTTTATGTCTATGTAGAAGGGTTGCTGAAGCAGGATATCTGTTTATTAAAGCATTGTCTGGCAATTCTCATAGGGTGCCTATAACTTGTAAACCTTTAATACAAAAGGAGATTCAAAATGCAATCAAGAATACAATGGGGTTTACAAGTTCATGCAGTTATCCCTCTCCAATCCTATAATCCATCCTGCCGTGGTGACTTGCATGGTTCTGGCCTGATGTGGAAATACAGATATTCACATTAATAACTGGTTCAAATAGATATATTTTCATTACATGGTATACACATTGCACAATCAGACCTTCTGAGGAAAAGACAGCATTGTTTGCAGACAAAAGAGCAAAGTGTTCCTTAAGCTCAAATGGGAGATTCGATATTGATTTCCCTCATATGTGGAAAGCATTTTTTACATTATTTTTCTAAAAGCAGAGGAGAAGCCTAAAAAAAAAGTTCACTTGAATTTAGAGGCAGAAAATTTAGAGCCTTAGAGAGGTGTGAAGTCATCATCTGGTCCATGTCTCTGTGGAGAACTGGCTTGTAAGGAGAAACAATGAGAGAAAAACTGGTGTTAATTAATTATATTAACATAAAATACACTTTTACTAGTTGGTGATTAGTTCTCACAGTTTTAGGAGAAAAGGACAGCTCTGTCACTAGATGTTTGATAAAGGATGTCATCAGCACTTGATTTCTTTGAATATATTTTTAAAAAATATTTTTCCATTTCTGAACCAAGGATAATTCCTGTTGACTGGTTATCCCAGTAGAGATAACTTAGAGTGGGTGGGCAATTCTATTTTCATTTATGTTTGATTGCTTCTCCTTATTTTATTGAAAAAGTTAGACTCCCTCACACAGTAATGTTATCAGCTCTTCGAAGCAGATAATTTATGAGCCAGCACAGATTACATTTGGGATGAAATAACCATAAATCTGTAGTATCTAATAACATGGCTTTGTGGAAGAAAAAGTAATTTGGAATTAGTAACCTTAAGCACAAATTTGTCTCTGATGCCAATAAAACCCTTTTCCCTGGGAAGAGCTAATTCTGTGGCAATCAGCTTCTCTTCTGAGCCTGGAAAGAAAAACAGACTCTCACTTCCACTAAAGTGAATACTGAAACATAGGATTTTCACCTTCCCACCAGGGCTGATCCAGACTCTGGAATAAATTAAACCCTCGAAATTTTAACTGGGGAGGGCTTGCAGTGTCCGAGGCTGCTTGAAACAACAAAGATTCTTGGCACCAGACGTTCCTTGAGATGCTCTTTCCATTGTAAAAAGGATTAATAATAACCAAACATTGCTAGTTAATTTCTCCAGAGTCCTTAAAGGGTGGAAACAGTGTGTAGACGAGGTAGAACCCCTCACTACTCTCAGCATTCAAAACCCTGCTGGGTATTCAGAGCCTTTGAAATGTCTGCTTTTAATTATGCACATTGCCTTTCTGCCAGGGAGCAGGTGGAACAGCTTTCAGCTCAACTGGGAGCTCACATAAACTCCTCTCAGCAAAGCCCCTTCAAGAGCATTCTCTTTTGGGGCTGCCTGTGTCAAGCTGAGACTTCAGGTATGCACAGGAGAATTTTCTCCTTCCAGGGAATTGCACAAAAAGTCATTGGGAAGTCGGTGGAACCTGCACTTCCCCTCTTGCTCTGTTTTCTGCCCACCAGCCAGCTCTGTGCTTTGGTGAAATAAAAACACCTCTCTCTTTGTATCCAGCCTGGCATGGAACCATAAATTCATAGAATATCTCAAGTTGGAAGGGACCCATCACGGAGTCCAACTCAACACTCCTCACAGGACTGCCTAAAACTAAACCATATGGCTACAAAAAAAAATAAAAATTAAAGGAATGTTAACTGGGAATGTCCTTCAGAAAATGTCACGCTGGTTTTCTTTTTATAGCCACATCTCACAAGGTATTATATATCCAAGGTATACACACCTGTGTGCTTCACTTTGGGACTGTTCAGCCTGGAAAAGAGAAGCTTTGGAGTGACTTAATTGTGGCTTTCTAGTGCCTGAAGGAGCTACAAGAAGGATGGAGAGACACAATTTACAAAAAGAGGAGTGACAGGATGAGGGGGAATGGCTTCAAACTGAAAGAAGTGGGTTTAGATGGGATGTTAGGAAGAAATTCCTCCCTGTGAGGGTGGGGAGGCCCTGGCACAGGGTGCCCAGAGTTCCTGGATTTCCTGTCCCTGGAATTATTTAAAACCAGCTTGGATAGAGCTCTGAGCAACGTGGGATCATGGAAATTGTCCCTGCCCATGGCACAGGGTTGGAGCTGGAGGATCTTTGAGGTCCCTTCCAACCCAAACCATTCTGGGATTCCATGACAGAAATTCAAACGATGAATTAATGAGAAATATCAACATCAAGCTTGTCCAAACACCCAGCAGTCACTGTTATCTCTCCCCTATCTTTTTGCCACTCTTTATTCCAATGGCAAGAATAAATCCTGGACAGCAGACCTGTTCTCATTCCTTCTCAACTTAAATTGTTTCTGTCAGGAAAACTTTTTCCCCTTTTATGGCAATTTTTTTCCAGGTTTTCCCTGTGTTGTTTATGGACAGAATGAACACAGCTGCACATGCAGGCATGACTGCAAGTCAGGCATCCAAGCTCCCTGCCTCCTTACGAGCCTGCCTGTGCCAAAGGGCTTTGGTGCACAAGCTGTTTGTTGACAGACATAAGGAGGTGGAGGTTTGAAAATTCTTGCAGATATTGTTACACTGTACCAGGAATATCTGTCAACAATCAGGAAAAATCCTACAGACCCAAGGTCTGCTCCTCGAAAATGATTGACAGAAACTTCACAGAAGCTTTGGTAAAGTTTGGTTAAAGAAGACACAGCTATTTACAGGCTGAAAGGATATTATGCTTTTAAAGGTCTGATTTGAGAAACAGCCCTAAATGTAATTGCTTTTCTGAATAAGTGTAAATGTAGATAAAACTCCAAGCTAGTAAAATGAAAACAATCCAATAGCCCCAACCTGCCCTAAGCCTCTCATCCCCTTTGGTTTCATCTACAGCTCTAGGGGATGAGAGAGGAGAGATTGTGAAAAGACAGCATGGGTTTGGCACAGCCACAGCTTTAAAAACTCTTGATATTTGTCTTGAAAATGAAAAGTATAGGCTGCTGCCACTCAGTAGCTGGATTTTGCTAGGAAAACTATAATCACCCATCCTACTTTTCTTCTGTTGGCTTCATTGTCAGGAGGTTCTCCAGTTCAAGGCTTTGGTTTTGCAAGGAATGCAGCGACAACTCTCAAGGGCAGGGCTATAAAAGCAGCAGATACTCCATGCCACAGACTCATTTTTCATCTGAGAAGAAACTTTCTCCACAAGAGACAAGGCTTGTGGTGCTACGAGGTGGTAATTAAGAAGAATGCAGACAGGAACTTATTATCTCTGTAACATAAGCAGGAGAACAGCAAAATTAAGTGGAGGGAGGACTAGTAAAAGTAAGAGTGAAGGAGACCATTTTCAACGTCCTGAGGTTATTACATTTCTACCACAAATCTTTAAAAAAGCAGTTCCCTACACAGGTATTAGCATTTCTCAGATCAAGTGGCCAGCTCCTCACATCTATTGCACAGAGATGTCACTGTTGGTTTTCATTAGCTGGAGATGCAGGCAAAAAAAAATCAAAGTAGGGCTTAAGTGGGGTTTAAGACGGGTCTAAGCTCCTTGCAAAGCCTGAGGAACAGCTGGCATGCAATGTAAGCATTGTTCATCCAGCATGGAACA
This sequence comes from Acridotheres tristis, assembly GCA_037013685.1. Lineage (NCBI taxonomy): Eukaryota > Metazoa > Chordata > Aves > Passeriformes > Sturnidae > Acridotheres > Acridotheres tristis. Next base: position 1,489,676 of record CM072884.1, read on the forward strand.
GTCCTAGGTCTTCTCCCCTTACAGGAACTCCCTCCTGAAGAGCCTGTTAGTCCCTGCAGGGGCACTGAGCACCAGGAACAGCACGAGAACCATAAAAAACATCACTGAAACGTGCACTGGGCTGTGAAAATACCCACGTGGGACACTGAAGCCTTGCAAATAGTAAAAAAAAACCACTCAAAAAAGTGGATTAGAATAGTAGGAGTGATCCTAATGCTCTGAAGGGTTCCCTCTGTCTTTAGCACTGCAATGGAATTTTGTGTGTCCCTAAGACTCCTACCAAAGCATGCTCCAATGCCATGTTTTTTCACATGTACCCATCTCATGCTTTTAATAATTGGAGGACATAATTGCACATCTTTGATGTGTAAAACTCAGTTGAAAGTAACAATTTACACTTGAAACAGACCCCAGGAATTCCTCCCCTCTCTCACCCTCTTGTACTGAAATTGTGGCGTGTTAAGAATCATCTAAGAAAAACTCAGGCCATGAATAGTGATAAAATATCTGCTGCTTTTCTTTAATGCTATTCTGGTCCTACCAAAGTGCAGCTTAAAATACCACCTTTTTTTTTTTCCCTTCTCTTGGTTTAAGTCAGAAGTGCAATGGCATTTGAGCTCCTTTTTCAAAGACTTGTAATTACCCAGATGATAAAGCTGGACACTGTGGCAAAAGGCAGAATGGAAGGAATGTGTTTCACTTCTCACCTGTCTTTCCCAAAATGTGCTGGCAGCCAAGGATGATATTTGAGACTGTTTCAAAAGAATGCTTCTCTTCTCTAATAAAAGGAAGCTTTATTCGGATACTCTTTTTAATTCCAAGGTCCAAAAGAGGCCAAGCTCTCAACATCCTCAGAAGCTTAGCTGGATTGAAATGGAAATGTTAGAGCCAGCACATGTGTTGCTACTTCTTTTGACTCAATAATTTTAAAAGAAAAATACAAAAAAAAATCATTACTGAATCTGCTAAAGGGCTCAGTTTTGCCTGGTCCTCGGTGACCTGAAACTCCCGGAAGGCAACAGAGTGGAGTTCTCAGCCCCTTTTGGGATTCTCCATGTGCCCCTGCCAAGCACGTGATTTCCTGACATCTGCTGAAGCAGCAGTACCTGCAAAGCCATGACACTGCTTGAGGTACTGCGAGAGTGCTGGAATCCAGCCCTTTGCAGATGAACATCACAAATATCCCAATATTTCAACTAACTCCTGACATCTGCAGACAGCAGAACCTCTCAGCCTTGCAGCACTGGGCAGGAACAAGCCCAGAAATACTAAATAGAGGTAATACAAGCACAGAAATAATAAATCCTTACATTTAAATGGAAGCAGACATGGTGTTTATCTTGCTCAGCCTTACCCTCCAAATTTCAAGTCACTGCAGTGCCTTGCAAACAAATCTGTTGCCCTTGCAAGAGATTGTTCAAGACCAAAGAGCAAGTCCTGATATTTAATCTGACTTGGAAATTACCTCCCTAAGCTTTCTTTGGGAGAAAAAAAAAAAAAGTCACAAAATCATCTACTGCAGACACCACTCTGTATAAGATAACATTTACATAGGTCACTGAGAAATGTCTCAAGATTCACCAGTGCATCTCTTTGTTTTTGGTTTCCCACACCTCCATCCCTTCAGAAAGTTGTGAGTTTTCACAGAAAACACCCAAGCCCTGTGAACATGTGCTTGCCTTCTAAAGAAATAACAACAACAAGAAAAGTTCTTAAAAACCCCAAATGCTTTCAGCTGAGAACTCATTTTTGCATGGTTTCCACAGATTTAAACTGTCTATGTTTTCTTTATGGCTGCCAGCATCTTCCTTTTATTTCTTTTTATTTTTCTTTTCTTTCTTCTATTTTTTTTTTTTTTTTGCCCAGAAACCCATCCTAGTTTAGTTCAAATAAAACCCATGACGTACATGTAGGGACTGAGAAACCCTTTCCTTACAGAGCCAAACTAATGTAAAGTAGTCAGAAAGCATTAAAAATGTTTTTAAAACAGCACTAAAACGTATTTGCAGAAATGCCAAAGAATTTCTTCTCTGCTGGGGAGTTTAAGGGTTCAATTTAAACCCTTTAATAACTATCTCATGATCACTGTTATTTTTGTTTTAAGCTTGCTACTGAGCACTTATTACCCTATAATGCACTTTCATAACTAAAATCCTTGTCAAGGGCTACATTTTCCTGTGTATTATCTGTTTCCTTCCTTCATTTCACCTCCACCTTTTCTTGAGGCAGTTGTGTTGCACCAGGCACCCTGTGAGTGGGACTGCTCTGCTGTGTCCCTTCCAGAGGAGCCTGAGATTTGAATATTTTCTCTTCCTTTCCCTCTCTGCTTTTGCAAGTCTTTCCTCTCACCATCCCTTCCAGCTCCAGATGTTCTTGTCCTATTATTCCTTCTTTTTCTCCTCTGGATTTCTATGCAGTTACCAATGAATTTAAAATATAATGTCACTGTAGGTCTCCTTGTGATAGAGTGACCAACATCAAGCACTGTCCCAGGGAAACAAAGTCATACTCCTTCTTCCAGAGTGGTGGATCCTCAAAAAACCACAGAAAGCTGGACAATAAAACACCTGGAGCTACATGCACATTGCTGGTTTAATTCAAACACCAATTAGTGACATTCAAAATGAAAAAAAAAAAACCCAAACCTTCAGGAGTAACTGCACCTCTGTGCCACTGGAAATGCTTTGGGGTAGCTGGGATGCCTCTGCAGGGTTGACAGCACCAGCAAAGGTCCTTTGGGAAATTTGTGTCCTTTTGGATCAGCAGAGAGAGGCCAGGTGGGATCCCCAGGGCATCTCAGATGTCCCTAAACACCTGTGTTTTGGCACCTGAAGGGCAGCACTCCCATTCCAGAAGACTGTTCCTGATTAAACTGACACTGATGCCACTCCTGATAGAGCTCAGGAGATAAGGACCAGTTTTTCAACTTCAGCCTGTAAAGAACTACTCTGAAATTGAAAAAAAATCTCACCAGATTTCTAAATATATAAAGCAACCTCACTTCTTCTTTGAAATCATTATACTTTATAAAAATCGACTCACAATCTTGTTCCAATTTCTTGGGTTTGTTTCTAATGTGTTAAGCCATTTTTGCTGTGTTTCCCAACTTTTCTACAATTCTAAATGCTTGGAAATTCTTCTTTGTTTACTGTTGGTGTTCTAGGACGTGCATGGTTTTATGAGATACAAGTTTAAAAACTAAAAATTGCAAAACTTCCAGTATGAAACATACAAAAAACCCCACGAATCTTTGCAACCCTGGAGCTGTCCTGATTAAACCAGACTTTGTAAAATTCAAGACTTAGAAGAACTGGATGTGTTAGAACATGATTTTCAGGAAAGCTTGCATTTGCTATGGAGGTTTTGTTAAAACTTTATGCCAGGTTTTATTACCTATAAGTAAAATGCAATTAAATGACTGTTGGAGTGAAAGTGGGTCTAGTAAATAATCACTTCTAATTCTGATTATTTCAAGAAGGAGCAGAACAAATTGCAGCAGTCTTGGGCTGGTAGCATCCACTTTTCATTTGTATTTGCTACCTCTGCAGCAGACTTATGGAGGATACTTATGAAACTGCAAAGTCAGAACAACATGAACTTTTAAGAGCATTTTAAAAAGCTGAAAGATTTTTTTTTTTTTTCCAATGAATCAAAATTAAAAACAGGATGTGTGGAAACTGCCAAGGAGGCCCAGAAAACCCCCTCACTTTATAACTCCTGCCTTGCTGCCAGGGCTTGTATCAAGAAATCTTTTTATCAGACAGGTGGCCCGAACAAAGAAGGGGCATTTGATGGTAATCTAATCTCTGAGAGTTTTCAGTTGCAGAGAAAGATGAGAATTATTCAAGAAAAACCACTTCACCAAGAAAACTAAGTGGGGATCAAAAAAAAATCTATTTAAAACTAAACCTAAACCATGCTAAATAATGAGCATAAAATGCTGTGTGAAGCTGCACTAGAAACAGTGTTTACTGTTTAAAAAATCACTTTCATTAAAAGGAATTTCTCAAATTGCCAGCCTGCCTAACTCCAAGAAGAATAAAAGTTATCAAGATTGCCTTGCTTTTGAGTGAAGCATCGTCAGCTTTTCTATTACAAAAATTACTTTAAATTTGGATTGTGTTGCTTTCTATGAATTCCTGGGATATATGGTGGGCTGGGAAAGGAGAAGCTCTTGCAGCCACTGAATCACATTTCTGACCAAAACAATTAAATCATATCTGCACGACCTTATTCTTCATCTATTTTTCACTTGCCTTCAGCATAGACAGAGCCTTAGGAGTATGGCTGTAACATCTAAAAAAAATTATTAAAGCACGTTATTTTAAAGCTCTCTTACATTTTTGCCACCTTGCTACTGCCTCCCTCAGTTATTTGATACACACTTGATGTAAAACAGTTATAAGGAGAAGAAAAATATAACACAAATTGGCTCTAGCAGACAAGCTCAACTCTGTTCCCACATAATTGGACTTTGAATCACTCAAACCCATCTGCCCCGAGCCCCTGTTGCTATTTTTTTAGAGTATTTGCCTTTTTTGTGACTGTCTCATAGAAACGAAAATGGGAAAACATTGCAATTTTAGATTTTTCCTACAAGGTCCCTCATTTATGATTCTATTCTTACTCCAGAACCTACAAACCCTTTTCTATTCTATTTTACTCTTAGAAAAACTTATTGGAGACCCTTCTCCAGATGCTGAAGCAGCAGCAGAAGAAACTGATGTTTTATAAAAAAAGAGTCAAAGAATCAAACTAGACTAACCTAAAAATATTCTCCCTCTCTTTTAGTTAGAGCAAACTTGCACATATCTCTTAAGAATATACCCTTTGTTTTTAAACAAAGAAAATTACCTTCCAGCAAGCTCAGAAAATTCAAGATCATTTACATCTTGCTTTACATCATCTTTTAATGCTGTAAGATGAGAAGAAAATAGTGTCTGCTACACAGAGCTCTATGTGAGAGCCTCTGCATTTGTTCTCCTACGACAGCCACTGTAAAATGATCCCTCTGCTCATGACTGGGAAGTTCTGAAAGCCCAATTTTCTTCCTCCTCAAGTCCTTCACTGTTCATTTGCTGCAAAATCCAACTTGCAGTGATGTTGCTTGGTAAAAGTGCAAGGAAAGGATTTGGAGTAGGTTTTAGGTGAATTGCTTTGCGTGCCCTGCTGTAGTTTGTTGGAAGACTCTTCTCATTATGCCGGGTTTTATCTCAGCTATTAACATTTATCAGCGGGTACTTGATAGAAAGATTGCTCCTGAATAATGAGCAGGATGAAAGGCCCGTTTGTGTCTCTCATATCAAGCACTCTGGAGATCTCTTGCAAACTAATTACCTTGATGAGAGCAGCCTGCAAACACAAAGCACTCCAAAAACCCGGGCTCATATTTCTCAATTTGTATGAAAATGCACTCGAACCTTAGCCTTAAACGAACTCTGCTTTAATTTACACCTAAATATACACCAAGAATAACTACTCCAGCTCCAGTGCTGCTTTGTTCAATCCCAGGGATCTTCCCAAACAGATGTAATTGGAAGGCTCAGGGCTTCATTGGTTACCTCAACATCAACATGCTCATGAATCATCACTGTCAGAGCCCTCAAATTACACACAACTAAGGCTCCTTTTCCTTCTCATCCTGATCCCACACTGCTGTGATCTGATGGATTCTGATCTGAAGGAAGAGCGTTTTTAGACCAGAAATGTCACAGTGGCTCTGAGCCAAGGCCCTTCTGATAGAAGGCAAAATGCACAATGAACAGCTGACATTCGTTGTACTTGAAGTAAGTCCAAAGCAATTTAATACAAGGCTGTGAGCATAAATTATGATAAAGTAACATTGCTGATTTAAAAATCCTTGTATCAAATCAAAGCTTGTAGCCTTTCAGGAATTTTGGATTTACAGAATAAACTGGAAAGGAAATAATTCCTAAAGTGTTCCAGGGCAGGTTGAAGGAGGCTCTGAGCATCCTGGTCTAGTGAAAGGTGTCCATTGGCAGGGGGGGTTGCAAAATGGATCTTGAAGGGTTCTTCCAACGCAAATTTTTCTGTGATTCTATTATTCTACAGAAAATTTCCTTTCTGACTGATTTTCCCTGCAGTGACATGATTTTCTCCCTCAGGTCTTGCATCTCCCTTCTGTGTCTTGAACTCCCCGTAGCAGAAACTGCACAACAATACCCCAGCACAGTAAAAGGAAAACATTTCTGCAAACAGTAGCAAGTTATTTGATTAAAAGTCCAGATACTGGTAGTACTATCGAGCTGCTAGAGGAGGACAAGAACACGTTGGGGTTTTTTTGTTTTACAGCAGTACAAAACCATTATTCCTTATGGAGGAGCACAGGAATTCCATGGCAGCAGGAGAGCCAGGGCAAGAGGCAGCTGAAAGGGTGGTTCCGTGGCTGGCAAGGGGAGAATCCCTGGGAGCAGGAGAGGAAGGAACTGCTGAGAGAACTTCCTGGCATTCAGTGAGAGCCTCAACAGATCAGGGAGTGAAGGGGAAGGCAGGGAAGGGCCTGAGCAGCCAGGTTTGCCAGGCAGAGCGAGCAGCTTGAGAGAGGATTTTGGCAGAAAGTGCTTGTGCACATATGCATTCAAGAGGAGGGAGAGCTGTGATGGGGAGAGATGAGGGGAGAGAGAGAAAAGCTGTTTAGCCAGTGGAACAAGGTCTTGGAAATAGTTTGAAAGCAGAGTTGGACGTATGGGGTGATGGAGAAAGCAGTCACAGTTTTTTTCTAATCCAGTAGGATGGAAGGGCAGTAATATTTCTAACAGTGATAAAGAAGTAGGAACACAAAAGTGGGATAGAACCTTGGCCATGACATATCCAGGATAAACACCTCAGGAGTAACTGTCAGGAATACAATGATAGGAAACAATGAAGGGAGGCAGTTAAAAAAAAAATAAATTCAGGGTTTGTCTTTTTTAGCGTCCATGTTTGCTTCAATTCCAAGTGGATAAGCAAAGAATCTGTTTGTCCATATTAGATCATGAAATCACAATGTTCTCCCTCATTAACTTCAGAAAGGGGGAGAAAGACAGAATGAGCAGCTTTGTGACAAAGGTGCTCTTGCTGTTGCCTTTGAATCAATAAGATTATTGTACCTGTCCAGTATATCCTGCACTGCACATTTTCACTTTTTTTTTTTTTTGGTTCAGCTAGGCAGGATTTCATTAATTTTCACATTTTCATGCTTAAGGTCTGCAAGATACACACCATGCTCCAGGATAAGAATTTCCTTCTAACCATCAACCAAGAGCACACATGGCACTTCACACAGCGCCTGTCAAAGCCAGTCAGAACCCGTTACACATTAAAGGGTGGCCAGATACTGTTTTCTTTAGGCACTCAATTAAAGGCAGGTGTCTGGCCCCTCATCAGTTCTAGGTGGTCTTTTCCTCTTGGGCTGTTTTCCTTTTCTTGGTGGTGACTCAAGTGCTTTCTTCACTTTTGAAATCTGTGAAACTCCCTACGATCATTTCATATTCTCTCTGGTTACATGTGCAAAAGTTTCCAAGGAACAGGCAGGACTTGGTAAGTAATTTTTCTTTCTTCTTCTGCTAGGTATAGTTTTATTCCAAATTCCTAGTGGTGGTTAGTGATCTCAAAAGAAATGGAATTACAGAAGCAGGACTGTGGATGGCAGGACAGGCCATTTTCCATGGATGAGTTCAGAGCACACTGAATTACATCTGCTGCTGCAAGACCCCAGAAATGGAACAGTGATGAGGACTCCTGCTTTGTTTATCCTCCAGTTTTGGGACTTGAAATTTAACTCCTCTTGCTGTCTCTTCCTCTCCAGAAAAGCTGAGAAGGCACCACGTGTTCGGATTTAGCCTCTTTTGGATATATTTGCACGAAATTCACATTGACTCTGGGATGTCTGCCAGGGTACATGCTGACAGAAGACAGCACAGACCTTGGGTTGATAATGAACCTCTCTACAGTCATCAATATTTTACATTAAATAATCATAGAGTGAGGTCGAGAACTGCAGAGGGTAAAGGGGCATAGAGGGAAAAGATCAAAAGATGCTCATGAGACTGTGTGAGGAAAAATGAATTTATCCAGTCTACTGGAGATAAGCTGCCAGCCTTGGGAAGACAATGCTCTTCAGGAAACAGGCACCTGCTTGTGGTGGAGCCACATGAGCCTTGAATAAAAAGCACAAACACTTTCTCCAGCAAGTGTTTTGAGCAGTGGTGCAGAAGGAAGATTTGCCCAGTCTTTGTGCAGCTGTGCCTCAAAGGATGGAGCATAAGTGTGACAAGATCATGCTCTGGAATTGCAGAGCTCCCTCCTCCAAAGCTTCCTTGGAGCACACAAGGAGAGAGCAGAGGTGGGGAACAGAGGGAGAAGGGTCTGGCTGAGTGTTCCAGGCGGTGGGGCAGGCACAGACCTGACACCCACCAGTGCAGGACAAGCAGCTGCTGCATGTGCACGCTGTGCCCAGAGCCCATCAGAGCTGTCATGCATGTGCAGGCCATCTGTGGTGGAGTGATGGAGACAGGAGGGCCCCTCAGAGCACAGATGTCACAGCATTTAAAGGGTTTTTCCAGGGACAGCGTGGCCGTGGGAGCGTCCTGGGCTCTGGAAGGAGGTGGATGTTAAATGGTGCCCACAAACACATCTGTTCTGAAAAGTGGGCAATTGTACATGCCAACAGCTCATTTAGACACACTAAAGTAGCCATTCCCTATCACATTTTTATACAATGCCAGCTGCTGGCATTTCTTGCTCTCCCACCATTACAGGGCACTGTTGGAGTGTAAGGAAAGCACAGCCAGTGGTCTAGTTCTAGTTGGAATTTAACCTGTACCTACTTGGGATGCTCCAGAACTGAGTGTAGTGAGATATTCCAGAATTTTGAAAAATGGGTAGGAAATTGCTTCTGCAGGCTCTGTAATTTAAAATCTAGGCTAATTACAGATTTGACATGGTCTTGTCCAGTTGAATTTTAAAAATCTCTGAGGATAGAGAGACTTCACAGCCTCCCTGGGCACCTGTGCCAGTGCTTGATGACTCTGAGAATGAAGCAGTCTAACACTCCTTTAAACAGGAAGGGAAGAACTTTAAGTCCCATTTTTACCCTGATAGTTTTTCTCCAGTTAAAATCTTGTACTCTATTTATTCATTCTTTCACCATCAGGAAATGCAGGCTGCATTTAGCAATTCATATATAGACCCATTTCTGCACCATATCAGAGAAAGGTTATTATCAGGAAATATGAAGTGAGAGCCATGCCTAAGTATCAGAACAAAAGACAGATTTTAAACTTTTAAGCAATTACTTTTTCTTTTGAGAGGGGAATAATATCTGTATAATCTGAGCAAAGCACTGCACTACTTTCTCCTTTCTTTTTTTGCATGGAATTTCACAGATCTATCCTTACTCTCACTTTTAGCTTGGATTTATAGACAGAGAAATGGAGTATTCCTTTACACAAGATTTTTCCAACTTCACAGGGACTTCATGAGTGTAAATGTAAGAATTTTTCTGTCCATAGCTCAGAGAAAAATATTTCTTAAAAAAACAATGTGTGCATTTTTTCCCTAGTATTCTACCTTTCCAGAATCCATTCAGGAAGATTTTGGAAGGGACAAACCCACCACTGAAACAAGCAGGAATTTATACCACTACTGATATCTTTGAAAATCTTTTTCCCTTTTCTCACAATTTGTTGCTACCTGTAATTCAAATCAGCTCCCTCAGCTGTGTTTTAGGTTTCATGAGATGGCAATGCTGCATCATGACACAAAGGCCTTGTCCTCTTGTTCCATCTGTTCAACACGACCTTAACCTGACATCAGAGAAGATGGAAATGATGTTACCTTAAACAAAGTTTTATCCTTTTAAACAACTGCAAAAAAAAGCCTTGGAGCTTGAGTGAATGCTTGTTTTTCACCCCAAAAGTGACTTTTTGCATGTGGCCTCTCATTATTAATCTTTGTAACACAGGTGTGATGCCCACACTGAAAGGTGACATCCCTCAGGCTACTGGGAATGTTTGAAGTAGGAGCAGAAGCAGGAGCCAGGTAAACAGAGACTATTTATACCCTGCTGGAGACAAGTCATAAGGCTGTAATGGACAGCTATAGACAGGCAATGACATAGTGACTAATGAAAAGAAATAGGAAAAAGCAATTGGAAAATTTTCATACTTATTCCTTCTATGAAAAATAAGTAGGAAAAACACTCTGCTAACTGGGAAAAAATGCAAATCTGAAAGGTGTCTGATATCCTTCCTGTTATGTTGAAAGAAGTGGGGAACTGGAAGCAAGTGAGAGGGGAAGAAAAAAACCCAAAGCAAATAATCAGCTTGTTTACAAGGAAGATCCCAGCAGCTGGATGAGCAGCAGGAATGGAACAGGACAGGATGGTCTGGCCCAAGCCCACACTCCCCACAGGCACAGCCTCCTCTAAGGAGTGACAGCATCCCCAGCCAGTGACCTCTTAGACAAAAATACAACTTCACTCCTCCCCGGGGCCGGGGAGCAATGCTCAGGCTGAATTAACTCTGCTGGGGCTTTCCTGCTCTGCTTTCCTTTTTATTCCCAGGTTTCCTACTCCTGGCCATGCAGTTGGGTCCTTCCCATACCATCCTGAGCTTGCTGGTGCCTGAACCAGCTGTGATGGATCCCGATGTCCCAGCAGAGTGAGGAGTTTTCAAGGTGACCTTTGCTGGGACCACACCTGCTGGAGGTGCTGTTGGAACAGCCTGAGAATCTCCCAGGCACTTGATGTACTCCAAAGAAATGTTTAGGGGTGATTTCCTTTGCTCCCTCTGAATCCATTTCCCCTTGATTTTTCCTCTCTGTGTCTCTTCCCTTCCCAGTATTCCCTTCCTTGATCCATGCTCACTACAGTGCTGCTGCCATGAATTTTCCTCTCTTCCCTTGTTGTATTCCTTCTCACTTTCTCCTTTTATGTCCCTTCGGCCTTATTCATTCACTCTTCCTTTACCTCTTCTCAGTTATCCTCACCTCGTTCCTGACAGGTGGGGATTCTTTTTTTTGCTAAGTTGTTCCATTTATTTTCAAAATCACTGTTCATGGCTACACACACAGAGAGCAAATCCCTTACACGCTACATAAAGAGCTAGAGGACATAAACCAGCTGAATTTGCTTTTCCTGAGAAGACTCAGTGTCACATCAGTCCTGTGATAGCACAATGACATGGAAATGAAGGACATTTGGGCACGGGGACCTCCATTATTGCACTCCCATCTCCCTCCCATGTCCACTGTGCTCTGGCTCTGGTGGGGTTAAAGCACAAAAACTTTGATTTGGCTCACAGAACGAGGTGGCACCAGGGCACTTCAGTGCTCAGACACTCAGCAGCTGAGTCAGGGAGGCAAAAGTTCAAAGAAGGGCAGCATCTACAATCAGAAACATGTTTTGGGCCTGAGGACTAGAGGAGTTAAAAATAGGGACATGTGGGCTTAATTACAGAACAAAGGGAAAAGGGGCTAGAAGAAGGAACAATTTTTGGAAATTAGGAACAGTTGATCAACCAGAGTATCGCAAACAACCTCAGACACTGCTCCTGCTTTCCCTACATAAGAGATCCAAATCATGGAACAGATGACCTGTGCCCTGCATGGGCATAAAATGCATGGGGGGGCTCCTAAAAACTCGAGTTGTGCAGCTGACAAGATGATTCTTGCATGGAGAAATTGGAGTTAACTCTGTCCTTGCAGAAACTGTGGAGACACAAAAGCTGCAACAGCCTTCAAACCCACAAAATACAAAACCTGCCTGATTTATCCTTCTGAACAGGCTAAGCCCCCTACCTCAGACCCTCACAGCATTATTCCCCTGTAAAATGAGTGGATTCTCCTCTTCAGTTTCCTCTGCTTAATGAAATATATATTTGAGCAATACTAAGACACTGAAGATATTCACATTCAACTGTATTGACTCTTTTTGAATATTACATTTCATTGGGTATGTATAAACTGTTTCTAGCCATTAAAACTCCAATCAAGGCAATAATAAGTTGGTGGCAGTTGTGCTGCAATTTGAAAATGGCCTAATGGGATAACACTGCAGCCAAACTTCATTTTGACTTGAGCCCAAACCCTGCATTAGCCCTCGGATTTCTTGACCCAGTTCTGTTTGCCTGTTTTGAACAGGCTCTGTGCTTGTACAGATGGTAGGAGATTGTCTCAGCTCTGAGGCAAAGAAGAAACCTACCACAGCACAGCAGTGGCCAAAGCAAGCATGGAAATTACTGGATCAGTGTATTTGACTGCTGCTTTTCTTTCTTCTTGCTCTGATTCCAGCAGGGATGTTTAAACATGCCTGGCTCTGTGCACTGTCCAGTGTAAAATCCAGCTGGACTTGGATTTCACATTTGCCAGCAGCACTCGGGACTAAGTGCAGTGGCTTCCTGGCTGTGTCTTATTTTGCAGTGTTGAAACACCATTTTCAACTATTATCTTTTTGTTCCAGCATTTCTAGTTCAAGCTCCTGTAATCCTGGACATAGATTAAGGTGAGGATTTTATGCAGAACTGTTTCTTCCCATTAAAATCTGCCCAACACGAGCCAGAGAAATGCCATGGTAAATTCAGAGGCTTCATACAGCACAGGGAGCCTTAATGGCAGAGATCTCACTGTGTCATGAAACTGATCTAAAAGCAATAAAAACTGTGGGTGAACCATTTTGGTGATTACACAGAACAAAAGGAACTGATTTTCCCTCCCAGCCCACTTGATTAACGTAAGAACTTTCCCCTCAGAACACAAAGAAATATCAGGCAACCTTGAGGACTTGCAGTCCTGAACAAAGCCTGTCCCATACAGAATAAGGACCTGCACTCATTACCCAACCATGCAACAGCTTGATGTGGGTTTTGTCAGAATTGTTCTTGGACACAGAGATATCTCATCCAGTACTGATAATTTACACTCATTTTATCACTGAAACCTGTTTGCTTTTCTGCTTTGAGCTGCTCAGATATGGCAGAGATCAGTGCTTTGAAGGAATCTGAGGATATTTGTTTTGGATCATGTTTTTTGGAAGACTGTAAAGAAATAAAAACACCTTTTTTTTTAACTCTCTGACTCAGCAATCTCAAAATTTGTAAGAGTCACTGACACCTATTGCAGAAGCTTGCAATGGTGATTATTTTATCTACCTGAATTTTATATGATCACTGTCATCTGTATGTTATTCCTGACATCTAGAATGGGTGGAAGGTAAAGAAAAAAAAAAATCTGTGATTGAACTAACAGCATAATAATCACCTTTCCTCTACATAATAAACATAATTTGTTCCAAAAAACAAACAAGGGCATGAGAAAACATTCTTTTGGGTCCAAAGGGTTTCTATGGGCAATTCCTTTTATACCCATCCATCTCCTGGATGCCACCAATGCCTATAAGAACATGACCCTTTCTCCCAAGATGCATCCATGGAGAACTCTAGGATCTCTATGTTGCAGGAATTATTTCTGGTCATCAAAAAAAGGGAGAACCATTTTAGAGTGCAGCATATAAATTGTCTCCCATGGACATCAGAGACTGGTAGGGAACAGCTTGAAAATAGCATTTTCTAATTTCCAAAGGAATATTTGAAATAAACTTTCCTTTTTCTCCCCAGAGACATTACTGAAATGACAATTTCTTTCTGTTTCCAAGCAAAGAATGTTTCCAAAAATATTTTCTTACTTAACCCCAACATGCTGCTAAGACATAAAATTATAAATGTTTATTTTCTGCAACCCCTAGAGTTTTATTTCTCCTTCTTTTATGTAGGCCTGCTTTGCAAAACCTGATCTCCAGTGCCTAAATGTGGAAAGGCTGATAATTTATACTGGAACCAGCATTTGGGGAACTTGTATATCTGGAGAGCTGGTTTGAATAGAAATTGTAAAAATGCACTAAAGAGGAAAATTGACTGCCAAAATTAGACTGGCACACTTCAGGATTTTAAAGGCCAAGCTTACTGCAGAATGGCCTGATTAGCTCTGTCTAAATGCATTACTGAAGTACAGTTAATGTTGGTGATCTTCAAAACTCTCAAAGATGAAACGTGCAGCACACATTTGAATGCATAGATTTCAGCTTTAGGGTATTCTTTTGGAATATAGAATATGTGATGTGTTATAAAGCACTGGACGTGTTCAGACAATGCTCTGCTAAGAGGGTGGCTGAATATTTTCTTCAGTTTGACCTCAGGGCTCTGCTCTTGGTGGAAGCTTTTCTCTTTCCCCAGCAGTTGTGGGGCTCAACTTTGCTTCACTGGGAACACATTTAGGAGCAAGCTGGGAGTTTTCCTTCCTTGTTCCTCCAAGAGATTTTGGAATTTCAGTTCAGTCCTTTATAGCAAGGTTCCCAAGTAACACAAGAAAGTTTGATGTCCAGACACTTCAACCAAAATGCTGCTTCTGTTACTGCCTTGGAGGGCTGGATGGGAATGATGCTGAAGGAAGGCAGAACTCAAGATCCCAGCCTGAATCCAGCAATTCACAGAGCTGCTTCCTCAGATTTTACTGACTGGACAGGGAGGGGGGTGGCTTTGCACTGACAGAAGACAAGTTTAGATGGGATGTTGTGAAGGAATTGTTCCTTGAGAGACTGGTGAGCCCTGGCACAGGTTACCCAGAGAAGCTGTGGCTGTCCCTGGATCCCTGGAAGTGTCCAAGGCCAGGCTGGAAATTGGAGTGACCTGGGACACCGGGAGGTGTCCCTGCCCATGGCAGGGGTGGCACTGGATGATCTTGAAGGTCCCTTCCAACCTAAACCATTCTGGGCTTCTGTGGTTCTCCATCTGCCCCTCACCTCCATCTGAAACCCCTGCCAGCAATGGATATCTGACTGTGCCCTCCAGGTGCACTACTTCAAGCAAGGAGAGATTTGCATTTGCATAAAGCCATCTTATCCAGTTTTTACCCAAATTCTCCATTTGGCCTTTAATGACAAGATTTCATGCACAAATCCACTCACAGGAGAAAATCCAGAACATAAAGTTCCAACTTTCCCTCGTACAGTGTGTGGATCCATCCCTGGCTCTGCTAGGAGAAAAAACCTCTTTGAGCTAAAGAGATCAGTAATAGAAATTCCATGCTCACACGTGCTAGGGTTTCATTTCAGTGACATCATTTATCAGTTTGACTTTGCCAAAGGGAAGAAGTTCACGTTGTAGGATTCAAAAGCAGCATCTAGGATGGAATGGGTTAGAAAGGCCTCAGGTTTCAAAAGGACATGCCAGACGTGGGCCTTCAGTCTACTCACTTGAGCTCATTCCTGGAGATTTGCATTTGTAACCAAAACTTTCTTCGTTTCAACCTTGAAAAGCACTTAGAAAATGAAAACACATTCCAGACAGTAAAAAAAAAAGGCTGTGCTAAAAAAGCTCATATTATTTTTTGGAAAGACATGAAGAGAATTTAGGGGGATTTCATGCAGATTCTCTAGTGAAAAGGCATGCCAGATAAAAAGCTTAATCACTTTAACTCTCTGGAAGACAAAAGGACTGGCACACTTTGTGTATGTCAACTTACAGAAATCCTAAAACTCCTTAGAAGGGTTCTTGTAACTTAATACACTCTGCAGCCTCTTTTTAGTTCCTGGGAGACACTTTCTAATATTTTCTTTTTTCACTTTGCTATGTATAACAAAAGCTGGACAAATGTCAGCGACTCAAACACACAAACACAGGTGACTAATCTAGCTAAGCCTTGGAAATAACTGTGTGAATACAATATAAACCAGTTGAGCTAATCCAGGAATGAAGAGATGAATTCTATTCCTGCTCCAAGCACTGAATGAATGAAAGGCAGAAAAGAAAAGTGGCACGTGAGGATCTCCTTTTCCCTTCTGCTCTGAGCTGGTGTTACATTTCTCTCTGACTGTGTCCCTTCTGCTTTTGTGCCCTTCTGTGCACCCGTGCACCCTCTCACAGCTTGTTCCTGCACGTGTGACAGCAGGAAGAGCAAGTGAGCAGAGCAGAGGGTGACAAGGAAAGCTGCTCAGAGAGTAGCAGATGGCACACTGCTGCTCGGGGCTGGTGTCCCTAAAAGGC
The DNA here is from genome assembly GCA_037013685.1 of Acridotheres tristis. NCBI lineage: Eukaryota > Metazoa > Chordata > Aves > Passeriformes > Sturnidae > Acridotheres > Acridotheres tristis. The sequence continues at coordinate 1,505,713 of CM072884.1, forward strand.
TCATTTAGACACCAACCCAGAAACAAGGAGTCCCAGAGGATTCTCTGCTGATTGTCTCTAGAAATGAGAACAAATGTTGTTTTCTACCTTAAAGGGACTGCATTAGAAAATCGAACAGAGTGAAACCAGCCAATTCTAAAATTCAGCAGGGATGGGAAAGGGTCAGATTTCTCCATCCAGACATTTTTTCCCTTGTACAAATAGTCACCATTGGTGAAGTTCTCTTATAAAACAATTGTTTTCCTAGATCACAGCAAATCTTCCTGCAAAGCTCTTTCTTTTATTTTCTTTTTTACTAATGTAGGAAGGACCATGATAATGGGTGTGGAGGGCTCCTTCCCCACCAGGATTCACTTTCAGCCTCTGGCAATTTGTAGCTGAGAAATATTCTAACACTCTATGAATGTTCTGGTGCTTAAAGACTTTCAGTTAGCTCTTTATTCCAGGATTTTACCGAGCTGCTTTCTGAACCCATATAAACTCTCAGGATCAACAAAGAATTCCCCAGCTCAACCAGGAAATATATGAAGAAATGTAATAGTTTTGTTTTCTTTTGCTGGTTTTTTTTCTGTTTCTGTTTGAATCTTGCACCAGCTGGTTTAGGTCAGTTCTCCTACAACAGGTGCCTAAACCTGAGCAAGCAGGATTTTCCATGGAAGGCCCTCAAAAGGCAGCTCTGGCTCTATCCAAAAGCAAGGTCCTCATGGCACTTAAGGCACTGGGGAATTTCTGTGAACTGGGGCTTATGGGATGATGCTTTAATAGGATTAGGGAGCAGTAAGAGAAGCCATGGGAATCCCAGATAGAGATATTTGGGGCAAGACTTCAGAAAGGAGCACATTTCTGTTGGCACTTTGATTTGAGGAGGGAGATGAGCACAGAGCAGTCATGTCTATTCTTTACCTCTCCTCTTTGTACTTCTGTGAGTTTTTGGCAACTCTGGGTCTGGACTCCACACAGACAAAAGAAGCCTTTTCCATACTGATGAAAACATAGAAGGGAAAATTGGTACAGTTCTTCGGATGGGAAAATGAAGATCAAGAATGCTGTTAAATTATAATATAGGCCTAGGAGAAAATAGAGGATGATGGAAAATACTGATAGTCTAGATGGCTTTTAATGAAGGATAACATTTTCCATTACAGGAAACATAAAGCACTGGAAAACAATTTGAAGAGCTATCATTTAAAGTTTGGGGTTTAGTGGGAATTATCCCTGCTCAAATTGTATTCATGATACAGTCTCATAAATATGGGAACATAAGTTGCCTTTAAAGTTTTGGCCTTTCTTCAGCATTTATTTTTGTAAAAATCCTTTTATATTGTATTAACTTTTTGTTTGCTTTGAAGAGCAAAGCATGCTCCTCTCTGTGTTTCCATTCCCCTCCCAGTTTTCCTCTTTTAATGAGATGTTTGACTCAAATATCATCCTTCATGTTACCCTCCTAAATTTTTATGTTCTCTCTGTTCTTATTCCTGGCAACATCAGAGTCTGCCTTCTCCCTTTGTGTAGCTAAATGACTTTCTTAAACCCCAAAATTATCAAAGCAACACCTAAGCTGTTGCTTCTGTTACTTCTTGAGCATCAATTCTTTTTCATTTTTATCACTTTAGTTTTAATCAATTCTATCCTGATTCCCAATTTAATTTAGCTGTTCTTCTGTTGTGTCCCTCCATAGATGAAAATACTAAAGTAACAAAATTCCACTGAGCAATTTATCAATAAATCTGCATTTAAAAGAGATGTTCTTTAAAGAAAATGAAAATGGTTTGCATTTGTCCAAAGTGGATAAAGAGATGCTCTGACCTAATTCCAATGCAGCTACCAAATCCAGGTGTCTTTTCTGAGTATACACCTTATTCAATAATTTTCTTTGTGGTGAAATTAAGCTATTCTCATTAAAGGGGATAATTTGAGTACCATTGAAGATGCATTCTGAGCTCTATCTTAGCAGCTTGCAACACTGAGAAATTAAAATTCCTTAATTTACTATCAAAGTCGTGGTAAGAGGAAGATAAGATAAAGATGAATAAAACAGACCACCAAAACAACTTCATTTTCTGTGATTGTGGATATTAAATTTACCAACCTTTTGCAAAACCATTAATTACTCTTGAGAAGGCGTAATTAACACCTATGTTATTTAAATCAAATTATTACCACCAAAACAGGTGAAGGTCCATTGCATGTGGATGCAAAGTTCACAAAATGCACTGTGTATTTTACTCATGAAAATTGAGGGGTTTTGGGTTTTTTTTTTGTCTACCTGAAAGCTCTTTGGCTCTACCAGCAAACTGCTTTTCCCAGCTGTATCCAGTGCTATCTGAGATCCTGGGTGACTCCTTTGTTCTGTTTTTTTCTAGAATCTCATTACTTGGGGAATATTTGCTGTTTTCCTGCAACATTTAGAGTTATTTACACAGCCCAGCAGACGACTGTGCAAAGGTCCTGGGGCTGGTGGGAAGCTGAGACAGAAATTCCATGTGATCCAGTGAATAGTCCAGTCCTGTGTGACTGGGAGCAGCCTGACCACGATTTAGTGGCAATTTGCCAGGGGCTGGCTCTGGAGCCACCACAATAGCAATAATGATGTTTGGTTTGGCCTTTTGATCATGGAGAAACTGCATTGTCCCAGCACACCAGGGCTGTACAAGCCCCTCTTCAGAAGCTGTGCTGTAAATTTGATTTATTACAGGCAAACTCCAAAGCTTCCACACACAATCCATGGACATGGCCTCTATATCTGGCTTTCCCCTCCCACCCACTCCAGCTGAAACATGACAAACACATGTCCCTGTTACCTCCAATCTTGTCAGAATTAATATGTCTTTTAAAAGATAAAACTTACATAACCTACACAGGCTCAAAAAAACCAAAAGTTCACTTTTGACAGAGCAGAATTACCTGTAGGTGTTTCACAAGATGAAAAAGAAACTTTCAGTTGCCTGTCAGATTCAAAGATATTTCAGATAAGACTCCAATTTGCCTGAAACTTGCTCACTAAAATTTAGGGAATGTTGTCACCCCACTTTGAGCACAGTTAAATGCTGATAAAAAATCATTGCTGAAAATGGAACCATTATTTTGTTTGTAAGGTGGGAAGAATTTCCACAAACATGAGGTTTAAAAATCCATTTAAAACGAGAAACAAAATTTCAAATCGACAAAATCAAGTACTGTAGAAAGTTCCTGCTTCTTTCTCTTACAAGTCACCAAAGTGCACAAGTATTTCAAACAGCTTGACATCTGTATTACATAAGCAGAAAGCAATTCAGCTGCTTGGAGAATATAAAAAACAACTTTGACCTTACACTGGAGTCATGCTTCAAAAGACTGATTATTCATATGAAGAAAAATTGCTCAAAAACAACTGCTTGGAAATATTCTCAGAAAGAAAATAGATTGATTGTTCTGAGGCAATAATATAATTATGGTATAACAAATTGCATTTTTTTTATTTTACTCCTAAGGCTTTTTCTTTTTTCACAATAAGTGCTTCATCTGCTAGTATTTGAAATATTTTATCTTTCAAAATGTTTCCCTTGTTTGCTCAGTGTATTTTTTAGCTTGATTGAATGTAACTCTTTAAGAAGTTTGAGAGTTGCTGCTAATGGGAGAATTTCAGGCCATGTTGCCCCTCATTAATTCTGACCCCATTGTGGCCAGAAACCACATCACTGTGGGGTTAAAGATGTGTTGTGTTGGTAGAAAACACTGTGAAAGTATTTTACATTTAATACAATTACAATAAATTTGTGCCCAGCACAGAGGATAATCAGTGCCCTGTTCCTGCTGCCACACCATTCCTGATCCCAGCCAGGATTCCATTGGCCTTCCTGGCTCACAGCAATCAATTCAGTCCCTGAGCAAATCTTGACACTTGAGTTACAGGATCTGGTTCATACCCAACTACTGGAGCTCGATCTGTCTTCAAATCCCCCTTTTACATTAGTCCAAATTTTCTCCTAGCACTAGTATTTTTACATAGTTTATTAAAGAAGTCCAACTAAAAAGTTGCTGTGTATTCTACATGAGAAGTTTCTCCAGAAAACCAGAGAGTTTCTCCAGGTTATCTGTAATTCACCTCAGTGAAACCATTTCAAACAAGGATTTCCCCCAATGATCTGGTCACAGAACTCTAGACAGTAACATGACATGACATTAAACCAATTTTAAAAGGTAATTCATTTAGTGCTTCTGGTGTGTATCCTAATTTTATCACTACAGAATCACAGTTCAGTGGGCTGCTTCTTGCCAAGCTCGAGCTATTCTTTTTCTACCTTACATTTTTTGAATAGTTTCTAAACCAAGGGAAGCAATTTCACACCACCAATCAAAATAAGCCACTCAGCAGAAAAGTTTCAATTTCCAGCTCTTAATAAATCACACAGATTTAAATCAGATTCACGAATTCCACAGAAGTTATGCATTTATGTTCTCAATTTCCATAACAGAAGTTGCAACATTATAAGAAAATCTGAACTCTCTAATAGTTACCTGCTGAACTTAATTTTGGGCAGAACTCATTTGTTTATGTCTGCTGGTCCCTCACTGGAGAAATGTTAACCATGGTACAATATTAACATAAACTTCAGCTCATTCGCTTTTCAGCTAAATAAGCAAAACAACCAATTTCCTTCTTTAAATTCAACGATGATTTCTATTCATTACACAGCATATATTAGTGCTAACAGAGGCCAAGCAAGGACCATTAAAAAAAAATCAGATGTATTAATTTACAGCAGGGCTGTGAATCAGGACCAGGACCCCACAGTGGCTGCAAGGTGTGTGACATGACCCCTTCCTGTGCCACTGATCATCCACACATTTTGGTAACTGAACTCCTGCATTTTGGTGAGCACTGCTGGGGCCTTCTCCCCAGAGCCAAAAGGAAGCTGCTCCAAGAGTTTATTTTTTTGCCAGGGATGCTGCAAGCAGAGCCCCACCCTTCCCCAGCGCTGAGGAGGGGGCTGAGGAATGCCATGGACTCATTCCACAGCTGAGGTCTCCGAGTTCACAGCACAATGTGCTGCAGTCATGTCCCCAAACTGGCTTCCTATCAGGCTTTAAAATAAAGCACTGCACTTCTGCTCCTCAAAGCTAACTTGGCCAGAAGGGATTTTTCATTTCAAAACATTTAGAAAACAAAAGTGTGTGTGTGTGTCTGTGTGTGTGTGGGTAGAAATACAGGAAAAAACCCAAAACATCTGTGACCTGATACCTGTGTGTCAGGAGTGATTGGTGACACTGAGGGTGCATAAAGCAATTAATTCAGCTTCTGCCTGATCACAAACATCACATTTGCTTTTTCTTCTGTTGATTACAAATGCTGCGTGATTCCTTTTAATCCAAAAGTAATAAATTTGTCCTGACTGCTTAATCTCATCTGTAAATGGAGCTCTTTGGTTTCATCAGCCCCCGATTTATTGCTTTTTTGAGATAAAACAGCCAAGGTTTGATACTGTTTGGTTTTAGTGTGCTGCATCTTCCTCAATTTCTACTTTTACTATGTTTATGCTTACTTCAATTCTTTCTGCAGATAAATTAAAACCATTAAGATTTTTAGAGTTCCAAATCTATTTTTTTGCTTTTAATTTTTTTCTTTCCCCCCCTCACCAGGTTTTCCACTTGAGGTGCATACACAGTATCAAAGACATTTCAGATGGTGCAGCATTAGCACCTCAAGATGTGTTTTAAACTCTCACTTTGCAATTCTATTGGCCAAATCCAACATTTTCCTCTGCCAGAAAATGCCAGGTGGTAACAGAATAATTTTAGGTACTTTTTTAGCTGTGCACCAGATGGTGATAACACAAGTAATAATATCAAACAAGTATTAGCTTGTTTCTAACCCCTGCCTCCACATGCTACAGATGCAAAAGGTCATTTATATGAAGCACTCACCATGTGCTGTACAGAAAACACCAGAAATTCCAGCCCAACTGGTCCCTGGAGTGTTCAGGAAGCATCCTGGTGGAAATTCCCCAACGACTGTGGAAAATGCAAGAGAAAAAAAGCCCCATCAAAACTATTATCAATCTTTTGTGATTATGATTTGGAATGAGCTATGTCAAGCAACTACTTCATAGTGTTATATCAGTGCATCACTCTTTCAAACAAATGGGACATAATTAAAACAATTAAAGGCTGTGTCTTTATTTAAGGCTTACCTGGCTAGAGAGACATTTGGTGTGAAACAAACCAAACCCAAAAACTATGCAAGAAATGATCTAGAATTACAAAGAAAATATTTCTCCTATTACCTTCCATTAAAAGGAGTGCTTAGAGCTTTCTACTTCCCATGGAAATAGATAAAACAGAGGTGCTTTCTGTCTTAATTTCCCCATGCACATTTCCAGATCCTGGCATTTTCTTTCCCTCAGCAAAATCAGACCTGAAATTATGGCATCTCCATGCTGTATTACAAGCCTTAAGAAAGAATTCTGGACTTCCTCAGTAACTGTATTGAAATAAAGTCACCCAAATTGCAATATCAGATTGCTTTGCTTTTAATTTGAATACAAGAGTGATCTGCTCCAAATGCTCCAGAGAAATATTTCCTTGTTCAGCCCCCTCTTGCTTCCCCCTCAGCTCCTCCTCCAGGCTTCCTCAGATCATTTCCAGTTTGCTTTTAATGGAAATTCCTTCTGACCCCAATCTTCTGCCTGATGAATTCAACCTATTGCATGTATCAATCATACAAGCCTTTAATCCAGTTTATGGGGGGCTGGGGAGAAAGGGAAGAAGCAAATGTATGGCGATCTGTGGGATCAGAGCAGTGTGCTCAAAACCCACCCTCAAATGTGTGAAATTAAGCAGTCTTCACACTCTGGCAGCTGAGAGGCTTTATAATATCTTGCTGCTTCACACCTGACTTGGAGGCAATGCTCAAGACCTTTCAGAGTCATCAAATTACGGGTTATTGTTCTGCTTCCAAGGTGTGCCTGGCAGGTTCTCCTCACTGCTCCTCTAGTCAAGGTCTCAGAAGCATTAAAGGCTTCTGGTTGATCTCTCCTTGTGAATGCATAGTTTGCATGCCTGCCTGCAGGAGAAGTCCCCCTGACCTCTGTCCCAGCCAAGAAGGTGTCCAGCCAGCCATTAGCACCATCTTGGGGTGCTGGCATGCCACAAAAATGGGAAGAGAAATCCCTGAATAATTCAGCTGGCAACACCTAAAAGTCACAATTTGAATGTGACCTACAGAGCTGTTAATGTCCCATGGCTTCTGTATGTAAAACCTCACATATTTCAAAATAATCAGAGGTTAATTATGCCTACAATTGCTATTTTCCACTCATCTAAGCCCATTTATTTCTGCTGTCACACCTTTAATGGGTGGAGTAAGAAATTCTTACTCACAGAATCCCAGGATGGGCCAGGCTGGCAGGGACCACAGTGGGTCACTGCTGCCACCTCCCTGCTCAGGCAGGGTCATCCCAGGGCACAGGGCACAGGAGTGGGTCCAGATGTTCCAGACAGATGTTCCAGATATATTTCAGAATATATGCGAGACTCCACAGCCTCTCTGGTCTCTGTTCAGAGCTGGGCATTGCCCAGGGCAGAAGTTGTGCCTCCTGTGCAGGGGGAATTGTTGGGCTCAGTCCCTGCCCGTGGCTCTGGTGCCATTGCTGGGCCCTGGAGCAGAGCCTGGGCCCTGCTCTGCCTTTTCCCTCAAAATCTTCCCCAACAGTTCCACTGATTTCCTCACTCATGATTTATTCTATCACCAGGAGCTGATACTTCTTGAAAAAAGAAAAATACCTTTCAAGCTGATGACTGAGGCAAACTCCTAACTCCCACTTTTATGAGATGCAACACAGAAAACTGCCACGTTTCTTGTTAAAATGAAGTATTCCCGTTTTCCCTCTCTCCACCTGCTCATAATCATTGCATTCCTTAAAACTGAAGTGCAAAGGATTTGTTTTCAAAGCAAGTAAAGTTGAATAGGAAAAGTAACTGGGCTAGCTGTAGCAGAATCCTTCAGCAGTAGCTTCAGCACACCTCCATCCTCTGGGAATATTATATCTGGAATATTACTTTATTCCAGAATAATCAGTGTGCTTTCAAAGTAAAGTAATTCTTCTTGGGAGGAATAAGAGAGGGAAGAAGGGAGTCCAAGCCACTTTCACTCTGGGTTAGAATTCCTTACCAGTTGTTCCTTGCTGCTCAAAAGAGAAAAGAAGCCTGGACAAAAATGTGCTTTTTTGGGACTCTGAGTGGACAAGGCCTTACCATTAAAGAAGCTGGATAAGAAGTTCAAATTGAAAAGAGAGAAAACTCAACCCCAACATACATTGCCCTCATACAAAGATTTGTTATCAGCAGCAGCAGCAGCTGTTGCCCAAAATAACTACTGTTACTTTAGCAAAAAACCTGAACTGCAAGACCAACTCAAAAACATCTTTGAGAAAGATTTAAGGCTTAGATAACACACCAGTGCTTAATTTGAGGCAATGTCAGTTTCTGAAGAGTGTGCAAAGCTAGAGATGCTCACAAAATTAAAAGTTAAAGCACTTTCCCTTCTCTTAGTTTGGAACTGAATCTATGACTGTAGCTGTTTCAGAAAAATATTGTTTGACTTTAGTTAAAATTGTGCACCAAAATTTTAATAAATATAATTATGTGGAAAGTTTTCAGGAAAATTTAATTGTCCCTCTTTTCCCTTAACACTAAAAGTTGCAGTGAAAAGAACCCCAAAAACTCCAAGCCTTTAAATGCATGAGAAATGCTTCTGTGAAAATCCTTGACTGATTTCATGAAGGAAGTAAAATTTACAGATGTACTGCAGGAAACCTCGCTGCTGTGCAAGAACAAGGCTTGAAGGAAATGGTTCCTCAGACATAATTTCTCACCCTTCTTGATTCATTGGTGACTTTGAAACTCAAACCTGGTTTTGGCATTATCCTACCACGGAGACTGATTTTCATGGTTTCTCATTATTCATCCAGGTTAGATTTCAGTGAGTGGTAAAACAATCTCTCTGGGGACAATCTGTCCTCTCCAGGAGAAAGGAGCCTGGCCAGACATGGAGATGTCCAGGGAAACACCACAGTTAATCAGCAGGAACAGGGAACTAATGGGATTATATTGTCTGATCCTGTTTTCTAATCAATAGAAATTGTGATGGAAATAAAATCAGAGTACATGTTCTAATTAACACACTCAGAATTTGCTCTGGAAAGCACTGCAGCAGGGCTAAACATGACAAGACACAAAATAATCTAGAGTTCAAGGACTTGTATAAAATATAAGAAATGTATCAGGACTATATTGTGGAAACATCTGTAGCATTTTATTCCCAGCACTCTCCTTTTTTTATTAGATGGAAAAAATGTTGGTTGTGATGATGGTGCTGGTGGCGGTGAGAGAGAAGGAAATGAAAAATGGAAGGAGAACCTTCTAAGATTCTTAATATCTTACCCTGGTTTCAAACTCAGTATTAACTGTGTAGAGCCATAAAGAGGGATGGGAGTCAAACAGCAAAAGTAGGATTTTTGGAGACTGCTGCTAATACAAAACCAACAAAACCTGGTGTCTCTTGGGGCGTTACTAAATTTTATCTTGGACTGGTGAATTGTGGCTTTTAGGTGCCTCTCTGCTCTTCTCTGCACTGCTTGTGCTTGGCTTTGCTGTGTCTTAGGAAACAAAAATCATGATGTTTCAAAGAGACAACATAATTCACTAAGTGAAACAATTGTAAATCATTATTAATAAATCTCTATTGAGTTACAATTGTGCCAGTGTTCATAGAGGTACTAATACGTGAAAATAGAAATAGTGCCTCTCACACAGGAATCTATAATTCAATTAAAAGGCCAAGGAGTTGGATTTTCACCTGTAGTTTTAAGTGGCAGAGGTAGAAAAAGCAGCTGTAGAAGCACCATGATCAGCCCTGATTTCATAGGCTCCCAAAAGCTGAGGGCTGGTTGTTTTCTTCCCCCATTTAAGTGTGGCACAACATTAATGCAATAGGAATTTATAGGGCTGTAACTGTTTACAGCTTCTAAACTGAACCTCCTGACTTTGCCTCAGCAAATACCTGTCAGTGGCAGGATTTGAATTGCAAACTCTATTCCATTAATTTTTTTTCAGTGTAGAATATGGAAGTGCTGCAAGTGACATTTTAGGGCATGTTCCACCAGCTTTGCAAGGATGGAAAAAACAGAGACTGAATAATGTTGGGAGGAAAAGCCAGAGGAAATCCAGATGGACCTTTTACATCCTCAGTTTGGTATAAAAATGGTTGAGAGAGTGGGGGATTACACAGTGACACCTGTACAATATAATATGGAAGGCACTGATAAGTTATGAAAGAGCTGTTTTTGAATGACTTTCTTAAGTTTCCCCTTAAAGAGGTCTGTGTTTTGTTAGTGCAAAGGGAAAGGTGGGGACAGCTTTATGTTTGCTCTTTTGCCATGTGTATTCCCTGCTTAACTCTTTCTTGAAACACAGGCCAGGTGCCAGAGGTTTTCAGGAAGCATTACGTGAAATTTAATGTCTCCCGAGTTTTAACATGGTGTGAATAGTTCCTAATGGGTTCCCAAAGAGGGACTATCAAACAATTCTTAAATAAACATGCTTTGAGCACCACAGAGCACCCACTGTAGGCAGCAGAAAAGATAACAAGCAGTATCTGCTCAAACAAAAAGGAGGGCCTGGGCCAGAGGAAAAGCTTGTTCAATTCAAGAAGGGAAGTGGAAATAGAGTCTGTGCCACAGGTTGTTTTCCCCCTTCCTTCTGCTCCTGCCTCATCCTTCAGTGTCCATTTGGGAGCTTCTGGAGGAAAATGAGCACACCAAGTTGGTGAGAGAGAAAGGCTGAGAGAATTGGGATTGTTCAACCTGGAGAAGAGAAGCTTTGGGGTGACCTCATTGTGGCCTTCAGTACCTGAAAGGAAACCTCCAAGAAAGATGGGGAGAGACTTTTTACAAGGCTCTGGAGCGACAGGACAAGCAGGAACGGCTTCAAACAGACAGAAGTAGGTTTAGATCGGATATTAGGAAAAAATTCTTCCCTGTGAGGATGATGAGGTCCTGGCACAGGCTGCCCAGAGAAGCTGTGGCTGTCCCTGGATCCATGGAAATGCTTAGGACCAGGTTGGATGGGGCTTTAAGCAGCCTGGTTTAGAGAAAAGTGACCCTGCCCATGACACAAGGGTTGGACTGTGTAATCCTCAATCCCTTTCAAGCACAACACTTCTGTGACTCTCTGATTCCTTGTACTAGGACAGGGCAAAACTCCCAGCTCTCTTCATTAGGAGCCAAATCAGAACAGAAGCTCAGAAACAAACAGTATGTTCATCACACAGCCTTAAACTTTCCCAAGAGCTCCTGTCCCTGGGAGAATCCAGTCGACAAAGCAGCAATTCTGCACATTTGCAGTTCCTCAGGGATCAATTAAAGGACTATTATACTCTTTACTGCTGCTGCAAGATGAAAACAGCCAGTATCTCCAAGGGAACTTCTTGTAAAACCCAAATTGAGCTTAATGAGAAAAGACTTTTGACAAATGCTGTTAGATGTGAGATGCATTTAGCACTTGTCAGGAACTGTATTCCTGACTTAATGAATTTATAAGTTAAGTCATGCTCCAGTGTTGATGTGAAGGAGACTGAGATCAGTGGCTTTGACAAGGCTTGAGAGCACTGGGTACAATGAGCAGGCCAAATTAATGGGATTCCCATTAACCTTCATTAAATATAGGAAGATCAACAGCCATAACCTGGATTGAGTTGAATTTTAAAGCAGCTTTTTTCTCTTTAATATATAAAAATACACAATTCTTTTGGAAAAGAAAAAAAAATCCAAGTATAGATAAAACAGAATTGCAGACAAGCCTCAGAAGAATTTCTCAGGAAGAATAACCAGCAGTCAGGTTTGGTCATTCAGGGGTACATTTGTCACCAAGCAAGGCAGTCTGTGACCCCCCATCTGAACTCCAGTGAATTTTAAGGGCATTGTGTGAATCTGAAGGATTCTGTGCAGTCACTAAATCAGGATGCTGTCAGGTCTGCCTGAATTCTCCCCTGTTTTGAGCTCAATTCAACCCAAAAAGGTGGGCAGGGAGAAGGAGGAAGTGACAAGTGTCTCATCCCACAGCTGCTGTGGTCCTGGCCCTGAGGCAGACAGGCATCAAACTCCACTGCAGCCCCAGGGATCTGTCAAGATCCTTCTGAAAGTGCTGCCAAGCTCTGCCACCTTTCCAAACAGAGGAGGTGGATTGTGCCAATATCCTTGTGCTGCCACATCTTTAGCACAAATTTGAAAGTGCAACCAAAGGAAAGAGCAAGTGCATTTTAAGAGATTTTAGGTTTAGTACAGCTGGAAAAGCCTTTACCCCTCTCTAATGCAGACACAAGTAACAGAAATCTGAATTAAAGATACCACATGATTTTTTCCACTGGATGGGAGGATTTTTCATTTCCAAAGCATAAAGGGCTATCTGGGCCCTTCTGTCTCCAGTGCAAGGTGTAATTCCCACAATCTCTGGTACAGAGGGGCTCCTGCCCAGTCAGCTCTGAAACAGAGGCATTAAAAGATTCAGAGGCATTAATAAAGCTGCTCTGTCTGCACATTTAAAAGTTATATCCAAAGGTCCCTTTTTTTCCCCCCCTCTGTTTTTTTCTGTGCTCAAATACATCGAGTTTCTCTCCCATCTCAGCAATCTCTTGTGTTTATCTGCCCAGCTTCCATGGCAGGCAGGACAAAGGGGGCTGTTGTAAACCCAGTCCCAGGCAGCCCTTGCTCACAGGCCTCACACCTATATTTCTTCCATAAATTCCAGTCAAATCTCTATTCTAAGAGGCAACTGCTGAGTTGGCTGCTGGCCCTAGAAACCACAATTTCAAATAAAATGCAATAGAGGAGAAAAGAAAACTACTTTTCTTCTTAAGGACAACAAAACAAAACTAACTACTGCTGGGGGAAAAAAACCAAACAAACAAAAAAAAAACAGGGGGAAGGATTTTAGGTAATGGCTATAAAAATGGGTTCAAATTTAAACCAGAGTGAGAAAATAATTCTTCAAAAATGTTCCTATTTAAAGATCAATGGGACAAGAGCCTCAATAAGAGGGAGATCTCCTTAAAGGTAATGGATCCCTCACTATTTGGTCCAGAGGTGAATCAATGTCCCTTTGCAGGACAATTCCCTCTGTACCTGTGAGCTGTAGTGAGGTGGGCAAATCCTTCCCCTGCAGCTTCCCTCTCCCAGCCTTGTGTTTTGATTGATTTAGCAGCCACCTGGCCTAAGTGGCAGAAATAGAATGAGAAACATTTAATTAACATGACAGGAAATGCTCCAAGTGTGCTTGGAAATAGCAGGATTACATTAACATGTCAGTAAATATTTCATAGATTTACAATCCTTTCAATTTAGGCTTTTATTGACTTAACAAACAAAGTTATCCCTGTGCTGCCTTTAATCCATTTACAGTTAGTTGGGTTTTTAATCAAAGATATGAGTAAAGGTAACAGGAGACCACTCATTTCACACATGGAGGTAGGAGGTGCTCAGGGATCCAGCAAAACCTTAGAGTATTTTGCAAAATGTTTATTATCTGGACTGGAAAGAATCCCTGATACTTAGATTCTACATCATTCTATGGAAATAGCTCTGATTAACAGAAAAAAACCCAACACATCAGCAAAGGAAGTGGAAGAAGCTTTGAGTCCTCTTTTTTTAAAATCTTATTTTAAAGAAGAGAAAAACACCACCTTGTTCATATACGAAATTTGTTCTTCTGAGTCCCGAATCTGCAAATTTTTTTCAACTATTCCAAATTTCAACAAAACCAAACCCAGTATTTTGACAGGAAAGAAAAAAGTCTAACACTGTAAACATCTCTTGCTTGGAAAGCCAAGCCTTTGTTAGTCTGTACTTCCACCTAATTGCAAAGACTTCTCTGCTAATCAGAAATATCATAATTAGCAGTCAATATTTGTTACAAGACAAGCTCAGAATTTAGTAAAGCCTAATTATGCAATAGCAGCAATCAAGAAAACAAAGAATGTGGCACTTTTACAGAAGATCAAAACTTTCTTCTGGTGCATTAGATAAATAATTGAGCCAACAACCCAACTGGATTATTTCAAGTGTGTAAAGTGCTGACAAAACCTCCCAGTGCTCCGTGCTGAGCAGGACAAAATCTCTGGAGAGAAACAAATTCCTGTAGGTTACATCTGAAATGAATCTTAGCTCTGCTCTTATCAGAGCCTGGTGCCAGCAGGAACAGCTTGAGCTCGCTCTGAGGAAAACCACTTGGACACAGCATACCAACACCTCGTTTTATGGTGCCTTTTCCTGAGGAAAAGTTAAACCAGTTCACTCCATAAAGTCATGAAAGGTACACAAATTATTGTTGTGCAGATGGGGTGCGTGTGAAATGAAATATGAAATCCATTTGCCAGTGGAATGGAGGAGTAGGCATGGAAGGAGCTGTAGGGATAAAACACTGGAATTACTCTGATTGCTTTCTGCTACAACACACAGAGGCCTCAGCCTTTCACATAACCCATCTTTGGCCTCTGGAAAGGCTCCCTCCAGGATGGTTTTTGTTTATGCTACCCACAATTATAATAGTAAATGTCTTGAAAGTACACAAGGGTCAGGCTTTACTGCTGATTGGGAAAATCTGTGTTTGGAAATCTGAGTGCTTCCTTAAGTGTTTCATGAAAGGAGCTGTTTTATTAATTGAGCTCTGGCATTTTAGCCACCAGTCTGTAGCAATAAGGAGTGGCTGCCCAGGTATACCAAGCACTGGATGTTGAAGTGGTTCAAAGGCTCTAATTTGGAACTGGAATCTCCAGGTTCACACCCATGGTCATGTCAGAAATCACAGCTGAGACACTTCAGCCTCTATCAGCTACAGAAACAACAAAATCATATAAACCACGTTTGTTTCCTAGACAGACATCAGTGTTTTCTTCATTATAGAACAAGATTTCTAAGTTTTTTCCTTTTTTTTTGAGAAAGAGAGAACTGTGAGCTCTGACCCACTGGCCTGGATCAGGAAGCTTTAAATACCTTTCTTGATGTTCTCTAGTTCTGCTGCCAAGGCCATGGCCCCTTTTGCAAGGGCCAAATAAAAACTCAAAATGGGTAATTTCTCAAAGAACTGTAAGACTGAAGAAGCTGTTCCTTTTCCAGAAAGGGTAACAAAGGTACCTTTATATATCCTGCTCAAACAACAGGAGCTGTGGGAAGAGGAGGGGGAGCAGGAGCAGAACAAAAGATTGCAGATATTAAGTAGGTCTTTATATATTCTTATACACTGACTTGGGGAAGGAAGAAAATGTAGCCCATGAGGGTGAGTTCAAAGCAGCAGCTGATGTTGTCCAGACTTTAAACAGTGCTTTAAGGAGCTCCCTGAAATTCTGATGACAGCTCTTTTTTGCACCTCAAAACTAAGATAGAGGTGACAAAAAACCCCAGGTAGATTTGGAGTATTTTAAAGCTGAAGAAACAGTTGCTGAACTGTGGCCTATGGATAACTACATGTTCCCAAAATCCTTCTTGAAAGGCTTGTGGGAGGTTGCTGTTGAAAGGTGAGGCTTTTTTCCTTGTTTCCAACTGCAAAAATGGATCACTGGGCCTGAAAAATCCATGAAAATCCTCCCCAGTACTACAGTTCTGCTGGAGGTCACCCTGAAGGATGGGACCTGATCTTTAGCAAGAAGGGACTGGATACCTGATGTCAATTGAAGCAATACCTGCATTAAACTGCTGCTTGTGCTACAACAACCTGTCCAGAAGTCTCATTCCAAGGAAAAGAATCCCTGTAAACATTTGGTAGGTGCATGACCTATTTTTTTTTTTCTGTACTTATAATCACATGAAGCAACCACAGCTGCAATCCTTTTGATAAACATCAAATAAAATCTTTATCGTGCTCCTTTGAGCCTAATTCCTCTTCCATTAGAGCACTTGGGAAGGCAGGAGAGGCCAGGGGAGGATGAGCAAGGACTTGTTCCCATCCCTCTCCATCTTTTAGGTGTTTGAAGGAAAGAAGAATGTGAAAAGTTTTAGAGTCTGTGAAGTAGAATGTGCTATTAAAAAAAGTTTTGGTTTTTTTTTTTGTTTCTCCAGGGTTGAAACAGAAGAGCATGATTTTAGAAAGAAATCATGCTATGGACCACTAAAAATCAAATCCCAGGAGACTTGAGCAAGTCACAGCAAGTGTCTGATACTTAGAGAGGAGGAAAGGAGGTAAAAATTGCAGGTAGAGCGTTCCTATAGAAATGGATTTTGATTGCTGCTGTCAACTTGCTTTTTCTGTAGAAGGCTTTTCATCACTCTCCTCCTACTCTAATGTGGTTCATGGTGGCTGAGCAGAACAGAAATCAAAGAAAAAAGAAATATAAGCAGTCTTTGGGTAGTATTTCACCTTGTTTATGTTAGAACTTAGCTGAAAACTGAAATTCTCAAGAAAAAAATTGGAAACCTGTTCTTTCTTTAAAGTTTTATATAAGGTAAGGGACAGGAACACAGTAATGGTGGTAAAAGAGCTGATCAGCCCTACTTCCTCTCACTTCTTGTCTGAGAGGAGTTTGATATCTGGACCTTATCCTCTAAACCTTGGCTTTGCACATTTTAAATGAGGATTTAATGCCCGTGGAAGGTGTTAGGCTGACAGTCCAGGGAGCAGGGAAATAACCTCAAATAGTGCACGCATCACACCCTTCATAAAAATATCACAGCACGCTGTAAAGTTAAATTAGACTCCTTGTTTTGCCCACAGATCAAATACACCACAAGGCAGAGGAATGCAGGGGATTTTTTCCTCCACTACTCTGCAAAAAGAACTTCCAACACCAACTCCCAAGACTTCCTCAAAGTGTGGCTAATCCCAGTTGGTCTCCAGTCCTCTTTAATAAACCCAAAAAAAATTATGTGGTCATGGCTAGTACAAGTTAAACTGGTGTTTTCTGTGGTGTAACCATCCAAGAGGAATTGGTTTGTACCAGTTTTTCCTCTCCAAGGTGAGAAATCATGAAATGGCAGCCTAAAGCATGTAACTCAAAGGCTGGTGGGTTTGGAGGAGTGACCTAAAAGGGGATAGGACACAACAGTAGATAACCAGTAACTTAAAGAATCACAGCCACTTGGAGGAAAATATTTTGGCCATTGTAATTTTCTCCAGAGTTTCACTCATGGGAGAAGAAGACTATTTCTGGGGAAGAAGAAGAAAAAAAAAAAAAAAAAAAAAGAAAAGCTCTTTTTTGGGGTTGTTTTTCTACAAGAATATTTAAAATATAATGCACATCATTTCAGTTTACACTGAAAAACAGAAAAGCCACTGGGTGCTAGGATAAACAGGATTAAAAAAATTGAATCAATCATATTTCAGAGGCTGTCACTGTGGGCAAGGAATTGGTTCCTCCTTAGCAACAGCCCATGTTAAAACATTTATGCCAATGAAACATTTACACTCCTATTTTTGTTTCTAGACTTTAAATGTATATTTGTGCCTGGTGCACTCTGGCAATCCCCTGCTAGGGAGGTAAAGAAGGCAGGAACTGTGGTCTAGCCCTAACCAGGAACTTTGCACGCTGAAATCCCTGCCAATTCTCACCCCACATCTCACCCACCTTTTCTTGGAACGAGCTTTTATATCCTCAAATTCCTTGGACCCCAATCAGTCAGCCCACAGACCGAGGCAGGGCACAGAAACAGCAATCCCTGCTTTGGTCTCTGAGCTCCCCAGGGCAGAGAGACCCAAGTGTTTGGGTGGTGACACCTGGCCTTGTCCTGACCCCTGGTTCCAGCCTTTGCTCTTGGCTCAGCTGGGCATTCTCCTCTTCCAGCAGGAAATCCACTGGGAACATCACCTCCAGCCCTGGGGGCAGTCTGAAGCCATTCATGTCCTTGTATCAAAAATACCCACAGAGAATGAAGCAAAGTGAGTGAGTGGAATCTGTGATTTCAAAGTTACTGATCTAGAGAAACAACTCTGTTGTCCAGTACAGCATCTGGTCAATAAAATGGCAGCGACTCCCATGCAATTATTAAATCAACATATTGATGCCTTTCAGCCTTACTGCATCTTATCTAATTAGGCAAGACACAGATGAGGATTATAAAATATGGAATCTATTATGTCATGGCCTGTTTAATCTGGTTATTACCCAATGAACTGAAGTTTTGTGAAACCCATCCAGGATTCAAATGGCTTTTTCACATGAGCTGAGAGCTATTTCACTGTTGCAAGCAGGCCACTTAATTCCCAGGGAAGGGAGTGGTCTGGAAAGCAATATGGGAACGAGCCTTTCCCTTTTGGGGAGCCAGTGGTCATATTCCCCTAATAAAAAGTAACCTGTAGCTATGGTGGAAAAGACATTTACTAAGAGAAAGCTGCTTGAGTAAGAAAGTACAAGAAGTGTTGCTCAGCATGTATTTTGATCTGGGAATTTCATAGCATCAAAAAAGGACAAGAGCTCTCTTTTTACCTCCTGAAACAAATTCACCATGAGCAAATCAGCTGCACCAACTGGGCTGTTGTGTGTCAGCACAAAGCTCCCACTGTGGCAAAGTGGTCTCAGCACAGGTAAAAGCACCTAAAGGGAGATAACAAGACCAGAGATATGGATGGAGATCCAGATTTCTGTTTCCAGCTATCAGTCTTTCAAGGATATTCATATGAGAAATATTTTGCTTGTTTTGTACATGAATTTCTTGTTCAAGAAACACCACTCATGTGACAGGGATGGCTGTGCCTAAAATTAAAACTCACATCAGAAATGTTGCTTCAATTAAGGCTAAAATCAAGAGAATAGAGTAGGAAAAGCCTATCATTTTGATTATAGTGAATATTAGACAAGAAACTACTAAATGAAAGTGTTGTCACCGTTGGTGTCTGCCCAGTCATAAGGAAACATCTGATATTTCTCTCAGAAAGAGTTAAAATGAATCAATACTAAACGTAGAAAAGTAGATAGGAAAGTAAAAAAAAAAAGAAAATACTAAATCACCACAAGAAAGAAAAGTACTGTAGGTACAATATTTTGTCTGGTTCCTTTACAATCATTTAACTAGAGAAACAGAGATGTAAAATATCAGATTAGAACAGTTCTTTGCCCTGATTTCAGAAAATTCAAGTAGAAGAACTAAAAAACTACCCCAGATCCTCGCTTTCACATTTCAAATAAATCACATTAATGATCTTTTTTCAGCTATGGATATAGTACTTTATCCCTTTTCATTTGGAAGAGCTGATTTAGCAAATTCTCATTTTTCTTTCTTAGGTTTTAAGGATTAATTTTAAGTATATACTAAAATATTTTGCTACATTAGGGTTACACATGGTAGTACTTTCAGCAAATTATTGAAGGAAAAACAAAGAAGAAGCTTCCAAGACACGGCTTGAGCAATCCCAATAAAGGCAGAGCTTGTTGCTGGAAAGCTGAAAACTTAAATTTTTGGAGGGGAGGGACTCATAAAGGAAGAGCATCAGTGATAAAGAATTCAGCTCCTTGGAGAATTAATGTTAATAATTACAAGTCCTGCCAATAAGCAAACAGCCTGGTGGAATTTGTCAGGTTCTCTCCTATCAGCACAAGCAGTCTCCTTCTAAAGATGAACACCACCTATTTATCATAAGTAGCTGAGCTATAAATCAGATAGCACAGAAGGGAACTGCAATAAATTGCTCAGAACCAAGTTATATTTTGGAGAAAACTGACTGTCTTGTCCCAACAGTAGAAACATACTTTGGCAGGACAGTGCTTTATACATTTGTGTTTAGTCCCTGTCAGAATGTTTTTCCTTCCTACTTCTACTACTGCAATTTTAAAAAAAGGCTATTAAAATGAAAATTATTTCTAATTTTTTCATTGTTTGACATTGACTATAAAGAAGGAAAAGGTGACATTTGTGTTTCTTGGTTGGTGTTTTCAGATTGTTTTCCCAAGCCTGACTCCAGTGAACACGTCCCAAGCCACAGGGCCAGCGAGGTGGATGAATTCATCCCTGTACCTTCTGGCCCTATAAAAACCCCCAAAACGCTCCCCAGCCCACAAAAAGGCATTTTTCCAGGGAAGCCCAAACGTTATTAAGCAAAGCCTTCCTTGCCTGTGAGCTGGACTCTGCTCTGCCAAGCACTGGAAAGGGAAATTCTCCTTTGCCCTGGGGCCAGGTCAGGTTGCTGGGCCAGACTTGGAGTTTGCCTTCCCTTCAGGAGAGCCTGGGAGCTTCCAGGAGGATGGATCCCTTCCCATCCCTGCTGTCCTCTCAGAGGGAAGGGAGGGGCCCTCTGCTCCAGGCTTTGCATTCAAGGACAGGGCTGAACAGGTTGGCAGGAGAGCAATTTCAATGTTCCTTTCAAAACTTTTTGGGTTTGCCTGCATAGAAAACTGTCCATAAAATATGTTCGTGCGTCAGTTCACAATTAATTTAAAAAATCTGGGTTCACTGATCTTAATCTGAGTTTTGGAGAACATAGAAAACAGAATTTATAATTATTTTGCATGGAGATAGGTAGCAGAGGAAGCACCTAATGTTTGTTTCTGTCCATTTTAGTCTGTGAAGGTGGGTTGCAGGTGCTGGGGTTAAAAGATACACAAAACCATTTTCTTGTAGGGGATGTTCATCAGGGTAATTTCATAGAATCATGGAATGGTTTGGCTTGGAAGGGACCTAATATCATTCACTTCCACCCCCTGTCATGGGCAGGGACACCTTCCACTATCCCAGAATGCTCCAAGCTCCATCCAACCTTGCACACTTCCAGGGATGGGGAAGCCACAAAAATAATCCCTTCCACTCTATTTCTCTCACCCCATAACAAATTACAGGTAAGACCCTGAAACAGGTGTGAGCATCAAAGCCCTAAGATATAAAATACCACAGAGTTGTGAGAGCTGTCCTAATCCAGTGGGACAGTCAGGAAGTGAATGCATGAGCTGTTCATGTGTAGGTCTGGCTTTACTGGGAGGACTGGAATCCCTGCACTGGGCATCCCTAAGGCTGGCTGAAGTTTCACACAGCCACTACAGCTCGTGTGGACACTGGGTAAATCATCCTCCACAGCTCAGAGCCCTTCAGTGGTGCCCACAGACATGCAAAGGCCTCTGCTCAGTATTTAAAGATTATCAGATGGGCATGGAGAAAGGATTTGGGGCACTGGAATGCATCTCCTTGATGTGCTAAGCTCCGTGGTATGCCAGCTGTGAAGGACTTGTTTAACCAGATCCTCATTATTTTATTGACTGCAGGGAGGAGAAAAAAAAATTTCCTTAATGCCACCAGGAGTTAATTAGCGGGGTCTAAATCTTGCCTCCAAAAACTTCTGCATGGCTCCCATCTCCAGCTCTGCACCTCACCCAGCCTCACCAGGAATTCCTACTTTATTTCTGGAAATATTCCCTGCTTCATATGGGCTGCAGTGAAAGTAAACAACAGCTGAGTGAGAAGATGTGATGGAGCACCCAGAACCCAAATGTCCCAGGGCACCTCCTTTAGTGATAGACAATGAGGGATTTAAATACCTAAGTATTGTTTGCTCATTATTTCAACCTCCTGTAGGGAAGAGTTCAATGGCTGCAGCATCCCCCACTCCATGACTGCTGTACAAGGAAAAGGAACACTCTCCATTTCCATCACAGATTATTTCTTTTCTGCAACAACTTCCCTATCTTGACAGGTGCAGGTGGATGTCTGTCAGTCATGCTGTGTGTGCCTCAGGGTCCCAGAGATAACCTTTTGAGATTGGGCTGAAACTTTTTGCAACCAGCTTTAATCTCAGAAGAGTTGTACCTTGCTCACAAAACGGTGAAGACTTCCTTAGTTCCCTGCATTTTTCTGTTCTCCTTGTCCTGCTACCCTCTCCTATTGGAACAGTTGACTGAATTGATTTTTCTAAATGTGTTCCTCAGGATTTTCACACAGCTTTGCAGCCCCTGGACATTTGAACATTTTGGTCATCCTTATTATCTCATCCATTTCCTGGGTGGGTGGGGAAAAGTCCTCCTGAAGGTGCACAGGGGGAACTGCAGAAGCTGAGGAGCAGCTTCCAGGTTTTATATCTGCAGGTTTATAACGAAATATTAATTAAGTGACTGGACTAAAAAGCAAAAGAAGGGAAATGCTCTTTGGTGTGCCCCAGCCAAGCTGAGAACACTGAAATCACAGCATATGTTTTCTTTCTTCTTAAAGACTGCAGATTATTACAGGCAGGCTTTATTGTGGTCTATAATTTTGGTTTTCTACCTCTGACTATGCCAAAGAGTATTTTTTGTTTTGTTCAGGCAGCAATCAAGAATGGTATGTTATCAAGCCACAGCGCTGTGACCTTTGGATTTAAAGAGAATATTCCAGCTACTTGGAGCCAACACATATATTAAATTCTAAAGTTGGAGGAAGGGTGAAAAACAGAGGACAGGTTTTTTAAGATGTCTTACAGTCCTGGAGCTCAGTTCTTCATTTCTCTTCAAGATTTATCGATTTTGGTGCATGACTACAGATTTTACAAGGATGTTACACAAAGGGCATTCCATTTATTTTGGTCAGCAGCCAGACAGTTAAATTTCTAAACAGCTGTCTGGGACTAGATGAACACATGGACTCAAGATGTCTTAAAATAAAATGAAATAATCACTTGAACGCTATTTCTTCCAGTATAGGTGTGGTATAAATAAACAATTAAAATACTCTTCATTTTTGTGTACATGGTGAAGAAATAGAAAGTTTCTGAAAGAGAATATTAAGTCCTACCTTCAGGACAATTAAGTTACTAACTAATTTCCTTCCTGGGAGAACACTTAACAAAGGTGAGAACTTTCATACAAAATACTTAATCAGTTTTTCCATAATAAACAACAACAAGAAAACCTCAACACTGTAAAACAAATCTTTGATCCTTACATGTATTGTAACCTTCCTGCTTTTTTCAACCTCTTTTTTTATTGCAATAATAAATTGTCATGTGTATTTCTTTGTCTGTCAAAATACAGTGCATTAATTTAACAGCATCAAGTGGTTACCTCATTAATTGAGGTATATGGAACTCTGGTTTTTGTTGTTGTTGTTGACTTCCTTGGAAGTAATATACTTGGGAAGTATTATTTGCATCACTATGTAGCCTCTCCTTATTCATATCCTGACAGCATTCAAGGTGAATGAAGCTCAGAAAATTATCATGCTATCAGAAAACAATGAGAAATTGAAAAAGCACAGGGATCACACTGCATGCTTTTCACACTGAATAAATACCTGGTGCACAGTAAGGGCAGCCTGGAACGGGCTCTGACCCAGGCTGAGAGAGTTTCTGATGGAGGTTTTTGGTGCCAGGATGGATGTATGCAGTTGGTACCTCTCCAACTTCTGCCATTCTCTGTTGTGCCAGCAGCACAATAATTCTTTTGTTTTGTTTTTTTGTTTTGTTTTGAGCAGGAGGCAAGGAGGGGGTAGATTGGACTTTATTTCAGTCAGATTAGTCTCCCATTCCATCTCCCTGTGCACAAGTATTGCCACAGAATAATCTAAGGGATAATGCAGGAAGGAATACGTGGCTAAAAAAGAGGGAGATTGCTTCCACAGAACTCCAAGAACCACAAAACCAATCAGGTCAGTACAAGCTTTACAAGATCCAGAACCAACACTTCTAATTTGGACTAGAAAAGGAGCAGTGTTACAATTAAAACCCAACAAACCCCAAACTTCAAACTAAATCTAATCTGAGCATGGCTGAGTGCACATCTCTGTGGATCTTGACAGCCACCAACTCTATTACAATCAGATGCTTCTGAGGAATAAATCAAAGCTTTTTTCTTTATGACAGCAGAGCCAAAATGCCTCTGCTTCTTGCTGCAGAGAGTACAGGGAGAGGCACCTCCCAAAGGCTGGTTTTAAGGACCCAAGGCTTGTAGCTGCTTATTAAAAGGTCCACATTGAATGAGTTACATTCCATAGCTGCTCCCAGGACTCACCAGGCTTTAAGACTGGTTCTAAATTACATATGAGGTTCAAACCACACCAGACTACAAATTCACAATGAGAACAAAATGGCCTGAGGAACATCTGTCATCCCTTTCCACACAAGACCAGTTCAGTGATGTGAACACTGCTCAAGACTGAGGGGCACGGGCCTGCCATGAGAGACAAGAAGATAACCCAGTCAAGGTTATACAGATTTGTACAAGTATAGTGAAGTTTAGGCACTTTTCTGATCCTTTCTGGCTTAAATATGTTTTTGAAGTATTCCTGTGTGGGTTGCAAAACCTGTTGTGTATTCCTGTGCTGGCTGTTGGGATGAGGCACTGAAGAAAAGTTTCCCTTAGTGCCAATTGTGGAAGGGGTTTGGGGAAATGTGATTATTAATTTATAGGGTCTCTCTGTAGATTCCCTCCTAATGAGATCAGATGTTCAGATGTGAGGTGAGCTCTATTTTTATCTGATCTGAATTTATGACTGAGATCGGTGCATGTGAAACTTAAATGCTGGGAAATTAAAATGCAGCTGCCTGTATTGTAATCACAGAACTGTACAGAGAAATGTTTTCATTAATTCCTGATCTGCCTGTTTTGACAGCAGCTTAGTTGTCTGATAACGGCGAGGAGACAAATTAAATCCTGCTGCAGGCAGTACACAGACCACATTACTCAAAAAGAGAAATTAAAAACTGTTGAACATCTGTTATTGCTGTGAATTTAATCTGTAGAACAACTTCACTATTTTACTTCGCATATTTAACTTTATAATGAGGAAAAAGAGAGCGTCTTTGTGGTTAGAACATTGTTTTCTAGGGTAAAAAAAAAATTCTGTTATTTATTTTCCTATTTACCCTTGATTCCAGAGTGATTTTCTACAAATAAAATTGTCTGTTTGTACCTTAGCTATGCCATCAGCAAAATGGAAATACTATTGATGGGAATAGTTTGGGAATATTACTGCTCCCTTCTTGAGGTGCTGAGAATATTCATTAGTTTCAAATATGTCCCATTGGGCAATGGAAGAAACTCCTTCCCATTATAGAAAATACTTAGACCCATTTTGTAACTGAGAATTATGGTGAATTGAGTCCACCCAAGGGTACCGATCACAATATGAAACTATTAAGAAAAAAAGAGTTTCCAGAGATGTAAAGGAAAACAAATAAGGCATAAATATGAGAGAGAATACAAAAAAGAAAAATTTGAAATTTTAATTGTGTGCAGTTGTAACACGAAGGGAAGGCCTCAGTCTTGATGGAGGGTACAAATCAGATGTGCATCTTCTAACTGAATTTTGTTAGAATTGGCTATATATATATATAAACCCAGCTATATTTCAGCTGTTCTACATGGTACAGATATAGTAAATACCAATAAATGGCAATCTGGATTGCAAGATGAGAAACGCTGATGACTTGCAGAAGTAAAGATCACGACTTAATAGGAATTACAGGAAGTAGGTTTAAATAATAATCTGCCCAGTAAAAAGTGCAGTGATGATACACACAATTTTATATGTCATATAAAGAAAGGAGAGCTGTAAATAATATTGCAAACTAGCAGATAGAAGTATTCATGGATAGAACTACTGTCTAGAGGTTTCCTGTGAATTTGCATTAAGAGGTATATCCTGTCTTTCCCAAAATACTGTGGAATATTATCTAGGAATTCCTAATGACCCTCAGCTGGAGAGCACAGCTGATAACTTTTGGAACAGACCTTGGTGTGTAATGGATGGGCCAAGCACTGTGATGAGTCTCCAGTGTTGGGAGGTTTTAATGCTGCTTTCAAAAGGAGCAGGATACCTACAATGAGCTCCTTGTGTGCCCTGAATTAACCACCCTCTCCCAGCCTTCCCGATTTGTCAAGATGGAGACATGAATCAAACTCTGGAGGTGTAATAAAGAGCTGGAAACTCTTTCTTCCTTCCTCCCCCCGCCCCCAAGCTCCCCTTTCTTTTCTGAGCTCCTCACAACTTCAGTTCAGGAAGTTCTGTATGAGCAGAGAGTGTGACAGTAAATGATGATATGTCACAAAGTGCTCCTTTATTCTCCACCTCAGCCACCTGCAAGCAGACCTAAATGACATCCTCTGCCCCAGGAACACCCAGGTACCTCCTGTTCCTGCCTGGGCACTGAAGGAAGTGAAAGAAAATGGAATTCAATACTTCCTGAACAGTGACCAGATTCAAGTATTTATGCTGTACCTACGAGCACATTTAGCATCTGAACTGCATCATAATTTCCACCCTATCTCCCTAAATCTCTCTGCTCTCTGTGGAGGTGTTTTGCCACAGTGATCATCCCTTTTCAATAGCTGCACTCACTATTTTCCTTTTTATGAGATTTTAATGAGTCTGGCAATTATTTGTCCATTCACAAGAGTGAGAGCTGATCTGGAGCAAAATAGGAGGGAAAAGACCAACCACTTCAGCAAGATTTAAAAGCTTTTTCAGCTTCATGCCTGATATGTTAGCTGATAAATTACCAAAACCTGATACAGCAAGAGGGCAGAGGTGTAGAAAAGCACTATTTGTGCAACATGCTGCCTTTGTGACAACGTTACCATCTCCTAGGATCTGGAACAGTTATTCTCACACAAGTTGCCCTTCTAGCAAATGATGAAGAGGCCAAGCATAGCCCCTTTTGCTATCAACTGCAAAAATGACTGTACACCTTAAAAAAAAAGTTCATGCAGTTAAATAATTTTTATATTTAATTTCTCACTTTGATTCTTTAGCAATTATAAACTACAACCCTCCAGGGACTGACTTCTACCCTTAACACTGTCTTCTACCCTTAATTATGTTACACTTATTTTCACAACAAAACTTTGTGTCTTCTTCACTGGTGTTTGTGTCCAGGAATGTTTTCAGCTGACCTCTACCTATGGCTGAAGCTTTAGAACTATTTAACTAGGAAATAAACCTTTTCCCTTACTTCTTAAAAGTAGTGTTTTTCTAAAATGAAAATACTATTTTTTCTTCATTCTCAAACAGTTTTTCTGCTATTCATCACACTTTTCAGAGTAAATATTCATGGACTCATTGAAGGGTTTGGGTTTGAAGTGGCTTTAAAATTATTCAGTGCCACTTCCTGCCA
The DNA here is from genome assembly GCA_037013685.1 of Acridotheres tristis. NCBI lineage: Eukaryota > Metazoa > Chordata > Aves > Passeriformes > Sturnidae > Acridotheres > Acridotheres tristis. The sequence continues at coordinate 1,532,737 of CM072884.1, forward strand.
TGGGCAGGGACACCTCCCACTGTCCCAGGGCACTCCAAGCCCTGTCCAGCCTTGGACACTTCAGGGATCCAGGGGCAGTCACAGCTTCTCTGGGCACCCTGTGCCAGGGCCTGCCCACCCTCACAGAGAACAATTCTTTCCAATATCCCATCTAAATCTACTCAATTTAAATTTAAATATTATAAAAACTTCTCTGACCATCCATTGAAGAAGTGAAAATGGGTCAAGAAATATCTGCTGATACTGTGAGCTAAATTTCAAAAATCAGAGTCAGTGAACCCTTTCCATAGAAATTTTTGGTAAAAACATCTAATAGAAAATTTAAGAAATTGGTGATGACAATAAATTTCACCACATGGAAACCAAAGAGAAAACAATAAAATTTCTATATAAATTCTTTCTGATGTAAACTCCAGGCATATATTACCATCCAGTGGTTGCCACCTCAAAGCTATAGAACCAGATTTGCATAAATAAAATTTCTTTAGAGATCTAGGAAACTGCTTCTTGCCTTCCTAAAAGGAAGCATTTCACTCTCATCTTCCTTTTTGGAGGCATTTTCTGTGTGTTTGTCCAAGTTCTTTGTAGTTCTGATTAACTAGAGTCACCTATTTCATGTCACAGCACATAATAAGATATTCCTCCCTCTCACTTTCTGCACACCCTCCTCTGAATCTAATCAGTTTTAACATAATTAACTCCCAAAGAGATTTAGAACAGCAGCAAGTTATATAAAGGAGCAGTTGATTGTTAAAGATGACAGACAAGCCCTGATGCATGCATTTCCAAGCAGTAATTCTATATAAAAACCTGGTTAATTGGTTAATTACAATAAGAGAGGGGTGTATCATCCATAGCTACCCATCACTCAAAGAAGTTTCAGCTGTGGCATCAACTTCCATTTACAACGAACCTTGTTTTCAACCCTGTGCAATAAATTCAGCATTGCAAATGAAACAGAAAAAGAGCATTTGGGCACTTCCAAAATATAAATAAATTATCCCAACTGCATGTTCAAAGAATGGCACAGCCTCAGAGAAAAAAAAAAAAAAAATTCCCCTTTTCTGGAATCCTGCAGAATCCATCTTTACCAAGCCCTCAAATTAAGTGTATACCATCTGAGTGTTTCCAACTTGAACCCAGTTAACTGCAGTTCACCTCTTGGAAAATAGTTGCTCTTTTGCCTCAGATGTCTTTGCCATGAATCACAGGTGGATACTCAGAGCCACTATTTGTTTTGAAAGCAGAGAATGTTTCCCTACTGAGCTCTATGTGAAGCAGTTCAAATATTCTCTAACATGAGCTACATGTAAGTTAATTTTGCCACTGCAGGCCAGACCTAAATTAGGAGGCTCTCAGAGCTGGAGGAAACCTTGTGTTCTTCAGGACTGGCCAAAGAAATCAGTTTAAACACATCAACATGACTTGCTTGATGTTCCCCACTCTTGTTCTCATTATGTGTTACAAAGTGAAAGGCTCATTAATAAAGATTTACATAGTGTGGGCCTGGATGCTTGCACTTACATTTTGTAATTATAAGCTAAATAGGATTCCTACTGAATACCTTCAAATAAAAACTAGAGGGGAGAAAAGTCTCTGTAGAGGACTCAGGAATGAGAAACAACATGACTGAAGAAAAATCCCCCCTAGAATCTCCAAGAATTGGCTGTTTTTTAATCCAGAGGGTAATGAATCCCTTAGAACAATTTTACTAAGAACAAACTTCATTTTGTGTTACTTGAAGTATTAAGATCAAGATAAATTTCTTCAGGACATGCTGTAACTCCTCCAACAGTTATGGGCTGAACACACTGTGAAATTCACATGGAGAGAGTTTGAAATATTTTTTTTGTATCAAAGGTCACATTTTTTGGCCTCTCTGGTCTTAATATTTATGTTGTTTTTAAAAAATTGTCTTTAAAAGGCCAGAAGTGTCCAAAGTAAAATTTTGGAGGTAATTTTATGAAAATTCCTTTGTTCTGCTTTCTGCAGAATATGATTTCTTAGAAAGTCCTTATAACCAAAAGGAAATTGGGAAATGTTCTACAGCCCAGTCTATAATTTAGAAAGATTATTTGATTATTAAGAAACCAGGAGCCTCCACAACTGAACTGCTGGGGGGCATTTGGATCACTTATAGTCATTGCTTATTAATCAGTGAAAAGGTTGGAGTTTTGTGGTGGTGTTTTTCTTGTTGGTTTTTGAAATTATTTTTTTAAGTCTTATGAAGGACAAGAAGTCTAAAATGTGCAACTGCCCTGATCTTTCATAAAGTTTATTTGCATTTAAATCCCTTGCTTTTGCACTCCTGCCTATATGTAGCCAAGCTTATTTACCTTCTTATCTACATGTTTTTCAGGAAATTATCATGAAGAAATCTAAGAGGAGCAAAAGTTCTGGGCCATTTGGATTCTGTTCCCAGAAAAAAAAAAAAAGTAGCAATGTGTTGCCCATTTCCCAGTAGCTTTTGCCTTGCAAGATGTTTGTATCTCTGTCACAGTATTTGTTTTTTTCCTCTGTCTTTCCAGAAATAAAAACAAATACACCTGGTATGGAAAAACTTGTGTATAAATACAGGAAAAAGGGATACCCCTTGGCAGTTCATGAGGAAGGTCAGACTGAGGCTAAATAAACATGATACTTTTCTCTCCCAGTCAAATAATGAATTCCTAAGTGTTTCATGCCTTAATCAAATTAAGGAATGAATTCTGTATTAGTCCCTGAACACCCTAATTCCAGAAAGTCTCATTTCTCCTGGGGTTCTCACCAGTTCATCCAACTCATACACCACAAATCAAACCACCCTTCTTGGAAGTTCTTTTCAGTGTTTTTACTCATGGCATTTAGGTTTCAAATCTGACTGTTCCCTCAATTACCAAACCAATGTGAATCACAGTTTAAAAAAAAAAAAATAAAAAGTAATCTTCCCATCCTCTTGGTTGAAGAAGGGAGGAAGAAACTTCTTATATGTGAGCTTTATCTTGACCCAGGGGTTTCTGGTTTTTGGCATTCCTGTTGTGTCCACCTTTCCACTGAGGGACAGGAAATGAGGGAGAGAGCAGCTGCCTCCTCAAACGTACTGACTCTGACCAAAATCTCCCTCTTGGGGAATTCAGTTCCCTTAAACCAGGCTGATTCAGGAGCAAATTTTGCACTGAGTCAAACTTTTCTCTTCCAATTGGCTGCAAAGTCACAGCTGTGCTGCTGTTTCAGGTGTGTCCTGCAGGGCAGGCCACCTCTTGTGATCCACACTCCTTGCACTTTCCCTATTCCTTATTTATTTAGTGTGCTCAGGGAAACAATGGAGTTCCAGCTCTGACAAGGCACAGCTTTAATTATGAGTTTAGTCATATTCTCAGAACTACCCTGCACAAATTTTGGCCCGTATCTTTAGCCACATTTATCCAAATTTTTTTTTAATTTTAGAATCATAAAATCATTAAGGTTGGAAAAGACCTCTAAGATCATTGAGTTCAACCTGTTTTGAGAAACAGAGGACGATAATTAAACAATAAAGTTACACTAAATGGCATCCCTGAAATTATTAATTGTCTTTGGATTCTTCCACCCACACCCACTGAATTTATCATGTTCTTTTAAGTACAGGGAATGCTGCATAAAGTGGTTTTATTTATTTTTTACTGGATATTCGAAATCCACGTGTGCATGTATAAAGGATATAAATAGTAGTAGTACAAGGAAAATCATATATAAGAAGGGGGAAAACATATTTTAAGAAGATGTTTTTTGTTAAAAATTTGCTCACTTTCCTCCTTTGATTGTGTTACATACACAGACATCCTGCCTCCCACTTTTTGGTTAGATTCATTCTAAACCTCGAGGTCCTGAGAGCCTGAAAACTGGAAAACCAAATGATTTACTGACATGATTTTTGTGTTCTTAGGTCAGTTCATCGTGTTCCTGGCTTTTCTCTGGCATTTCTGCGTAGATGTGCAGAGTTCAAATCTGTGACAAGCCCCATTTAATAACTTGCATCTGTCTGCCTTTGCTAGCCTAGAAAATGATTGCTCCAGTTTGGCTAATGACCTCGCTGCTCCAAAGCACTCAAAACATCCTTAGTGTTTTGTTTATCACAATAAAGAGCAGCAGCACACTAAGCACGGTGTGTTGTTTTGAATTCTGGAGCCCACATTTCTGTCATGATCTGTGTGAGGGCTGGCAGCTTGCAAGAAGTTGCTTAGAAAACTGTAAATCTCATGTTGGAGTCCAGCTAAATTAACCCTCACCTGTCATTAATGATTAGCTCCAGAAGCAGATTAAACTCTTGAAATGAGCAACATGGGGAAAAGACATTTGGAGATAGCAGGGGAAGATAGGAAGCATTGCTATCACATGCTTAATCATGGAGGATTTGGGAGAAAATAAGGCAAGGAGATCACAGGCTGCACAATTGCAGGAACCAGAAATGCAAAAGGATTTTTCCCAGTGATTAGAACAAATGAGACTCATCCATCACTGCATTTCCCCCCGAATTTAAGGCCTTACACGTGCAGAGCTTAAATTACTTGGGAGTATCTTAGCTTCATTGTCCTACCTAAGACAGAAAATTATGTTTTCCTGACTTGTTAATAGCTGTGACTTTGCTGTCTGTCTTGCTGGTCCGATAGAAAAAGTCCTGTGATCCCTGCAAAGCTTTCAGAGGAGCCACTACCTGAAAATGTAGTTGCTCCTCCTTCAGTTCAGTTCATCTGACTGCACTCTCAGGCTCTTGGGAGCATGTTTGTTTTATTTCTCTGCTTTGCCTCCTAAATCAGGAGCCTGGAAGCAGACACTGTTTTCCTTTTATGACATCTTGTGTTTTCCATGTTTCAGAGACAGGCAAACAGCTCAGGGCTGGAGAGTGCTGACACACAGCAATTGCTCAACAGGGACACTTTTGATGTGGAGGGAATTGGCTTTTTAAGGCAGTGGGAGAAAGACAGTGCAAATACCACTCGTGCTCGGTGGGATTTCTGGTGGTTGGACACCTCTTGGCCTCTGCTGACACCATCAAAGCTGCTGAGAGCTGCAGTCCCCTCCCAGAGAAACACAGACAGCTCCTGCCTCCCCTCACAGCATCTCCCGAGCTGGGGCTGAGCTCAGGACAAGCTCCTTAAGGAAATGCTGGGCCGCCTCCTTTTGCACATCAAACAACCTTTGGGACTCTGGAGGGGCCTTTTATTTTGTGGGCAGATGCTGAGATTCCTGGAGAATTAAAGCAAAGAACATAAACCTTCTATTCCCACCTAAATGAGCAAGGCTACCATGTGAAAATTCTCAAGAGTAAACACTTCTCAAATATTCCTGGGTTTCATGAGCTTTGTCAGTCCAAACTGCTTTGGCTTCAACCATCACAAGCAGGCCCTGTTCTGTAGTTACCATTGGTAAAAAAATTGTAGCCACAGAGAAGACACAAAAATCATGTTGGGAAAGTAGAAATTTAAAATTCTAATGACTGTTGAGGAAGAAAAGGCAAACCCTCACATGCAGTAATCAAACAGAGGTCAGAGTTTAATAATGCAGGATGCCTTTGCAGATAGCGTCAGACACAGGCTTTCAAAAGTACATTAATTTGATTTTCCCTGTCTGACAGAGCACTCCTGCCTTTCTCTCCCTACCAGCTGAGGGAATCAAAATGAGGGAAACTTAAAATCTGCTGTAAGCTGAAACACATCAACTGAAACAGTTGCAAACATGGTCTCACATCTTTTGCAGACATAGTTTTAAATGATAATTTGTTCTGCCAGCCCCATTTATGAAAGGGATAGGATAAAGCAGGTAGGGGAGTGTGATTTAATGCATTATCCTTGCAGCATACTTTGGGAGATGAAAAAAATCCAGAATCTTTCTGAATAATACTGCTCCAAAGATCAGAATGGAAATGAGTTCACATATGTATAAGTCAGATACAAATCAATTATAAATGCAGGTCAAATAGATTTACATCATGGAAGGCTTATTACTGATGTAAGCTTGTCTTGAAACATCTCTTCTACTATAGTTTAAAAAAAACCTCTATCTCTTCTTTTTCTAATTGTGAGACCAGTAGGATTCCTTGATGTTTAACTTGTCCCCCTGAGTGTTCACACCAGGCTGTTGACACAAACTCTTAAAATATTTGGAGTGGATCGTAAAAATAGGAATTGAAATTGTTCTTGGTAGGCCTCAGCTTCCTCCTGCACACTTCCATTGCTCCTCTGGCTTTGGCAGACCTGGGAGCTGTTATCTGCAGTGGGGGATGATCTGTGTTTAGAAGGACATCCATTGTTTGCATGCAGGGTGAGGCCAGTCTGCCAAAGTGCTCATTAAATGGGAAATGAATCCTTCACCTGCCAGGCCAAGGTAAAGGAATGGTGTTGGATTGTCCGTAGCTTTCATTTTAAGTTGGTTTTCAGTTGCATACCTCGGAAATGCACATTTTCCTTCTATGATGTGCGAGATATGGCTGTCAAACTGTGTGTCCTGACAGCTGCAGGAATGGCTGAGCTGGGGATGAGCTTCCTACAGGAACACCCAGAGCTGTGAGGCAGGAAACCCTGGCGACTTGAGATGCAGCATTTCACTTCTGAAATCGTCACAGAATGGAATCATGATTTGGGCTGGAAGGAGCCTTACAGCTCATCCAGTTCCAACCCCCTGCCATGGCAGGGACACCTCCCACTGTCCCAGGTTGCTCCCAGCCCTGTCCAGCCTGGCCTTGGACACTGCCAGGGATCCAGGGGCAGCCACAACCTCTCTGGTCACCCTGTGCCAGAGCTTCCCTACCCTCACATCCTCCTCACAAGTTGGAAGGGTCATGCCTTGACTTTTCAGACTTAAAACCCATGAGGTAACGCTACAACTAAAGAAAGATAACACCAGCTCTGGTTGGAAGTTGTTCCATCTTTCATTCCTCCACATGGACTAAGTAGTATCTGGCCTCCTGCCTTTAAAGACATCAAAATATCCCAAATATATCTTTTAAAAGGTTTCAGGATCAAAGGCAAGTTAAATTCAATGTGGTTTAGCGCTTGTGAAACTCTGGAACATCTTTAGGGTTCACAAAGCTTGTTTAAACTTGCAAAATCTTTTCTCTTTAATTAAACCCCATATTTCCCAGCCAGGGTGATTCAGTTTTATATTCAGCTGAAGTAATAGAGTGCTGTGTGTTCACATAATCTAAAACACACACACCAGAATGGGACCAGAAAACTGGTTGCTAAAAGTCTTCAGACATAAAACAGCAAATTGCTCATTAGCAAACAAAATAAAAGAGCATCTAAAAAGGCAGAACAAGACTCGACTACTCTTGCAACAAAATCATGAAGCTGAACTGTGATGTCATAAACTTGCTTGAATAAGCAGAGTTGCCATTTAGGGTGCTGATGTTCAACCAGAGGAAATAGTCATAGAATTTTACAGACCCATATAAGTTCACACTGGCTGAAAGCCTCTCCTAAAAAGCACTGGGTCGATTTCTGGAATTTTTGGTTTTGGGAGTAGGCAAATGAAGAGACTGCAGAGGAGAAAAAAAAAAAAAGAAAATTGAGGGATCAACTCCCAAAGCTAGGTAATGGCACACTTAAATTACACAGAACTGAACTGCAGCAATGTGATAAATTAAGAAAAAGGGATAACCTACTCAGATATTATTACCCAGAGATGTGAGTAGTTGTGGCATCCTGTCGTGTGGTGCCCTCCAAGAACTGAAACAGCAGCTGCTCAATGATATCCCATCTGCACTTGAAAATTCCCACTTAGAGCATCATTCCATGGACCTCACACTTGACTCTGCTGACTTGATTGCCCTCCCTTTTTAGGAAGAACAGAAATAGGATGTGACAGGCTCTAATACCATTCAAGGCTGACTCTAGAGATAGAAAAATATTCTGGAGATGACAACTAAACTGCTTTTGACAAGTAAGAAAAATCCACCAGTAACTGATAGTGACAGATTACTCACTTGAAAAACTCAGCTTAAGAAAGGTGAAAATTCAAAGAGGTGTCCAGTCACAAAAGCATGAATGGGACAAACAACTGGGAAAGATTTGGGAGCATCCCATTCTTTTCTATCTATGCTGAAAAAGTATTCCAGATCTGGTTAGATAGATTTGTATTCTTCAATAAGGTTCCACTTTTTGCTGTTCTAGATTTTCTGCTACACATTTAAGCTGAAGCTGACCTTAAAGCAGAGAAGAAAATAGAACCAGGCAGAAATCTGCCATTCTGAGTGAAGATTTACTTTGGACACTGCCCTGGGAAGTGTCATCAAGACTTTCCTGTTGGGTACTGTGGAGATTTAAAGCTTTTTGTTGGCTCAGCAGACCCCTGCCAGCTTTTAGCATTTCTTGCAGACCACACTGTGTTCTTACCCTCACTCTCAAAACTGTGATTCTTTACTTTTTCATGGCTTTCAGAGTAGGGATTATCCTTAAAGATATGCAAACTCCACCTGGACTGATATTTGGAAACCTTTGCTTTGCTTCACCAGTGTCTGGGAATTCTCAAAGGTGCTCTTTTCTAAACAAAAGGAGGAACCATAGAGTAAAGTGGTAATATCTCTACTACTGGACTAAAGCAGTCTTTCCTCACCATCCTTCTGTCTAACTGCCAAACCACTGAGCTGTTCCCGTTTATTTAAAAAAACTTATTTAGAAATCTGAATCTGGAGAGGGATAGGAAAGTAAAGTCAACATGAGGTAAGGGAACAGCATTTCAGTTACTTAGCTTGCACTAGATTCACCCTTATTTGTTATTGCTAAATTAACTCTGGGCTGCAAAGAAGAGGAAAGCTATAATCAGTTGCTTTTAACTCCGGCTTAAAACTTGTGGCCAAAATCTTTTAGTATTCTGGATTCCTTTGCCTAATTGCAATCCCACAGTGGCAACTGCACTTAGAGAAATCCAAGGAAGTTGTTTATAGGGCAAAACTTTCATTCCATGGCAGTGAAAATAAAATCTTGAGATAGGTGTTTTTTTAATTTTTGTTTGGTTGGAGTTTTTTGTCGATGGTGGTTTTGGTTGCTTGTGGGGGGGGGTGGGTGGTTTGTTTTTCAGTTCTTACTGTAACATATCTCATTCCTGAAAGCTCAGCTTCACTGTGGAGAGCTGTTATTTATGGTCATTTTATCCTTTCTGAAAAGCTGACTTGGATTTGTCCAAACGCTCAGTAAATGCTGTTTCCTAAATGTTTGTGTTTCTTGGGACAGTAAAGGCCACAGACCCAGTATAGGCAACATGCATCTATATTTTCCTTTGACCTGCCATTCCTGTGGAGCCATTAAGTGCCAGAACTTGCTGGACACAGCATTAATTTGTAATCTTCCTCATGTATTTTGCTTCACTTTGCTGCTAAGAAAGTTAACAGTGCACAAACTGATTCCTTTTTGCCTTAAACAAAGTCCCAAATTTCTCCTCAACTGCACTGGTGGAGGATAATGTGGTAGCTCCAGCTGTTTTCCTACTGGGATCTGATGCTGCCTGCATGCCCAAGTGCTTCTCTCTGGCTGTTTAACCATTCTCTTACAAAGCTTGAGGCCCGATGGCATCAGCTCCAATTCAGATACAAAGGTGAGAGCAGCACAAGGTGTTTTCCTGCCACCCCTTGCCTTGCCAAAGCCCCAAAGAGGATCCTATTCCTTTCTCTCACTACAAATGCTCATCCTCTCCAATTTAGCCCTAATCTTGCAGTGTGAGGAGCAGTGGGTGGAGGTTCAGTTGTGCCTCTCTGCTGGCTTTTAGGATAGGCTGACCAGGTGCTTGAGCATTTTAAAAGTGAATAGAAGCAGAATGTCATTGGGAAGGTGCCTGGAATTTTGGAAGTAATTTTCTCAGGCACAAATATTCTTCACCTCCCCTTCCCTAGCACAACCTAAGACAGAAGTCCAAGGTGTAATTGGAAATCCAAGATGCTACTCAAAGTCCAAACTTAACCAAAAACTTGAGTGAAAACTCAGCAGCCTCACAAAATCAGATTGCTGTGAAACACTTTCTAATGACTTTCGTAATGCTCTTGTTTACAGGTGAGCAACAAGACATCCATGTCACAGGATAAAGAGGATATATTCCTCCTAAAAAAGGTGTTTTAGGGGCTGTGTTTGCACACACAGTTAAGGATGGATGCAATCCTGATAGGAAACAGTTCCTCCAGGGAGCTGTTGGCTTCCTTTCCCTCTGGTAAACATGGATCTGTTAGTGGAAGATTCCTTGCATGTGAGAACAACCGCTTGCAAATTGAGTTGAAAGTGTAACTTAAAATCCATAGATGCAAAAAACACAAAGACTGTGCTCATGTCAAGAATCTGCTGAATCCTGTGCTATCCATCTGCCCATGTGTAATTTAATCTGGCACCATTTCCAGTGATGTCATGCCTGGAACGCCCAGGCCTGTGCAGAGAGGCTCCCTGGGATGGAGCTGCTGCATGAGGTGGAGAGATTAGCAGATGTGGTAATTCACTCCTGCAATGGTGTTCATATCGAGTTGCATATTTGAGTCAAGGCAGTTTCTGTACTTTAATCCATGCAGTTTTGGAGCAGGCACGTGTTCAAAAGGCAGGTAGGTGAGCCAGGCAGTTGCACAGCCAGTTCTGCTGGCTGAATATTCCAGTTTCAAGGAGAAGTGTTCCATTATGTCATTCCAGTTCGTGTCATTTCCAGGCAACTGGTTTGCAACTGCGGGATAAGGAGTGTCTGGCAAAATCTGCTCCTTGTAGATAAAGTTCTGCTGTGTGTGGAGTCTTCCCCCAGCCCAGCTGAGAAAAACTAGGGTCAGTTTTATCCCTGTGTGTAGCTGAGGAGATACAGCCAGCATTCAAGTGATGATTTATTGGTTTCTCTAGAGTTTGTCCAGCAAAATTTCAAACATACCAGCAGTTTGCTGAGAAATCACAATCTAAGAGCACGAGATGTTCCAACACTGCTGTCCAGAAAAACCTGGTGATCACAAAGTTGTACCCAGAACTGAGACAACTGTTTATCATTTTCGAAAAGTGAACCAAAATGTGGCAGTCAGTATGTCTTGGAAAACTTAATGTGAATTTTTATAGTATCAGAATCAACGTGTCATAGGCCATTATTCAACCCCTGCTGTCATAATGGGGACCATGTGGAGATATGGAAGAATGAAATGCTTGAAGATTAAAATAAAATTAAAGAAGGGTTTGGTGCAAGATTTAATTCATGCAACATAAAAAGAATTCCTAACAAGAGTATTCTTCAATTCAAGCCACTAACATTAAACAAAATATAAAATATAATACTCTGCTATATTTTTAAGGCCTTTCCTAGAAGTTCTCCTTTCAGGTAGACACCACAAGTGGAAATTATTTCAGGACAGAAGTGAGGGGCTATGGAAATTCAGTTTTTTTCTTTTTAATGGAGCAAAGATGAACATACAGAGTGCTGCTTTTAGAAAGAAAAGAGCAAAAAGAAAAAGCCAGCAAATGCTTATGGCTGAGAAGTCTTCTGGAATGCTAACTTAGATAAGAGAGGTGACAAATATGCCCTTGATATTTATAATTTTCGTCTTTCATGTGGCAGCTTTTGACTTTGTGACATTTGAATCTGTTAGCGTGAAATGGATTCAGATGTTGCAAAAAACGCACCAGATTTTCCAGAGCATAAAATTAATTGTCTCTAGCACAGAAAGCTGTTATTCTTGTTGCACAAAATAAATCAAAAACAATGTTAAGCTAATAATAAATAAAGCTACAGTCGTAAACAATCTGTTCCTTTTGTTAGGTTTTATGCCATGTTTTGCATGTGAGGTTCAAACAAGAATAAAAAGTTCTGAAAGCTCCTCTCATGTAAATGACTTTACTCAACAGTGGAAAAATCCATTGGAATGAATCCTCAGTGAACTCCTGAACTGAAACCTAATTCCTTAAAAAAGGGCAAAATATCCAAATAAGACCCCCAAATATATTTGAGGCTTGTAAAAATCTTGTTCAGAACAAGAACTCTTTCACTTCTTTCCACTGAGGGACTGACATTCTGTCCCATAAGCAACGAAATTCCATTAAAACAGGGTTGGTTCAGAGATTGAAAAAGTTCATGAAAGTTCATAAACTGAAGAGCAAATAGGTTAATGATGCAAGAAATGAGACTGTAAGAAAGGAGAATTTATGTTTGGTTCAGCCTGCTCAATGAGGTGCAAAGCTCTAATTAAATGGAGACTCTTTGATTACCAAGTGTTAAAAATTAGGAACCCCAGGACTCAGTCACCAGGCATCATCAGCAATGTCACATCTTCAGGCTCCTGCTGCCACCCTCATGTCACCTACAGGGGCCCTTCCACCAAGAGCCAGGTTTGACAAACACAGCAAACACAGCCCTTCTCCATTTAGCACCTTCTTCACGTTCCTCCTCTTGCAGTGATGCAAACCTGCAAGATTTAAATGTTCCCCTTCCCAGAGGAGGAACCTCTACCTCTTATGAGTTTCTCCTCCAAGCACCAGACTGACAGGTCACAAAAATTTTGTGAATATCCTGCTCTGTTTGGTTTCAAAGATCCTCACTTTCCAATTTGAATGGCAAGCTTATGGGATTGTTTCTGATTTTTCTTTACCCTCAACCATGTAGCTGTAATTTTATCTGTGACAAAACGAAACTAAGAATTTCTTTTGAGACTGTGAGGTACATGAACTTAGAGATGGTGTCACCAACACAAATATGTGGCTTTGATTTGCCTACAAAACCCTGTGTGTGCTGTTTCTCATAGGATCTTACTCAAACTGAATTCCTTTAACTTTTACATCATCAGAGGTGACTTTCCAGTTCCCACTTCCAAGTTTCCAGCAGTGGCACCAGAAGCACTTAGGCTAATCCATGTGTTTGTGGGCCAATTCAGCATCCTGACACAAGCCTTTCTGTCTGTCTGCTGCAAGTCCTTTTAAATCCTTCTGGATGTGACACTGGGGACATGGTTAGGGCTGAGGTGATTGTGGTGGTGCTGAGGGGAGGTTTGGATTAGAAAGTCTTGAAGGTCTCTTTCAGCTGTGCCTCTGTGTACAGTTTGCCACCCCTGATTGCAGCTATTGCAGGAGAAATAAACTCTTGACACATTGGAGGGGCTGAGAGGACTCAGTAGACAAAAATAATTACAGTGCTAAAAAATTCAATAGGCTACACTGGCCTAAATCCCACTTTCCTGATCCCATGCTTTTTTCCCCCCTTTTTTTGTACAAACTCATTAGAAGAGGATTAATTTCATATAGGTGTAGTGGTGGCTGAAGGTGCAGTGGAGGTAACTGTCTATAAGGAAAAAAGAAAAAAAAAAAAAAAGCTGAAGGGGAAAACTGATTACATTTCAAGCAGAGCACCTTTGCTTCCAGCAAGATCTCTGCAGTTTCTCAAAGTTTTGGAAAGGTTTTCTGATGACAGCATGGATTGTTTTCCCTGTTGCACTTTCCTTCAGTCTGTCTACAAGCAGTGGTTGAAGCGGATTTAAATGTGCAAATGGCATTTTGAATAGAGTCTGGAAACTGTAACACATCAGAAACGACAAAGAAAAAACTCTTTAAACTGGGAAGGAATGCAAAACAGGACAAGCAACAGTGCCAGCCGTGAGAAGAACTGAAAAGCTCCTTCTGGTGTTTGCTGTAGAAAAAATGTTCTTTCTAGAACTTCAGGACATGTTTATGCTCAGTGGGAATTGAATATCCAATAGGAATTGGAAACAGGAATGTGTATTCATTCACAAGGGCACACATGCAGAAACTTTGTGTGTAAGTTCCACTGTAACTACTGGAGGTCAAGACTATTTCTCTTTTTCCATCTAGGTGAATATTAAGGCTGCCATCTCCTAGGTACAGACTTAATGGCTTTGTGGAAGACAAAAAAAAAAAATCAAATTTTTGTGCCTTTTCACAGAGAAAGCAAACAAGTAATCCTCATCCAAGTTCATTAAGACTTCTAAGGAGTCTTCATGCAGCTTTGTGCTACATTTTTTTAAACGATTAAACTATCATAAGCCTTAGACAATTAGGCTGAGAATTAATCTCTCTGAGACAGCAGGGAACTCTGAGACTGGCACCTCTGTCTGCTTTAGTGAGAAGAGAAAAAGCTGAGAGTATCATCAAAGCTGCCTTCATGGGGCTCTGAGGTTTCTGTGACTGAGGCCAGCTAAGCCCCGGTATTGCCCAATTTCCTCATGGAGGTATTTAACATGGTGTACTGAAAATCAGAGCCTGTGAACAACAAAGGTTTGGAGAGACAACACTCAGTGTGCAAGGTCTGCCTGGAGAAATAAAATTCCAGCCAGAACCTCGCTCCCTGGATGCTCACAAAGAGAAGCCAGAGGGGAGAAAGTGAGGAGCTGTGTGATGAAAATTAAAACCATCAGCATATCCAGAAAGAAACAAAGGCATAGCCAGTTCCCTCAGCAGCCCTGTCCTCACTGCAGATATGGTGTTAGCAAATTCCCCCAGCCACCAAAAACAACATTCTTTCCCTGTCATTGTACTTCCTTGCTACTGTACCTTGCTGATAAAGCAACCATTACATAAAAATTAACCAGTATTGACAATATTTACCATGAACAACTACACCAAGGACTCAGCTTGGACAGAGAATCTGTGAAATGTTGTCCGCTGGTGGTTCTGACTCCTCAAGAAGCTGCCCTGAAAATGCACACAGAGCCCAACGTGCTGGTTTTGATAACTGCTATAGTCAGGGTGTTCTTCATGTCCTTTCACACTTTTCCCTACACAGCAGATGCATCTCCACCCCTCAAACCCAGGAAAAACAGCTGGACTTCATTTTTTATCAGTCCTGTATTTCCCTAGAAGCCTGAAAATTCTTCTGCTCTGTCCTTAGTTTCTGAATACTTGTTCTTTAACAAGCTTCGGCTATATCCAGCTTTGTTACTCTAACAGACATGTAAGGCAAGAAGTGTCCCTATAAAAAGGGAAGATCCAAATTAAAGTGGCCCTCTCACTCCTAAATATCTTAAAATGCTTATCCCACGTGCTTATGAAACAAAAAACTTCTATGAAAAGGGTTCACTGACTCTGATATTTGAAATTTAGCTCACAGTATCAGCAGATATTTCTTGACCCATTTTCACCTCTTCAATGGATGGTCAGAGAAGGTTTTATAATATTTAAATTCAAATAGAGTAGATTTAGATGGGATATTGGGAAGGAACTGTTCTCTGTGAGGGTGAGCAGGCCCTGGCACAGGGTGCCCAGAGAAGCTGTGGCTGCCCCTGGATCCTTGGAAGAATCCAAGGCCAGGTTGATAATAAGAGCTCTTAAAGCAAAGAAGTAGTAAAATGCAGAATGTTCCAGGTCTGAGGCTGCACATATCACATTGTTGATATGGCTACGGTGGGGACAAATAGTTTTCCTAAATCACCAGAACACAACTCAAATTCAATCATTAAATACTAGAAAATGAAAGAACTTGACTATGTTGCTTAAAATAAGTTCCAAATTATGCCATCTTTAAAAAATCCCCTTATATTTTAAGACTTCAATGTTAACAGTTTGATTTTCCAAACAGTTATTAATAAAACTAATTTTACTCCAATGTACATAAAATGAAATACCCTAGAGTTCTTTTCTTTAGTATTACATATATTAATTCTGTTCTTCTCTTTAGCATTTCAAGTCGTTTCCACAGGCACTAATTTGACATTAAAGATGTATAAACCATGGGTACAAAAAAAACCCACAAAAAATGAACAAACTCTCCTAAATCTGACAATTATTTGGATATTACACTGAAGTTGAACACTAATTAACGTTCAGGCAGATGAGGAGCTAATCAATAAACCAGACCTCAACAAGGTACCTGTTGACATTGCTAAAAACAGAATTGTAAAATTTCCAAGGACCAGCCTTTGGAAGATAGTTTTGATAAAACAATGGAAATGTTCTTGATTTGTATGGCTCACAAATCCAAAATTCCTAAGAAAATCCCAGGAAGAAAGCTTTGTTTCAAAAGGTCTCTGAATGATCCATGTATCTTGAAACAATAAAGAATGTGCACCAGGACTTAATTTATTGCTTTGTTAAATGAATTGCTTCCATGCAACTTTCCTTCTATGAAGATGTAAATGCAGGAAATGGAAGGTGGAAGCTGAAAATACCACAGGAGAATTCATCCCTGAAGGAGGAACTCGAGCTGTGTCCTTACCACCATATTAGCAGTAAGTTGTAAATAGATCTGATAAAATTACTGCATAGTGGAAGGATAAGGCAGCTGTTGCAATGTAACTTTTGGCTTACACCAGGCTTATTCATAATCTATTTTTATGGTTTTCAAAATCCAGCAAAATAAAAAAGCTAATTGTTACCATACTGTTTATTCAAAGAGCTATTTGCAGTGCACTCCAGAAGCAATTCCCTCTCCTGTCCTTCCCCTCTCCAGCCCTCGAGTGCTTCTAGTTATAGCATTTGATTTCTAAAATTAAACTTGGATCCACCTTAAAGCTCATATTTTGGAGAATCTGGATAAATGAAATACCATTTAAAACATCCCCATGCCATCCCTTTCCGGTGCTATTCCTTCCCTGCACTTTACCAGACTGTAACTTCTTCACTGCCTAAATGTTTAAGACAGAGTTTATTTTATGCTTTTCTCTTTTTAAAAATTTCAAATATTTGCCTTATTGTTGCTGTACTCCATATACAAGAAAACACCAGTGAATTTCACATATGAATCTGGGTATTCAGCAGTGATTTGATTTCTAAGCTCTCTTCCCAACTCAAACCATCCTATAATGCTGCAGAACAAATAAAAATGCTAAAGGTGAAAAATGGACTCAGAACTTTTATAATTACCCCATTGTAACATCATTAAAATAGACAAATGGAATCCCTGTTTACACTACAAATAACTCAAGAGTCACAGGAGCTTCCAAGTGCATGGAATTTCTAAACTGTCACATTGCCTCAAAGTAATTGCAGAATTCCTATTTGTGCCTTTAAACATAAAGAATGTAAGTATTTACTTCCACAAACAATTCAACTACTTTCTAATTTCTGTGTGACTGACCTACTAACTCATAGCTGGATAATATTACTGGCAAGGATGTTTTTAACTATTTTTTAATTCATTCTCTTAGGCCCCTAAGAGGCACCTGGGCTTAAGAGGCACCCTAAAAGAAAAGCATAATCCAGGTATTGGGAAAGAATTCTTCAGCTGGCACCTGGGAGGGAGCTGAAATCTTTCTTGAAAGTCTTATGAGAGAAACCTCTCAGAGCCATGAAAATTTCTGTGCTGTTCTTATCATGTGGGAAATCACCTGGCTCTGGTCTGACCTGAGGAACAGGTACATGCAGAGGTTCAGAACAGAAAAAAAGAAAAATCCTCCTTCATTCCAAGGCAGCCCTGCAGGGAATTTGCAAGCAAACACGGTAGTAGTTTCACTGTTTCCAAATGCTTATTCGAGTCTATTTTTGTCCTACTAAAATACTTAATTTCCTCTCCAGAGTCATCTGTAAAAATCATATTTGATCTCCTTGGTCCCTTTTTTGGGTAATTTGTGTATTCCAATGTCTGTGTCCTATTTACTGACTTGTATAGTGCATTGTTTTGCAGTTGCATTAACACTCACAGTCTAAAAATACAAAGTCTGTTCACCAGCTTTCTTGAGCCTTTGCCCAAAACCTTTTCTTCGTATGACAGTAGGCAAACTTAGCACAGGAAAAGAAGAAAAAATGTCTTTGTCCTATTTTTTGTCTCAGCAAAGGTAAAACAAAAATTGAATGGGTGATCCTTCTTAGAAATAGTAATTCAAGCTTTAATAAGAAGTTGATAATTGAATGTAGTTGTAAAAATTAATTATATTTAAATAAACAGTGTGAGGGTTTTTATAGCTCTAAGGTCCCTCCCAACCCAAGCCATTCTGTGATTTCATGACACTGCTCTGGAAAAATCAGAAAATTCTCCAGCTGAAGCCACTCCTGGCTCTCTGCTTTCTGATGGCTCACCTGCAGATTATTTCTCCTAACAAGGAAGTGTTTATTTGGAAATAAGCACCTTTTATAAGCATTGCACTCTCCTCTCCTCCAGCACTTGCCACATATGTTCATAATAAAATGTAAGTCGTGCATGCCAATTTTTTCATCCATTAAAAACACTTTTTGATTCACTCTACCTTTGCAGAAGGAAGCAGTGAGTTTACAACCCCAGTTCCTTGGTATTTGAGTTATGTCATGAATGACTTTGCTTACTGACCTCTGTATTACCTTACTTTCAATCAAACTTTCAGTTAAAATTAATATAAAAATCAAAAATTGTCCCACCTGCTGGGTTTTGAGTATCTTTGTCTTCTGATTTAGAAAGACAAAAATTATCAATGGGGATTAAAAAAACCACCAGAGGAGATCTGATGAGTCACTGATAAAACTACTTAATGTTTGCCACTGAGCAATTTATGTTCTGACAAATTTAATAGCTGGCAATAAAGTGGTTTTTAATGGAATAAATTGGGAAAAACTCAATCCCCAAAGGCTTCAGGCAAGCCCTGGTAAGCATTTCACATTTTCATGAGATCATATAGCTCTTGATTTAACTCAAAGCAAACTTGACTGTAGCTTTTTAAAGTATATCAAGAAACCTGTCTCTACCCTGAGCAGGCTACTTTATTCTAGTTGATTATCAAGAAAACAGCAGTTCAAATTACAATTTCTTTCACAGCTTCCTGTCACTATTCTAAGTGTAACAGCCAAGTCTTATGGGCACATCAAAAACAGTAGCAAAGAAATTTCTTCCAAAGTTTGGGAAGAAGCCTCCACCATTATGGTCACCCCAATGGCATTTTCATGTTCCTTGTCAGACCTCTGTAGTGATCCTGGCATTATTGACCTAAACCACAACCACTTAGAATATCCCACAAATGGGATTAGACTCTCTTGAAACAATTGAATGTATGAACAAAAAAACATATATTTAAAAAAAGAAGGGGAAGATGTGTATCTGCATTACGTAGAAACATCCTGAAAGAGAGGAATATATAGAAGGGAAAAGAATATAAATAAAAATATCTTGTCAGTTTTAATACTATTGGATAGTTAATGACATCCTGGTTATATACACATCATTATACACAGTATATATACACAGTAAACCTGTTGCTATCTCAGATGTGAGAACACAAATCTGTCCTGTCTGTCTCTATCTCTTCTTTCATCTTTTAATTTCAGGCTCAGAAAAATTTCTAAGCACGTTGAGAAAAAGTTGCCCATCATTAAATGATTTTAACCTGAGTTTGCTGCAGAAAGGGGAGACTCCTCTACCTCTCCCCTGGAACTGAGAGTTCCAAAGAGGAGTACTGAGGAAAGTAGGAATTATTTAGGAGTATGGAGCATGACATAACATTTTAATTCAGCTCCTTTACCAAGATGATGGTGCCATGACTCCAATATCATCTGAGGATGAGCTGTGTGAGGTTTCCATGCTTACAGCTGGGGTTAGGAGGAAAAAATAATCTTTCCTTTTAACTGAACAATCCTGGGAAGGATTCTAAGATGCCATCTCCTGGATAACCTCCAGGGAGCAGATTTAAGGACAGTAGAAGCTTACATAACATACAAATGCTGAAGAACCATTCTTAAAAGAAAAAAATATTGATGCATTTCTTTTTTTTCCCAGAAAAAAAAAAAAAAAGTGGTCTGAATTTAATGTAACTTCCTTCTGTATAATGGAAAAATGCCAGCACATGCCTCTTGGGAATTTGCAAGAAAGCATACTAGAGTTTGGATTATATGCAGGAAAACTATTCTATTTAATCAATAATCAAAAATTAGTGAGCAGAACAATTTAGCAACAGGCTTCCTCCATTTTAGCCATTTAAACACAAATTTCAGTCATAGAGAGGCTCAGAAGAAAATGCCTCATTGAGAGCGTGGTATTTAATCTAAGTTATTCCTCCAAGTGTCAGCTATCACTTCAGTGACATTAAATTTTCAGTACTGGTGATATGAGAAAAAGCTCATAAAAGCTGGGAGAAAATCTATTTAGCTGTACTAGAGCCCAGTACAAAGTCCTTGAAGGGAATTTGATGCCACAGCCTATTTCTGTCTGAGGAATGGCTTAAAAGTCTTGACTCTGTCAAGATTAAATCAGAGAACCAGGGGCCCTGAAGGAAATTTGGAGCTTGTTACAGACTTCTATTTCCTTTAGGAGCTTCCTCCAAGAGCTACATGGAAGTGTGCAACAACCCAGCCCTCCTGAAATCTGATTACTTTGAGAAAGCTCTTGGGAGAAATTGCAGGGCTCAAAAGTAGACAAGGTGAGAAGTTGGATGAAATCTGCTGCTCCAAATGTGTCACTGAGATGGGGAACCCAGTTCTGGAAGACCAGGCTGCAGCAGGAGATGTTGTTTCTGTCAACAATTAGGAATATTTGTGTAAAAGTGTCTGCACACTGAAGCACTGTGTTACATTCCAGTGGCACGGCAGCCCTGCTCGTGTACAAACATTTCTCATTGGGAATTAATCATATCTGGGTTTTAGAATCACTGTGGGTTAAACATTTTGCTGTGGCCTGGGACACATGTGGTGTCCTTATGTTTTTTTCAGTGACACTGAAAATGTGCAATTTCTTGTTGTTAGTACCACTTGAATTATCAAAGTGCCAACGAACCCCAGTTGTGGGTTTGGGCCCCACGGTACTTGGTGCTGTTAAATATGGAAAGGAGGTCCAAAATTCTTTAAAATATGGGAACAAGGTGATGGCAGCAGCTGAATACAAGCCAGGAAGAATAGTCAGCACACTTGACAATGCCTTAATCACCAACAGCCTGTTGGATTCAGCTGTCAACATAAAAAAAACCCTGTGAAATGTTTCATTAATTTAAAAGATTATTTTTTAACTTCATCAGTCTTTGGTGCTGGCAATACTATTGCATCCAGAATGTAGAGCTACATGGAATATACACAGTTTCTGACTTGACACCCAATATTTCCAAATAAGAAGGTGCTGAACAAGTCTCAAAACAATTCAGGCAACAAAATGGGTGCATATGTGACTTCTGCTTCCCAGAAAATCTTAAGACTTACATATTTTACGGTAAGCAAAGAAATCTTGAAAAAGAATATCATCTATTGTCATTATCTATATCTATAACATCTATATCTGTATCTACATCTATATAATTGATGCAACCTGAACCTCCCCCTGGCACAGCTTGAGGCTGTTTCCTCTTGTCCCACTGACAGTGAGATGAATTTAAAGGTTAACCTCAGAAATAAACCCCCCTCACGGGTTAAAAGCCTCTATTTCCTTTAGCTATCTTCATAGAGTCAAGAGAAGCAAATGCAGAAAAGGTGGTTGGTAATTTTGGATAATTCAATCTCTGCCAAGTGTTTAGAATGTCGGGTAGTGTCCCTAGCAGGACATTTGTTTCTGTTGCCTTTGTGGCAGTGCATGACACAGCTGGCTGAGTAATAGTGCTGGCAAGACTGAGAATTCAGGTTCCCTCTGGGCTCAAAATCCTCAAAACACTGTTGCTGATCTGACATAACCCTGGATGTGATAATCTGGGCAGTCTGGAAGAACCAGTTTTGCTCACTGAGAAGCAGAGCAGCACTGAACAGTGTGAGGACTCTGCGTGTGTTAAAACAAGACTTAGAAAAACACTTGGCTATTAAAGTGAAATGCAATCCTGCTGCCTCCACACCAGCACGAACACATGTTGTACAAGCATAACACAAATTGCTACATAAACTCTGAAGCAGCTTCACTATTTCAAATGAATAGAATCCAGCAAAAGGAGTGTTTAGCACAGCTCCTAAACAGAACCTCCCACTTGCCAGGAGGTGCCCCTGAGTTGGTTTGGTTTGCTGAATCCAAATGTCACAAGTGCATTTGTGTGCTCGAGCTCAGAGCTTCTTTTCAAACTCTGTGTATCTGGGTTGAGGGCATCAAACATCCTACACCTCACCCGAGGTAGCCAATGGGGCTGGGCAACAATTTGGAAATTATCTTACTCTTTTTGAAAACTATCTTTGCAAAGATGCAATTGGAAATGGTACTGCCAAGACTCAAAGGATTGTCATTGATATTAATGAAAAGATCAGGTCTTTAAGAGGATAAATCAGACACTACCATTCTATAAACCAGAGACTATAAAGAGAAAAATTCCACACTATATATCCAGTCATTGTGTGCAAATGGAGCAACACAATTCCATGTTTATACCTTGGAAAATATAAGACATAGTGAGAGGCAAACAGGGAATATAGAAATATAAAAAATAGAGAAAAAGGCATTGGCTCACTACAACTTCTGTGTACCTTGGAGAATTTTCATTATAGATGGCACTACCCAATGCCACAGCTCAAGGAAAAAAATTAAAAAACATCTCAGACTTTACTTCAAGATAAACTGCAGGTTTTGTAGGTATTTCCTGTGAAGTCTTTGTAGATATTTACATGATGTCCTTGGTCCCATCCAAACTAGATTATCTGACACATATCATCATATGCTGTAAGGTGTTAGAGTTCCTCAAAATTTTGAGTAATATTCAAGATCTAGACTGCTCTCAGATTTAGGCTTCTGAGACAATTTTTCTTTTTTTAATCCAGTTTTGTAACCCAGCAGCATCAGTAATACTTTGTGTGTATATATGTATATGATATATAGACATTTTAACACACAAGATGTGGAGAATTTGAATCAACAAAATTACCAACATTTCCACAGCCTTCTTTCCTTTGCTTCTGCCTTGAAATTCTAAAGCATACTAGCAAACTAACATTAAAGAATAAAATTCCCTCTTTACATGAAAAATACAGAATGTGGAGTGCTGAGCTAAAAGGCTTCAGCATAGACCAGACTAACAAGTCTTTTGATTATCAGATGAGATCACTTAAATACTGAAATTTCTAAAAGCACTGTTCCCCAATCTTGCCTAAAATCATCAGGACAACATTTGGAGGGAGATATTCTGTATTGTTTGGTTCTGTTACTAACGCTGCTCCTCAGCCTTACCTCCAAGAGAGTTTGCAAGGTAAATTGCAAGCACGAGTGGAGGCAAGGCCAGGGATTGCCTTGCAGGGCTGCCCTGCAGCACAGCTGGCAGCCCTTCTGCTCAGCCCTGTGATGTGGTTCCTCCTTCCTCCCCTAAGCACCAGATTCCTGCTCCTGCAATGTGCCAAAATAAACAGCTGGGGTTTAAAAGGAATCCTTCTGTGAGAGTGCTCCATCAGATTTGAGCTGCTGGGGAGGAGGTGAGAGTCACCCAGGGGACACGGGGCACAGAAGGCAGGAAACTATGGCAAGAATTAATTTTTTTTTTCTCCCCTTATATATATTTTTGTAGTGAATTGGTATTTACTATATGTTCATGTTGTATGTAATGTGAGATGCTGAGGCAGGAAAGCCAGTCAGATAGGGACAAATCCTGAGAGAGGAACAAGTGGTCCAAAATGTAGAAGAATTGCAAATTGGGAGAAAAACCACAGAAATGTTAAAGGACAGAAACGTAAATCCATTACAGCCAAGCTGAAGTGCCAAAATAGGACAAATGAGGCCAAAAATACCAGAAGAACCCATACTTTTATGTATTTTGGCAATTCTGCCTCTCACCTGGCTCTAAGTGGAAAATGTAAATGAATATGAATTTAATAATAAAAAAGAGAAGCAAACATTGCAATAGAATTCTTTCACAAAAGATGCATTTCATGCTTGCTATATAAAACACAGGTCAGGTGTATCAGAAATTATCCAGCTGTCACAAAATTTTGACAATGATGTTGATAGGATAATCCACATCCAAAAATCCCCTGAACTGCTGCCTAACTGCCTAAACTCCAATTGTACACCAATTGTAAAATTTTAGATACCTGGCACCAGAGAAGTGTAACAAGGGACAAAATATTTCCCTCTTTTGTTAAATATTTGAAATCATGCAATGGCTTCCTGTCACTCAGAACAATAAATGCTTTATATTGGATTAATTGACAATTAATAATTGTATTATTGCAATAATCATAATTTATCAGCTGAAATACAGTTCAGCCACAAGTGCTTTCTAGTTGGTATTTTTTTGTCTCCTTTTTAATACCCATGCTTTTTTTTTTTTTTTAAATTTCTGTCATGTTTTCAGGCCAGAGATTACTTTTATTTCCTTATGCAGAAGACAGGGAAGCCAGCTGAGTTGTGCCAAAAAGCTAGAAGACCTTAAATGGCTGGCAGTACAGGAAAACAGAAATATAAATCAGGTTTATCACTTGGAATTTTCATTATCATCACATAGAGTTTGATAGGTATATTACTGCTGCATAGAAGTGATACATCTGAGGGGTTTTTCCTACATTTCAAGCCAAGAAATTCTAAATTTCCTTTTCATGCACCTTTAATTCTTTCAGTCATTCTTCTTCCTTTGATTGGACATAATGCATTATTTTCCCAGACATATTATTACTACTCTGGTTTTAGCCTATTTTATTTGTTGCCATAATTTTGTCTATCAATATTTTCCTTATCTATTATTTCCTTATATTTTTTTCCTCCTTGTTTCTATTTGTGTCCTCATTCCTTTCTTGTTCTTTCTGTTCTCTCTGCTCTGCTACCCCTCTAATATCTGTCTGCTTAAACAATTCTCCCTTTCTGTCCTTTGGGCAGAGCCCGTAAACATTTGTACACTTCTCCATTTGGGGCAAGGAAAAGAATTCTCTTCACTACTTAGAACACATCAATTCATTAAAGATTTCCAGGAAATATTCCCCACAGAAGCTGTGTGTTTTTATCTATCTCCAAACTCACTGAGCTGCCCTCCCTTTTTTTTTTTTTTTTTTTTTCTTTTTGGTAAAATTCTATATTTGAGTGAGCCACAAGCAATATCCTGAACAAAATAATGCTCCTGATGCCTGTTTCCTACCCAGCAGCTATGCAAACAATCCCTGCCCATTTGCAATTCAAGGCCAATGTCTGTAGAGTCGGGTATTTAAATGAGTATTTAGGTATTTAAATGCCTTTCAGAGGTCCCCGAAAATCCCGGACATGGAGGGATGTCTGTAAGAAATGAGACAAGTTACCACGAAGAGGAGGGAGGGTTTAAAATAACTCATTTGTGGGAAGGGAGAGTTTCCTTCTGTGGCCAAGATGACCAAATCCATCCCTCTGGATGGGCTGTTCTGTGCCTTTTGGGGCTCCTTGTCACCACTTCTGACCCAGCAGCAGCTGGAGTCAGACATCACTTCAGACACTCCAAAGATCTGTGCTACTCCACAGCTGCTGCATGTCCATCTCTCCTGATTCCTTCTTATCCTATCAGTATAGAATCAGAATTATAGAATATCCTGGGTTGGGAGGGATATCACCAAATCCAGCTCCTGCCCCTGCACACGGCATCCCAAAAATCACCCGTGTCCCTCAGAGCACTGTCCAAAACTCAACAGGTTTAGTGATGATAATTCCAGTGGTTCCTCTTTAATTGCACTCCTCAAATAGGGTTGTTTCCCCCCCCAGTCCTTGGCAACGTTTAAAAAAGATAACAACTACTTATCAAAGCTTATATCCATGGGCAATTTCCCTGGGAAGTAAAGGAGCTCATTAGTCTATCTTGGAGACGTGCTTTGATTTCTTACTTTTTCTAGGTACTCCACAAAGCTCTCCAGCTCATCCTTTCACCCAAATTATTTTGTCAGAGATATTTAGCCCAGCCATCCGTTCCTTCCTGTACATGCCATCTGTTCCACAAACCAAACCCAGAGACCCTTTGCAGTTCTCTGCTGGCAATGTATTGCCTCCTGCCTCTGCATCAGATCTGTGACCTGCAGTCAGCTCAGCTGACACAACCCCCAGAATTGTGCATCACAAACCAAACCTGAAAAGTTACATTGCAGTTAAGATGATTTCCAAGAAGGTCACTTTTGTCTGTCCCTAATCCTAACCTCCCTGCTCCCTAGCATGGCTTTTGCATGGCAATGACAAGACCCCTGTCCTTTCCCTTCAGTAGCCACACTGGAACCAGTCCATTGCTTCACAGCTCCTTCACAGCTGTGCTTGGCATCCTGTCCTAAAAATCTTCCTCCAGGTCTCAGACATACTGCAGAAGATTCAAGGGATAAAGGCAATATAAAATTGGAAGTTGGCCGATGAGGAAAAACCTATTTGTTACCCTGGCCCGATGAACATTCATTTATTTAAGACTAGGCTGAAATAGGTCCCTGAAGGATGATCTAATAAACTTTTAAAAGTGTCACCTTGCAGCCAGCTTGCTTTATTGTCAGTAAGTCAATGATGGGACACAGAGCAGATGCTTAGCAGCCAGCACAATGATTTAAGCATCCATTTAAGAGAGGTTTAACTGGTGCTTGCCACCACTTCTACATGGGGGATATGTGTTATTTCTTGCATTTTTATGAGGTTACATAACATCAAGGTCATATGGTTTGCTTAATGCTGGTACAAAACACAGCTTAGGAGGATGCAGCAGAAAATCTGTTTCGCAGATGTTTGATCTTGCTTTTCCTAGCTAGCTTGGGTTTTTATGCATGAGTGGAGGGTGATGGTGGTTTCAGAGATTCCTCTGCTGCTGCTCATGTTGACTGCAAATTACAGGGTAATAATTTCACCAGAGCCTTCTATCAAGGACAAATTACGATGAGAGATTCCATAATTAAAACTTTCTTCTGACTAGTTGTAGGTGAAGCTACTGGTTTCTCTTCTTTTAAAGGTCACCTAATACCACCCAAATTTCATGAAAAGAATTTTACCAGATCATTTGAAAAAAGGTTCCATAGCATGTTTCCAAATACCTTGGAATCCAAACTACATGATTCAATTTTTTCTGAGACCTTCTTGTCCAAGGTATATATTCTGCTAGCCCCTAATGATGTCCACATCATGGCAAAGACAGGTTTTTAAAAGTTTGTTCATGCTTAGGAAAAATTTCTTAGACCTACTAGTCCATATTGTGTCTGGGCTCTGAAAGTTCAGACTCATTTCTGCTTCTGCTGAAACAGAAATTCACAGTTTCTAATCATGTGGTATTTGTGCAACACAATTTGAAGCTTCTATAGGTAATGGTTTCAATGCCCTGATATTGCAGCAGTCCTGCAAACCTCACCTCTGGTTTGGCCAGGAAACAAAATCCTGACTTCAGGGAACACCAGACTGCAGAGAGAGATGAAAATGCTCTGTGGGTGCCATACAAACCAAATCCTAACAGATCAGCTCAAAGTCATTGCATCAGGTTAATATCCCACTTAAGTAAAGGAGCCTGGTTATATTTTAATGTTAATCTTCAGGAAGCCACCTATACTTCTGCACTATTGGCATTAGTCAGAAATTCATCCTTGGACTTTTTAGCAAAATGATGGGCCATGTTTTCAAATTTTAAAATTAAACCTGTTGGAACTGGTTCCGAGAATTGGAATGGTAAAATTGTTCTCATCCAATTAAGAAACAGAAGCAACAAGTGATTCACACCCAATTGTAAACCTTCATATTTCTGAGGATCACACTTGACCAAAATACATTTTCACAAAGTATTTGACGAAGAATTTGGAGTAATTAAGAGTGTACAGACTGCAAAAACCTTGTTGTGCACAAATTGGCCTTTGCAGTCAAAAGCAGGGTTGAAATATCTCTTAAAATCATAAGGTATTTTTCTAATTCTTCCAGTTCTCCTGTATCTAAATGCATTCAGATATTACAGCAATGAGCCTCAATACATATTGTATTATGTATATACATAGAATATTTTCTTTTAGTTATTAACACCCTTTTTTAAACAGTATACCTCCATAGCTGAATTACTGGCAAGAACAAATTACAAACACCGTGGAGTTCCTGAATGCCGAGTTGCATTTTGGATGCATATATTCATTTTTTAGCATGCATCTCAAACTACCACCAATTCAAACTGTACTTAATGTGAGTATTTTTACCACACTAACCAAGAATAACGAGAAATTGAGGGCCAAATGTTTCTCCTCACACCAGCAGAACACAAAGAAGCCCAGTGTGTTCCTTCCTTAGTTTGATCTCTAAATGTAAGCTCTGTATGCACTCGGATCAGGCCAAAACAGGTTATTCCTGGTTTCTGCTTTTGCTGCAACTACACCCTTGCCCCCACACACTCACTGGATGCAGGGAGAGATGGTAAAACATTAATAACTTTAGTTACATCATTTTTTTCTTCTCCTGTGAAAGCTGTCAGTGTTCAGCAATAGCAGCACTCAGTACTCCAACATTTAAAAATGCCTCTCTTTGTCCACGGCAATTATCAAGATTATTAATTATCAAGAATGACAATAAAGCTGCAGAAGACACTTGCTTTATTCCCACAGGAGCAGTACCCCATCAGTTTGAGGTCAAACACCAAGTTAGAGGGATTGCATTAAAATTTAACCTCTGGTTCTAAACTGTCTCATGTGAGCACGCAGGCGAGTCACGCACATCACCGTGGGAGTGATGTGGAGACACTTAAACCACTGACCTGTAACCTGGGAATGACTCTGCTGGTAAAACATTGGCTTTCATGGTTAAAAAACCCCAGAGGACAGCATTTGAGGACAGGCAGGAGGGCAGTGGTAATGTCATTTTCTTATCTGTCAGATGAGAGGCTGCGACTCTCTCAGCTTTGGGCATAGAACACAAAATGTGCAGAAATGACTGAGGACAGGCAGAGGTGCTGCAGCCAACAACCCCAATGCAAACATCACCTCACTGCCAGGATTGCAGAGATTAAATGTGTTGTGGCCCAGCTATAAATCAAACTGCCTTCCTGCTCTTTTGGCTCTAACACTTGAGGATCAGTGTTTTGTAATTTTGCCATGACACCCAAACCACAGATCCGGGCTGCTGATGCCATCCTGATATTCCAGACTTCTTTTTCAAGGCCAGATAATTCAGTAGTTTATGGGAAAACTGTGTTTGCCAGACAGCAGAAGAATACTTAGCACCTTTACATCTTTTTCTTCTGTTCCCTTTCTTTCTGCTTGATTCATGACTCAGCTGATTCAATTTATATATGTTAATAATTCAACTTATAGTTCTTTTCAGTGAAAATTGAGAGTTCAAGACCATGTTTAATATTCCTGATTGCGACTCAAACTAGTTAATTAAATGCCTACATTTAATTACTAGTGAATTAAATGACTACATTTAATTTTTGCACACATTTATTTCCTGGTGCCACCTGGGGAATTGATGCAGACATAAAACAGCCATTCCCAAAAACAAACAGCTCCAGCTGCATCACACATAAAAACATGAGTCTCATACAATGTTTGATGATATTAGTATTTTCAACTAAAATATTTCTAAGAACACGACATAATGATTTTTGGGGAAAAAAATCCACTTGTTTGCATCAGCAGTACAATTTTTGTGATTTCTGCCAGCCAGCCAAGTCCAGCAGCGGTCCATGAAGTTTTTTCTAGTTCGCTAAAAATTTGCTCCATCATTTGCCTCATTGACTTCTAAATATAAAGTAATTGTATTATCTGCTGTAAGTATTAGCACAGCAGCTCTAATTTACCACATTTCTTTTTCTGTGTTAAAATTTGTACGCTTTCCATGTGAGTTTTCACACGGTTTATTTTCATATTTGCCCACAAGCCTATTCTGGTTCTCTCTATACCTAGGAAATACCAGCTAAAAGAAAATATTATATCATGTCGACTCTGTTGTGAGCAGAAAATCAAATATGTGGGCTAACACAGTCAGTTCTCAGAGGGGGAAAAAAGGAAGAAAAGAGACATCAGCCTATAAACTCTCAGAAATGTGGCTTTATAAAGCAGAGGACCATTTGAAGGCAGCTGATGAATTGCTGCAGCCCACAAATAACTCCTGTGATCAGAGTCACATTGGCATTGAACACTGAAAATCAGCTTGGCAGAAATTAGGCTGAGAAAATACTCAGGTTTCAAGCAGCCCTTGGTTCTGTAAAAGCTCTTCCTGTTCAGTATCAGTGCATTGAAAGGGTGGAACAAAGAGAAGGATGACAAAGTGTGTGTGTGTGTGGGAGCTGTTTGTTTATCTGCTTGGCTTTGTTTAGAAATGAACCTCCAGAAAGAATTCCCTGCAATCTCTTGAAAAAACAGAAGATAGTGGTTCTCTTTCACTCCAGCCATGTTCCTGGGGGAATTCAGTTTATCCTGGCCCACAAAAGCATCATCAGCCTTTCAGATTGGGAGCGATGACACAAGCTCCACCAACGATCTGATAAGGCCCTCGCTCCCAGGTTCTCGGGGGAAAATCAGTGCTTTGCTACTTTATTTCACTAATTAAACCCAAAATGTCTGTGTCCTGGCTGCTGGCTGGGCTGCCAAGATCCAGTGCTCTTCTTTTGTGTGTCCCTGACCTGCCACTGATGTCAGCTGCCTCAATTAGCCTGCCAAAAGAATCACAGGGCAGGGGGGACCCTGCCAGACACGCAGCGTCCTTCCACTCCTCTGCTCTTTGGAACAAGAGAAAAACAATCGTTTAACTCTTCTATGTGTCTCCATCCTTTTCTGCTTTCCTTTCATAAGATCAGTTCATGTGTCAATAGTCTCCTACTCTCTGTTCCTTTTTGTCCTTCTAGACATGATGTTTTCACAAGGTGGAACACCAGACTGACAGAATTTCCAGCTTGAATGGCTTTTTTTTTCCTTCAAAACTGTGCTCCAGCACCCACAGCATAACCAACCAAACAAATCCAATACCTTGGGAAGGACTCATGTTTGACATGAGCAGAGGTTCATATCCATATATTCCCATCCCATTTTCTTTCTGCAGATAAATCACTCAAATCTCTACAGTCTCAGGAAAGGCTGAACTTTTGGAGAAAATCTCCATCTCTTCAACAGACTGAGTTGTATCAAAATCTCTTCATCTTCTGATACAGATTTAGAAAGGATTACCTGAGTTTTCCAATAAAAAAGGATCTAATTCAAAAGGTAATCAAGATTTGGTTATATTGTGGAATTTATGTTTGGTACCTTTAATAAACCAGTTCAGTAATGCTTGGTCTGAGGATAAGAAATTAAAAATGCCTTCCTTTGATGGCAATGATTTTTGAGAGTGCATTATTCGAGTAACAAACACTCCTTTTTAAGGAGAGTCTATCCTAGTAAACACATCTGTAGCTTTTGATGAACAAAGAAGAAGAATAATGAAAGAAAAAGCAGAATAAAGAACTTTAATCCTTGAATTGCACAGATATCCTACATTTGGCAAGCAGTTTTAGGCACAAGCCAAGATCTGATGACTGAGAAAGATCTCTGTGTGAGTTTCATTAGTGAGAGGACTTAGTCCTATAAATCCCCTGGCTACTGACAGAAAAAAATGATCCATGCTTGCTAAAAAGGATTGGAAATAGCTGGAATATCTGAACTTGAGATAAATATTGCTAACATAATTTGCCATCTCTTTGCTAAAAGCACAAATTATATCTTTAGTCATTCGAGCATGGTGGGTGCATCCAACATTCCTGAGCAAAATCCTTCCAACACACAGCAAGATCTCTCTGGAATTATTGAGATTTCCTGCTGATGTAAGCAGTGAATATTCCCCCCTTGATGGCCATTGCACCTTCCTGTGACAAACTTTGCTGACTCTTTGGGTGGGTGTCCCAGATCAGGCTGAGATAATGAATTCTCTCCTTGGTAGCTGGTCTGTTTTGAGTTTAGAACGAGGATGGTGTTGATAATGATGTTTTAGTCGCTGTCAGGGTTAAACCGCAACACTTGTCACTTCTAAAGCTGTCACCACAGAACTTGTCACCTCCAAACTTACTCCTCTCCCTTCCCCAGAGCTGTTCTCAGCAGCCCGTGGCAAGGATCCCATAGAACACACAGAAATAGGACATTGCTGTGCTCTGGGGCTCTGCCAGGGTCCCAAATTGAGGATTTTTAACACACAAGACAAGCCACTGGTGCTTGTACTGGGAAGGGCTGCAGCAGATTTCACATGTCCAGCCCACTTTGTCCCCAGCCACAGCTCAGCCACCAGCCCTGAGCACAGATTTCAGTGTCTCAGGTGGTT
Source organism: Acridotheres tristis (assembly GCA_037013685.1). Classification (NCBI taxonomy): domain Eukaryota; kingdom Metazoa; phylum Chordata; class Aves; order Passeriformes; family Sturnidae; genus Acridotheres; species Acridotheres tristis. The sequence continues at coordinate 1,564,648 of CM072884.1, forward strand.
TTGTCTCGTTGCTTTATTCCACTGACCTGTTATTCTGCAGAGAATTCATTCTGAAATACTTAATTTGTGAATCAGAGTGAACATGCAGCATTTACAGCCCAATGCCATGCCATGGGGTTTTTTCTGAAACAAACCCAGCCAAAAGAAAAACTTAACTTCAGAATGTAGTAAGCTTTCCTTATTTTCTCTCCAATTTTTGTAGCCCGGAATCTTTTAGAGGAGCAGCCAAAGGGAATAAATGGATTAAAGTCACAGCTTTCCATTGTTCCAGCTGTAACTGAAACAAAATGAAAAGTGATACAGAAAACATCCAAGCTCTCTCCAGAGCAACTCTTGCTGCACCAACAGAGCTTACATTTATTTAAATATTGAAGGGTGGATAACAGAATAAAATTACCTAAAGCATTTTGTTGCATGTTGACACAATCTTAATTAACTCAATATCAACAGAACTCAAACACACATGAAGAGAAAAGCAGTTTAAGAGAGACTTTAAATAGAAGGAATAATAAACAGCATTTATGCAAAGAAAATGAATATTTTTAGGGTTCAAATGTATTTAACACCCTAAACCATGTTGGTTTATTTACAAATAATTTATAAATTCTAAGTATGGGGATTGTGTTGATACATTGAGAGAATTTAAAAGGAAAAAAAGAGAAAAACTTGTAAGTGGTGTGACTGTATCACCCATAAAGCTGTGCCATAAATTTACTATTCTAACATTCATGGCATCATAAATCAGAATTACATTGATATTGAATTAGGATGATGGAAAGTGACCATGAATTAACATGGGTAGAATGAATTAGGCAAGATGGTAACAAAATAATGGAAAAGCAGGAGCATGGAAAATATGATCCCTCCAATAGTTAGGTAATGTATTGAGAAGCAGAGCAGATGAAAATTGTGTATATACATCCATTAAAAAATTCTCACAGTTGCTGCCAGGAATCTTAATTTTGCCCAGAGCCACGGATTATTAATAAAATAGCCCAATCTAAACACAAATAAATCCATTGTGTTTGTAAGATGAAAGAATTATAAATTGTTGTAAAATACCATTTCTCTGAATTGAGCAGCATCCAAGTCAACTTTATAAGCAACAGCTGTGAAAAAATTTGCATGGCAAAAAAAAAAAAAAAAAAAAAAAAGAATTCAGAAACAAAAGCAAGCACACAGTTGGGGAATAGATGTTCTGGGCTGTTGCTCTCTTGGCTGCCAGAGCAAATATTTTTGTGTCAACATGTACAAATAAATATTGTATGTCTGAGTCACCATTTCGAGCAGAGAACAGCTCAATCAATGGCAATGTATATTAATGGAATTGCAATTCTTTCCCAGCATTTTCAATATATAAGCAAGAGCCTTTAGGAAAAGTGAACAATAGAGGCTGTCCATGGGTAAAAAGTGACAGGAAATTCTTGGGTTGCCATCAGTGTTCCTATTTTTTACTGTCTAGGTGTTCACTTTTAAAAATTTTTAAAGAGGTGCCTCTGCCTGAATTAAGTTGTAAATGAAGTCAATAGTGGATTTTATTTATTACTAAATGTGAAAGATTGAGAAAGAGAGAAAAAAAGAAAAAAAGGTGGCAGGGAGGGAGAGAAAGAGAACGGCAGAAACATTAAGAAGAAAATATCACCACTCTATGGGTCCTAAGTAGCTGCTTTTCTCTTGTTGTTGTTGAATTGTACTGGGCAAATGGCTTCAACACTTGTACAGATTCAACAATGACTTTATTATTATTTTTTCCCCCCCCCCAAGCCTTCATTACATCACTTGGTGCTTTCTGGTACCAGGCTGATGAAGGAATAAAAGCCATTGCTAAACTCTCCAGAATGCTGAAACTGCTTTCACTTTCCATTTTATGGCCAGTCTGCATTTGTACTGGACAATTTTGGTCCAAGAAACGTGTCTAACAATTATTTTCTGATAAAATGAGTTCAGGATAAGCATAAATTCATCTTTGTTGGGCTTCCTGAGTGTGCAAACTGACAAATCTCTACTTTTGGTGGTTTAACGATTTACAGACAGCAAGTACATTCTCTTTTCATCTAAGAAAATCACAAGAAACAGGATTTTCATGCACATGGCACAGCAAAACAAACTTCACCAACAAACCAAGACCAAAACACTCTCACAGAGATAGTCCACCTTTGTAAAACTTTGGGGCTTCATTTTTAAACAGGAAAAAGCAACAATTTTATCAATGAAATTGTACTAGCCCATTTTCTCTTAACCTCAGGAGATATTTCCTTTATCCTCCTAGCAATTGTATGCCAACCTTTTTCTTGTATTCCTGCACAAGTTCGTGAAACAAAACATTTTGCACAGAACCCTGGACATCTGACACCAGAATGGTGTCAACAAAGTTACAAATATGAAAGTGTTTGACAGTGGAAGCACAGAGCAATTTCAGTAGCAGATTGCACTTCATTAGTTACACGGGTGTCTACAGCATCTTTCCAAAACAAGGAAGAAGAGAGAGTGCAGCTCCAAGTTGGAAAAAGCAAAACTGCTGTTTTATTTTTGCTGTACAAAATCTTCAATGTTTCCCTCAGTCCTTTGGGGCCCAGGACTGAGAAATCCATGCTAAGCTCCCCACGCTCCTCAAAGACTGAAACTCAACAAAATGTATTCCAGAAATACAGTGGGGGTTTTTCCCAAGTTTTCCCCCAGTCCTCTGCAGATGATGCTCTCTAACAGTTGTGTCTTCCCAAGCTCTTTCTGAGCACTGAACAGGAATTATCCTCAACCTCCCTTATGCATTTTCAGGCCTATTCTGCAAGGAAATGAATGTCTCCATCTATTCCCAGGATTTTTCACAACTTTCCCACACAGTTCCCAGCTCAGGACATCTTGAGCAGCTTAGCCCAGCCTCAGATGTCAGGGTAACAGAGCTGCACATTTGTTTGCCATTCATGGAAAGCATAAACAGCTGAGGCTTTAGGAAGTCTATTCACAAGCATGGGAGCCTGACAATATTAGGTACATGTGGACATTGCTGAAACATCCAGCAGCTAAATCAGAGGTTTCTGAGGCTTAGCTAAGGTCTGCTACAGAAGCTTCACATTTTTACAAAATAATCTCTTCCTTTTCACTACCTCACTCTCCACTTGCTACAGGGATTTGATTCGGGGCTCATCCTTATTTGTGCAGGGGAAATTAAGGAGGAGTCAGGGGCTGCTTGTGTCACTTTTCCTGAGGGCCTAACCTTGCCATGAGAAGTTCTCTAAGACACTCTTTTGCCAGGTCTCTACAGCCTTTAAGTTTGTTTGAATACACGAGTGATACAGGAACAGTGTCTAAGAAATCAGTGTCCCCCAGCTCTCTCCACAGGGACAAAAACCCCAGGGTTATTTGTTCTGGTGTTATGTAATTGCTTTTGATCTGTATTAGTCACAGTTATCTAAATGTTTGTACCTTGCACATCATTAATTTCCTCTAATTTCAGATTTTTCTGAGGGTTCTCAAAGTGTTACCTCTAATTTATAGGAACAGGAGTGGAAAGCTGGGTGGCTCCTTGGTCACTGCCTCTGTGCTGGGTAGGAGGCTCAGATCCCTTATCCCAGCACACATAAAGCACTGCAGCTCCTTTATTCCTGCCGTTTTTTAGGATTGGGAGATGACGGAGTGCAAGGACACCCTTCCAGTCCTGTTACAGCACTGATGTTAGAGATGATGGGCAGCCTTTGTTCAGCCACCTCCTGAAACCACTCCTAGGAAAAAAACCTCGGTGCCTTCCAAGGCAATTCTAAATTCCTCTTTCAAAAACAAGGTGAGAAAGGCAACGTTTTATTATTGCTTCCAGCCACAACGAATGTGACAACAATCTCCCCTTTTTGGAACATCAGTGAAGAGGAAATAAACCTTTGTGGGGCAACACCACATTTAGGGGCTCTGGCAAGGTCTCAGAGGGACGAGAAGCATTAACATTTCACATATGCAGAGTGAAGTCTCTTTTGAGAGGACCTGGTTGTCCTTAAAAAGAGCAGTTACAGATTCAATAACAATGCCTGTTGCACCCTTTCGGGCAAAAAAACTTCTCTTGGTATTTTTGCTCTAAAAAATTTCAATCAGATCCAAATATTCCTCCCTTATTGACCAAAACAACTCTTTTTAAAATCTAAAAACCACGGCTCCAGTCATAAAATTGACACGATTTGGTTTAAAGAACGCAGGTGTTTGAATTTGCTTAAAAGTTTTTAAAGGTGCTAAAGACTTTATGTAAACACACCTGTAACCTCAGGTGAAAAAAAAGCCTCATCATATATCAAAGCATCCCAGAAAAAAAAGATAAAATCACTGATATTTATGTTGAAACTGCAGATAAGCAAATGTTAGTCTTTTCTGTAAAGGCAATTTAACATATAGACACAAGAATGTACCTAACACTAAACTTTAAATATAAACCCTAGATTCCCTGTGTGTAAAAATTAAATTTTAGGAAATTAAACCCTGCTGCAGGTGGGAATGAGGTCTGTGGGCCACCACGTAAGATGCAAAGTAAGTTCTGACGTGACTCACAAATGTAAGGAGTGGTAACATTAAAACTCATTTTACATTTCTGAATATTCTGAACAGAAAGAGATCTTGCATTGAGGCCTTCAAAGTACCTTTATGATGAAAGAATGCACAGCTTCTTTAGAAAAAGGCTTAATGTGATTTAAGCCTGACATCTCTCATCTCATCTGTGATCTCTGACAGTCAATGAGACTGAACTGCTTCTGAAACATTTCCTCATTTCTTTTTAAGTGAAGGCAACTTGCTGGAGCCAACTCTTCACTTTTCCTAAACAAGCCACACTAAGAAGATTCTTCAATGTCTTAAATGAATTTAGAAGATTCTTAGATTAATTTAGAATCCCAGAGGGAGGAAAAAGAAGGGAAGATTAGAGGGAGGCACTGAAGCACTATCTTTTCACACGAAAAATGCTGGACTGAAACTTTAAATAACCATTTAACTGTAGTGAACTTTTGCATGAAAACCTTTTATATATGAAGCTGCAGCAATTGCCAGAGTGTATTGAAAGAATTTTTTCCATTGTCTTCAGGTTTCACTCCATAGGCTCTGTGTGACCTCACATCTGTTTCCATACACTGAGTTGCCATGGAGCTTCCTGGTGATGGAAAGCTCAAACAGGCTGAGACAGAAAACATGCACGTGGATCAGTGTCCTGGAAAAAGTGACTGGATACCTTTTGACTTCCACTGGATAGAGCAGAATTAAAATTAAATCCAGCAAAAAGTTATGTGCACGCTTGCCTGGTGCTGAAATTAAAGCAAGCAAAGGGGATATTTGCTGAATAAGAATATGGCACATGTAATTATATTCTTTATTTATGTCAGTGGAAGGTCTAGTCCAAATAGAACACCTATTTGTTAAAGTAATTAAATAATAAGTGGCAGAACTTCACACCAATGTTTTACAGAACAAAATACCTCCTTTTTTTCATTGTCTCTAATTGTACAAAAAAATCATGACAGAAATAAACCTCACAGTACGTGAGCAATGAAAATGTTAATTCTGAGATAGACAATGACATGGCCTAAAATCAAAAGTATATCTTTGAAAAATACTGAGGTTTCTTTGTTGTAGGAAAAGGATAGGGAATTAGGAAGAAAGGTAATTTAATGTATTATTTATGTCTGGGATTTTACCTTATATTCTAATATCCCTGATTAAATCCACAAACAGATGCAACGAATTTTGTCAGCTTCTGTGTAAGACCTTTGCTCTAAAAAAGTTCAGTCAAAAGCTGCCAGGGAGAAACTACATTTACATTTACATCTACCAGGGAGGATCAGACCACCGAGATTTCCTTCTTCAATCCTTCCTCCTGCTGGAGACTGGGAATTAAGGAGGCAGCAAGGCCTAACACCACCACCTAGGATCCTGCAAATTGCTCTTAACTGGATGCAAAATCTGGCTGAATCTGCCTCAATTCTGGTTTAATTACAGCCTCAAATCCTGGCCTTGCTTCAATCGAGCTCTCCAAAGAGCTGGGCTGAGTTCTGGGTGTCCCACCTCTCAGAATGGATGTTCTGATGCATCCCCACCAAGGATAAAGGATTTATGGCTCTGGATCTCACCCAAACCAGATTTAAAAGGCACCACTCAAATGTGCTTTGAACTTTGCATTTCATGCGAACCTGTTGAAATTCCAGGGAAATCAAAACCGGTGCAAAAACTTGTTTCTGTATCCTCTTGTGAACCCACACTAATTCAGCATTTCAAATCCATATAAAATAAATCCATGTGGTTCTACAAGGGCAGGAACCTGGCCCTGTAAAGGCAGAGGCCTAAAACGTGGTCATTTTTGAAAGAAATTCAATAGGAAACAAAACTGCAATGCAACATCTTCTCTAACACCAAAACTGTGTTTAATCTCTAAGGACAAGATTATTCTCCTTTCCCTTTTTTCTTTCTCTGTCAGGATTTTGCTTTGATGCAGAATTGAAATTTGAATGACAGCCAATTGAAAATGAGAAGTTGTTTGGCATCAATGTTGATGAATGAAAATGTCAGTGGATGCAAGTAATTCTATACAAGGGTTTTGAAAGAAACAGAAAAATCATCTTGCTAAGACATGGGCCTAAAAATGTGGAAGATTCACAGAATTTGTTAAAGCATTTTCCAGTAGGATGGCTCCTTCTTTATTCCTTTTCCACAAAGTGTTCCTGGGAATCACTTTCTTTATATTTTTAAATTCAGGTTGTGGCCCTCTTTTCTTCTTTTATCTTTTCTGTTTTCTCTGTCAGATGGAAGCCCATCCTGCAAATCTTTATATTGCTTTAATATAGATTGGAGTGAGCTTTACTAAAGAAGAAGTAGATTGCTGAACTCTTTTTGGAGTAAGTTCCATTAGCACTTAATCCAGCTGCCATGCACTACATCATGATGTCACCCAGAATATTATAAGAAAACTAAAATGTGAATATTTTCACACTCCATGTTTTTCAGGCCGCAGCCTTGATGGCTCTAGCAGACATCAACTTATTACATTTATTACCTCTGATATTACTTTAGCTGCCTAGAGCTGATTTAAATTTAATATTTGGAACTGTATTTTCTAATATTATGAAATGTGCTAAAGTCTCTTTCTTTCCATATCACACTCAGTAATTTATTGCTGTGTTTCCAACCTGTCTGATACTGACATATACTATACAAATTCTGAATCCAGGGATCCAAACATACTCTTCTCTGTTGTCCAAACTAGAAAAATTTGGCCTAATGTTGTTATTTTCATCTGCTGTGTAAATGTTCTACTTGAAATATTTTAGCAGCAAATTACTTTTGTGCCTGCAGCTCTTCCAAATGTCAATAAAGTTGATGTCAAACTTGGTTTCTGCATGGTGGCATGGCTGGATGAGATCCCAGGGGATCATCAGGAAAGAAACTGCAGTGGGAGACATTTTAAAAGTTGACTCTCAGAGTAAAAGATATTTAAGAGGTCACCTGCACAGTGAACACAGCAAAACCCCAGGAAATGGCATCCATGTTCCAAAATGTCCCAAAAAAGAGAGACCCAGATTCCCTGCAGGCATGAAATAAGTGTTGGCACTTCGTGCAGAATTATTTTTGGACATTCCAGCCCAGCAGATGCCACATAAAAGTTCCTTAAGAAACCAGTTAGATAAGATCTATTATGATGTTAAACCTGAATACAAAAAGAAGTTGCCTAAGGCAAGAGGAGGCAGATAATAAAAGACAGTGTGGGAGTGGCTGAAAATAGGTTTGTTGACTTAAAAAGGTAATTTAGAAATCTATTTATTTTTATAATAATGCTAAAGATAGAGGGAAGAAAACAAACAACAACCCACTGGAAGAATTGCCATGTTCTCTCAAATGGGACAGAGAGTCATAGTTTTTATCAGTACAAAATAATCCAAGATTTGATGAAAAACTAAAACCATTCACCTAAAGGATAGTAATGAAAATGTATTAGCTTGACTCAAAGCGCAGTGGATTTGTCAAGAAATCTTGATTTTAAATAACTCATCTTGCAAATTATTTTCTTTAATTTCATTGATGATGTTAGGCAATAGTCATATACAGGAAAGAAAATAAATTTGGTGTGTGAATGGTTGGATATTGAAAATTGAGGTTGCATTGTGGATCCATGCAGATGCTTTACAGTAATATTAAGAGAACTACTTATTTAGTAAAAGCCATTACATATGTAGAACTCTGAATAAACTAGCCACTATAGGCAAAAGATCAAATTAAAATTCTGAGCTTTAGTGATGAAGGAAAACCCTATTATTTCAATTTTTATTTTCAAACTTCATTTCTCAGTATCTCAAACTTCTTACTGCGTTTATTCCTAATCTAGAAGAGAGAAAGTAGCAGATAAAAATATTATAGAAATGCCCCAGATTCCCACCAGATTAAACCTTTATCAGTGGTTTAATAACCCCAAGTAGTTTATGATGCAAACTGCTCAAGAAGAGGGATTTAAGACAAAATTTTGGCCTTGTTCAAGTAATTAAACTACTTTTCACCTCCTAAAACTGCACATTCTTTATGTTCAGTTCTTTAATTGCTTTGTACCTGACCTCATGAAGAGACACCACATAAATCCAAGCCTCTGCCTTGCTCTGCTGAAACCAGCAGGTTTGTGGGGTCAGGATCTTCCTTGAAGGGACCTGTCCCTTGCACAGGGAATGCCCTTTCCAGGTGGGACATCTGAAGTAGGCATGAGGTTGAAAAGAACATCCAGGGCAAACCATATTCCCAAAGCTCTCATTTGGGAGATCTCAAAGGTCAATTCAATCAATTAGGTTTTAATGACCCTGGCTTGTCAGTCTAGAGAATATGGGATAAAATTCCTCACTGGATCAGAGAAGAATAATTAATAAACATTAATTCCCAGCTGGGGTTAAACCAGTACAGCATGAAATAACTGCAAGATGAGATACTAAATCAGAAATTCCAGCAAGAGTTGCCCATGGTGAGAGGCACGACCAACAACAAACTTCTCTGCTCACTTCCCTGGGTCTGCTGCATAGGATTTGTTACTTTGTTACTGTTTATATATTAGTTATGAAGGGTAAATCATCTTATTCCTAGTTTAGAGAGGCTGTTCAATCACTAAATCATGGAATGGTTTTGGCTGGAAAGGACCTGAAGCTTGACCTGTGCCACCCTCTGCCACAGGCAGGGACAATTTCCCCTATCCCAAGCCCCATCCAGCCTGGCCTTGGACACTTCCAGGGTTCCAGGGGCAGCCCCAGCTCTCTGGGAATGTGTGCCAGGGCCTCCCCACCCTCACAGGGCAGGATTCCTTCCTTTTATCTGATCCTAAGCAGAGCTGAAGGCCCAGGTTTCACTTACAGAAGTGTGTTCTTGAGGATGTCTCTAAGGGCTGCTGCTTCAAGCCTTCCCAGCTTTGCTTCTCAGGCAAAGATCAAAGAGCAGCAGAAACACCCTTAAGTACCACTGAACTTCTGGATTTTCCAATCCAGAAATGCATTTTCCAATACCAATGCACACCAATGGTGTGAAATCAAATTAATCTATTTTCCACTGAGTTAAAAAAATGGGGGGATACAACCCTAGCTGGGCATTTAGCAATGTATAATCCTCATCAAATGTATAATCATCAAATGTATAACCATCTGAATGCACTCCAGGATTTACATTACTGTGCAAACACAGCCCACTGAACTGCAGTTTCACAAGGCAGAACACAACTGAATGTTGTACTTTGATGTTACAAATAACCTAAATTCTAGCTGCTCCCTGCTTGTTGTGTTCATTTTCCTTCCTTTCCCCACTGTTTCCACAGAAATCAGGTGAATTAAATATCATTTCTGACTTTCTGTGTTTTGGATGTCCACTAAGGTCACTAATGACATAAACTACTTTCATGCTAGTACGTGTATAAATAGTATCCCTAATTTCTGTTTTATCTGAGAAATCGGGATAGAAATTCCTGCTAAATATAAATATCCCTTGAAATAAATTCAAAACCGGTGGACAGAGAACATTTTTCAGTTTCCTACAAAAGAAAGGACAATGGATGTAATGTACAATGGACAATCATAGGTCATCCTTTCTATGCAGGTTAGTGGGGAAAAATGTGCAAAGTGTAAATTCAAATATTTTTCTAGAACTATTGAAATAATTGTTAAAAACCAAAATATGAACTAAATTAATACAATCCATATTTTGCACCTTGTGAAGTCACTGCATCCACAGAAACATAAAAAAAAAATAAGCCAGAGGACAGCTGCTCTGTTTGAAGTTTGGCGTGAAAAGAGCACAATATGTTATTTTTAATGGCTTATGTCTTTCTGAAGCCTTTTGGATGATTTATGTTTAAGTAGAGTGAAGTTAGGTGAGCTCAAGTTGCTGTGTGAAAAGCTGCCAAGCATAGCACAGAGAATTCAATAACTCCTTAATGAGAAGGCTTTTTTTTCCCCCTCCTCAAAAACCCTGAAAAACAAAATAGCAAAGCTGCAAACAGAGACAAACCAAACTAGAGAGCAATGAATACAACAGAAAAGTCTCTTCCCAGATATCATCCACTGTTCCAATATTATCCCTTGCTGTATTAAATCCCACACTGTAAGAAAACACGCCTCAAACCCAGCAGAAAATGAAGGCATTATCAGCATTGTTCCTGTCAAAACTCAATTGCAATAGAGGAATAAATTTCTGTTACAAACTCACACGCTTATAGGAAACTCTCCTGGGATGTGATCCCTTGCTTCAGCACATTCCACAAAGGGGAGCAATGACAGCAGGTGGATAATTCCTGAAAACTGCCCAGCCAAAATGAAGTTTCCCACATCGTGTGAGCCACCTGGACACGAGGTTTCTTTCCCCACAGTGAGGAATGCACACTCACTGCTGCAGATAAACTCCTTTTCCTCTGTGCTAAATCCGTGCCAGCATCCTTCCTTTGCTCTTTTACACCTGCTGGGGGTTACACTGAGCATCAGCAGAATTCCAGGGATGGACAGAGAAACTGCTGTGTTTGGGAACCTTCCAACTGAACTCAGCAGGACCACGAGGGGATGTGAGGGACAGAGAAATTGCCAGGTTTTAGAACCTTCAAACTGATCTCAGCCTTCTCCATCCCCTCTGCTGTCAGCACACCTGATGGCTCCAGCCACACCTCAGTGTCTGAGTGCTCCTTAGAAGCAGGCAGAGGATCTTTTGGGATGCTGAGTGTCTGGAGCACTTGTTCACCCCTCTAATCTGCTTTTTTGGTTATCCTGATTGCCACAAGCAAACCCAGTTGGCTCACACGGGCTGCTCCTTCCTCAGCACATTCAGGATGCCCTCAGTGGGAGGCCATTTGTCAGTCAAAATTAAATTCCAGGTCTCATTCTCCCAGTGACTCAGAACTTCCCACCAGAGACTCGAGGAAGGTCAAACAAGATTTATCCTTTACAGCTTAACTCAAAGTGCCTTTTCCTGCCAAATAACTCTGTTATGTTTATATGGCCCAGATCTCCATCCTCAGTTGTTTATTTACAGATACCAGCAGTGCCACAGGCAATTACCTTTAAACATCCTATAGCAATGTTAGATAAATAGGAAGCAATTGTGACTGTGGGTGTTTTTCCTCCACATTTTAAGTATTCCTTAAATGCTTTTTAAAGCTTTTTGCTCAATCAGATCCCAAGAAAAAGATGAGATTGCTTCCAATTTGAATAAGGAATTTTTGCAGTCGATTTAGGAAAGAAGGACCGACCTTTGGGCAATGTAATCAATATCCTGTTCTGAAAATAAGAACTCACTGTCCTGGAATAGAGGCCAAGGCCTTTTGTCCCTTGATTCTATCAATATTTTAGTGAAGAAGGTTTTTATCTATGAGAGTTTCTGATGGAGCTATGGGCCAGTGATGTTTCTCATGTTTCTAGAATATAACTGGGCTAAAGAAAAATTTTTAATTGTGGGGCTTTTCCTAATGTCTCCTTTACTTTTGCTTCTAATTTCTAACCATTAAATTTATTGACAGAAAATCTTCAAGAAGATAACTTTGATTCTGAAGAGTATTTACAAACTTAGAATATATGATTATGAGGAATATTTATACTAACTTATAGTTGCCTATCACCAATCTTTAAAATTTAATCCAAGCAGTCTTGTACAGTTTTATCTTTTATAAACAAAGGGTTAAAGAGGAAAGAAATTTTATAAAGAATTTATCCCTGCTGTCATTCAACCAAAGAGAGTTTTCTGTTACTGAAAACAGGGAAAACAAATAAACCTGGATGAATAGTGCAATGATCCAATAAGATTTTGGAGATTAGATGAAGATTTCACTGAGCTACTTGTATATAGAAGTTAGGCAACATTGTGTAATGAATATTAAGGGTTATATATTGATTCTGTATTATGTTTGATTCAAAAGGAAGCAATAATAAATCCAAAGTTTGGAATCACACAGGGCCAGATACACTCTTTCAGAAATTGGATAAACAAAGGCACTGAGGAATTATTCTCTTAACTGAAGGAAAAACTAAGAAAATAAATAAAAATACATTTTTCTCTGATTGTTGAGAAACTTAGGAAAGCTCCATTAATTCAGTTTGAGGTATTTAGGTATAATAGGAAATGTAAAGACACAAAAAAATCAGATACTCCAAACTTTTTAGCCACTTAACAGATAATTAATTTCATGTAATTGCAAAAAGTAATCATTGCAGTTCCTCACTATTTGTTGTCTTGTAATCCATATAAAAAACTTGCAGCTTAAAGGAAATAAGAACAGAGGGTGATCATGAACCCATTAATGAAAATTTCCTACAGATAATTTCATCTTGAAGACTTTTTCCACTGTTGGACTGTTAACATTTTTGCTACATTGACTCACATCTTAAAACATATAGTTCCCTCTTATATATTCACTTGATAAAATAAGGACTTAGTGAAATACTTATATTTTTTCTAGTGTAGAACTACGTTTGACAGAGGCAACTATTTGTTTTGAAGGTTATTTGAACCTGCAGTTCACAGAGCATGGAAATCCTACAGCAAATTAGTTAATGATGCTGGCTCCTTGCCAGGAAATACTACTGTAAAATGAACAGGAAAAGGGCTGGATCTTGTACCTCCAGACTTCCTAAAATATTGTTTCTGAGGAACGCTAGAAGCAGCTTTGCAATAAATCTCAGGAATGGCAAGAGTGGCCAGACATCATACTTGTCATTCTGAATTTCCAACTTGCACAATGGAAATTTTTTAGATTGTTTCAATTCAGATCCTTTTCTAAGTATTAGTTTTACCAGTGTCTTGCCTTTTCCTCTTTTATATATTTTTAGCATTCTGTTCCTAAAGAAAGTATCTGAATGGAGGACCATTGTGGACCCCTTTCCAGGGAACACACTTTGGGTGTTGTTTGCATCTGATTTATTCTTCATAGAAGAAATGCATAAGTGAATCAATATCTTTATCTGTCAACTGTAGGGCTATGAGTAAAAAAACCCCAAAGCTTTCTATCCACTGTCACCCCTTCTGGAGCTTTTTTGAGTTGAAATCCATTCTGATATGAAAAAGAAAGAACAAAATTACAGATTTGGTTTTGAGAGCAACATGTAAATGTAAATCCATGTGTCTAAGAACAATGCCTTCCTCAGCTGCAATCTTTAAAGAAGACTTTAAATTTTTAAAGAAGATTATTTTGGGAAGTTTCTCCATTTGTAGAAGTATTTAATGAGGGTAATAAGTCTGCAACTTTTCTGTTCCCCGACCCTGGCCCTACTCCTGCCTATTTACAAGTGTTATTTTACTGCTCTTACATTCAAGTAACTTTGGTCCTTTTATTTTTCTCCAATAAATAATCTTTCTCTGACTGCAAAGACTTGGAACATCCCCCTTCATGGTGATTCTGCTTTTCTTTGGCTTATGAACTCCTGCACCATGTAACACAAAAGACATTTGCTTTCTGAGAGTAAAAAGAGATTGATGAATTGCAGTGAGAATTGCCTTATGAAGTAAAGTGCATTCCAAACATTTTTCCCATGACAAAAATGCTGGATTTTCATGCACAGACTCTGTATACACAGCATATATACACAGGATAATCCTGAATAGATCTTTGAGGACATAAATTTCTCCCATGACCTGATCTCTCCCTGTGTTCAAAAATTCTATTGCAGCAGGAAACTTCAACAATATTGAGAGTTTCCACTTAACAACATAATTCCAAATGGAGACATTTCAGCCATCAAGGCATGTTATTTCTGATAAGAAGATATTAGGAAGGATAGAAGAGGAAACAATCCATCACTAAGACTCACTGAGCTCTTTCCTGCAGTCTTTTAATATACATGATACAGTTTTAGACATAACCCTTAAGACAGAAACTATAGTATTTTTCTTTCAAAAATTAATAAAAATCCCCTCCCAAAATGGATTGTGGTCTCTGTATACTTTCCATCTAGCAATGATAATTAGATTTTCTATTTTTCCTGTTTTTAATGTTTAAAGTTGATTGAAAAATTCTCTGATTAAAAAGATAAACTCTCCACTTACTTCCTTGAGTTACTACATCGTTTATCTTGCTGCTGTTCTTGTCCCTTTTCCTTAGTTTGACAAAAATCTGAAACTGACCTGTTCCCTTGTAAAAAGTGAGTGGATATCAGGAGGTTGAACATTTATGGGAGATGGAAATCTTTGCCACCAGTCACTCCCTTACATGGTACTTGCAAAACATTTGGACATCAGGGTAAGAAAGGATGGAAGAAAAACCCAAAACCAACCTCAAAACAAACAAAAAAAACCCCCCTTGAAACAAAACACAACTCAAATCCCAGATATGATGGAAAGCCAACTCTCTTCATCTTTAATTATTAGGTACAAGGCCTGAAAGGCAAATTCCAGATCCCACTGATGTTCAGGAGGATGTTTGCTATCAACAGCAGACCATTATTTTTCTAGCTCTGGTTAACCAGAAATATTAGAAAATAAAATGACATCAGATTTATTTAAGGAAAATTGTGTTGAGGTCTTTTCTTCTAAAGATTCTACTCCTCTTTTATCACATTCCCTCTTCTTTTTTATGTCCTTGTTGATGGCTTTCTCATGTAGAAACTCAAGTATTTCCAACCAAATAAACAACTTCACCAGGAGTTCTTTGAAGGGAATATTTGTATATACAACATAATAAAATATATAACACAACCCACAAAGATATTGCAGTAAATGCAGACCTTCTCTAGTGGGGTGTCAGTGCTGCAAGGAATTTCAGAATGAAGAGTGATAGGAAAAAGAAAAGCCCAACAAAGTTCTCTCCTTGCTCCTGTCCTTGAGATTGCCACAGCCACCACCTTCCAGCCATAATTCCTTCAGCAACTCAGTTCTCAGTGGCTCAGGACTTTGAACAACCTGATTTGTGTGTTTCTGCATGTCACTATATTGCTTATATTATTCATATTATTTATATTTATATTTGCTGGGAAAAGCCTGTTTGGCAGAGAAGGGGATGAGCACAGGAGCAGAGTGACATGTGGGAAAGCAGATGGATAACCAGTGACATCTGCCAGGATAACTGAGATTGAAAATATCCCAGATCCCACTTTAACAGAACTGACTGGCAACATGGATATTTCAGGGTACTACACACTGTGGTATTTTTGCTGTTTTGTACCTTGATTAGGGCAGGTTGTTTGTACATTTCAAGTTTTTGTTTTCACAGTCCTGGCCAGGAACTTAGAAAGAAACTGAGCATGGGTAGGACATAAAATACCTGGCCACAGAATTTCTGTATATGAGTATTACTTATTTTCCTTTTTATATATGTGCAGTCAGCTCCAGTGGCTCACTTTACATTTTGGCTTCAAATGCCAAGTTTAACTTGGCTCTACAACCAAGGATTTTGGTTTACCAGAGGTTAATAGCAGCTTTTCATTAAAGTTGCCCATATAAAGACACTTGAATGAAAAGTTTAGGATGTTTGACATAGTTTTCTGGTTTTTCTTTTGGTTGCAAAATAGAGACCATTAATATTAATGCTTAAATGTTTGAGAAAACAAGAATGTCAAATACCAGACGTGGTCCAGGTGTTCACATAACTTTCAGACTGAGTTTGCTCTCCTTGCATCTCTTCTAGGAGGAAGAATCCATAAATCTCTGGATGACACATCTGTAGAAGTCTGCTCACCCAAAAACAGTGATGCTTCCTAAGCAGATAATTTAGGAGGTGTTTTAAAAGCAATTTTTATAAAGATCAAGCCTAAGGTGTCATTCTGGCTCCCCACTGTCTGGGTGCTCACACTTGTGCAAGATTTGCATCTGCACTGTCCAATTATAAATAAAAATGAACAAATGCATGGGATCGATGAGATTGATGAGAAAAACCCATGGCAGATGCTATTACAACCCCTATTTCCTATCCATGAAAAATCAGCACGGGAGGTTTCTGGGGACTGGAGAAAAATGAAGAAATTCTTGAAGCAATTGGGAAACAATAATTTTTCCATGCTCTTTGGCTGCCTGAACACTTTCACCTTTCTTCCCTAACTTAATTTAACACAGAAGAATATGGATTATATCAGATATCCAGGATTTAGTCTGATTCTTTCCAGTAGTAATCTTGTGGTGTTAGTAAATAACGTGCAAAGGTGTTTTTTGTGGGAGGATATTAAACTTTCTTTCAAATACAGGCATCAGCTCAAGGAGCTCATGATATTAGAAGTAAAAGTTCAGCCAAAAGATAAGGATCACTGATATTAACACAAACTCTCTAACTGTCTCTGCTTTAAAAAAAAAAAATAAAAATAAAAAAAGCCAGCTCCATATTATTTCCTGCTGTTTTCAATGTCAATATTTGGCATCACTTGACAGAGAGCCCTTAATCATATTAAGAAAATGTTAATTAGAAATTTCTTATTTCTATTTAGGATGCTAGAAATGAACAAAGAGAAAAAGATAAACCATTCCTAATCCTTTCCTTTCCCTCTGAAGGAAGAACTGAAATAAGTGAAGTAATTTGAAGAAACAAGAGACAGAAAAAAAAAAAAATCACAGGGCTTCTTCAACAGTTCTAAATAAATTGACTTTTCCCTGCTTCCTCTCTCCTCTTTCATATTTTCTTGGATAAGTTTCCTTCTGGTTTTGAATGAAGTAAATTATTATCCAGAGACCAAGTTCTTCAGGTCAAAATCTTTGCTGGAATTATTATTCTATGATAATAACACCAAGAGGCTACAGCCATACAGTGTTGTCCAATTTTTCTCACTTTAATTTCTAAAAAAAATGATACCATTTTAACCCAGGTGTGAAGATCTGTCCTAAATTGCATCCTGGAAAATACTTTGATTTCAGAAATTTTATGCTTCTTTATTAAAGAGAAAGGAGATGTTCAGGTGGTTCAGCTACTTTTTCTCTCTCTTTGTTGCTACATTAATTGTCTTATAACGAAGTCAGTGGATAAATTATAATTGAAATTGCAAGACAAATTAGTGAGCTTGTGCTCTAAGCAGGAATTATGAGAAATGTAGAAGATACTGGATGGCAAAATAAATTTTTGGGTAATAGGAAAGGAGAAAATTGGAGTCCAAATGACTAAACCTAAGCAGATCTGGAGGAGGGGAATTTGCATGAGAGGACAATCCCCTCCCTTGTTCCAAAGCAGGGATGGTGACCAGCAGTGACAACCACAAAGAGGACTGACGTCAGGGAAGGGACAAACTGACCCAGCAGTGCCCACACTGGGGCTCAGGAACATGGGACACAGTGGGAACTCCTGAAAGGGGGAAGTGCCTTTGGGAATTCTAAAGCCTTAAAAAAAAAATAAAATTAAAAAAAAACCTGGAAAAATAATTATACAAGTGCCTGTGTGCAACATACAAAGCCTGAACTAAAGTCCATTGAAAGCAACTTTGGTCTTCCAATTAACTCCAGCAGGCATTTCATGGATCCTATTTGTGATCATTAGCAATGAAAAACAGGAGTCTCATGATTCAGCCCTAATTACTCCAAATATTCATTTAATGAAATTCTGACTGAAGGGGAGTGGGTGAAGCTCTGCCATCGACTTGCAAGAAGCCAGGAGTCCTGCCAGGATTACACAAAATAGAATTAATTGAAGAACATTCTGCTCTTACTTTCAGCACAGGTAGCAAATCTGAATTTAATTATCACAAAAGCTGAGGCAACGACTGAGGAATAATCCAAACTATCCTCCTAAAAATCTAGATATCCAGTTTTTATTAATTTTAGAAAAAACATTAAATCTGGAAGAGTCAAAGTAAGCAACCATGGGAAAATCATGTTTATTCAGCTCTCGAGGCCACCAGAATATTTTGCCAAACTTGGGAGCAGTTCATGAGAACTAAAGGCAGTGCAGAGACATTTTTCTGCTCACAGTCTGAAAGCCATCAGGAAAGATCAATACTTTTGGAAATCAGCTTTTGTTTTACCAATTGCTACTGAAACTACTATGAATTTGGCTCAATCTCTCATGCTGCTTGCACAATGCAAACAAATAGCAATAAATGAAGAGACAAAGAAATAAATACATTAAACTGGCACTGTTTTCTGCCACTTGTCCCACAGAAAAATCTCGAGCTACAAGAGCCTGGTTTGAATATCGTGGTCCAGTGTCTGGTCACAAGCTTTGGCCTTTGACAATTAAAACAAACACCTGGACCCCACAAGAGCCAGAGTACTATCAGGGTGTTTAAAGACAAAATAAAGTCTGGATTTATTCATGTAGGTGTTTAAAATCATTCATTGCAGGGTGCAGAGGTAGAAAACTTCACTATCAGAACAGACTGCAAGACCCTCCCCAGCTGTTTCCTCTCTGATAGGAGAACAGACCTGAACTGGATGTTTTAAAGTATTTTTAGGTGAACAAAACTACTGCTTTTCCTTAGGAAGTAAATCTCAACCTTAATTCCCTCTCAGGTTATTTGATCAGGTGAAAAAAAACCCCAACAACTCTAAATTTGCTCTTCATTATTTTAAAAATTAAAAATATAAGTTTACTCTTGTGAAGTGTCTCATGAAAGGTAGATTAGGAGCACAAGAAAAATTGAGAGTGGAACTTTGGAGAGTCAAACATTGCTTAGACATTTGAGGCAAATAACTTTATGTTTTAGTTCGCTTAAGATGAAAAATATTCGCTCATTTCACCCAAAATTCTCTCACTTCACTCTCTCCTTTTCAATGGGGGAGAATATTTTTGTGTCAGATGCTCCACATTAAACAGACTTCTCTCATCACTGGTAATTTCCTGGTATTCAGATAGGTTTAATAAAATTTAAAATCATTGCTTTTAATCTCAGAGGAGTTTAGATCAACATGAAACAGCACAGCCTTGATTAATGTGATTGTAAAATATTCCCAGATATTTGTGGCAGTTTTCTCTTGCTTTTCTGAAAATGCTGTCTGCATCAGACATACATGAGATTTTAGAGCCTGCCACAAAATTCATATCATGAAAAAATATTAGAGTTGGGTATTTAGGAAGCAAACTGTGCCTGCATTGATTTCAACATTTCCTCAGTAAGCCACTTCTGCCAAATAATTAATTTTTCCATTTAGATTGTTTAACCTCACAGACTATTTCTTACTACAATTTAGCAATAAATTATTAAAATATATTCATACCTTCTAAAAAAAAAAAAAAAAAGAAGCATCAGGATGGCTTTTCCCTTTGTTCCTGCTTTATACCTCAATTAATTTTCTGATGCTGGCTTTTGTAATTGTCTTATTTCATCTATTACACTTTTAAAAATTTACAACTTATGGAATGAAAATATTCTACTGTGCCTCTTCAAATTGCACATTGAAAGGGAAGTCTTTATGCTTAATATCATTTTATATTTTCTTGTTTGCAGAATTTCTTTGCACCATATTCACTCAAAGAAAGCCAATGATATATTAAATAAACTTGTTTTACAGGCAGAGCTTTCGCTGTTCCACCCTGCTGGGAGGTAACTGTGCACAAGTTTCCTGGAAGGCAGTGCCCCTTTGGGATCCTCTTTCAGGGAATGGACACTCAGGGGACACACACAGCTCATGACCTCATGCCATTCTCAGACAAATTCCGTCTCCGTTTGAAAATAAATAAATAAATGAATATCCTGCAGTTACAGCATCTCAACCTGCCCATTGCCATGCCTCCAGGCAGAGGAATATTTCAGATAATGCAATCAACACCGAGAAAAAACTCCTAGTGAGGCAAAGCAGCTCGTGCAGAGCAATGGGAAGGTCAGGCCATTCTCCCGGCCTAGGAAGGTCCCTGTACTGTGAATTTCAGTGCAATCTGTACATTCCATCACATCCCTGATGGCAAGCACTGGGCTATACACACAGCAGATAAGCTGCTCCTCATATCTGCAAATTCCTCAGCCATGGCCTTGCTCCAGCTCTTTGTTATCTTGAAAGAATCCTGACTTGCCTATTGCTGTGGTGGCAAAGGTCATTTCTGTACATCAAGCTGGTTTCCTTCGTGCTGGGATATCCTGCGGACTTCTGTTTGTTAATTGATAATTATACTTCCTTCCAAATTTGTCAGGCACTGATACTTAAGTCTTACAGAGACATCAGGGTAAAGAAGGAATTTAATAAGCAAAAATGCATTCAGTCAGTTATATTTAGATAAAATCAAAGCATCTGAAGACTTGAAGAGGCCTTAGGCTCAGCACACTGGTTAAAAGAAGCTTAAGCTGTGTATATTCACAGTAATATTTAGGATTGTAAATATAATTATAGATGGCCTGTAGGCACTTTTTAATATTTCCTACTGTGTCTCATTTAATTAATTGATTAACTGATGAAAATTGCTCCTGGAAGACCTTCATTGTTCAACTTGAACAAATATTTATTCACATAAAAAGTCTTCTCTCTAGTCCTGATGACTGCAGGACAGACCTGACTTCATAATTTCTCATAATGTTGAATAGAGGGGATTTAGAGAATGGCCACAGAAATATCACTCCCAGGACAGAATGAACAGGAGAAATCTCTAGAAATTAGGTTCCTCTTGGTCTGGCTGTGGGAAATGGCAAGAATGACAGCAGACACTGTACCCACCTATAAATATCTCTATCTAGGGAATGGAGCTGTCTCTTGCTCTTTTAATGCTTATTGCTGTGCATCTTTCTCATTTTCAGAGAAGAAAACTGAAGAGTTGGTTTAACTTTTAAAATGTTTCTTTTTAAAAAACATTCCTCAGAATTCCTCAAAAAGCCCAAGAACAAAGAAGAGAGTGAAGAGAAATCCTTGTTATCCAAATATCACTATCAACAAATACATTCTTGGCACATTCTTAGTAATAGTCTTGTTAAAAACCAAACCCTACATTATTTGATTCAAATTAAGATTCACCACCTTGTGCTGCTTCTGGCCCAGATATCAGAAAGCTGATGACAATACCAAGTTTTAGATCTCTAAACTCAAAGTTACTTCAAGTGACACTTCAGTATTGGGCCACCATCTAAAAAAACGCCATTCCTTGTGGAGGTTAAACCTCATAGAGGATTGAACAGCTCTCAAATATTCTCTTTTTGTTATGGCTCTCTTACACAGCAAAAAGATTGTGAGTATAGGGTGAAGATGGTTTATTTAGAGTAGTGAGGACATGTGGATATTTAGAAAGACAAAAAAACAATGATAGAATCAACGAGGTCATAGAGAAACTACAGAATTCTTCTGGTAAACTGAAAGAGAGGAATTGTTCATTTCTGACAAAAATGATGGCAAACATCAAGGTGCCATTGAGGGATTGAGCATCCTGAGCTGTGACCAGCAGAGCTCACACTGCCTCAAAAAGATGTGCTCTTTCAGCATGGCTTAACTTCTGTTTTTGTTATTTAAAAACCTGCAGGATTAAAAGATATGCATTACACAATGGAGCAGAATTCCTGAGGCTTTTTGGAAACAATGTTCTTAAACTATGTAAATTTGCTCATAAATATTTTCTTTTTAGGAGTGAAAAAAAAATCCCTGGCATCTATGAAACTAACATTTCTTTTTGCTGAAATTGTGAATGGAAAGAAACTGTTTAGAAAATTGGGACATCTGCAAGAACATTCCGCTGCCATTTTAAATTCAAGTTTTCTTCAAATTCTTAAATTCAAGTTTTCCTTCCAGTTTCACCTCATTCACTAACAGCAAATCTTACTCGGCTATAATTTGATTTTCTGCATAAAATTTTCTTTCCCCTTTGTATTTCCCTGCAGGGTGTTCTCTTCCCTATCAATCTGTTCCTGCAGCACTCAGAGCATTAATTCCCTCTGTCTCATGTGCGTGCTTTTCTCTTCCCAGTGTCAAAGCCCTGACAAAGAGCACTGGGCTGGGAACCTTTTGGAGCTGCTGTTTAATTGTAGCAGCCCTTCCAATCCAGGATGCCAACAATAACATACAGTGGATGCTGTGTGTGGCTTTCCCCCAATTCCTGGGATAGTGTTGCTTTGACAGGCTGGATAATGAAGTGGGATGCAGTGGAGGGCAACTTCTGCTAGACATGTGTACGTGTTAGAAGCCGTGAGGCTGAACATTCAAACAGCTATTAAAGGAAAAAAACAACAAAAATTGTGCTGCTAAATGGCTGCCAGTGTCATTCTTAATTACAATAGCCTTAACAATACGTGATGGTTCGTCCTTTTAACAAATCACACAAGTTTCAACCTTGAAAAGCTTTGCTCAAGTCACTGACTTCGGGACCCACTTGTCATGTGCAGATCCAAGGGTTCTGGGGATTTAACACAGAGCAAAAGTTGAGGTTTTCCCTTCCTTGAAGGCCATTTTGCTGGAAGTATTTGCACTGAAAACACCTGAAGCTTTGGCCCTCATAAATCTAGAGTTGAGCAGAATTTTACCAGCTTTCAGACCATCTGACTGAGGGCCCTTTCACACTACCAGCCTGAGGAGCAAACACAAGGAATAAATACCCAGCCACTAATAAAAATTCCCATTTTATCTATTCACCTTCTGTTCAACCTCTAAGTCATCCTGCAAAGGTAATATTCAATATATGTGATATGTAATATATATAATATAAAGGCATAATCAGTAACTGGCAGAAGAAATCATTCACAATGAGGTTTTGTTGTTCTTTTGGCATGACAAATAGAGCACTTGATGCATGCACAGCAGGCTTTTCCTTTCCCTGGTGACTTTATTTAGTCCCATGTGCTATTTCCATGTTTCCAAAGAAGCTGCCCTTTAACTTGCCCTCTGCTCGTGCACAGTGTTGAGCAAATAAACAGAGGCTGCAAAAGACAATTTCCTTAATCAGGATATCTCCATCCAGCTGCCTGCTGAATTTCAACAGCTCCTGAGGCAGCAGAGAAGTCACCAAGTTCATGACACGCCTTTGACAATGACAAGACTATTGAAGAGAAGCTTAGAACTGATGGCCAGACTAAATGAAATGAGAGAAATAAATATTGGCAATTCTTATTAATACAATTCCAAATAGTTACAGCTGCAATTATGGTGGGACTTCACCAAGTTTCAGATGCTCAAAGTCTAGTTACAACCCTCCTTGAGGGGCGTTTTTAAGGCAGAGAGCAGAATATTATCAAAATAATCCACACCCAGAGAAAGAGAATGACTTTCCAAAGGCAAAAATCTATGGCTGCCATCATACAAGGCAAAAAATACATTAATAAAATAAGAAAAGCACAACTTTCCAAATAACACTGAAATGGGTGAACTGGATAAAGACAGATAAATGCTTTTAGTAAAGCAGGCCATGAAATATTTTTCATTTATTTGCTTTTCACTTTCCTGGCACTTCTTAAATACTTTTGGCATCCAACCACATGGGAACTTTATTGTCACTAAAAAAACCCCCCGTGTCTCAAAATGTCCTCAACACAACCATACTTTTTATAAAAATGAAAGATAAAAGAAAGGCACATAGCTCAGATTATTTGAAGAGTTTTGAAACTAAAAGCTATGAACTCCAATTTTCTTCCTTGCTGTGTTCCCAGAGTAAGAAACTATTTGTCACAGCCTAACAAAACTCTGACATTTGTGAGAAACATGACAGCCAAGTGGAATTTGTGGAGACGTGTTTCCATAGCACATAAATGGGTTAAAGTTTCAAAATTCCAAGTTTCTTGAAAACAGACCAAGGCAAATTAAAAAAAAAAAAAAAAAAGAACGAAAGAAAGAAAGAGGGAGAGAGGAGGAAGAAGAAAGCTTTCCCAGCCATTTGACATTTTCCAACATGCTACTGTGTGTTGGTTATTTGCATAGAAGTGCCCTGCACTCAAAGGTATTACATCATAAAAGTAATGAAAATATAATAAATTGTTAACCATGAGTGTTATGGGCACATAAAAGCTAATTACATCTCATTCCATTTGGTGAAATTGCTACATGTTCAGATTCTGGGATTTGACACTTTGCATGTTAAGGGCCTTTATGTTTTGCTTTATTCTTCTGGATAGAGGGGAATAACCCAGAAGTAATTCTGCTAATGCATGGCATGGTGACTTGTGACTGCTTATGGAAATTGCCTGACACTTCTGGTAGAAAAACCCATTTTCAGATCCTTAAACTCTACTGTCAGATGTAGGATGGTATTTTTAATGCCACTCCAGAGTTGATTTATCATTTTACATGCTAGCCATTTCTTAGAACA
Organism: Acridotheres tristis; assembly: GCA_037013685.1. NCBI lineage: Eukaryota > Metazoa > Chordata > Aves > Passeriformes > Sturnidae > Acridotheres > Acridotheres tristis. Next base: position 1,589,213 of record CM072884.1, read on the forward strand.
AGAGAAGAAAAAATGTGGTGTTTTACCCACATAAATTGCAACAACAACAATAATAATAATTATTATTATAATGATTGAAAGGAGGAAAAAAAAGAAAACAAAACAGCTGAAAAGGCCTGGCACTATTGAAAAACAATTTCACAATGACATAATTGAAGGCCAGATGTGTCTGTCCTGATCATTCCCAGTAAGATGCAGCCAGATTTAACCAAGTTTAAAGAATTACAAATCCAGCTCAATATGACCAGCATCAGATTCCTGCACAGGAAAAGAGGCTTTTCCTCTCAGCCAAAGAATACTCTGTGAACATCCTATTTGTCCAGCCTGTGAAAAGCTTGGAATTCCATAAAACTGAAATACTTTTGAGTTGTTGTGAACTGGAGCTGGACAAGGATGGGACATGAATATCAAACAAGGAGCCCCTGGGAATGCAGGGTGCTCAGGTGGCTGGAAGGGTGACCATATGCAAATAAAACAGGGAAAAAATAGATTATAAGTCAGGAAGAACAGGCACTACTTAAGCAAGCAGACTGAGGCAAGGAGGAGAAAATTAAGTTTGAAGGAGTGAGTTGAGAGGTGAAAAAGCTGGAATAAATGAGTCAGGAAAAGAGAAAGGTCTATTGGAGACTGTGGAACACAGGTCAGGCGTGGGAGCACGAAGTCCCACGCTTGAACGTCACATTTCCTTCCCAGAACGTGCAAGGCACCTTAAATTACAGCTACATTTATATATTATATTTTTATATAAAAATTGCTGTTCATCCGGCCAGGGAAGTGTCCCCCAGTGGCCCTGGTCCCTGCAGAGCAGACATCTCCCTGCTCAAGGCTCCCTCCTCTGCCTCCAGAGCGAGCAGCAGAGCTCTGAGCTCTGGATTTTGCAGCTCCACGCTGCTCCCAGAGGTTTCCTCTCCTTCCACCAGATGCCCAGGGACTAGAACCACCTCCACAGCACTTCTGGAGGGCCACCCTGGCTCGTTTTGTGCCCTTTTTCTCTCCCTCGTGCACACACATGCACACACACACATGCAGGGCAAAATTAGATCTGACAAGGCATGCAGATGAAAGCTGGGAAATGGTGCAATTATCGTTTCCCACGTAATCTTAATTCAGGCTTTTGTGCACGGATTTTAGGGTACAGCTCCTGAAAGTGCTGTGTCATTTTGAACAAAGAATGGGCCAGCTCTGGGAAAGAATGAGAGTCATGACATGACAGCAGTGTTACCTACAGAGATGAAAAGGCAAATGAGGCAAAACCTCAGGAAAACTGGTCAGAAATGCCAAGATCAGTAAAGACACGTTCAGTTCCCTTGAAACCTGGTCTTTTTGGTTTTCTGACTCTGATTTTAAATAAATTAATAATATTCTTAATTTGACAAAACACAATTACAACTTCTTAGCCCTTTCTATTCAGTTAGATGATATTCAAAGAGGATGGAAGATAGGTTGGGAAGTCTTTTACTACAAAAATAATTAATTAAAAAAAATTATCAAATCCAAACACATCAAACAGTACTTGTTGCTAAATGCTGAAACTATTCCGTTTTGACCCCATGTTCTGAGCAGAGACTTTGGAGAAAATAAAGATAAAATCTCATGTAGCCTTTTGGTTTCAAAAGTTGCTCTGAGTTCTGGTCTCATGACTTGTGCAGCTGAATCCTGCCTTGGGGAAAGGGATGAGACAATAACATGCTCCAGACTTTCAGTGTGGTGCTGGACAACTCCCTGAAGCTGAACTTTTCCTAGGTCAGCTGCTGAGGGGCTGTTCTGCATTTTGTTTGTCTAGACTGGCGCTCCTGGATGTGACCCACAAAACAACTGCACTCTCATGGTGACAACTGAAGGTGGTAGGGATTTGACTGGGAATGTTCCACATCTGTCAAAATATTTGAAAAAAAAAAAAAAAAAAATCCAGATCCTGCTTGTCTTAAATTTGGCACTAAAAGTGAGTGGCTAGTCAATCTCTGTGTCTGTCCTGTGGTTTGCAATTTTCACTGTGGGAATGACTACAACACTGCACTGTGAAAATGAAATGTTTGTGAAGTGGTTCTTCTCCACTGACATATCCCTTAATAAATCTCAGGAGAAAATGGATAGCATTGTTTTCAGATGTGGCTTTGACCAGCAGGCAGTAAAAGGGCCACACAATGAGAAGAAGGAAGAATTAAGGAACAGTTGCTAATTAAACCAAGTGGAGCCATCCCAATCTGTCTGGTCTGTGCACAGAACTGTGTAGAAATCTTGTGAGGGGAAGACAGGAAAACAACTCCCCTAGAGCTCATGCAGAAGAGGTAGAAACTGGATTCATGTGAGAAACTTCAGATTCTAGATTTCCTACTTTTCAGCCTTTAAATTTTGTTCTTTTCCTATTACTTGCCATTTTAAGGGGAAGAGGCTCCCAACTGCTCATATTAAATATTGGAATTGCAGTACATCATCGTCTATGGACCAATGCTACAACTTCAGAAAAAAACCTTTTTTCCTATCAGCACTGTTGTATAAGATTTCTGGCCCCAGTCACCCCAGTTTCTGGTACCAAGGTGTAAGAATACTCTATGAGGGTCTTTTGAAGGTTGTTTTATTAATGTGGGCACTGTATTGATTTTGTTTACATGTCCTGCATTAGAAGCAGTGTCAATTGTGAAAAGAAGGTCTTGCTAACAGGTAAAAAAAAAAAAAAAAAGCAGTTACAACCCTTCCAGAAAGTATAAATCTGAGCAAATATTCTCCTAACAGAACTGCTTCAAGGCCACCTTCCTGATTTAAGATACCTATTCCAATGTATCAATATTTTCTCCACAGTTCCTGCCTAGTTTCAGCCAAAAACTTAAGAACTTTGTTAGCCTACTTTCTCAGCTTTGCTAGACTCCATTTTCCCATTTTAAAATCTAAGAACAAAGCAAGAAACATGAATTCTACCACAGGTTTTCTGCAGAGAACAATGTATTCCAAATCAATCAATCAATCAATCAATCAATCAATCCATCCATCATAATTTAATTTCTCTGTAGAACAGAACTCCTGCTATCAGACAGCAGCACATTTTCCTCCTAGGTCCAGCAAACCAGCAGCTCTGCAGGTTTTCCCTGGCATTTGTTTGCCTGCAAGTTGGTATGAAAACAGAAACAACTTTCATTCGCTGCAGTGGCTATTGGAAACCTCATGTAATTCAAGGGCCAGACAAAAATGAAAAATGCTCAGTGACCTAAATTCCTCACATATTAACACAAAGCATATTTTTGTTATAAGCCAATATTCTTCGAAGTTGTTGGAAAAGGCTGGAAATCCAAAGGAGCAGGGAAGGGAACAAAAGCTGTGTTTTACATAAAAACACCTATGACATTCCTTCTCACCTTTTCTCCCCATCACCAGTGCACCAGAATTCCTTTAGGGATAATTTCAAAATACTCATTGCTTCAGTTGCATTATAGAACACATGGTGTTGCTTACAAGTCTGAACTCTCTTCACAAATATAATTTTCAAAGCTACTCAATGTGTGGAGATACTGAAGCCCCAGGGATCTCTCAGTCTATGGCCAAAAACATGTGCAGCAAAACAAGATGTTCCTTAAAAATGTCTTTAACAAATAGCTTGCAAGAACTACTGTGAAGAGACAGCCTATTTAATAAAAATTTGGTTAAATAATAAAGGTTTCTGAACTAAGATTCCTCACATTCCTATGTATTAGTTCTTCTATTCATTATTTGATAGAAATAAAATCACCTGTTATGTAAGCACGAAGTATTTATTTAGTACTTCCATTCATGTCATTAAAAGTATGGAAAATTCAACTCATGTTCAAAGTGGTCGAGAAAATTTGGGCATATCCGTGTCATTGGATTCAGGACCTTTGGTATAAGTTGAACAGAGGGGTATGAGAAAAAGAAACAAAAAAGCAAATGAAATTTCCAAAGCAATTTAGAAGAGAGTGAGCGAATTAGTAAAGAAAAGCACAACACTGACATTGAAAAATAAGCTCAAGGAAGATCAATATTTTAAAGACAGTATAAAAGTGGCAACTTCGAATTATTTCTTATTGTTGCACACAACTTCCTTGTTTCAAACCTAGAATGGGAAACCACTTCTCATTTAGAGAAAAAAAAAAGCAAAACAAAAACAATAACAGTTATGAAATAATTCTCTTAAGTTTCTTTTTACTTGTACAATTACACTAAGTTATCCTGATCCTACTAGATGGATCATTAGTTTAACAGTACTCCAATTGGGACATTTAGAAGTTCTTGAATAAGACCACAGCTTTTAGGAAGATTTTCTCATTTACATTGGCTTGAAAATCTGACCCACAGAAAATCGACTTCAGTTTTGACAAAAGTTTTGATTTATAATGAATTGTCTCATTTTTTCTTTTTTTTTTCTCCCAAACTGTTCATAATGCTTCTTTAAAAGAGGTCAGAATACACCAGGTAGAATCTATTGGAAAAAATGCACAAAGATTGTGCCTTGTCTTGGGGAAATAACCATGTCTTTAGAAAGCTGCTTTAGAGGTGGCAGAGAGAACTGCAAATTAAAAAAAGGTAAGGAAAATTCTCAGATTCTGTCAATTATTGAAAGGACAAGGGAGCACCCACAGGGCTCTAGAGACTGTGAGGAAGATGGTGAAAGCAACTCTCCTGGGAAGCAGATGATCTTACAGCAAGGCAAAAGAATTAAATGAAAATATCAATTAAACCTTGGAAGCAAAGAACAGTCTCCAAGGAAATTTGGCAGGAAAAGACTCAAGTATAATTCTTTGTATTTGTTATTCCTTCCCAGCTGACCCAGGGTCATTGGGTCAGAGTTCAGTGGCATTTATTTGTCCTCAAAAGAAAGAAAAGGATGAGACACCTGCCAAAGGATCTGACTGTGTGTGAAGGGGAGAGAGAAGGTGCCCACTTGCACCTTAAAGGAAATGTGCAGCACTCAGGGTGTTCCTGATGAGGTTCTGCCATTCTCCAGGAATCCAGATACTGCTGCTGCTCAGAATCCTCAGGAAGAGATTTCACAGGAAGGAGCTTTTGTTCACTTGCTGCTTTGACACAAGTCAGTTAATACCTCAATAATCCAATAATTGTGTCCTCAATTCACCAGGAGTGTATTTTTAATAGCAGGATCAGAATCAGCTGTACCTAATGACTGTGCTGTCTGTTTCAGAGACAATATGATGTTTAAATTTTCCAATTACACCAATTTTAGGCAAAAATTATTTATGTTTCTGGCTCCATTCTCACTGAAGGCACTGGCATTTTTCCATCTTTAGCATGGGATTGATTCAGACATACATGCTGTTATTGAGAAAATTAAGTCATATTTTCGTATTCAATTTCTGCTGCAAACTAGCACTTAGATTTTATTAACAATTGCTGCAGATAGCACATTTAATTGTCAACAAATTAGCATTGCTTCAAATTTCCTAATTAAGCTCTTTTTTCAGAATGCTTGTAAAGAATGTTACAATCAAGGGTTACTGACTGAGCTGAAGCAAAATTTAGTTCCAAACAGTGTTTCTATTCAACAGTTATTTGTTACAGTACAGCAGAAACATCTGAATTAGCAGGAATTTTAGGTCTTTTTCAAATGAAAATATTATTAGAAGTAATCTTTTTTTTTTATTCCTGTGCAAATTTTTCCAAAATTATAACATGTAGAAACAGAATATCTAATACAAGAATAACTTGCTCTTCTGGAAAATGAATGATTCCTGAAGAGTCATGTTTTCATAGGAAATAGCTTTTGCCTAAAGGAAAAGTATTTTTATAGGTGTTATTTTGGTCAATTAGGAACAAATGAACAAAAAATATATTAGAAAACCATCTTGTTTATAAGAATTTGGGTTGTTTATCTGCTCAATTTAACAAAACCAACAACAACAAAAAAAAGGTATAAGCTTTCACATTTTAAACTCAACAGAGTGGAGTCACATCAGATTCCTATAGAGCAGTTTTGTCCAGCTTATCTAACTGGAAGATGGAGAGAGAGAATTTACAAGAGCCTGTGCCAGGGCAGGAGAGAATGGCTTCAAAGTGACAGAGAGGAGGTTAGATGGGATTTGGGGAAGAAACTGTTCCCTGTGAGAGTGGAAAGGTCCTGGCACAGGGTGCCCAGAGAAGCTGCAAGTGTCCCTGGCAGTGTCCAAGGCCAGGCTGGACAGGGCTTGGAGCAGCCTGGGACAGTGGAAGGTGTCCCTGCCCGTGGCAGGGGTGGCACTGGGTGGCTTTAGGGTCCCTTCCAGCCCAAGCTGTGATTGTGTAAACCTTCAGCTGATGTCATCCTTCCTGAGCTCTGAGGGTCTGGATGGGTGGGTGCATTTATGTCAGCATGTATTGCACAGACTTTTCCAAATGCTGCCTCAATTTTTGGAGTTGTAAGTGCAGGGCTGACCCGTGGGCACTGATGGAATAATTCTGGCTGTGGCACAGACTGGGCAGGTCCCTCCTCTGTCACACTCTGTCACCAGTGCCCCTGATCTTGTCAATATTTGCTTCCTGTCCTTCTGACACTTTAATCTGCTGCTGGAGGAGCCAGGCATTCCCTCCCCCTTCTTTGGCTGATGTCTTTAGCTCTGTCAGCTAAATTATGAAATTATACATAGCTGTCAGCAGGATTCATGGAAGAAATGCACACCCTGCAAGTTATGGACATCCAGCATTGTTCCACGGAAATGTCCTTGCCTCCAACGTGTTGAATGCATCTCTCTGATCAAACAAATGTTTCACACAGATATGGAAAGAAGTTGGGTTTAGGTTGTCACGTGCTGTGAATTGTTTCAGCTTTCTGATGCTGAGCATTTGGAAAAAATGACATTTTATACACATTTTTAGAGTCCAGAAAGAAGTAACACTATTCCCTCAGAGCATTCTTGGTATTACTGTGTTCTATAGTATAAAAAAGCCCTCCTGGAGCTGCAGGATAAGAGGTAAGACAAGCCATGTTCTATCTAGAAAAGCATCCCAGGTGAAATTACTTTATATCATAAAATGTCACTCATCAATTTTTAACAGAAGTACCATGAACACAGACCTTTTCTAAAGTGTTTTACAGAGAGGGGCAGGAGTCCACATCTTTACCTTAAAAGTTAATTTTTCTCACTATGACAACTCAGCTGTTCCAACATCACAAGTCCACAGCAAAATATTCTAGAAATACAGTACAAAAGTTCTCCTCCACTGAAAGATAATCTACTGAAAACAATTGGAATATCTGAATAAAAGTGGCTCTATTTTCCAAATGTCTCAGGAGTCTAAACTGCACAGACTTGAAAGGTCTTAATATCAAAGCCTGAACTTTAGCTATAATTATATTTATAGGCAGACATTTTTGTAGTAGGTGAAAGCAGTGTAGGACTTCTGTCTTTCCAATAATCTTTGTAGAAAGATCCTATGTAAAACCTGTATTTTATAGTCAAAACACAAATTTTACTCCTCGTGGCAAAACACTGCAGTAAGGAGAGGAAAAACTGGATCAGATCACTCTGGGAAAACAACTCATCACTGGGTTTGTTTTTACACATAACCCACCACAGAAGTTCTACCTGAAACAATTTCAAGGGCTGGAGTTAGAGAATTCAAATGTCACCTCACATCTCTCTTTCCTCTCTTTGCAGATACGATGAGAACAGTTTGGATGTTTTGCTGATAGTAAAAATATCTTGGTTTTTTTCCCCCTCCACATTACCATTGTCACCAAAGGCACAGGGACGATTAGGAAAAAGAGTCTGTGAAAGTGGCCAACAGCTCATATTTACCAAATGGTGGCCTAGGTTAAAGATAAAATCAAGATTAGAGGCTTAGCAGTCTGACAGGGAGCTCTGGAATTTACCATTTCCAGCGTTTTGGTCATATTGATGCACGATTAGATCTGTTCTACAATTCAGCAGTCTCTAGGATTGTAAATTCTAAATCCCAGTGGTTGTGGTTGCTGGAAGGGCTCCCAGGGGATGGCAGAATTTGGCCTCTGAGCCTTTTGTCTGGTCTGTGTGTTTGCAGATAGAGAAACCCAGACTGCACTTTGCTCTGCAGTCTGGACCAGCCCTTTGCAGGCACGTTCCTGAGGGGAAAAAAATCCCCTTGCATTCTGTGGGAGAGCCTATCCAGTGAAAATATCCCTCTGTCCTCCTCTGAGCTGAGCAGCACTAAACCACCACTAGACTCCAGGAGAAGCCAAGCTCTCACTGCATGAACCATGGTTTGTGAACACACCAACTGAATAGGTCAAGACCAATTTCCTTGGCTTCCAAAAGCTCTACAGACACTGTATTTTCATTTTTTAATGCAAGTTTTATGCACCCCTAGAACACATTGGCTCATCACATCAATAGATTGGAGCTAGGATCCTGCCAGAAGGTTTTTGGTTGTTGAAAACACTGTGCTGAGGATAGAGGTGAGCAGAAAAACATTTGCTTTAAGTGCTTTGCATCTGTTTCATGAAAAGATACTGCACTGCAAGATAACTAGGGTAAATACAGCTAAACATGCAGAAATTCAAGGATGTTCTCTATATCACTGTGACACCAGTTATCCTCACATCCAGCACTTTTCTGTGTGCTTACGTAAGCCTGGGGTACATCCAGATTAAACACATTCTTGCCTGTGTTGCTTTTTTTTTTCCCCCAGATTGTTCCACTGGAACATGATCAATGCAATCCATCCTGGCTGGCTTTGTAGTTTCCCCTCATGGTATTTCTTCTACAGGCTTACAAAAAAGATCAGGGTTTACCTGTCCCTTTTCTCCAATAGCTGCTTCCCTCCCTTCTTTTTCACCAGCAAATTAATAAATATATTTGCTGGGGAAAAATATCCAACCATAGTGTTCCCTAACCAAAGTGAGACATTATTGTAAAAGTTTAAGAAATTCAAGAAGCAATATGAAAATGCACTTGGGTAGAGTTGAACTTTCTTTGCTCCTCACATCTACCACAGAACCAGTATGACAATAATAACTGATATTTGGATTGCCAATTCAATCCATAATACAGAACCTTTATATCAAAGAAGACCTCCCATATTCCCATTCTGAGAGTTTAACTGGAAGGTACATTCCTGCATATTCCCTTGGCAGAGCTAATTCAGAGGATGAGTGTGACAATGGCCATTCCAGACAGTAAACAAGCCACTAGAAAGACATTTACTATTGTGTTTAGACACAGAAGATTTAGACTTTGTTTTCAGTTCAGGTTTGCATTTTATTATTTAGCTTATCTATTTCTAAATATTATACAAAATATTCCAGAGTTCTGAAGAGAAAATAGTGGGCAAGACTGTTTTATTGGGCCTTCCAAAATGAGATAAAGAAATGGAAGTGTGTCCCACTGATCTGATAAACATTAGTAGCAAAAGTGGAATATTCTGACTAACAAACTCCTCTAATTTCTGTTCTCATAAGAAACAGGCTGAGAACGTTGAAACCATGAGTTTGTTCAGAAAAAAATCACCAATAAGCTTTATCTCCACATATATTTGGCATTTTTTTGTTTCAATATTGTCTCTTCAGCTCAGAGAACATAGAGGAAGGAGGAACTAATGAAGTGGAATTCTATTTCCTTGCTTTAAGGGTAAGAAACCAAAGAAATTCAACTGTATCAGCAAATATTTCCCAAATATAAAACATTATTCTTATCTGCACAAAACCCTTAAGCTATTGGATCAAATCAAGACTGTGACAGTCCACTGGAAGTAGTCTTAGTGCTAGTCAGTTGTCTAGACCTAGATTAGTGAACAAAAGGACATAACCTTGTCAACTGGACTAAGGTTTTATTATTATTGCATTTATTATTATTGTTTGTTGAGAGTTTCATAGTAACCAAGCTAATGTGAAAATGAAGAGTTCACAATGCACAGTGGAGTGTTCATTGCACAATTGAAAGCAAACCACAACATGGAGTGTTTTGTTTCTAACTGTAACCACACGGTGATGTAACTAAAGAGTTTGATACCTTATCTGCCTATGGACCTGTAATCAGCAAAAGCTGTTTTATTTATTAGCCTTTGCTGGAGAAATACAAATCTGTTGACAAGCCTGAATTGCTGCTTTTTCTATGATTAAAAATTCAAAGGAAGAGCAGCATAGCAGGCCTGAAGGTCCTTACTTAGAAACACAACGCCTCCAGAAACAAAGAAACAACAGACAATACACATGAAGGGAGGAAAACTTAAAAATCTCACATAAAATATTTCTATTACTGCTGCTGGTGTTAATTAAGGTGAAAGCAGTGAAGCCACTTTTTTCTTTTTAAAGAGATAAGTGATTTAAATATGGATTGTAACCAATTCGTTAATTAATATTAACAGGATTCATTGAGCCTGGCAGGCCTTTGATGCTGATCCCACCCTTCCTGCCTTCAACTTTCCCTTTCCCTATTCTTTTTTCCAAAGAAATGGAAGCTCATTGGAAATGATGCAGATGAGACATTAAACAACAGATTTGTAACAATATGGCTCACAGTCTGTTCTCGTTTACTTTCTGCCTTGGCCTCAATCCTGTTGAAATCCCAAGAATTGCTTTGAGTTACACCCTTAAAATTAAAACCAGAGTGAGACCTGTGGATTTTACAGACCAAACCACATTTGCAGTTAGTCAGAATTCTTTGTGTATGGGCACTGAAAGTCATAAACCTCTTACAACAGCAAGGGATTTTCACCATTTTTGAAAGCCTTTTAGCACCAGATGTCCACATTCCACTATGCCAGGTATCTCAGAGCTCCATCCAGCCTGGCCTTGGACACTTCCAGGGATCCAGGGGCAGCCACAGCTTCTCTGGGCACCCTGTGCCTGCCCACCCTCAGAGGTAGGAATTAACAAAATTACAGGTTAACACAAGTTTACCCTCCAACAGAGCTGTTCTTAAATAATCATTAATGCTCTTAAGGTGATAAAGCAGCAGAAAGATGAAGTGCTATGGGTTCGTCCTCTTGCAGCATGAGGTGTTTTCAACATTCCAGGAGATCAACAGGAAAAACCCTGGAAGACACCTCCTTTCTGGAAATGTGGGGAGGCAAATGATGTGTAATTGAGAGTGTTACATTGGAGCTCCCTTTCTGATTCCAGAATGATTCAGCAGATGAGGTGCAAGTTTTACATAGCCCAGGTGATGTCACTGCCCCACATGTGAAGCTCTGGAAGCAGATCCTGGCAATGCAGGTAATGATGTTACTGTACTCCAAGAAAGCCAAACACGGTTCAAGCAGTCATACCACACATTTCCCAACTGCAAGCCAAATGCACTTGCCAAAAAGTCCTCCTAAGACTCTACAAATAATATGTGAACTGGGATATTTGTGTATGAAAGAGCTGAATCGGCCTTCGGGGCTCTGGAGGGGATGCAGCAGCACAACAAGTGTTCAGGTGTCTTACATAGCAACACTCCATAAATTCATCTTGGTGCTGGCAAGACCCAAATAAAGGCTCCATCACGTTATTTTTATTCATATGGCTATGTGTGAAATGTCTGAGAGGAAGACTCTTCATTATCCCTACATTTCAGAAGGAAAAGCACAGATGGAAATTAGGAGCAGTGAAGAGACTTTCTGGTGAGGATTGCACTTCCAAGGCAGGGAATTTTATGGAGCTTGTCTTAAGTGCAGATATTGAATATTTGATTGGAAAGCTTCCTTGCTGAGTTAGTGTCTCCTCCCCAGATAGCTGCTGTCTCCCTGGTTTCAAAAGCTCTGATAGAAGAGTGAGCACAACTGATGCTGTGCCAAATGATAGAACTGAGTTATGCTGTGCTTTCATTACTTGCCTTTCTGATGGAGCAAGAAACTGCTGTGCAGTAGATACCCACAGCTGTATTGGAGAATATTCTCTTTTTACAGCTCAAGAATAAAATCTCTAAACAGTTATTTTATCTCCTTCTCTTTCAAAGGCCCAACTTAAATTTGATTTTCAAAAAGTTTTGCTTTGAATTTTTAAATTTATCTCATGCAAACTAAAGTTATGGTAAGTCCTAAAACATGACCAGGCCATGTTTCATTTCTTAATTTTTGAATGCATCTTGAATATGAAGTGAATTTTACAAAAATGGAGGCCAACCATTCAAAGCCAACTCCCTCTCTTAAAAGCAGGAGACAAGATACTTAAGCCAGATTTTATTGAAGTCCTTCCTTATCCATATCAGATCAGAGCTTTTCTTTCTAGTCACATCAGAAATTCTGCATCAATTGAGAATATGATTACATCTCACTATCATAAACCTCCAGCACAAATCAGAAAAATAACATCTGACAAAACTTGAAATATTTTGATAATTACTTATTTTCCAGGCCAATATTAAAAAAATAGGAAAGATTGAAATATTTTTATCTGAATACTTCAAATATGTTAATATTCTTATTGAAGAATATAAAAAAACTCCGTGTCTGTCCCAAGGGTTAAAAATGTGGGTGTTTGAAATTTCCTTGATTGTTTTTTGTGCACCATTCAATCTTTCAACTGTATATTTTGTTCTATCTGAAAACAGGAAGAAATTTCAAAGTATGGGTATGTCTTGCAAAATGAAATGAAAATAGTTCTTGGTATGTTTGCCAGAATTGGGATTATTTGCTTTGAAAGCAAAATTCAACAAATTTCATGTGCCATGCTGCTGCTTTCACAGCCAAGGGTGACCACCTCTGGTTAAACAAACATCTCTTATTGTTAAATTTGGGGTGATGTATTTCACTTATTCTCTGGCAGGGCACTCCCAGACACTTCAGCTGGGCAAGAAGAGGAGTGGGAAGAGAGATTGCAGTCACAGCAAATGGAGGAGAAACGAGATTGTACTGAACAGTAGAAAAAATATCAATTTTCAGAATCACAAAGTTTGAGCAATTTCCAGCACAATTTCCTTAATGTTATCTTAGAAAGCAGCTTTTTGTGCACTTTCACCTAAACTTGCCTCATTAATTTTAGATTGTTTCTTAGATTAATTATGAAGTACCTTTGTACAATGCTCAGCACAGTGTTTTTATTCCTGTTTTGGTGTCAAAGTAACACAAAAGCAGATGTTCCCAACACAGAAAGACTTAACCTGAGGAATATTTAATATCTATGATAAAAGCACCTTTGTACTTGTGAACTACAAAAGCACAACAGACAGATGATGATGATGTGGAAAAAATGAGTGAGGCAGGGAGGTATTATGACAGCTGTTCCTCACAGAACAAATATCTGATCTTCTTTCCTTATACCCCCTACAGGAAAAATGAATTATATTTGCCCCTATCTATGTTTCTGGGAGTTTGTGGCCTCAACATGCACTGTGTTGCATTTCTAACATGCTCATGGAGAGTTCCTAAGAAGAGCAGTGGCCTACAAGTTGTATTTTTATTGCTTATGCACAAAAGTGGGACAAATTGAACCAAAAATCTGCCTGTTGACAGGAATTCTGAGAGGATACTTGCTCTTAACTATGCAATATAACTAAACTCATCATCAGACCTGTGGTTTTGCAAGGTTAAATCTGAAATACCTAAATATCTGCTGCTCTAGCCCCAGCCTGGCTAAGCTGACCCAAGAGTGGATGAATTTACAGATCCCTAATCTCCTTAATGTCTTGCCAGACTCTGTATAATACAAGACATAAATCAGTTCCCTTGGATTCCCTAACTCTTACTGTACATGAAAACACGTTCCTGGTTGTCTTTTGTTACCTGCCTAAAACCAGAGCTGTCTTTATCCAAGGGTTAGGTAGAGGGGAAGGAGAACTGTGCTTCATATTTTCTAAAGTAATCATTTTTATTCTTTTATCACTTAGAAATTCAGTCAATGCATGCTGCGTTACAGGATTGTTTTCCGTCCTTCGTTTGCAGAAGTGTCCATCTTTCTGAAATAACAATTTGTGGAAATAAAACCTCTAGCCAGAAGAAGTTCTGTCCCCCAGCTCCTACAGATGTGGCTGTGTTCAGCCACAAAGAACTGACACCACAGGCTGTGATTTTCCCTGTCTGTACCAGGCAATCAATCAGATGCTCAGAATTCACTCTGAGAATTCCAAAATTCTGGAAATTCTAGCCAGGTGATTCTTTAGCTGCCTGTACATGGTTTTGGTTGAAAAGAAAGGTGCTTTGAGGCAATGGGATGGGAAATGAAATCCAATTTTCCCACAGGATTTTCCGTTCATTATGCATTCTTGTAAGTTCAAGTATATATAAAGACACCAATTGAAATTTTACAGGAACAGGCAGCTTGTAGGAAGTCGATTTTGTATTGTCAAAGAGACATTAACATTTTAAGGAAATGCTTTCACAGCTTAGTGGATTGAAATAAATCCCAAATCAGACAAATGTCTGAGAAAGCAGTGCTTGATATTTTTTGCTGCCTAAACCCTGTGCAAAGACATATTTTGGCCTGCACTGGATAATGCAATTTGAACATGGTATCATGGATTTCTTACTGCCCTCCCCATCCACTGTCACCAGCAAGCTGCTTCGCTTTCTTGTCAGTAATTTTGATAGTTGTGCTTGCCCATACATTTTCAAGTTTACTTCTGGAGCATTCCCTGGAGGGTGTCTTAACTGAACCAAGATTTGAATTCTACGGAAAAAAATAAGTCCAAATAGAACTATTGTTTTCTTATTACTGAGCTGAGATGCCTGCTCACATCACACAGATCTTGGTCAGCTTTCATGTACATGGTTGTAAACCTGAAACTTTCCATTAAATCAAAAGAAATGTTCTCTTTCTTCAGTTATTTTTTGGAATTTTTTTTTGAAAGAGGGGCAGGAGACCAGATTGTTTGGGGGTTTTGCTTCTCTGTAACTCAGTTACCCCACTGAAAAGGCAAAAATAATCTGCTTTAGGACATGATAAAATGTTCTAGAAAGAATGATGCCAGAATATTTCTATGCTAGCTGAGGGACAAGAGAGAATGGATTCTTAAGCAGAGCTCAAGTTTATATTTAACCTTTGGATTGCATCTGGCCACTGGAGCCAGATTGTAAACTCCAGAATTGCTGAGGCAGTGGCTGAGTATCAACGAGCCAGTGGTCTGGGCTGATGTTCAAAATGAATATAATCTGAGTTCAAGATAAGAGAATGGTTTATACCACTACAGTGTATGTATTTATTCACATTAATCATGCTGCAACACTCCCCTGCTCCCCATGCAAATCCACACACTTTCCAGTTTAAGGACTTGATCCTGATGTTGGGAACAGTTTTGTCCCCCGAGGTTTCACTGCAGTTCACCACCAGACAAATACTTCACTAGAATGACAACGTCAAAAATTACATGGAAACTCAGGCAAAGACTGCTCTCATTTCACTTTTCCCAAACAATTGGTCACAAATACCAAACAATCAGAGGATTGTTCCCAGCCCAGAGCCCCATTTCACTATCACTCTATAGGATCATACATTTATATATTTGTCACCAGTTACCACTCGTGCCCCTTTGGAATTCCCTCTCCCCAGTCTGTTATCCACAGCCAATGACTCACTAACAGCATTAACAACTCTTCCAGCTTTTTCTCCAGTTAGTCTGATAGAACTCAAAAAATTCATCATTATATGTCCCTCTGACACAAACAATGCTGCTTTCTTTTGCTTGTAGCTGCCCACCTTAATGAATAACCAGCCCTACTTGCACAGTGGTTTTTTTGAGCTGTAATCTGCTAGAAAGCATCACTACAAAAAAACCCAGATAAGCAGTCCTTGAAAAGCAACATCTAATGGAATGGTATTTAATTTAGTTACTGTTAACTTATATTATGACAGGAAAGCAAATTACTGCCTTGGCAACACAGACAATGTAAGTTCTCATAGCTCCACATATTCAAAGTGGATGAGCAGCACTTCTGCACTACTCAAAACCTAATAAAATATTCACTTGTTAGTCTAAAGGACCATCTGAAAGCTCTCACACTTGCAATCTCATACAGGTTTGGTTTTTTTAAGGGATGATTGGCCTTTCTTGCCAGAATTTGATCAAATTCAGTCAGATGGTATTTCACATACAGTTCTCAATAAACTCATGATCCAATCTAGATACAGGAGACATCAAATGATATCAAAATCAGCCACCACCTTCCTGAGAAGCTGCTGAACCTGGCCTGGCCACTTGACTATGGTTTCAGGGAACATCTCCTGATAACCAGGGGTACAAAGAAAATGAAACCCTTCCCTGTGTTCTCAGCCTAAAACAAGCATTTCTCTGCCTGGAAACCATGGAACAGAATTACATGAACCTAAGATAGGCAAGCACAGACCTAAATTTGGTATCTTCTTACACCCAGCAAGCCTTTGCATTATCTGGCACGTGTCTGCAGAAAAAGACACACTCATGTCTTTCACAGAATCCTGGATGAAATGAATTATTTACTAGAAAGCCAAATTATTCCAATGTTTTGACCACACGTCCACATTGCTGGATAGTGTAAACTTGTTTGTTTATTTAAGCAAGAAATAACTGTACTTGAAAAGCCAACAATATTTGGATAAGTGATTTTTTTTTTTATTTCCATGAGATTTCTAGAGAGATAAAAAGAGAAAACAGGGAATCAAAATAAGGTTGAGGCAGAGTTAAAGATGTTGGATTGGCTGGATTTTATTGTAACAATACAATCCAAACAATTTTGTTTGGAGCAGCAGAAAGAAATTAATGATGAGAAAATCAGTATGAGAAAATGCTGAGGCTCTTTTGCATGGCAGAGGAAGGGGAAAAAATTTGTTTGGATATTTCATGGTTCATTCTTAGTTTCTGTTTTCATTTTTTTTTACGGTTAAGCTAAAACCAAAATATTTTCATAGCATTCCAAAGATGTTTTAAATGGCAGGAATAAATACATATGACAAGGCAACTGGAAACATTTTTGCTTGCCGTGTACTTAAAATATGTTTCACAATGAGAGTGGCAATCAAGTGTCACTACATTGTTATGCATGATGTTATCTCAGATGGGAAAATGAAATCACACAAAATGTTCTTGATTTTGAAGAAAACCAGTAAGTGGCCAAATTTAATAAACACCATTTAAAGACACTGGAAAACATCTGCAGGGAATTGTCTCTTTTGGAGTTCTGCTTGCAAAAATTGATAAGTAATCATGCCATCCAAGAACATTAAATTAACATTAAAGCTGTTTGTCCACGTTTAGGTTTTGAAATGGAGAGGAATTTTACAATACTTTTGTGCTTTGTAGGTTTTCTTTGAAAACAGATTGTTTCAAAAGTCTATTAATTTGATTTATGCTGCTTTCTGGCCAGTACAGCAGGAAAAAGGCAATATAAAATGCTCACTTCTAATCTATGAAATGACTACAAAATTGAGTCAGTAGCTTCAACAGGAGCCACGGGAATAATATAAATTAAAGTCATTCCGTCACCTCGTGGAACTAAAAAAATATTTCTTGTAATGACTTAACAACCCATGACAAGTCCTTTATGAGCTGGAGAGTCCACTTAGCTGTAGAAAAAGAGCTTAAAATCTATAAAGCAACTCAGTTTTGAAAACCCATTTTTGCCAAATAGAATTCCATGTTCATCCAATCATCCATCAATGAATAAGCTTTCTGTAACAGAAAACAAATTACATCTTCTCAATCAAACAAGGGTGTGGGCAGAATGTCCAGCTGGTGCTTTTTGTGCTCCAGGATATTTTCTTGAAAAATGAAGCAGGAGCTGAGACTGCTGCAAACTTTCAGGATTAATTCAACTGCCAGGAGCAGTGGTAATCAAGAAAGACTGCTGGGCTCTTCTAGCACATTGCAACAAAATAAAAAAAAAAAAACAGTTGAAAAATCATGAACCCTGATGATTTGCATGTATTTAAATTTTTAAATCATTTCGAAGTAAGAAGAGTAATTCCAAATTAATTTGCTGTGGGTCAGTAGCTTTTACTTTAGAAAACCTGCCTTTGACAGCTGCAGTACCTCCTCCAAAGCCTGGATTACTGTTAATGTAGCCCAGTTTTTTTTCCTTGTTCTGGAAGTAGACAGTAAATTTCACCAGCTGGTAGAGAGCTCTGAAATTCTGTCATTTGTGGCATTCAGTGGTAAAACTTCAATCTGGGGAACTGCAGAAGCCAGGCCTGATTAGGCTGACAAAACACAGCTTCTGATTGTATTTTTAAAAACTCCAGATAACAGCTAAAAAAACCCAACTAATATTGCTGCCCCTCTTCCTTTACAGAAGAAGCCTCTAAAGGAGAGGTTATGATAGAAATCACCTTTGCAGAAGGGTATTGGGGCTTCCTAAAAGTGAGAAAACTCAGGAATGTGCTTGCCTGCTGAAGAAGGCCAACATCACACACTTGGCTGAATTACAAGTCTACAACCATAATTTCAAAGGAAGTTTTCCTCTTCGAAACTTTTTTTTTAAATTTTCTTGAGGGGAAAAAAGCTGCTTAATGAATATCTTAATTATAACATGGCATTTCGTTTTTATGATTTCACAAGTTGGGTAATTGTTTACCTGTGTTTTCTTAGCAGCAAAACTGATATCAGCTGCATGATCACCAAAAAACAAAGTTTTCATAGAGATGAAGCAAAAATCCTTCGACTTTTTTTAACCTTTTTGTTTTGGTTTGGCTCTATTTTCTGAAAACTAATTTTTACCTCACTCCTCTATTTCATGCTAAGTTACATTTAACAAGGAAAAAAATCTTCCTGTGCAATTAAGGATTCAATTTGTAAAAACCTTACCCTGTATGCATTACATCTGCATTTCTGTTAATTAAACAAAAAACAAAACAAAAAAAGCCCAAAAAACAAACAAAACTTCAGTTTGTGGCTTTTTTGGGGAGGGTGGGAGTGTTTTTTGCTTGCTTGTTTGCTTTGGGGTGGAAGCTGTTGTAGGTTTTATTTTAATCTGGCCACTTCAATATTTTGAAAAAAATTGTGTTTGAGTTAACTTTACCCTAAGATTTTCTGCTTTCATGTTGCTCAAAACCACATAATTTTTCAGGGGAAATATTCTCTGGATGATCAGACACTTGAAGGCACCTCTTGCTTTAAAATAATGCCATTGGAAGAGAGTTTTTAATATTTGATCTGAATGGAATTTTATACAACCAGGCCTCTAAAGGCCACCCTGTAAATAAATGGGTTTATAGTTTCTGGATCTCCATAGGTTTTATAGGAATCAAGAATGATTATTGGAGTAAGTGCCCCATGTTTCTTGACTGGCTAAACTTCTGGTTTGTTTATTTTGACCACAGATGGAATGAGATCTTTCAATGTTGATATCTGAAGTGCTTTATTTTGGCTTGTAAAAGAAGCACAAATCAAATTTGGCATTTCTTTCAAATCACATTTCAGTCAGATTCATGTTTTTCACCCTTCTGAACCGATTCTTGAAAACAGAAGGTTGAAAATGTTTTATGTTTTCACTGTGCCAACTGAAACAAACCCAAATCTGAGCAATTTCCAAGTTGTGAGAGACCATCCAGAGATTTCACAAGGCTCCTGTCTATGGGAAAATATTTTCTTTCCTCTCTGTTCCGTGTGTGATCACCAGGCAGTGGCAGACACTCCAAACACACGTCCACAATTAACAACACCACAGCTCCTGGTGCATTTATCCCAATGTGCAGGTGTTGCCTCAGGAGTGAATTTCAGGTGAAATGCACCAGTCTTGGTTGAAGAGTTGCTTGGGTGATCGAGCTGGTATTCTCAAAAAGGCCTATGGTGTCCCCAGGAACATCTTCCTTGCTACCAGGTGTAAAAGCTTTCTTGTACACTCTTTTCCATTGTATTGAACCCATAGCTGGCAGACAAAACAGCCTGGTGTGTTTTTTAGGCAAAAGCTTGACTTCATCTGTCAAGATAATCTGGGCTTTGCAACCAGCCTGGCTTTGTTTTGCCTCCTCAGTGAAGGGAAACAATAAAATATTTGGAGTGCCAAGAACTTTGAGTCAGGCAGGTGTTGCTTCTGTGTTGGCAATCTGATTCATCAGCCACTTGAAAAGCAGCTGAGCTAATTAGCTCAAAATTAGTTTCAGCAGCTTGGGAACAAATACTCTGAGACAAAGCCACCAAAATATCAGCGGTGTTGCTCAGAACCCTGAAGTAAGAATTTGGTATCACGGGCATGGCGGCATCTCATGGCTGTAATTTTTGTTTGCAGGTTGGGGAGTTGGGGTTTTCCTGGTTTTGGGTTAGATATGAGACTATAAACACCTCATAAAACAGAGAAATTACTGAAATTTGCAGAAATATACTCCTGCCAAGTTACCCCCTCCCCCCTTTTGTTTACACCATCTTTCTGCTTTCTCATTTTCAGTCAGTACATAAAAATATACATAAACCAGACATTTTATACTCAAGACATATTAAGGGAAATTTGGAATTCCAGCTCATTTAACTCTATGTTGTGACAAAGTATCACCAGTGAATATACATTTAAGAAGTTCCCAACGATTTAGGAGCACACCTTTAGAAACATTACTTCATGTATTTTATCCCACTTTATCTTATCCCCACACTATCCTGGATCCAGTTTCCTGTGCCCTCTTTTGCTCCCCTCTGTGGTGAATGGTGTCTGGAAAATGCTGGGTGTGGAGAGACTTCCTTGCTCACTAGGGAAGAGAGGAGTTTTCCCATCCCAAGGAGTGCTGGTTGTTTTTGTTCCTCACGCCCTTGTGAATCATAGAAAGCAACCCCCTGCTTCTCAATATCTGGCTTTTCAACACAGGACAAGTGGAAAAAAAAAAAAAAAAAGGACTTAAAATCATGCCCTCTACCAAAAGCACCATTTTCCAGGCACATGGATAAACTCCACCCTGCATATCTGACCATAAATCTCTGATTTCTGTGGGAAATAGTCAGGCATGTTATGTACAGCAGATATCAAAAGCATAACTTTTGCCCCTCAGTGAGGTCAGTTAATTGTGAAACCTTACAATTGCTCCTTCATGCTTTCAATTAAACTTTGCATATTCATCCCCTTAATTTGGTGGGACTCAGCTCAGGCACATTGAATGAAAACTGAATACAGAACTTATTCCATAAAGCAGTCAGCAACACACTAACCATAAAAAATAGGAGGGTATATTGTACATTTTCATGTGGACAAGTGGTACTCCACCTATTTCCATTTAGGATTTATCACCAGCATCTCACACTCATTGCAAAGATGGAACATAAATTAGGTCATATGGAACTCCACAGGAGGGGCTGCTAAAATGGTTTGATGTTTTGTCTGCAGAACATGGAGTTGTCACAAACAAACTGGGGGGAATGCCAATGCAATATTCATCTCTGTAAAGCCAGGATTTTTCTATTGTAAAAATACTATTTTGAGAGTGAAAGTACTGGTGATTTGAGCTGTATAGTAGACACATGCTCTGGGAAAATTTAATATTGTACTCTCCCTATTTCTAAGAAACAAGCCCCAGGCTTGCTTTTAAACGGGATTTTTCTTCTAAAAATTATTTCCTCTGCAATAGTTTTAACACATGGTGGAGGGTGTACAGAGAGAAAAGAAAACATTGATGCAACCATTCCCCCCTGCTCTTTCTTCTCTCTATTTCTATAATACGTGCAAGACAGGGAGGGAATGGAAACCACTTAAAAAGGGGTTTTTTTCCACAATTTCTACCAAACAAACCATTTTATACCTGTTCAGGAAGGAAAAGGATGATGTAAATATATTTTTTTTCTGAATTTCACCACTGAGAAGGCAAAAAAAAAAAAAAACCTGAAGACTTTCTTAGAAACTCAATTTTTAAAGGGAATAAATATTTGCCCTTAACTCCAGGGCAAATCTCTTTCTACAGTATTTGAGCTACAGCAAAGTTGAAATGAGAACAAGAACATTACCCAAAGCCAAAATTTCTATCATTGAAAATACAGCAAATTCATTATTTTTAAAATAATGACTAACATATTGATAGAAATTTAAGTAAATTCTAGATGGGCATTTTGTAGTTTGCATTTAGTTCCTTACATCTTAGCCTTTAGTCTGTACAGCTCACCAGTATTTTCCTGCAAAATATGTTTGATTCAAGACAGGGAGCAATCTTCTATGAGAAATTCAATACACTTTTTAAATATGAATTCACCCAATTCTTATTACAAAAACTCAAGAGTATATTCTTTGTTATATGAAACAACATTTTGGATTTTCAAGTTGAAAGTGTGATAAAGCCTCCGAGAATTGATTGCAAGTTGTTATCAGGAACTGAGCAAATAGCAGTGAACAGTGGGAGGAAAATTCGCATCCTAAACAGTCCCACATGCAACCACAGACCTAGAGAATCACAGAGGTTGGAAGAGACATCTGAGATCGAGTCCAAGCTGTGCCTGATCCCCTCCTTGTCCCCAGCCCGGAGCACTGAGTGCCACCTCCAGGAATTCCTTGGTCACCTCCAGGGATGGGCACTCCAAACCTCCCTGGGCAGCCCCTGCCAAGGCCTGAGCTCCCGTTCCATGGGGAAATTCCTGCTGCTGTCCAACCTGGCCCAGCCTGAGGCTGTTCCCTCTCCTCCTGTCCCTGTTCCCTGGAGCAGAGCCCGACCCCTCTGGCTGTCCCCTCCTGTCAGGGAGTTGTGCAGAGCCACAAGGTCCCCCCTGAGCCTCCTTGTCTCCAGGCTGAGCCCCTTTCCAGCTCCCTCAGCCCCTCCTGGTGCTCCAGCCCCTTCCCAGCTCCATTCCTTTCCCTGGACACGCTCCAGCCTCTGTGTCCTTCTTGCTGTGAGTGACTCAGAACTGAACCTAAGCCTACGAGATTGCCTTCTTATTTCTACTAAATTCATCGTGAATATTTTGGATACATAGCTACCAAAAACGCTGTTACATATAGACTGTGATGGAACAGAATTCAAGCAACAGATGAGAAAATTATAATTAGACAAAGCAGTTGCAGAGGCCCCAAAATAAATACAGATCAAGTGTGATCTTGTTCAGGCATAAGTTTTGTTGTTGTTGCAAACCACAGTCCTAGTTAAAGAGAAACAGCTAGTGATTTATGCTGGGCAAATTCTAATATTTGGAAATATGGTTTTTAGTTGTGTTATATAAAACTCTCCCACATTCGAGTTGACTGTTCCCTCAAGTCCCCATTAAAAAATTACAAATTATCTGCCTCTTTCCATTCTGTTCACATTTTCCCCACTCCTCCATCCTTAACATCCACAGAAGTTGTGGAGCATGAATGCTTCGATCACTCACTCAACTGGTTTGATCAACCGACAGCATTTTGAAAAGCAAACACATAAGTGCAAGCCACTCTTCGGCACATACTACTATTGCTCACTTTTATTTTCCCAGACTTGAGTCACCCTTTGTGCTGTGACTAAAGCAGTGCTCAAGACCTGTGACTTCCACTTATTATTCCAGAGGATGTGCCGGGACAAAGCCGGATGTGGAAATTTCTGCTTTCACCGGAGAGAGAAGAGGGAAGGGGTGTTATCTTTTACTAAGGTGAGAAGTGGGTCTCCAACAATCAACTTGATGTAGGAAAAATTATTCATCCCTGATGCTATTCCAGAGAAAAGGAGCACAGCTGGAATTGCAACGCTGTAAAATGCTGATAAAAAAATCAAAAATTAGTTTTCATCTTCTAAACTAAAACAAGAGATGTGATCGCAGCCTTTAGACTGCATGATTTCATTTAACATCAGGGCAACAAAGTCTATCAGAAGAAAAAGGAGAATTGGTATCACAATTTGAGTTTTAATTGCTTTAAGTTGCATTGCTGTGAATGCTGTGATGATAATTTTTGACATGAATTCCTCACAGAAGAAATATTTTCTCTCTGCTGCAGATATTCTCACATCATCCAGCACCTAATCTTCTGTCAGCAGCTGATGCTCTGCCTCTCTTTATTTCCTTTTTTCCAATATTTCACACCTCCAGAAAGAGTTGATAAAAACTACCAGCAAAACCCCTGTACCTCAGTGCAATGGGCAGGAATCACCAGGAGATCACCCACAGGTAAGGGTTCCTTACCAAAAACCTGCCCCACAGTGTGAGGGAGGAACTTAACATTTCTGACCTGTCCCTGACAGCAACTCCCAGCAAAGCAGCAGCCAGCTGCAGCAAAGGGGCTGACATAGTTCTGAAGATGCTCCTGTTTTTACAAATCCAGGCTAAATCAGTGTATGAGCATGTCAGGTATCCAGGGAATAATCTGCTGGATACATCTGGCTTACTGATACCACCCCAGAGGGTTTCAAACAGGCAAGAACATGAAAAAAAATCTGTTTCACACAAGTTAAATAACAGAGCATATAGAAATGTACCTAAGATTTTCTGCCAGCTAATAACTGACATATTATCCCATATTGTGTTTCCCTGAGGGCACTGGCACTTCATTTGTCAAAGGCATTTCATAACCAGGATTTTGAATGTCCAACCTTTTCCACACACATAAATCTTAGAAAAGAAGAGTCTTCCTATTTTATCTTCCCATGCAGGTAGGCTCTCCAAAAGGAGATAACACACAAGACTTAGAACTCTTAATCATGTGTCAAATCCTATTATATGTTAAAAGGTTTGGGAAAAGACGTATTTTGAGATAGATGTGGTGAAAGAAACAGAAAAGAATACCTGGCCCTGAGAAATTCATTACTCAACACACAATGAGATGGGACAAACAGAACAGGAGAGGGTTTGTGACAGGATTTGTAAATGTGAAAATGTGAAAGAGAAAAGACACAGGCCAGTGCCTTATAAAAGGATATCTTTCTATTGTCAAAAATAAGTGATGGTAGGCAAAGATAGTGCACAGTTTCTCCTCAAAGGCAAATTTAAAAACAAGTGTAAAGCAAACACTGATGGTCATGAGAGTGACCAACAAGCTGGGAGCCCCTTCAGGTAAAATGACTGAAGGAATGTCACTAAAGCCTAATGACAAAGTGCCACTTAATTGCATAGAAAGTTTGGAACCCCAAAAGAAATAACACGATGAGAGTTGAAAAATAGGAATGTGAGTACATCATGTGTTTAGAAAAAAAATAGGGAAAATATTACAGCTATATAGGGGAGAAATAGCAATAGCCACAGTCTCAACATGAAGTTGATAGTTCTCAGTACTTCAGCACCCTCAACAGAAACACTCATCAAATGCTGGTTATTTAGTTTTGGTTGTAAAGGTAAATATTGAGGTGGGATATTGGCATGGCAATCCTGGACAAGACCTGCTGGAGAAGGTACTCAAAGTTGAGAAATCCTAATTTTCCAGCGCCAGGATGTCCCCGTTGCAACTCAGAAATGGGAGGAAAGGGAAGACTAGAAGCAATAAAACAAAGATCACTCTTGGTTAAATGAATTTATGTGGAAGTTATTTGTGCCAGCAGTGACTTAGAGCTTTACATGAGTCCACAGGATGTGTGGGGCAAATTCACATGTGCTTGTGTGCTGAAAAAAGGGACACAAATTGTCCTTGTTTAGCTGCTCAACTGCTCCTCACTGCTCCTGCACAATTGTTGCCTCTGTCAGATGATGCCAAGCACATCACAATGATGTACAACACTTTGCTGTTACTTAGGGCTGAAAATATGTAATTTCAGACCTAATTTTGCTTCCTCCACAGCTGCAAGGATGATTTTTTCCATTCGCCTTCTGCCTCGGAGGCAAAGGTTTGAATCTTCTCACCACACTGTAAACACCCAGCTTACAAAACAGGAGGATGACTAAAATGGTGACAACAGCCCTCAGCAATGAGGAGTCAGGAAAAGTCTGCATCTGGAAGGACAGGATGAAAACACTCCTCAAAGAACTCTCACACAAAAACCATAAAGTTGAACTCAGCCAGGATGAAAGATTTCAGCAATGAAGTGATGGTCCTGTTCTATAATTTCAAGTGGGGAATTAAAGCGATTTTGTCTAAAGTGATCTCTTAATATATTGATTGATAGATGATTACCTGCTGCGCTTGTAAAACACTTGAAATTCATTTTTTAATATTTAAATAAACCTAAGTTTAGAACAAAATCCAATGTTGCCTTGTTTATTGAAAAACCCTCCAAAACTCAAGTTTTCAGAAACAATGGCTTCCATACACATTTTAAAAGCCAGTTGAAGGACAAATTTTTCTTTCACAGCACACAAATCCTTGCACTTAAAAAAAACCCAACAAAAAACAGGCTTATTAAGCAATAACTGCCTTCACACCTTTCTTAGCACAAGCCAGAGCTTCTCCTCACTGACACCTCTCAAACCATCCCACACCTAGGAGTTAAAGTTCATCTCAGAAAAGGATCAGGGACAGCTTCTGCCAGCTTGTGGCTTTTGTAAAAGCACTGGCAATGTTTTGTAGGTCCATAGCTCAAGTAGGAGCCATGGCACCTTTTTAATAAACTAGGCAGGACACAAACTTCCTTTTCGGAGTGAAAACCTGAGAGAGGGAAAAGCTGTTGTCTGCTGGGAATAGACTCCAACATTTCTGAGGACAAGAATGCTTAAATGTTGTTTACAGCAAGTGATGCAATATTTTTGCTCAGCTTTTCAAAACAACCTCGAGATGATGTTCCAGCAGTTCTCTGAAGCCTCAGCCACAGCTGCCAAGCAGTTTGTGCTCATCCCATGGCTGGAATTCTGGTTTCAGCCAGGCAAACTGTGGGTGAGGTAGGCAAGTTTCCATGGAAACCTGCCTAGTTTCTGCCAGGAGGAGCTAAGAAAAAACAACTTTTTCCCAGAGAGGGTTTTGATGATTTTGACTCAGCATTTTTCCAACAGTTCTATTAATACACTCCCAGGATTTGTAGCTGGGGGCTGATGACAAAATAACACAATGATCTCAGAGTGAATGATTCTGCTGCTGACTTTCTTATCAGCAACTTATCTCAAAGACATCGTGTTTTCCAACTGAGCAACTCCCTGACACTCTCCTACATAATGTCTGTGAAACTGTGTCCCAAAAAGCCCACCTAAAAAATCAACTTTCAGTTTCTCACCTCTAACATTCACTGGATTGTTTCAGAAGAATGATTACAGAATTATTCTAATGTCATGATTTCTCTCAGCTCTGCAGTCTATGGATTTTTATCTTACACTGGATTTTTTTTTTTCCACGTTGCATCTTGTTTGGGTTTTTTTTCCTCTTTGTGGGTGAGGTGATGGGAGGTAAAATTAGATTTTACCACCATGAAACTTACTCATTGTACACCTGAGAACCCCCAGGGCTTATCCTAGAACATGTTGCTACCTTTAGTTTAGATGGAAAAGGAGGTGCATGTATGGCTGGTAGTTTTTGTGCATTACTAATTATGAAACAATGCAAGCTCACTTTAATGTTAGAAATTACGTGTTTTAAGCTTTTCTGCAAGTAAAATTTTGTAAAGATTCCACTGTCTGTTAATGAAATGGAAAGGATTTTAGTTTTGTCTGCATTAAGAAGTGTTTTAAAAAACAGATTGTGCCACTCTTTAAAAGCAAATTTTCTGGTAGGATGGCATCATACAATTCCTTCAGGTACTGGATGGCCTCAATTAGGCCACCCTGAAGCGACTCTTTTTCAGGCTGAACAATTTAATTAATGCAAAAACCCAAAAAAGGGAAAAGAACAGCCACTGATCAATTACATCCACTGAAGACATGTGACAGAGCAAGATAATGGAAATAAACAAAGTGGACACTTGTGCTGCCAATGAATCCTTGCATCATTGCAAAGCCTCTCACAAACTGCAACAGGAGATAAAATTTTGCCAGAGTGTGTGCTGGAAGACTTGGCACTAATTTTGTTTCATTACTGCACTCCATCACATGAAAAGCATGCAGAGCAGCAGGATATCATTTCTATCATATCTGACCTCAGCTGCTTTAGACAAATAAAGAGATATTTTTTGGTATCTCATCCCCTCAAGGTCTTTTCAGTTCAGAGCAAAGGATTCCTTGAAGTATCAAACCCAACAAAAACTTTGTTAAGATTTGGATAGGTGCTGGAAATGAGGCTGTCAGTTTTCAGCCAGGCAATTGCAGCTTTTTCCTATATAAAAACCAGGCTGGAAGTTGAAAGAGGAAGTAACAAGATTACTTTGGCACACAGGATTCCAAGCCTGTTTCTTCTCTTTCTGACTGAAGCACTGCAGCTTTTATTTGGGAACGAGAGTTGTGATAATCCCAAGTGACTTAACTGCAACACCCATGTTTATCTTGCTATCTACCCTCTCTAGGTAAATAGTCTGTATAGAGACAAATCACTTAATGGCAATAAATCTAATTTTCAGGCTGATTCTAAGGCTTGTTCAACTGTATTCCACCATCCAACAAGGAGAAATAAGATTTCCACCCCCCTTTAAAATCTTCCCATACAATATTCTACTTGATATCTCTTAAATGAAGATTTTTTTTATAATTACTCTGCAAATTATAAGGAACTGGTTGGAACATTAAGTTGTTTCAATGTTAACAATATAACCACCCTACATTTTTCAGCAGGTTACAAAACAGCTGCTTCTGAAAAAAAAAATACCAGGTGGCATCAAGCAAGAAGAGAGAAAAATATAAATACATTCCTCTTAAAGCATTGTGAAAATTAAATATACCAGCTTGTGTTACCATAAAAATTTTCTCCTACTTGTCCTTTTGCCATCTCTTGTATTTGTTAACAGGTTTTATTATTCCCAAATTAATCAGTCAATAAGCACTTAGACATTTCTGCTGAACAGATGTTGTTTTGTTTGAACATAAGTGAGAGATGTTATGACCCCAACATCTACACCCAGTGTTGCAAATTCAGTTTTACTTGTGGTTATTTTCACAGTAGACTCCCATGCCGAATTTCTTATTTACCACTACACAAACTCAATTATGATGAACCTTCTCTTGCTTTGGTAATGACTCACAGATTGCCAAATATTTCAAGTTGATCTTCAAGAAAATGCTTTGCAAATAAGGGATACACAACAGTTTTGCTTCCTGTTCACCTCCCAAGTCCCATGAGAGCAGATTTGCCCCTGTTGTGAATCACAGAGTGGAGGAAGGATGCATTGACAAAGAGCCAGAAGATTTTCTCTCTCTCAAGTAAATCCTCTTCTACAGAGAATTCTGTCACAATGTCTGTGACTATTTTAATACCTCTCAGATCCTTCTGGGCTTCTTGTCTCACAGTCCTTTTACTCATCTTATTCTCCCCCAAAACACTGGATGAATCAGTACCTTAGAATGGCAATCACAGAAGAATTGTCTGAAAAAAACCACACTGATAATTTCTTCCACACCTTCACAGAGCACAGGTGACCCTGAGCTCTCCCCATTGGACATGTCTGAACAATCAAGCAGTTAAGATTGGAAGGGTATGTGGAGAAAATATCTAATACTGCCATCTATAAACTTAAGGCTAAACAAACAAATCTCTCAGGAAAACAGTTTTCTTGTTCAATTTAGCAAGATGCAAGAGCACTAGGAGAGGTTTGATGTTTCACTTGGGTGCATTTCCACACTTTTCCATGGCAAGCAGGAAGATGGTGCCATGGAAATGCCAGGAAATCTCTCATCTAAAGAACAAAGGTACAAACCTGCAAATATTATCACTGAGTAAAATGAAAAGTTTCCTTAAGATGTGCCTGTTGAATACGTAGGATTAGATGGGTATTTATGAAAATGAAGAGTGACAAAAAGTATTTTTAATATTCAAAGACTAACTTCTGTCATATCTATTGTGATGGTTTTGGAACCCTTAAACAAGCTCAGAAATTACCTGGAATACCTAGGAGTCAAAGTAGGAAACATTTTTTAACTCAGAGTTAAAAATTTGTTTCTCCAATTGCAAAATCCTGGTTCTACCCCTGGATAGAAAGCTATTATAGAACAAATAAAAACATTAATTTTCGAAAATCTGACTGAAAGTCTCCTTCAGGTGTACTGGTAATTACTAGCAGCCACAGCCTTCTTCACTAATACAGAAAATTTACTTTTTACTACAGGTCAATCTACTTGATTCAATTTGCTACAAATATTCCACAAGCAACCAAACCGAGGGAAGAATTTTTATTTCTTAGATAAAGGTCATGCAAATATGGTAGAACCTGTTTGGACCTATTTATTTCTTGTCTCATCCATGAAACTATGCTTAAGTTGAAATAGATATTAAGTTATAAATACACATATTAATATAAGAGTAAACTAATTTTTTTACTGAAACCTCTAAAGGATTGCAATATTAAAAACACACCAGCAAAACCAGAAGAAGCCAGAACAGGAAGATGCTTTTTTAAAATTAGTAGTGTACTTAATTCATCTGCAAGTTCTACAAAAGATACATCACTCTAGAATTTCCTTTTATTTGTTTCCACAGGTGGAAATTCTGACTCTGATTCCATTAATTTCTCCTCATAACCCGAGGCCTTGTTTCATCTTGTCCCCACCCTGGGAATGCTCTCGATAACTTCACTAAAATCCAGAAAATGCCCAAAAAATTAGTCTAAAAACTGAAAGTGTTTTCCTGAATTTACCCATCTGAGCACTGACTGATTTGAACAGCTCTTCAGGTACACTTACAAACTTTATTAAAAGTGATTTTATTCTGCACTATTTTACATTGGGAAGAGAAAAATTATCCACAGAGAATCAAAAGAGAAATGATGAAATTTCTGCATAATGAATAATGGAAAAAAAAAAAATAGCCACACAAAATCTTGGCTTCAATCTCCTGCTTTCCAAGGTGAAAGTACCATGGAAATAATTAGCCAGCAATAAAATTTCACTTGGGATCTGAAATCAACAGTGAGATTATTGATTGACTTCTGAGATGCTGAAATATTAGTGCCTCTGTACTGGAACTGGAGAGATAAGGGGAAATATTGAAGGAGAGGAAGCTCCTTCCCTAATCTGAGGGAGTCTGGGGTTTAGGTTTAGTCAGAAACCCACATGAACTGAGCTTATTCAGGATGTTAATGTTGGCTGTGCTGATGTTTTCTTTGATTCCAGTGATTTCATTTCAAGGAAATGTAATTAAGTACCAGTCACACTTTATCTCAGAGTTGCCCCCTGCCTTCACTTTTAATAGGTGCTTAAATAAGCCAGCAAGTGCTCTAAAACAAAAAGGGGGAAATGAGAGAAAAACTAAAATGCCTCACTAGAGTTCTCTCTTCTAGAGTTACAGCATTTTCTGTACCATCACTTCAGGATGCAAGAGAAATAAGAATTTTTTAAAAACCCCAAAATAGAAATACACCAACCAACTGACAACAAAACAAACAAAAAAACCCAAATCAAACAAAAAAATCCCCACCAAATGTTCCTTATTCCTCTTGGGAGTGACTGTGTTTGCTTCCAGACTGGCAGCAGAAAACCACTCCCAGCACCTGTGCAGAGTTTCCTTACCCAGTGAAGCAGCTGAGCTGCTCTATCAACTCCCCATGGGACTACGACCTCTTTTGCAGGGTCTTCAACCGAAAAAAAGCCCATTAATGTCAAAAAACCAAATAAAAAAATCAACCAATCAATTCTGGAATAGTGGGAAACAGGACAATCATTTTCTCTCCCATCCCCAACATGATGAAAATCTGTCCTAGTAGGAGAGAATTCCTAACCAATGAGGGGATTTTGAGGGTGGGAAACAATTCACCCGACACTTAATCACACTAATTATTTATTAATGTATTTGATTTTGTCCCCTCTCATATTTAGAACACATGCACTTTAATATACTGGGAGAAGGGGGGGCTGATGCTAATTACTTGGAATTAAAGATGATCTCAAGTTGGAAGGCACCAATAATGATCACTGAGTCCAACTCTGCTCCTCACAGGACTGCCCAAAAATAAATCACATGACTAGAGAAGGTGACTGAAATACTCCTTGAACTAATCTATAACTTCTAGATATGCTTTATAAACACAGTATTACATCTAGCTATCTAGATATAAAAAAATACTTCATATATTTGTAGCCTGAGACCCCCAAAAGACTAAAGGAAAAACTCTGAAGGTAGGAGATTCAGGACTGGGTTTTCTCAGCTAGGATTCTTCAGAAGGGAAGCACTGGCATGCAGAGGTTTCAAAAATGTTCAGTATTAAAAATTCTAGAATCTCAGGAAAAAAGCTGCTCTGTTTCCCTTGAAGTTGATTAAAGCTGAGGGAGATTTCTCCAGGCCTGATCTTGCTGCCCCCCAGAGCAGAGAGCTGTCCCATGGATGGAAAGCTGTTCTCTGACACTGGAGCACACAAACCTCTCCCTTGTCCAGAACTCCAGCACTTTGAGGCCACTGAAACACAGGTCTGACCTCCAGGAAGACTTTCTGGATGGTTTTTCAGTGTATAAATACTCACCCGACTAGAGTAAAATGTTTATGTCCTAAAGCAGCCCTACATTGCTAAATCTCACAGATTCCCCTTCCCACCACAGCCTCTTCTCACCACTCACAATGGCCAGAAAATTTAAACTGTCCATCACCTGCCTGGGAACTGGAGCAGGGCTGCAGAGATGGATATTTAGAAGGTGACAAGGACCATTCCCACTGAATGCAGCCACTCTGTTTAGATAAAAACACTCTGTTGGGATCAACTTGAGTTGTTTTTACCCAAGTTGAGCTCTCCATGTTTGCCTCAGCCTTTGAGTGGTACCTTTAAACCTACTCTGCTGCTTGTGCAGCAGGGAATCTTGAAAAATCCTCTCCCCAGGGACAGGATCTCTCCTCATTCTGAGCAGGAAAAGCAGGCAGTGCTTCCTAGGGACAGGATTTACCTCGAGGCAGGGTCCCAGCAGCTCCTGGCAGCCCTCTCCCTTCTAATGACAACACAGGCACAGAAAATTTTCCATTTAGGCCCAGACTGATGGTGATGGATAATTCTCTTTTTCACTGGCCTTTCAGCCTGAAATATTAATGCTGGGCTGTAAAAAAATTAGTTCCTCTCAGCAGAGTAACTAAATACATTAATTTTTTTTTTCACAGAGAAATTTATCCTCATTTCAGGTGCCTGAGTTGCATTAGGTGAGTCCTAGTCCAAGTATCTCCAGTGACATCTAATTGAACATTTATTTAGAGACTTCTAAGAGTCTTGACTCAGTTTCCTCTTCTGGGTTTTGTAACTTTGCTAGGAAGAGATAGATTAGGTTTCTGATTCTAAATCAGGTTACTTACTTAGAAGGAGTGAGTCATACAAATTTCACAGGAAAAGTTAAGAAAACAAAACCCTCAAGAAAACCCCAGCAGCAGGTGGATTTGTCTCACAGCTGTTCTGAGGAGTTTGTAGCTTGACAGTCCAGTTACATATTCATTCCTCTCAAACATTGTAATAAAATATATGAAATATAAGCTATAAAAATAATCTGTAGGGATAAGTAGGACCAATAGCCATTTGTATAACAAAACACAATCAATCTTATAATTCCTTAGAAATTATAGCCACTTTAGCAAGTGATTAATAATTGATGGGTGTTGAAAATAGAAGAGGTACCAGTTCTTACTGTCACTGAATAAGTATTAATGCCAGCTAAAAGCAATTATTCATCAAAAAATAAAACTCCCAAAGGACATGCCAGTTACGGATGCAAGACCAGGTTTTTGGCAAATACCATCAAAGATATAAAACCAGGGATACCCTACAGAACCAGAGGGATGGCAAGGAGAGCAGAGAAGTCCCTCTGGGACCTCCTGCTGCAGTGTCTGAGTGCAGACAAGGTCCCAGTGCCCTGGAGCTCATGTGGCCACCAGTCAGAGGCCCAGGAAGCCCTGAGAACGCTGTACCCAGCCCCATCAATCTCCCTCTGGACAGCAGCAGGTGCTGCCTTATTTGTGAGTGCACAGGTGCTAGAAGCACCAGCAGATGTTTCAAGTGTCAGGACTGCCTAAAAGCAGCAGCACTAAAAGCTCACCTTTAATTAAGAGCTCATCAGTGCCAAACAAGCAAGCAAAATGATGGATGCTCCTGCAGCCCCAGCTCGTGGGAAATAGCATCCAGCTATAATTGCAATCTGTATTTCACACACCCCCCAGACAGGGAGTGCTGGCTGCAGCAGGAGCAGGAAAACATTGCCCAGTTGTTAAAAGCACTCTTCTGGTTGTGCTGCATTGCCCTCTGCCCTCCAGACAGAGCTGCCTTTCACAACAGAGGCCAGGGCACAGTGCCAGCCCCAGTCCCTGGGCCTGTGCTGGTTCCCAGTGTTTCATCCATGCACAGAGGGAGACAAGCAATTTGAGAGGCTGTGAAATGTTCGGGAAGATAAATGTGGGCTGTAAATTTATTAACTCGCTTTTCTTTCTGAGAAACGCTGGCCTTTCATGATCAGCCAAAATATGAGCCCTGAGAGCTCCTCTACAGGGGAGCTTTGAGCATGCTGGCATTTGTTCTACAGAGAGCAAGAGCTTACAGCATTCCATCCTCCTGAATTCCTAAGGAGAAGGATATTGTTTAGGACTTGCTTCTCTGGGTTCTGAATTCCTATTGCTCATCAAATCATGCAGAAGTGGAATTGGAACCAAGGGCACTACCTTGAGTTCACAACTACAGAACTTGATCTCTTTTGCTCCCTTCCCTGCAGGAATAAACTCTTCTGTTTGGAGTACAGCACGTGTCCCACTGAGCCAAGCTTTATCACTTGTTTATCACATTGTTTATTACTTATGCTCAATATCAGGTTTAACTGAAGAACTCTGTAATCTCAAAGTGAAGGTGGGAGGTCTCAAATCTGTATGACCTAATTTGTTTTAATCACCTCAAAAACAAACTTGATAAACACACCTAAATCACACATGTGAAAATTAAGAAAAACGTATTATGAGATAACCAAATGGATGCAAAAGGGAGAAGTTTCTTAGCCTTTCTGCTAATAGTAGGGTTTTCATTTTAAACATTAAAATTCATCTGCACTGAACTGGAGCTTGAAATATAGAACTAATTTGGCACGGGGACGTCTGTGAGGGAACATGGGAAGTGGTGTGCATGTGACAACTTTTCCCAAGTTGGCCATGCAAAAGAAGTGATATTATGGAATTATCACAATCACAAAATAATTGAACACTGCTTTTTAATTTGGATGGAAAGACCAGAGATGCAGATGAGTTCCATGCACATCTTGTTCATGTGCTCCTAAACACAAATCACAGAATCACTATTTGGAAGAGACCCCCAAGAACATACAGTTCAATTCATGCCCTAACACCTCAACTAAACCATGGAACAGAGTGCCACATCCAATCTTTTAAAAACACATCCAAGGATGGTGACTCCACCACCTCCCTGGGCAGACCATTCCAGTACTTGACAACTCTTTCCAGAAAAAACTTTCCTAAAGAGTTTTTTTTCTAACATCTACTATAACCCTTCATAGATTTACATACAATCCTGTATGGAAAGGAAACTAATTTATCTGCTGAATGGGAGAGGAAAATTGTTTTTGAGAACTTTTCCATTGCAACTATTATTTCCCAGGTGAATGTATCTGCATGTCATTGATTTTTGTTGAGGAGAGGGGCAACGAAATAGCAATAATCAGCTTGCAGGCAGCTTTCAGTGACTTCCTGGACTACATTTGAAACCAACAAAGCAATCATCAGGCATAAAGTCACCATTAGTCTCCATCCAGGCTCTTGACCTTTAGATTGCCCATTAAAGAGAGGAAGATCAGTTCCTATCCATGTTTTGGCAACATGAGACATTTTCCTGCCCTAAATACACATTCATTCTGCAGAAGTTGCAGCCCAAGTGACGTCCATCTGATTTGGTGGCTTCCTGCCTCTTTACTGGAAAAGGAAGCACATATAATTATGGGCCTGCCCATTAATTGGTTTGGAGGGAGTAGATTGGAAGGAAGGAAAACACTGTCTGCATAGATAGAAATGCTGGACCTGAGATAACCAGAGAGGATAAATTCTTGTGTTGCACCTTCATAGCTTTTGATTGGGCACATTAGAATCTGCAATGAATCCAAACCTAATAGAAAGATGTGACATATGACAGCTTTTCTTGCACTTTCCCTTTATCCAGCAAACAAATTACATGTGGGGAAAAAAAGAAAGAATGGCACACTTCATTTAACCTTCCATATAGTAGTGAAGTGTGTAAGATTATGGAGCCCTTGATTGCCAAGAAAATTAAATGCTAATAGTTCAGCTGGAGTTTCCCCAAGAGTCACTGCATGTGAAAGGCTCCACAAGGAGAGTAAATTTGGCAGCAGGCACAAATGCTGTGCAGCAGAGGGTTGCCAAAGGGAACTGTGGGGAGATTTCTGGAGAAACCAGCCCAGAGGGAAAGGAAGTGAGCTGCAGACACATCATTCTATGACCACTGGGCCACAGATAGATGGTTGGTGGCAGCTCATCTGCAGTTTTGTTATTGTGCAGAAGGCCCTCAAGTCAGGGAAACTCAGCATCAAAAGAACACAATGCAAACCTCACAGGACTCAGAAAATGCTTGTGTTTAAGCACAGCAGGGTCAGTGCTAGTTAAAGTCTTCATTTGCCCCACGTGCAAGCTTTGAAGACAAGTCTAGAGGTGAGTAATATATTACATCTCCCTCTTCCCTAGAACTGGCAGGTTTTTAACCAAAAAAATTGGTTCATTGCAGGAAATAAGTGACAAAATCTGTGTCAGTGTGGTTGCAGTGAGTCAATAGAAACCACAACTCTCTCAGCTTCCTGTTTCCTCTGTTTTCCTTTAAGTGAATCCCACTTCAGAGCAAAGCTACACAATCCAGTGCCAGAAGTTCAGCTCTGTACACCCTACTTACACATATACATATCCTATCAACTTCGTAGGTGGCCCTCTTGGGTTTGGTTACATTTTGGACTGATAGCAAAACAAGAAAAGCTCTTTTAAAGCACAATTAAGCAGAAAAGAAAACTACAGAGAGGGCAGGAAGGCGGTTGGGACTCTATTAAATACATGTGGAAGTGAAAGGACAGACCCAAGTCTAAACAAGTGCTGGAAAAACACAAGTGGGAGAAACTGTGGTGGAAGCCAGGCCACATCAGGAGTGGTTTTGCCATAGGGAGGAAAAATGAGTAGGAGGGAAGACTTGTCTGTGTACACAGAGTTTTCATGCAGCTTTGTTCCTAAATTTTAAGAGTTCTGGCTCTGTCTCTGGAAATGGGATGGATATTTAGGAATTCACACTTGGAGATGAATGAGCACACTGGAGTTCCTGTGCACATTCCAGCACCAGACCCACCCGTGGCCCTCCCTGTCCGGCCTTTGGATCACAGATGGAGCTGACCCAATGCAATTTCCTGGGTTTTGCATTGACAATGCTGTCAACACCTTGTTCTTCATGCTCTAAAAAGAGCAGACCCCTCTGTTAAACACACATGTACAATTATTTACTTGCAATTAAACCTGAAGAAAACAACTATCCCAGAAAACAGGGCGAGTATTGGGATCATTGTTGTTTTACTGCTTTCCTGGCTACCAAATATGCAAAAACCTATGTACAGAGGGGCCTGTAAAGAAGTTACAAGAAGAAATTGGATGTATATTCTGTTTCTCATAATTAGCGATGGAAAAGTCTGTATTTCTGTGCAAAACCAAGTACAGAATAAAAAAATCATTGGCATCCAAAGAGTAAGAACAAGGGACATAAGCAAAGAGTGCAGTGATGAGGAGGGTTGCAATAACTGATTTTCAAATAAGTAAAGTGACACTGCAAGGAGAAAGAGAATAAAGTACTCTTCATGTCTAAAAGAATTAGGATTTGGGATGAGAAACGAACTGTAGCAAAATATATTCAATATAGACCCAAGGGAAGGAAATGTAAAATGCTACCAATTTCAGCGATTATTTATTATGCAGCAATTGAACAGATTCCCTGGAAAGGGTATAAAATTGTTTTGTTTTTAAAGAATACCTTTCAACATAAACTAAATACATCTTAACCTCACCTGCACTCAAGGCAATGGGATGGTCCAGAAGACACCTTGATATCCCTTCTTGTGCTGCAATTTAATGATTTTCAGAACACTTGCTCATCCTTCCCATTTAAAAAATGAAAAAAAGCATCATCTTCACACAGCCTGGTGTCCCACTTGAATTTTGCACTAATTAAACATCTCCCAGTGGCTATTGCCAACCAATTTCCCCCCAGACTGAATGATGACCCAAATCCTATGCTCTGACATACATGGATGTGCATCTCCTTCACAAATTTGTTCTGAATTGCAAGTCAAATTTCTGCCACATATTATAAAAGGTAAGGGTGGATCTCTGGATATACAAAATGAAAAATAAGTTGAAGACAAAAATGTAAAAGATTAATTAAAGTACTGACACCAACAAATTGTTTCTGTAAGTGAATACTTATTAATGCTACTGTCCTTTAAGCTTTTTGGGCCTGTCACTGGATTTAGTTAAAACACTTCTCAATCACCATTCCTACAACATATATATTGATGTATAAGTAGAAACTAAAAAAGAAACGAAAGAAAGAATTCAGAGCTAAGTATTTTTAGGCAAGGGGTAGGTTTCAGGATCTAAGGTTAGCTGTAAATTTTGTAGCCAACTCACACACACTTACTGCTACAAGCAAAACCTCACACTGGGCCATAGTGAAATATTTAACAGGTGGTCCTATTTCAAGATAAAGGTTTGGCAATGCCTAACAACCCCCACTTTTAGTAGGTTTAGGTTATAAAATAATGGAAAGACTACATTCCATTCTAAAGGGTTGTCACCTAAGTCACCTATGAACGTTAGATATGTTTGTTGCCATATTACCATTTAAAATTTAACTTAAAATGCACGATTTTTGCCCTTAGTAAATCCTTACACTGGTTTTAAGCATTAGTACATGAGCAAAACTTGTTTTTTAGTCCCTGACCTCTGGAAAGCATTTCTGCAGTTTACCACTGAGAAACGGATGAAGCCACCCTTGCTCCCCCCTCCTCTTCCCCCAACTCAATTTCCTGAGGTTTAGAAGTGCTGCACTCACACGTCCCAGTGCAGAAACAGCACAGAATCTCTTCCCCCTACTCTGTTCACATTTTTCTGATTTGTACACTGATCCACTCCAGTACAAGGAAATTGTGTCCTACATGTGACCTCGAAATCCAGATAAATTATTTGCTTCCCTTTCTGTCAAAGGCTGAAACATCCATACAAATATGAGCATCCCAAAGGCAGCTGAGATCTGTATTTATGTGCTTATAGGTTTTGGTTATCAGCTCTGTGAGAATGCCTGCAAACTATTGGATTTTGGGTCAGAATCCAGAATCAAGCTATGCTTGTAGAAGTGAAATCAGATTGGAGGCTGACATAATTTTACATAATATTAAAAAAAGCAGTTATTTGCCTTACAGAAACAATGTATTGAGATGTGTGGTGCACTCCTGGTTTGTTCATGAGTTCAAAAACATCACCCTGAGGATATTCTGAATAAGTCTTTTGGGGCCAGAGCTGTTACAGAGTGCACTATGCCAAGTGTATCACAACACTGCTTTAACTCTCTTTGCCAAACACCAAGTTCTTTGCTATTCGTCCTTCTGAGGTGAGAAAGGGGCTGTGGGATACAGCAAAGAGTCCTGGTTTTACATGGGCATTCTGATTTTATGCTGAACTACTGGAAAAGAAAAGGCTGTGCAGAATCAAAAAATAAATCAATTTTCACACTGCAGAACATTACTGCTTCTTACTTCAAGTGCAGTTTGGGGACACTTG
The DNA here is from genome assembly GCA_037013685.1 of Acridotheres tristis. NCBI lineage: Eukaryota > Metazoa > Chordata > Aves > Passeriformes > Sturnidae > Acridotheres > Acridotheres tristis. Next base: position 1,628,648 of record CM072884.1, read on the forward strand.
GGATGTTTGCTCCTTCTGCATCTACAATGCAATGTATAATCTTAAAGAGATTCAACTGCCCTGCTTCTGCTTTGGTTAAAAAAGATGCCACTCAGGATTTCAGAGCAGTGAACCTCAAGAGATGAGTTTAAAAGAAAATACAAACACATTTTACTACAGAGCATGAAGTAGTTTAGTCAAAATCCCAAAGGAATTTGGGACAAAGTTCATATGTAGCCTGAGCAGAGTTTATCTGTGGAGAAGCTGGACAATGGTGCACATACCATTACTGTCAGCTGAGTAAACAACTCAAAAGCATCATGAAATTTTGTCTGCATTGGCAAATGCTGATGAATATATTATTTTATGAGAAGTGTTACTCATTTTCTACTAGAGCTATCCTACATTAAAAAATTGCATCTTTTAAGTATGTTTAATAGGCTTTGGATGCTCCCTAGTCCTAGGAAAATCAAAGAACTCTGAAGTAGAAAATATAGTTTTAACCTGATTTGATATAAATTGTCATCTCAAAATACCAGTTTCTATTAGAATTAGGCTTACTGTAGAATATATCAGGAACAATGTCTAGCTTTCCAAACATACAATAGCTTGATTCCAAGGAAAAGTATTTTAATCTCAGACATTTCCTATTGCCAGAATAGTTACCAAATTTGATACAGTGCTTATTAATACTAAAACACCCAACAGATTTTGAAACTCTTCCCTTTCTCAGGTATAGTGACCCAAACTTGCATAAATCAACTTCACAAGTTTACTTTTGGTTCAAAAGAACACAAAAATGTTGAAGGGTATTGTTATCACTGCAAGCCTCAGAAACAGAAAATTAAAAACTTAAAGTTTTCCAGTTCTATGCAAAACAGTTCACAAGCTCATCTGCTTCAGGTACAGCCTTTCTTTGTGGAATATTTTTTGTCTAAACCAAGCTCATAAAAATAAACTCTGCTGAACATCAGTTCTTTTCAAGAGTGTGGTCCTCTTGGAATTGCTCTGTTTTTATTTCATCCCAGGCTTGTTCTTCTCTAAGGAAAATAAACTAAAAAAAGGTGTTGTGCAATATCCAGTTCATCATCTGAGAAGGAGGAAGTGTCTGCACACACTTGAAAGACTTTTAAACACAACTTCTCCCCTTACCTGTAAAATGTTCTCAAATATGCAACACTGACAATCATCAAACCCTTTGAGGTACAAATTCTCTGAGAAAAGTTGGATTTTATGGTTGAAACTACATTAGGAGCTTTTGTCATGGGATTTGCTTTATTTTTCAGTGTTATGTAAATCTTTAAACCACTTATGTGAAAAATCAAAGCGTTTCTCAGTGTCTGCTTCTTAAAGAAAATTCCCAGAAGGTTCAACAAAGACATTTAGTGCACAAAGAGTTGTTAAAAGAGGCATCAAACCATTAATGTAAATCTCAGAATTTACCAATCCTGGCACAGGCATTGTGGAATCATAAAAAACTGTCATAAGAGCACCTACAGAGCAGACAAAAGGTGCTGTAAACATCTGGGTTTTAATTGTTCTGCCATGGGAGGGAAGAAACTTTCCTCCTATGTTTTTAATTGACTTCAGAATTAATTCTACCTGCAAAAACTAATGTATTTCTGGAGGTATAAAGTTCTACTTTTTGAGTTTAAAACACGTTTCAATGTGCAAATACCCAGTTTGTCAACTCTGCCACCTTCCACCTTCCAGCACAAAGAGCTCCAATCCCCCTTTCTCTGTTTATTACCAATGCAAGGTGAAGCTTGTTAATAGCAGGGATCTGAACAACATGGACAGTGAGTATTTTTGTTGCCAGTGAATTTAAGAATTCCAAAACAATCTCTAGATCTCATAGAACTGTTAGGAAGCAATGACAGCAATTGCTTAGAATAACCTGTGTCCCTCTCTCCCAAAGCTGTCTAATTTTCACTCTGAGACATAGAATTTTTCACAGCACTAACAGCATAGCAGGAAAGCACCCTGATTTTATGGCAATCATTCCCTCTTTGTTTTTTTAACACATCTCTCTTCTTAGAAGGAAAAAAGGGAGAAAATTGTGGCTTTAAAAAAACAAACAGCCAAACACAAGCGTTTTGGAGTTAAATATTGTCCAATTCTAGCAGCATCCTGTTTGTTACCTGTGACTCACCAAGCCTTAATGACTCACAATCTCAAGGACATTTCTGGTGCAACTTCCAGCCTGCCCACAACAAAATTCTAAAAATAATCGAGTCACAAGTAGTCAGAGGCTTTGATCCAGATGAAAGGGAAGCAAAGCACATTCAAGAACTTAGGCAAGGGCAGTTGATCTAATATTTACCAACCTCCAGAAAGACTTCAAGATTTTTTCCAAGTTTCCATTACATTACCAACTGTTCTCAGGTTTTCTGTCTTGGCTGGGATTTGTCTCCATGCAAAGACCTTTATTGGAAGCTTTGTATTAAGACTCAGAAATTTCTTACTTCTAAGATTAGTAATGAGAATTATAAGCTTCAAGGAAGCTTAAGGATCAGTGATATACTATATACATTTATGTAGTATATACACATATACTCTACATTGGACAACATAAAAATAGCATTGCAAACTTAATGATCCATTTCAGTCCCTTACAGCTCAGGGTGTTCAATGACTCCAAATTTCAAACTAGCCAGTGGCTTTAGTAAATACTGTAACAATTTAAAAACTTCTTAAAGTATCCTGAGGACTATTAACATTTCCATTTTTAAATTAATCACGTCCTTATTTTGTTTCTCTGCTTCTGTGAAGTATGTCCATAATTAATATATTCATAATAGCAAATTCATAGAGCAGTGCATTATCAAAACATTAGACCCTTCAAAATAACAACTTTTATGCTTTCAAAATGTAACTCTTCTGTGCAGAAAACAGATTATTTTCATATTTATGTTATAAACTGTCACTTTTTGGCAAATAATTGATTCTCACATGCAAATACAGCAAGAAATAGAAAAGAGTTGCTCACAATTCTTATGATACCAGCTAACATGAAGTCTACATGATTTCAACAGTGATAAAAGCTACAATAGGAATTTTAATATCAGCCTACAAAACAAAGAGAAACTAAACTATCAGAGAGAGATACTTAAATATTGTAAATACAACTCTGAAACAAAAATTAAAAAAGTATGTGCTAAAAATTTGAATTTCTTAGGGGAAGAAAAAAATACATTAATTTCCAATAATATACTGCAGCTTCCAGCTTGCCTATTTTATTCACCTAGATGAAAGGTGGATGTGTGAGACCACCAAACCTGATTTTTAATGAGGTTGAGTTAATTATTAGTGCAGTCACTACAGTTGGTGCACTGCTTTCCTAAAAACCTCACATTGAGGGTTTGTGCAGCAAACCCTGCAGAATTAAAGAAGCCAGGGAGTAAATGTTTCATTATTTTTTTTCCAGATGCTCAAGAATGAATGACATAAATTTCTTCTGCCTTAAACAGAAAGGATGTTTTCTGTCTAGATTCCGACCTAATACTATGGATTTTCTTTTAGACACTTAATGGACAGTTTTTCATCATCTGGCATTTGTAAATTTGAAAGAAAAGATGAAAAATAAGGGATGCAAATGAATATCAGAACAACGCCCCAAAGCACCTGCTAAAAATGTAGACATTTCTCATGCACCTTGAATACTTTACTGGCTTAAGCACTGCATGATTTTATATATTTTAATGCCTTTTTAAAAATGCAGGAGGTCTTTCTTTCAGCCAATAAAAAAGCTATCTAATAGTCTGCATTTCTCAGAAATATTTGTGGTGCTGTCCCCAGTCCCAAGCAGTCTTCTAAATTCAGTGATCAATATTTTTTGTTTCATTGGTTTCTTTCATTATTGTCACTTATGAGGAGAGAGGAATAAGTCTTATTTGAGTAAGAAATGAACTTTTTTTACCCTGCTGAGGACAACATCCTCACATTTGTTTAAATGAATACTAAGACAAAAATTTTTTTACATTAATAACTGTCTATTTTTTTTTGCCCTGTGTAATGTCACAGCTCAGCAGAGCAGACTCACAAAATCTCAAGGGCTTCCTCTTAGCAACTGGATTTTGATTAATTATGCAGTCCTCAAAACAAAAAGGGAAAAGAGGAGAAAGGAAAAAAGTTCAATTAAACTTTTATGGAAGTCATCACTTTCCATGAAGTTCTAATTGAATAATGAATTATTAGATATTTACAGTGTGCCTTGCTCTTCACTGGAAATTGTACTATGAATATTTTTTTCTATTTACAGGAGATAACCTAGAACAGTTGTAAAAGTGAAGGCTGCTTGGGGTACTAATCTGCAAGAAACAACACAAAGATTTGGAGCTGTATTAATAAAATATGACTTCTATTGTAATTGCTCTTAGAAGTACCAAGACACAATCATCACCCAACAGTGATGGTCTTGTATAAAAGACTCTCAGTGTCCTGGGCTGAAAATATAGAATAAATTTCTGAGGGCAACCCAGCCACACTAAACACCAGATCTTTTGCCTTCTCCATGACTGGCCCAAATGAAAACTCTATATCCCTCCTCAAAACTACACTCCAGTATCTGAACTCCAATCATGCTCCCTGAATCACTGGATCCTCACAATCCAACTGTTTCCAAGTAGAAAAAAAATTAAGAAATAATTTTAAATCTAGAGGATGAACATGTCAGAACTGTCTTTTTTAAGCCTTTGGAAGATAGTGGTGGTTAATGTACTCTGCTTTGACCATGGTATGATCATCAGGGGCCTTTGCCTGAGAGCTTTGCTGGCTTTACCTCAGGCTCATTTAGGCTGCAAAAGATCTGAGAGCATCGAGTCCAACCCCAGAGCAAACCCCATCAAATTCCCCAGTGTCACACCCAGTCATTTCTTGAACATCTCCAGGAGTGGGGACTCCACCACCTCCCTGGACTCTCCATTCCCATGTTTAATAACCCTGTCCATGAAGAAATTCCTCCTGATGCCTAGCCTGAGAATGCAACCCCTTCTTTTTTTTTTTTTTTTAGCAAAACAGGAATACATTGAATAATCCTGCCTTCCTTTTTAAAGCTCAAGCATTTGGGAAGTGTCTCCATTACATTTTGTACCCAATTTATGGAAAGCTGCTGGGGTTCTCTGTCAGCACTTTTGGGTACCCAGTCCTGCAGCCATTCCCTGGGGTTTTTTTCCAAGGCCACAGGAACCCAAAGGCTCCAGGGTGCCCATCCTGATCCCCACAGAGCCCTGGGAGTGCCAGCTGTCCCTGCCATGCTCTGGCACAGCTCCTGCACAGGAGGCTCATGACCCCAGCATTTCCAGACTCTTGGTTAAGTACAAGTCACCACAGGCAGCACTGTGGGATTTTCCTGGAGCACATTCAGGCTGGAACCAAATTGAAAATGTTTCCAGTTAGGGAGACTTTTTTCCTCTCTCTCAACTCCTGGTTTCACTCACAATTTTACTACTCAATTCAGTGGGGCCACCATTTTTTTTCTAAGGGTCTATGAGATGAATAAAGATGAGATTTTGTTTTTTGTTATTAGGGATCCTGGCTTGACAGGGAGGTTGGATCAGATGATCTCCATCGGTCCCTTCCAACCCCAACTGTTCTGTGATTCTGTGGGATCAGTGGAGTTGAACTTGGTTTAAATGCAATCAGAATCACACAGCAGAACTGATAAACACTGATTAACTAGATGATATAAAAGTGCACAAAGTAAATCACCAAACTAAAACCACAGATGTTCTGCTTGCACCACCCCCATGGATACCCAAGCCATGGAATTCTCAAGTGCATTACACAGGAAAGACAACTGGCACAAGGACCTTACTGAAACTACAAAAATACAACCTCAAAATAATGAAGTTGAAATCTACACTAAACCCAAGTGGTCAATAAATCAATATCAGCTGTTCATCACTGAAAGCAAATTACTAGACAAATAATTCAAAATACACACCCTGATGGGGAAAAGTTCTAATTTCCTGGATGTAATAACTACATTTTGTTTGCTGCTCTCTGAGTAAATTAGTTATTTTTGGATCCCAAACTCAGCAAGACTTTCATCCTTTTAGAAGAATATGAAACAAAAAGCAAAATATTACATAATACTTCAATAAAGTACTGGGAAATTCGAAGGTTTCTAAAGTTTCCTTGCTAAAAGACACTGTCCAGTAATTAATGTTGGCCAAAAAATAATTATATTAACAATTGAAAATGATGAACTCAAAACTCAGCAAGGCTTAGAAACTTGTCCAAGTGAACTCCCCTCAGCTGCTGTAAAAGGAAGTGTGTTTTTAATTCATGACCACCATCACTAGTACAAGAAAAGGAAGTGATTTGGTTTGGGGCCTTGCTGTTTAACTTTATTTTTCTCTTAAATAAGTGGGCTGATTTTTTTTTTTCTGGGAAATAGAATCCTTTGGTCAACTTGAATGCATGCAGATCCATATATAAAAAAAAACCCAAAAACCTGCAACTTTACTATTTAACACAAAGTTATTTTAAATTTAAAAAATATATATCCTTTGAGCATTCAAAACCAAAACAATGACAGATTAAAAAAACCTGAAGCAGACTATGGAGAAGAAATACTGTTATGAGATGTGAACAAAAAGCAAACAGTGAATAATGCAAATAGTCTGGATTTCCATTGTTCTTCCATCATAAACTGATAAACCTGTTCACACGACATTGCTTTCCTTTCTCTAGATTTCATCACATTGATGGCTACTGTGTGTTCTTGGCTATAGAAAACTTGAAAAAGATTTACATATTTCAATCATAAGGTGATTATTTTTCTGAAATTTTTTTTTTTGTTTACTACAGTATCTGCTTCATTTAACTCAAATTCACAATTCTGTTGCATTTAGGATCTAAAACTGCCCAAGAAGGAATACAAAGGGATGTTTCACATTAAAATTTGCAGCAATAGTGCACACTGTTCACTTACAGCTGCCAGCTGTGTCATCAAGGCCAGAAGCTGAGTTGGAAAAGATATTTCTACTGCTTTCACACTACCTTTGGTTTATACCTAAACACTTAGATGGGCTCAAACTGCTGGATTTGAATTTGCTGCTTCATTTTGGGAGGGTCAGACTCAACCAAACCTCTCCAGAGCAGCACCTGCCAGGTTTGCTGAGCTGCAGACTGTGCAGGAAATGCAGAGTATGCCCACCCCCATTCTGAAGGATGCAGTACCTTTTGTCACAAAAAAACCCCCAAAAATCTAAATAACTCTCACTGCTTTGCCTGCCATAGCAGAGGTAATAAACGAAGGCAGAGTAGAGTTGGCTGAAGCCCAGAGGTTGAGTTCCCTACTGATGTCACTTTCAATTTGCCACAGCTCCAAACGTTGCTGACCTGTCCCATGGTGGAGCAGGGACCCAGCAGAGCTCCCAGGGTGACACCCTGAGCCACACCAGGCAGACGGGAACAGAATGTTTTGGGTTTGGCTCAAGAACCCAGAGGTACTGGAAACAAACCCTCCTCCTCCTGACTGACAGCCACTCAAATGCTATTTCAACACTTTTACACTTTTGCTTTCACTCTGGATCCAAACCATGAGATGCAGATGTGAGCAAACAGGGTTTGGGTTGGGTTTTTTTGTAGCTAAGCTTAGACAGTGATTTCTTTTTCTTTTTTTTGTGCTGTTGTGCTAGAACATCATGATCAGAGCCTTTGGCCAAGGTTTATGCCAGGCTTTCTCTGCACTCCCCCATCCAGCTACCAACTAAGATCCTAGGAAGCCTCTCCTGCAGATCACAGATTCTGAACATCCTTTTAAGTCTGTTTTGTGTGAGTGAATGAGAAAGAACTGGCAAAGGCACGCTGCTGCTGGTAGCATGAAGCAAAGCAAGGTGGAAGCAAAGGAATATGCTGAAAGTACATCATGGGTAGTTTTTGAACCAAGAGTATGGAGAAACTCATCACTGACAATTAGAGCAAAACTTGTTAAAAATCTTAACCACGGCATTTAGAGTCACACATTTTTAATTTACTTTGGCTTTGATAGCAGCTTCACCCACAGATGTTATGCTGCTAATGAATCCCTGAGAATGATGCTGTTTAACACTGTGGGGTTGGATACTCTCCTCAACGTGTAATGATACAGATGGAGTCAACTTTATTCCATCCCACAGCTCGTTGTCATCACAGTAATAACATTTTTCCAAAGAAAAATCCTGCAGAGGAAATAATCCTCACATGATGCAAATGAATCATCACTGAATGCTAACTTACATACACAGAGTTTGATGTTACTTGTATTTTTGTGGTTTTTTTACAATATAATCAGAGATGCTCAACTAATTTGTTTCTTGCTGTTTTACCTGGCTATTTAAAAACATATTTCAAAACCAACTCTGATTTTTTATCTTCTCAGAGCTGCACATTATCTTAAGTGCTTCCTCCATCAGTTGTCATTTATCAGTAGGATCTAAAACATCCTCTCAGATATTTTTACAGTTTACACCAATTATTCTGACCTTAGACATTTACACCAAATCAACCCATCTTTTCTCTTTGCACACTGGCAAACCCGGAGCAATAGAGACCCTCCTCCTGAGTTTAGTGTTTATATGTTATGCTCCCACTTCCAAACCAGAGCCTCTGTGCAGGATATCAGTAGCAGAGGAACGTGGTGAAGGTGCTCAGGACAAAAAGTGAGAGTATAAAATAGTATTGGTACAACTTGTCCAGGAAAGTCCCATCTACTTATTAGAGTCCATACAAGTTATATTACTTGCTACAGAAATTACAGTGCTACCCATCAGTTCTAGGATGTCTTTCCACATGGTCCCATGCTGTGACTCAGTCTGAATTTTACTAGACATTGCACACTTTGCTCATTTATTTTAAAAGAATATCCACCCACCATGGAGCTTGATGGCCACAGCACCACCTCACATAGACTATGGCACACGTCTAAAAAAAATCTGCTCCTTTAGTTTTAGTCCTGATGTATTTTCCCAGCTGATAACAGAACTGATTCCTTCACATTTCATACAGTCCTCACAGGCATGCACAAATGAAGAGGGATTCACCATTGCCATGTGTCATGGCTTGGATGAGATAAGGACTGCAGCACTGCTCCTGCCAGATCAGGGCAGGGGATGGAACACCCAGATCCTCAGCAGGGCTGCCCTGGGACCAGCCTTGGAGAACTGAATCATGGGCAGTCCTACAGTGAATTGCATTCTACCTGCCCTGGCTCCAGAGGGGACCAGCAATGCTGCCTAAGGCCCAAAATGAAATATTAGATGATGCCATGGCTTTGTGCAGCCTGCAGGATGTTTCACACCCATGCTGTGTCCAAGTTAAATACAGAGGAATTGTGTACAAATGGATCAGGTCACACAGTGAGTGCCTACAAGCTGTTCCAAATACTTGGATACAAAAAAAATGCTCCTCACATACTAGCACATTCTAGATTTCTTCCCATTTGAACACAGATGGGCAAGTGAAGAATGAATAAATAAATGTACCCTTTGATACAGGAGTGTTACTAGAGTACATAAGCTTCTTGTTACTCACAGTTTGCAATATAAAAGTAGGAAAAGTGCAAAGAAAACAAGTTCCTGTGCTACCCAGCAGTTCTAGGAAGCCTGTCCAACACTCCCATGCTGTGGCTCAGTCTAAATTACACTGGACACTTCAATCCCTCAATGAGTTCATCACCAAGGGCTGGAGCTGAAACAAAGCCTACAGGACTGTCTAAGGGAGCAATTAGCCAGCTCATAATGATTTGTCCTCAGCATTTCCTACACTTTCAGGTCTGTGTAGGGAAAAGGAAGCCTACAAAAACTTCACTCCTGAGTCTGGGTGAGAGCATTGGCACGGTACATTCCTAATGCATAGGAGACCACATTTGACTCCCTGGGAACAACAGAAAAATGGATAATGGTTTTCAAATCTAGTCATTTGTGCCATTTCTTCCTCAGAAACTGCTCAGAAAGGCTTGGATCATGCTCCTGAGTACCAATATAACACACTCATTTTGTTAATGACATTTTCACTGTACCAGCCAATGAATAAACAGGAAAAAATAATCCATAGTTTAAAGTTCTCCTGTTAACTCAAACACTTTAACTCAAGATAAGTTCTACTCCACCCTCCAACCATTATGGATCCCCAGCTCTTCTTGCAACCCTCTGTTTAAAATATTGTAAAAATGGTACTGGAAGTATTGTTTGTCATAGAACTCCAATAATTGGCCAAGGTGTCCTAAAAGTAATGATGAATTCAGTGTGAATTTGGGCATCTGCCACCAGCTGCTTTGTCTTTAAGCATGTACTGCAATTTTGATTGCACACACAATTTCCAGGATGCTTTGAACATTTTACATTCTGTACTTTCCTGCCACATCACAGAGAACAATGTCATTTTGAGATTTAGCATCAACTCATCTTGTTGTGGGTGAGACTTGAAAGCCTTTCAGCTTTGGGCTGACATATTTACAATCTTGTTTCCTTTATTTCTTTCAGTGCCTTCCTAAATATTATTTTAAAACTATGGGTTATGTTTACCAGGTCATCTGATACGAACAGCAATCTCATAAACATTTTAAAAGAAAATTTGTGCTAAGCCTGAAACAGAACACCAGATATGAGCACACTTAAATATTTCCTGGGATCCCATTCCAGTTCCTGCATGCTATACTTATATATTGCTGAAGTATACATTCATCTCAGCAAAAAAAAGGAGGCAAAAGCAGCAGATGTTCTTGCAAGACTTTCCATATTTTGTTGCAGCTGCCACAAGAAGCTTTTGCTAGAACAACTGATGCTACAGCCTCCCCAGAAAAGAATCTGCAGTTATATAGAAATAGCTTGCAGGAGGATATATTAAAAAAGCCCCTCTATATCGTACCAGAAAGATACCCAATCCCACATTTATGAGCTGTAGTTAGTTGAAGGTAGAGGCCAAGCTTTTAAATAATTTGTTCCTTTCTATTTCGCCAGTGATCTCAGTTTAGCTACAAAATTCTCTGCCAGAATTGCAGAAAACTGGTTCCTAAACAGGGGTTGGAAAACAGAACTGTTCACAATTTAGATATCCTAGGAGGTGATGAGAGACAAATACACACACGCCAGTAAAGGATGCTGAACATTTTTCTTGAGTGATTCCTAACTTTGGAGGAACTGGCATGGTTCTCAACCAGCAGACTTACACACAACATTCTGCACAGTTTTAAACAACATCCTAATTTACAATCTGCCAAGGACTGAGTGAGAGACGAGCCTCCAATGTTTCTCCACATGATTTCTAAATCTGTCTTTGATTCCATTTTATGTGCGAGATAACATTTTGAGAAACTCTTGTTCTCTGCTGAAGGGGTTTCTGCACATCAAAGTGTGAAAATATGCTCTAATGACAGCTCCTTATGCTGTGTTACAGCATCCCACCCTAACAGGATGCTCATTTAAAAATGGGTGGGAGATGCTGTCGCACATGTGAGTTACATAAGAATTACATCAGCCTTACAGAGTTTTGCATGTCACTAACAGAACAAAAGGAGCTCTGGGCCCCAGCAACTTGGAGAAGTTTTGCTTGCTTTTAAGTTGAATAAATGGTTCCAGATAAACAACTTTCTAGATGGAACAGGTCTAATATTACCCAAAGAATTAGTGCCCTGTATCCTCTCTTCAACAACCACTTTCCCATCTTCAACTCCATCCCATGGAAACAAAGACAGGAGGGCCAAAATTGCTTGTTCTGTGCTTGCATTTCCTCACACTATGGCCCATTCCTAAGCCCACAGCAGAAAATATCAATTTCTGTGCAGTCCTTTAAAAAACTCCTTTCAGGGACAATTAAAACAATACCCAGAGGATGGTGACATGCCCAGGACTCTTACAGGGGGTATTTTCTGATATTTCTAGGGTGATAGTGTCCAATGGAAATGTGATTTCTACAGTGCTGTTTTTCATCCTACAATACGTGGCACACAGTAACCATGTAATGTATGAACTCCTATTTTTTGGAACCAGATTGATTCTGGGAATTATTTTTGCAAACCAAAGCGACAGGAACTATAAATACAATCAGTAATTAGAAGGACAAGTAGCTATAGACAGTTTCTCTGTTTGAAAAGCTGTCCCCAGAGAAGCTCATAGGATTATTTTCATTGATTCCCCAACTACCAATTTTTGCCTTTTCTGTTGAATATGAAGTTATTTCTACCCCAAGGTCTCTGAACACGTTTGGAAAAACCTAAAGTTTGAACTACAACGTTCTACATATCCTAGTGAAACATGCCTGTATCAGTGAAAACTGCACAGACTCAATTCAATCACCAAACATTAGTATTTGCTAAAAAAAAACCCTAACAAATATATCTTGCCACTTCTGTATGCTGGGTTACTGCTCATATCAGAACTAGACAAAACAAAATCTGTGCAATTCTGCTTTTCTTTTCCTCTGAAATACTGTCAATTTCTGCCTTTACAGGAAAAATTCTTCACGTGTTCTGGATGTACAATACCCTCAGTCAATAAATTCACATCTTTATATGAATATATATAGGTGGGGGATACTAACAATGCTCTACACTTGCCAAGTAGCTTTTCACCTACACAGAGGGAGCCTTTAGAGCAGAATTTTGAACACCTCAGTGCAATCTGACCTTAAGAACACTGTTTTTCTTTAAAAGAAAAATCACTTAAATCTATGGTTGAATGAAAATGATATCACAGCTAAGAGGCCTGTTGCTTGTTGTTATCAAAAGGAGGTCAAGTATAGTATCCCTTAAGCACAGGAAATAAACAGCAACTACTTTAAGAGTAAATAAAACACAGGCAAAGATTCCTGTGGCTGCCAGCCCAGTTCAAGCCAAATATTTTTACAACTGACCTCACACTTCTTGGTCATGGATGATTCAGGGACGCCACATTAAATATACAAACGTGCATAGTAGTGTAGTCTAACAAAATAATACAATTAAATAAAACAGCTCTGTGAACAGGAAATGCAAGGAAGATCTAAATATTTTCTGCTTCAGGAGGAGAAAGGTCAAAAGGATCAGTGCCTTGCAGAGCTGTGCAACATGAACTGGTTGCAAGCAAAAGGAAAGAGCTGATCAAAAATCCACTACAATTAAACCAGTTTTTTTTTCTTTTTACAAGAAAACTTAACATCACTGTATTTTAATGCAATTACTAAGATCTAGAAACCATGGACTGTGTCAGAGAACTAATCAAAAGATCAAAAGGAAAAATGAAAACCTCTAGACTGTTCCCTGTTCTAAAAACAAGGGACAAATCACTTTCCTCTATTTGAAAACAACACACAGATTTCTTACCACACAGGGCAAAATGCAATGCTTAAGTGTTATTTTGAATCGAAATGCTACTTTAAAAACATCAGGATTAAGTGAAAAACCATTCCCTGTCTTTTCACACACCATTCAGAAAACTGACAAAAAGCCACGGAAATCCACTTAGCCAGAGAATCTGCAGGACCTGAAGTCACAAAAAAACAAGTATTGAAGGGTGCTTGTCCTCAGACCCTTCAATCCCACAAAAAAAAGCCAAATTCCACGTGTTCATACAATATTAATGCAATCTAGAACCACCATCAACACAGAAAAAACAGAAAACACAATATTCAAAAGAATTTTATATCTCTGAAGAAACATTCTCCTACCTGAACACAGAGCCCTCCAGAAGACCAAACCAACGACAGCCAAAAACTGCCCAGAGCAGCTTCAGGTGCTGTTGAAAGGTCCCAGACCAGGAACCAATTTGCAGTGATTTGCCACAGGTGCACCCAACTCCTCACAGCTGTGCCAAACAACCCTCATTGTCTCCAACGAGGGAAAAACTTGAAATTATTTTATGTTTAAGTCACCACAATCAATATCAGAAATGTTGGGTTTGGTTTTTTTTGCTTTTTTGCTCTTATCTATCACAATGTAAGTAAAGATTACTGCCAGAGTACCAGAATTAAATTATTTAAATCAGGACAAGAGAGAGAATAATGAGATCCTCAGTTCTGGTGCATACAATTTGTTCTCCAAATAAAAAAAAAATGCTTTTATTAGGCTCATGGTGATAGGAAGATTGAGTTTTTAAGTTCAAGTGAGGGCTTGCTCTGAGGAAGGAGCCTGCTTGATTCCTTGAGCATGGATTTAAATTCTCCTTCACTTCTTTAAGAATTCATATTCCTGTTCTTAATTCATGCTTGAAGATTTGCTTCCTTAGGCAAAAATCTGAGCTGGAAAAGATTCTTGATAATAAAGACAATGTGAAAACTACATTTCACTGAACACTTAGTATTTTCCCCCATTTGGAATATCAGTTTTCATGTTATTTCCAGCCAGTGTGCATTTTTGCTTGGAATAAACTGTTTAGCCACATGTGCATGCCAGTTTAAACAGAGTTGGTTGGAGAACATTATTTTCACCTTTATTGGACATCAAGTATCATAGGAAGTTGCCTCCCCCTGGAAATTGAACCCACTTGGAAATAAATGGATTGGGATACAGCCAGGCCTGGAAAATGTAAAACAAAAATTTACTTAGCAGAAAGGTGCACACCTTAAATGTTTTAATGGAATTATCTTTTAAGAAGATAGAATTCTTTCCGTGTCCACATCCCACGAACATAGTTGGATTTTGAAGAATTCATGTCATAACTCTGCATGCTCCCATAGATGCAGCAGGATCCTAAAAGCATCTGATTTTAATGAGATAAAATATTCCATATTAATGCATCTCCTACAGTCTGCAGCCACAACCAGTGTCCCACTACTACATATTTTGTGTACTGAGAGTGTAAATGAGAATTCTGGCCTCGTGGTTTGCAGGCTGCATACACAGACAGTGAGGAAAAGGTGCTTATCTTCATCCTTATTTTGATTGTGAATTGACTCCAGAGGGTGCTGGATAAAATTCTAGATGATTGCCTAAACAATACCCAGAACAAAGTCAGTAAATTCAGGATGTGTCTCCTGAATTCTAGGAGAATCTACTGATTGCACATTCTAAAGAAATTTCCAAACAGCAGAAGTCACAAAATCCCTGCAGAGTCCAACAGGTTGTAGATAACAAACAGCCAACTTTAGAGGAATTTTACAAATTAAAAATAGCCCATAGGACTATCCCTCTGAAAGCTTGGAAAAACATAATTTTTCAGGAATGTGTTTCCTGAAATACCCAAAACATTTTGTTTATACATGATGGTGTGTACCTTACACCAAGCAACATTCTTTTCCATTTTACATGCTATTGAGATTTGAAAATGTGATTCAGTCACCCCAACTGCTATGGTTTTAATACCTATATTTATTGGATAATGCAACCTCTGATAAATATGCACAGACTCGCTACTTTGAAGAAAATGCTTTCTTGTTCCATTTCCATTTAAATCTTTGACAAATTACTTGTTTTTTCAGTTGTGCTGCTAAATCAGATGGTGCCCATGAAATTGTCCCTTCTCATTCATATGGTTCAACTGTTAAAATACACTTTTGGTCCAGGTAATCCTCTCATCCTAAATGCCACGATTTCCCTAAGATATCCTGTGGCTGAAAAATTCCCAGGCCTACATCCCTTTTGGGGAATATAAGTTACACTCTTACACTAACAAAATTTGGGATATGTTCATCTCAGCTGTGTATTTCTTAGTTTAATTGGCTCAAAAGGCATTTCGGATTTTCATTGCTGCCATAATTTCTGTGTCCACATCTTGTAAAACAATTTAGAGCAGTGGGCAGTTGTATCCCAGAGGAATCTGAGTGAATTAAATAAAGCTTGGCCCATTTCTCAGAGTAAGTCAGTGAAGATTGCTTTGAAAATCCTGAAAGATATAACTGTTATTGATATTCTGGATATCTTTACATCTCCTATCAATCCCACAGGCCTGTCAGCAAATTATTAACAAGTGAAATGCCAGCTGTAAGTGAGTCATTTGTGAAGCTGTGGAATTTTTTTCCTTCTTTCCTTGCTTTTTAAAAAAATTTCCTGCCCAACATCTTAGGGATTAAATTCTTGAAAGCTTAACTCTGGCATCACACCTATGGGACAGGTGTGATTTTCTGCAGGAAGAGAAACCATATCCTTCTCAGTAGAGCAGTGTCTGGTGCTCACCAAAACCACTCTAAAACTTCTCCTCAGCTGGACAGGGGAAAGAAAATATCATGACAAGTTCGTGGATAGATACCAGGGCAGGGAGAGAGCACTCACCATTTACTGCCTGGGCACAACAGACTCAGCCTGGGGAAATCGGTTTTCTTACCAATCAAATCAGGGTAGAACAATGAAAATCTTTAAAAATCCCACTTTCCCTCCACCCCTCTATACTACCATAGTTTTGCTTCAATTCCAAGCTGTCTCCCTCCTGCCCTCAGCCAGCAGCACAGGGGGAAGGGGGTTGTGGTCAGTCCATCACAGGTTTTCTCACACCTTTCCCCTGCTGCAGCATGGAGTCCCTCCCACAGGATACAAACCTCCATCAACTTCTCCAGAGTGACTCTTTTCCACAAATGCAGCACTTCAAGAACTTCCAGAGAATCCTCTGGAGTTCTGAATGAAAGACTGAAATTAAAAGCTGAAATACACCAGCAAAGCGTTGTTACAAAGTTTCCATCATAAATTTACATATCTGTAGCAAAAGAAATGATCAATGCCCAAATTACTTTTAATCATATGATATTTTGAAGTGCAGTGGAAAAAACAACTATGATTTAAATGATTGCATTTTACTGTCTTGATTGCAATTGATTTTCCCTCAGTATCTCAATTTGTACTCACTAAGTCCCAGCTAACTGAAGGTCTTGGCTTCACCCACTCCCAGTTCTTCTCTGTTACCACAGTAGGAACAATGAACAGATGACAAAAAAAAATTCCTTTTCCCAACAGGTCACTCTCATATTGTACTCCAGAGGGCACCCATGAATGAATGGCAAATGGCCACTCGGAGAGTTGCCAAATGCCATTAATCAATGCACCAATGTGGCAACACTGAGCTTTGTGACAGGCATGATTTAATCTATTGTTTGGTAATCAACCTCATCTATGGACATTCTGTAGCTCTTATAAATCCAAGAGTTATTGTTGGTCTTTTGGAGCAGAGCACTTCCAGAATGTCTCACTTAATAATCACAAATTGCTCTTTTCTCCACTCAAAGAGGTGAACATTTCACGATTGTTGGAGAGAACAGATTATGTCAGCTGGACCCAACAGTGTGTGCTTTGTCTCACTGAATGCTGCTGTACCCCAAGCAGCCCTCCCAAACCTCCCTGCAATCTCCATGTTGGAAGTAGCTCCCTGGGAGCAGTGGATAATAATGTCATTCATCCAGTGCCTGATTCACATTTAATCACTGGAATGACTTACCCCCCAATTAAAGGGCAATGTTACTTCCGCTGGCCATTGTTCCTCTGATTTACAACCTAGCACCATAAAGTACTCAAAAACCTCCTGAACCTATCTCATCAGTATGCAATATTTGGAGGATTACTTCATCTCTGACCTTATCTTCTGAATTAAGACAAATTATCCATTTGATGAAGGAAGGAGTGAATCACTTTGGCCGTTTAAGAATGTGCACACTCAAAAGTTTTCAAATATTCTGAATTTATACTGAGACAAGATCTGGGGGAAAAGGCTGTGATTTATAACTTTTCAGATTACAATGCTGAAGCCTACAAAATTGATTTTTTTAAAGATTGAAAAGATAACTCCCAAAGAAAATGCATCAATTTATGGCATGTCCCTCAGTGGAGATATTCCAGACCCCTCTGGACACTATCTTGTGCCCTGTGCTTTGGGTGGTTGGACCAGGTGAACCACTGTAGGCCCTTCCCAACTGACTCATTTTAGGATTCTGGGATTCTCTCTCTGCCTGAGACAAACTGGGGCTGCCATATCATAGATTCATAGACAGAATGGTTTAGGTTGGAAGGGACCTTAAAACCCATTTTATTCTACCCCCTGCCATGGGCAGGAACACTTCCAGGGATCCAGGGGCAGCCACAGCTTCTCTGGGCACCCTGTGCCTCTCCCCACCCTCACTGGAAAGAATTTTTTTTTCCCAATATAAAATCTAAAGCCACTCTCTGTTAGTGGGAAGCCATTTCACTCCAGGCCTTTGTAAATAATCTCTCTCCACCTTTCTTGTAGTTCCCTTCAAGTCCTGGAAAGCCACAATCAGGTCACCCTGAAGTTCCTCTTCTCCAGGCTAAACAATCCCAATTCTCTCAGCTTTTCCTCAGGGGAAATGTGGGACAAGCAGCAAATCCCTGCCCTAGGAAGCAGCAGGAGCAGCAGGAGAGGCAGAAGGGCATGAAGTGCCCTGTTTGGGGAATGAAAAGAAGCACACAGTGCTGGTAGACACTTCATCTGTGTCCAGTGCAGACAGAATTAGAGCCAGGCTTTCAGAATCACACTCTTATTAGTGAAGCACATAGAAAAGAGGGGCTGTTTTGTGCTTTGAACACAACGTTGCTTGCATGGAGGGATTCAAAAAGACAGAACTCAGCTTCTGAATTGGACAAAAAAAGAGGTAGAGGGGTCATGAACTTTTGGTATCCAATTATCCTGATATGTTTTTTGCTATTAAAAATAGAGTAAGTTGGTTTCAGTGAAACATCCCCAGCGATGAACAACTCTGATTCAAATAAACGAATTAAATTACCTGCTTACATCAGTTGTATCAGAAAACTAAACACAAAATCCAGTGGCAAAACCAATGACAGTACACGATCAAAGCAAATGACACAAAGGGATGGGTCTTCTGCCAGATCATGCAATATGGCTAATTGAACCAAAATTATCAAACTTCAGCACAGTTGTAGAACTGTGAGAAGGAAGTAGAAGCACAAGGAAGATTAAAAACTCCTGGGTATTGTATTATAATGAAGTGATTACATGTCAGGGGAATTTGAGATTAATCCAGATGGATCTGCCAGATCCAAACCTGCATACTGTCTGCTAACATGAGTTCTAATTCAGATAATTTAATTAAACTTATGGTGACTTACAAGATGGATGGATTGTCCACAAGTACAGAATACAGCTGGTTTGACATCCATGTACATTTTTCTACTGATCTGTGTGTCTTTAACAATAAAATACATATGTTTGAGAAAGAGAAGCACAATATGCAATAGGATTAATGGTTATAAAGGGAGTTATTTGTAATCCCCTCAGTATTACAGCCTGAAGATAATTTCATGATGAGTCAAATGGTCTCCAGTGTAAATCAGGAACCAAATGGCAGAAGAACTGGATTTTAAGGGCTGGAAAAGATGACATATCTGAGAAGTGCTTCAAGGCCTGAACGGTGTGAATAACATTTAACTCGCAGCTGTTATGAAACCTCTTGGACTGGGGACACATCGAGGGCTGGAGTCACCACCCTCTTCCCTTCTGATCTAAATTCTTTAACATCTGATGGATTTCATCATAATGAGCCCCTCAAGGCAGTTGTTTTGAATTAATCAAGAGAAAGCTGTGAGATGTTTCTCAGTGGAGCCCAGTTGTACATTACCACCTATCTTGATGGGTTTGAGGCATTACATTTCCATCCCAGACAGTCTGGGTCCAGATTTCTGCAAATTGTTAGAAACAAAAGCTGTGCCTGCAATCTTATTTTAAGGATCCAACACCTTCCTAGTCTAATCCTTCCAGAACAAAAGGAAAAAGTGGGGCAGCAGTTCTGTTCTATTTGCTAAATAAACACAATTGAAGATATCACACCGTGGAAAGTGCAATGCCTCAAATTCCCCCAAATATATACAGAAATAAGTGGATGTGGGCTTATGGTGGAATAGTGGGAAAATCATATGCAGAATTAATAAGTTGTGGCTAATAAACCCCAATGAAACACCCAAATTTTAAGCTGATTTGCCTTATTGCAAATATTTAAATAATCCTCATCCTCCTTCAACTAAAACTGAGATTTAAGTTTAGAAAAAAAAGACCAGTATTGAATAGAGATGAAAATTACCTATGAGATTCGTGTTTTACAATCAATAGCCCTTGACTTCATACCACGACAGTCTTTTCACCACCTCCATCTTTGAGATTGTGAAAAAACTGCTCTATTTAGAGGAAGCTCTTAGCACTGGTTATGACACCACCATACATTCTTTTGTTTTCATGTGTCCCAGGTGTTGGGGACATTTTAAAAATTTCTTCTAAGGTAAGAAAAAACTAATATTTTGCTAATTTTTTAATCTAAGTGCCCTTTTGCAGAATATCTTGGATTTTCCCCCAGCTGTGTGAGACACTGTAGTACCAGATACGAACAAACTCAGGGCATAAACAGGAATGTCCTGTGTGCCAGTTTTCTTGTTCATTTGGAGTCACCTTAGCAAATAAGGAGGAGAAAGCAGAGGAGCCCAGGAGGCACCTGCATTTATTTGGCTGGAAGGAAGGTTCTGAGAAAAGGGAAATGAGACTGGAAGCTCAAAAATGAAAAGGAAGGGAACATGAAACATGCTCAGGCAGTTAATTGTGGTTTTAGTGATTAATGCATTCTGAGTAATCTTTAGGATTAATCATTAGGACTTGTAATCCTAATGTATGTAATCACATAACGGATGTTCAAAAATAATATAGGGAAAGATTTTGTTTAGGTATCTTTCGTTTTCCTTAAAGGCTCTAATATTAGATAACCTAAACATAGGATGCTGATCAGAATATTGGCTCAGATTAGTTTTACTGCTTTCAAATCTGTGAGACTTCTGCTGCAGGTCAGGAAAAAGAGAAGTTTTAAAGTGGATGATGGTGGTTATACTGTGATGTGCTTATACAATATGTCAAATAAATGATTTTGTACATTTAAATTAAAAATACTTTCAGTACAAACGGCAAATGTCACCCGAAAATATAAATTCTCATTTATTAACTCTGTGAGATAAAAGTACTGCTTTTCTCAGCCCTGTTTTGCTGAAACACATCAGGACTCATAGGCACTCATCTCTTTTAAAATGGAATTCCTTCAGTGACTCAATGGGATCCAACATACACTTTCTTTATTGTAATTCATCCTAAATTCAGGGTGAATATCTCAAATACTCCCAATAGTCCCCTTTTCTCCTAAATATCCTCTATAATATTTTTAACTGTGACTCACAAAAGACACTGAAGGCTTGAGGAAGAAGTGGTGAATGAATTCCTCTTTCATTACAGGAACAAAGATAAGTACACAAGAGTGCTTCCAAATATGTGAACATTAGGAAAAAAAGATTTCCCTGACAGGAAGAAGATTTTGGGACATACATTGAGTCAGGCTGCTTTTAGATCAAGGCCTTTTTTTCAGAGGAGGAAATGTTCCTTAAATTAACTCTGACTTAATGAACTTTCCTTCATAAAGACAAAATACACTTTATCCAGTTCTTTGCCATGAGTTTCATTGCTGTGTCAAGAAGAAAAGGTTCACTTTTCAAGGTGCCAAGGACAGTGAATTTTTCATAAGCTCCATGGATAAATTGTCGTCTTATCTATAAAAAATTTTCCAGTTTTTCTGGTGGCTTTGCAAATAAATGATGCAACTCTTCAAATAATTTTGATATGGAGATCTCTTTGGTTTTAAAACACTTGTGTCCCAGATTCTCAATGTTTCTAAAAGAAACAGAAATGTTTCGTTTTTCAGATTCTTTATGGCATTCACTCCTCACTGCCTTACTCAAAAAAAGGAAAGATTTATTTCTGCTAAAGACATTCAGCATTAGTGAACTCAGTGTAAAGATCTTTAATATATTTGTTGAAGAGCCTAAGTTCTAATCAGTGCCTTTTGGTAAGTTATGGTTTCAAAAATATACTGTCCTATGTACTTAGAAATATTAATTCTACAATGAAAAAGACTGAAATTCACCATCTTGGCTAAATCATCAGATAAAGGGGTAAATTGCACAATAAATCAGAAAAAAACTCAATCCTGAGGCCACTGTCAATGAAAGCTGAATTAAACCATTTTGATAGAGCTATAAGAATACAACTGGATATCTGCTTAGACTCAGAAAACCTGGCTGATGTGTTTGAACAGAAAATGCCGCAAATTTCTACCAACAAAAATTCGACTTTATATGCTGACATCATTTTTCTTCTATCTTACTATCCATCTATTTTTTTTCTATCCTACTCATAGGGATGATCACATTCAGCACCAAAACTGTACAGAAAGAGACTTAGACAGAGGTCCTGACAGATCACATTCAAAATCACAATAAGAAGATTTAGAAACAACAGCCCACTTATTTCAGAGGAAAAATACTGCCAGAAACTTCAATGCTAAGGAATGCCTTAAAATGAGATGTTCATGAGTTTTCTATACAAGTTCTGATGTTTCATTCAGCACAATTACAAGATTTTCCATGTGGTTTTGAAAAAAAAAAAATGGGGTCGTGGAAATTTCTGAGGATGGCTTCTGAGGTTTTGTAGAATTGCTGGTATCAGTCTGTCGTCCATAATGTTATATCAGTGAAGTTGTGTTAAAGATGATTCACATCTTCAGAGAAAACACTCAATGGGCCAAAGCCATACTTGATGCAACTCCAATGCATTTAATGGAGTTACATGAGGGATTGATTTTTGTTAATCTTGGATCTAAGTGCTCAGTTACATTAAATTTTAGCTGAAAAAATAATAAACTGAGAAGGATAACACAAGGGCCTGGAGCCTTGGGGCCAACATTCCTCATAGACACCATGAGCTCATCTTGAAGATTGGTTCACAGATATTAAACAAATTGACTTCCACCTCCTCCCTTGGAAATGGTGCTGCAGTGGGACTGTCCTCTGTTTATTCCTGTTTTCTCAGGGATGAACAACTAGAGGGACTGGTTCTTGCTATGGAGAGGTGATCCAAAATAAACCTGGTTCTTTTGGGAAGGTGACAGAGTTATTGCAGGAAGTGGTGGAATAGAACATGCAGATTTCTGAGTGCTCTGGGGTATTCTGGGTGCCCATCAGCTGCTTTCAGTGTTAAATGGAAACAAACCTTTGCTCTGATGGCAACACATGAGAAACTTCAGCTTTTCAACACAGCAAACACTTTGAAAGTGGGCCATGAGAAATAATTCACTTTTAGCCCTAAGGAAGATATATTGATGGAAAATAAAGCTTTTCCTCCTGCAACAACACTCCCAGAAATCCACCCAGTGGGATCAATCAGTTCTTAGATGGTTCTCCCCAGGCTGTATGACAAAATACCTTGAAGATGCTCTATAGCCCTGATCAACACTGGCTACTTGAGGCCCAACATCCCACACTCAACTGGCCCTGGAACCTGGAGAACCCAGTCCAGGGAAACTTCTTCTAACTCCCACCAGCTGGAAATCCCCCTCAATTCAGAAATGGGAACACTTGAAGCTGACATAATTTTTTGGTTCCCCTCCTCAGCCTCCACCTAAGGACAGCAGATGTTCAAATGATGTGCTTCAATAATAAAAACTGAAATGCTCCATCCTTTTTATTCCTTCTTTTCAATCTAGACACTGAGGACAAGTCTAAATGATAGCTTCCATGTACTTGCTGAAAAAAAAGGAGATAGGGTGTTTTGTACAGCAAACCATGCTGCAGCCTTTCATGTAGACTTTGATCAGCTCGTGGCAGGACAAACCCAAAACATTTGCAGCTGCCCTGGCATTTCAGGGTTTCTTTGGGTTGGTTCCCTCACTTAAGTGCAGCAGGGGACTTTTTAAACTTTGTTGTGTTTTTTTTTTTTTCTCACCATTCACAAGCCCACCCAGGCAGTGTATAATTCATCCAGACAGGAAATATTCCATTGTGTGGGCCAGAGTACTTGGAAATGATTCACTTGTACCTGAGTTCAAAGCTTCTGGCATAGATCTATGGTACATTCTAGTCTGCAGTCATTCTTGCCTCAGACTTCTGTGTTCCATGCAAATCAGCTGCTAGAGCAAGGCTTATGAAAGCTCAGTGCCTTCAAACTATCCTGGATTTAAAAGTTCATCTGGGATTTATGGAAAGGAAACAGAGAATAAATCTTCTAGGGCAGAAACCCTGCAGGGAAAGGCTGCATTTCATGCAACTGCTAGCCCAGAAGAGAGAGTTTATTTTCCCCCTAGGCTGTACAGTGAATTGAAGTCCCATATCTTCACTCACCCCATAATGATGTGTATTTAAGATTACACCACTTTCCCAGCAATCTTCTTCCTGGTTTGTTTAGTGTTAGAGAGTGTGGCTGTTCAACACAGGTGGAGGAAATAAGAAAAACACCACCCTCGCTGGTGTTCTGTCTGACTCTTAGTGCATGCAATGAAGACATCTGTGAGAAATCCATATTATGCTTGGATACAAATAGGAAATTGTTTTCCTATTGCATGGAAACATTGGAGATGAGACTGTCTCTCCTCTCACCTGATGTATTTTGCATGATGTTCCAATAAAAGATGCCTTGGCAGTGAAATATAACAGAAAGGTAAGAGCAGTAAAGGGTAAAAATCTGCATCCCTCAGTGACTCAAAACTTGTAATATTGCAATTCTCCGAGAAGCAGCAGAGGCAAGACTCTCAACCCACAATTTCCCTCGGATTTAGTGTTTTTCTGAATCACTAAACATATAATTAAGTGTTTGGACAGCACCCTCAGGCACAGGGTGGGATTGCTGGGATGTCCTGTGCTGGGCCAGGAGCTGGATGAGACTTGTGGGTCCCTTCCAACTCAGGATATTCTGCAATTTTGTGTATTCAGATGTAATATTTCGAACCAAATATATTAAGGAAAAGTCTACAGTTTTTTGGCAGGCTCTGTATCAAAGCATCACCTGCACCAAAGCTGCTTAGCTCTTACCAGTTTCCTGAGCTTTCCATTTTATAGACCCACCTTCAGCAGCTTGAGCTGATGCACCCCATAAAAGCACTCTAAACACCTCCTTGTATCCATTCTAGGTGACTTGGAGCACTTTTTGAACAACTCCAAAAAAGCCAGGAGAAAAGCCCTGGCGAAACAAGGTGCAGACTTTGCAGAATTGAATCATTCCATGACATGGAACAACTCTTCTGTCTGCAGCACTGAAATTCCATGAGTTCACACTAGAGACCACATCCAGGTAGAAGATTAGAACAAGCAAATGGTGCAGAATTGCAAGGGACAAATCTGAAGCATCCTTTACCCCTGTTCCAAATTTCTAGCAGTATTTTGCAAGGCAGTTTGAAAGGAGCTGAGGTCAAGCTGAAATGTGGCTGCCCCTGGATCCCTGGCAGTGTCCAAGGCCAGGCTGAAAAGGGCTTGGAGCAGCCTGGGACAGTGGAAGGTGTCCCTGTCTCAAAGATCTGGATGATCTTTAAGGTCCTTTCCAACCCAATCCATTTTGTGATACTTGTCTGAATGACTCAGAAGACTTGAATGCAAAAATATGGATCAAACAACATGCTTGACAAGCAGAGAGCCATGGGATCTGCCATTTCAAAATTACTCATTTTACTGTGGGAAAATAAAAAGCACAAACATCTTTTCCACTGTTTCTTGACAAAAAACCTACATATGAGGATCAGGAACCCAGCTAACTAAAGTTTTCAAAACAGCTGACCAGCATTTTCTAGAAACACATTCAGAAACCAAAATTGCTCTGACTAACAAGAAGTTCTTCATGGGAAATTACCCTCAAAACAGAAAGAAATGTTTGTTACCAGCTGAGGCCACGTAGTTCTGGAAGGAAAACACAGTGGGAAAATATCTCATATTGACAGCTCCAGGTGCACAAGGTATCAAGCACCAGCAGAATTTCAATAGTCCACTTCCTAAATCATTGCTTCTGCATCAGAATTCTATATCCTGATTTTGGAATGTTACCTTCTCTTCCGCTTCCCAGGTCTCTTTACTTTTCTTCACTTGTCACTGTGTAAAAAATGTGAAAGTTTTGACCTGATCCTTTTGTCTGGTTGATTTGAACTAGTGTCTATTTACTCACAGTGATTGTTCAGATACAAACAGGTAGAAAGGAGCAGCAGAAGTCAGAGGAGAGAAGATGAAGAGCTAAGAGACAAAACCCAGCAATATTTCATTTCCAAAGACATTCTCTAAGGAACGAGGCTGGGTCAGGGGGATCTTTATTAAGTTTCTGCCTCATCAGGCAACCTCTGGTATGCTTTTGATAAGTAATTATAAACTTTGGGATTTTGCCAAGTGATCT
This sequence comes from Acridotheres tristis, assembly GCA_037013685.1. Classification (NCBI taxonomy): domain Eukaryota; kingdom Metazoa; phylum Chordata; class Aves; order Passeriformes; family Sturnidae; genus Acridotheres; species Acridotheres tristis. The sequence goes on from CM072884.1 coordinate 1,654,714, forward strand.
GTAAAAGGAGAATTCTAATATTGATGGCTGCTATTTCCTGTTAAAACAAAAATAAATCAGCAGAAATCCAGACCTAGTATTTAGGCCATAAATCTCACACCAAAAACTGAAAACACAATCGCTCCATGAGGAAGAGGAAAGTTTGAGCAGAAGGGAAGCACCTTCTCAAGGTCACAAAGGCAGGACCAGTGAGATGCAGGCTTTGAGCTGGGTCACCATTCCCCAGCCTGAGCTGGTGGGGCAGGAAGGAGGCTGCACATCTGCACGACACAGCTGGGAGTGGGAAAGGGGGAAAAAGATTTCCCTGATTCCCAGGATTTCACCTCCGGGAGCTGGCATTGCAAAGTCCATGATGGACTCCTTGAATGGTTTGAAGCCACACAGACAGGGTCTAAATCACTCAAATCTAAAGAAATGGTCAGAACATCTCTTACTCACAGATGTACTTCCATAAAAATGTTTCATTGGTTCAGTGTTTGAACCAAAGGAAAAAATGCATTTGGCTAAACTTGCTGAATATTAGCAAGGGATTATAAACATCCTACTTTAAAATTCTATGGCCAGCAGAAAATTGGTAATTATAAATCTTGGCTTTTCTACTGGTTTTGAAAAATAAAATGTGGATAAATACTATCTCCCAAAATTTTGTGTGGGAAGGAAACATAAAGAGACCATCACACAAGCTTTTGCTGTCACTTATCACACAGACTGAGAATTTTCCTTTGTTCCATAGTAGCTGGTAAAGTAAATATGGATTTCATGTATGTTAACTTAAGTCTGATGGGAAACTGAAGTTTTTCCCAATGTTTGGAGAAGACCAGTGGACTTCAGTGTAGGGGACAAAATTAATTATGTACTAAAAACAAAATTAAGAACACCTTGTATGGAACTAATTTTTAATCCAAAATATGTGAACATTGGCAAGACTATACCAAAAAATCAGTTCATTTTGATGTAACCATTTTATTCCTCTAAAAAGCTAAATTATTTAATTTTATCTGCTACAGACTAAAGACATCTGAATGTACTGCAAAAAATCCACCTCAATAGTTCCTTTCTGCATTCAGTTCCTCCTTTGGTTCATTTCTGATGACAGGCAGACTGATGGGAAGGGGAGAAACAAACAGGAATGGTCTTTAAAACAGCCTGTTCTGATTATGGGTGTGCTTGTGACTAAGGCACTTGACTGGAACTCAATTTCTGGTTCAGTTCTTGGCTCCTGCTTGGAACTGCACAGGTCACAGAATTTATCTCTGTTTCTTGAACTGAAAAATAGGGGTAGTTTTAGTTTTATTGTGATTTTTGTCAGGACAGCTTCACTTATAGTCGAAGGTATCACAACACCTGGATGAAAAGCAGCATCCCAGGTCTCATCACTGTGTGGAATGTGCTTACTCTCAGCAATGTTTATATTCAGTTTTTCAGGAATTGTTCTCAAATTCCTGTAAGTCTTGAGCTGATTATGGGCATCCCATTTCTTATGGAAACTGAAGCAAACTGCTTGTTTTATGGCTTTTAATCAGACAGCAGGCAGCAGCAACATATGGCAATAAGCTAAAGAATCAGAATTCTTCTGGCAAATATCTGAAATAACACTGCATTGAGAAAAGAAACCCATTTGTAACCAGATGGCAAAGAAAAACAGGAGAAAGACATCCTGTAATGAGTATTACCTCAGCAAAACCATCCTTATCTTCAGCAGAGAGGCAGCTGTGTTACATATAACTGCAGGAGATCTCAGGGCTGAGCTCCAGCTCTGGAATTATTGATGTTGGCCTGGGATGGGAAATACACTCCTAATAAGTGAAAGCTTCTGTGCTTGTCACAGATCTCTTCATTCTTTTGAAAGCTGATAGTTTGTAGTCATTGTCAACCACTCAAGCCCACTTCATGTGCTGCTCAAAACAGATTTAAGAGCTCTCAGAAAAAAACCATAATTTCAGAGAAATTAAAATCCAGGGATAGCAAACAAACAGTCAGGAGATGAATCAGGTCTAAATTAATGCCCCACCAGTGGGTATTATGAATGGGTAGAGAAAACACCATGGCACTTTGCAGGAATTTTATAGGCAAAGTTCCCATGAGTGTCAGATTCTGCTGCCTAAAAAAGGTAACCTGGTACCCCATCATTTAAGCACAGTAGGTTAGAAACTGGCCAAAAATCTCATTTCTCTTCTAATTTTATGTGTGCACACACAAAAAAGTTTGCATAGCTATCTTTCATTTTTCTCCTCACATTAAGCAGCCTTTCAGAGCTGCCCAGGCATTTTCATTTGTGCAACCACACTGCACATTTCAGTCCAGCACACCTGCAAGTTAACGGCTGCCTGGAGAGGCAGCCCTTGCACTGATTGGAATTTCATTTAAGACAACAATCCTGGAGTGCCCTGGCCTTCTCCTGCCTCTAAAACACACATGCTGAGCTTGAAAAAACAGCTGTAAATGTGCTGAGAGGAAATTGTAGAGTGCTCTTTGCTCCGTGCCCCGCTCCATGGCAGGATGGGAAAGGGCAGGCTGGGAAATTCCTCAGAAAATGTTACCACATGAGGCCCCTGGTAAACCCCACGCTGCTCATCCCAAGGCAAGGCCACTGAGGGAGAATTCCCAGATTTATTGCAAGGCCCACTGCAGCTCATTCCTGAGATTTGACAATAAGGGGTATGTCAGCATTAGAAATGCCTGGTGCCTTTTTTTTTTTTGGCATTAAAGGACTCAGGAGTGGCAGGTGACACCTGATACCTGTCACAAAGTCTGTGGAATATCCAGGAAGATTTAATCACTTCACCTCGCCTCGAGTTTCCACAATTCTCTCTGCAGAATGGTGAGAGACAAGAAACTCTATTTAGAGCCTTCACTGGAGGCAGGAAGTTCACTACAATTCACAAACCTCAGCCAGGAATTCACTGTTCATTTCTGGTTTAAACTGCCACTTATATAATACTATTTTCTTTTCCTTTTTAAGAAGCACTTAAATATTCTTATTAAGAAATTCAACCACAGAAATATTTCACTACTGAAATACAAATCTCCTTTCCTAAAGGTAAAAAAACCTGAACATGTAGAACAGTGCTGTATAGTGTGCAATCCTGCTTTTATACACTAAATACCAGATTTAAATCTGTACCAGCCCTCTAGCACTCCTGAATAATTTACCTTTCAAAAACATGAAACTCAGCAAAGTTTTCACTTTCAGTTTCTCATAATAGTGGCCATAATTTCTTCTGTCAAAAAGAAAATCACAGTTTTTCTGCCCATTTTTTACTCTCATTTTTAAGCATTCTACAGCAGTTAAGGCAAAAAGACAAAATGTCCTTAAGACATTTAATTTATTCAGGATTTAATGCTACTGGAAGTACTCAACAAAGTATCCCATAAACTTTATATTTCCTAGAAATCAGCTACTTTTGGAAATTTATATTAGAGATAATTTTAAAATAGATTTGAAGGATTCAGTGATGTAAGGGAATACATTTTCTGTACAAACAAATTTTATGGATTATTTGTCCTAGAGTGATGCTCTGATAAAAGCAACCTAAGAGAACACTGGGAGTTTCTATCTTGGTATTAGTATGTATATATTTTCTCATATACCTCTAAAGCAGATATTACAGAAAAAATTGAAATATGATCCAAACAAACAACAAAAGAAAAGATTTGGTGGTAAATGAGGGGAGTGTGACTGTGTGTGGCAGAAAGAAAGATGCACAAGAGAAAGATAGATTTGTTTCTCCTAAGTAATTTTTAAAATTAATTTCACTTTTTGTTTTGAAAAGAAAGTGTCTTCAAGGTTTAGTTTGCATCATTTCTAGAGAAGTGTTTTATTTAGCATTTCAAAGCAGAATAGCCTCTAAACCTATTGTTGAGAGAAAAACCAAGTAAAAAATAGATAAATAAATAATATGACTACAAAAGCTTTATAATGTTTTGTTTTTGTTTTTTTTTTTTCATTAAATATTTCATGTGTATCAACCCCACAGACAAAACCAGAGGGAGAACATAAACAAACCAAGTGGAAAGTGCTCCTGGCAGCAGATGAGCACAGCAGAGACAACTCATTGTCATTTGGAGGCACTTTTTGTTTTTTACAACCTCTTTATTTATTTTTCCCTGATAGAAAACTATTTCAAGAGCTGTTAGGGGGCTCCAGAACTTTATAGGAAATGGTGATCACAGGTCTCTGTTACAAATGGGACCATGGGGGTTGCAGCTCACATGAATTTCATGAGGATGAGGACAGACCTGACATTGGAGAGGGTGGCAGAGATTCTGTGGGAATAAAAACACAGCCTGATATCTCCCATAATGTATAAAATCTATAAATTGCCACCAAAATTTGCTTCAAAAGATGTAGAAACCTGCACAATTCTATAAAAGATGAATCTTTTATGAAGAAACTAGTTTTACTACAAAGAGTTAATTCCAATTAATTTGTTTATCATGTGACCTGTGTTTGGCCTCGGACCTGTAGCAAAGTTTGGTATAACATTCAAATGTGAACCCATACTGACACATTTCCCTTTTTATTCTCAAAAAAGATGAAGAAAAATATATTCCATCATCTTTTAAATAAAAAAAAATTGTGACAGAAAATTTGCACTGAAATATATCAAGGTGTTTTACAAAAGAATATAAAAAAAATCTTACTTCCCAAACAACATACCTGAACAGGAAAGGGTATAGAAATCAGGAACGTAAAACATTTTTTCTCCTTTTCCCAAATTTAAAAGAATTATAATGCTATTTCCTTAATCCTAAAAAAGGATATCAAATTGACTATATTAATGACTAATTGTTCCAAATTCTGTCAGATGCAAGTGTTTGGATTTGGAACTTTCCAAAAAAAGTACAGAATGGGATTTTAAAGCCGGCCTGGAGCTAAAAGGAGACTTACATGGCACTGAATATCCACACATCTCTCTAATGAGACTTTTTTACTGCACAATAAATCTTCAAACAGTTTGTATATGCACTGCAATTGCAGGATGACTCAAGCAGCATTAATCAAGTGTTATGGTAACCTCATTTTAAAGCACACTCAAACATTTCTATCACTGTGATTCACTTCTTACCGAGGCCCTTTTAATAGGAAGGGTTTCAGGATGTCCCATGCATTGGCTTTTCTTATAAAAATGTCAACCCTCGGAGTGTACCTACATACCCAGAATTCTTTACTGTGTTTTCTGCTGCGTGCCAGGAGCTGACATCATTCCTGCTGTGTTTGAACAGCTGGTCCTCACCCAACTGCAGCAGTTCAGAGACCAACCTGGGCCAAGACCTCGCTCTTCAGGAAGAAATAGGGCATGAGGAAATGGGATGGAGCTCCAAACATCCCTGTCCTATCCCACGAGGGGTAAGCTTGCTCAGTTAAAAGCTGCCTGCTGCTTTTCCAGAGCAGATTTCATCCCAAACCTCAGGACTCCACTGTGATATCACAGTTTTTCATTTTCAATGGCTCAAAGATGGGATACTGTGGTTTAACCCAGCAAGTAGCTCAGCACCCCAGTAAGAGTGGGGCAGAATTGAGAGAAAAATGATAAAATTTCCTTTGAGAAAACATAGTGTTCACAAAGGGTTTCACCTGAGTTAGTCTTTGGTTGTCCTGTCTTCAGCATTTTTAGCTTTTCCAGTCCTAATGTTCATCAATTGCATGTTTATTGTCATTAAAGTTTACAACATGATTATAAACCAAAAAGTAATAATCCTGTCCTCATCCCAATCCTTAAATCCACTTCTCAATGAGGTGAAAAAGATCAAGACTCAAACACCCATTAAGGAAAGGAATACTTTTGGCTACCAGAATCACATTTGTAAAGGAAAGAGTCTTGAGTTCAGATTTTCATAGACCTGAACCCTAAATCTTCCAAAGTCCTGGAGAACCAACATTTTTCTGCTACATTAGGTTTGCTTTGAAATGTGTTGGTTTCAGCTGCATTTTGTTAAATGACATCCATATATCTAAGGCTGGATTCTGCTCAGTACAGAGTGGATGTGCAGAGCAGGGGCCTGAAGACTCATGGAAACACAAAACACAACTTCCTTCTATTTGATGATAATGAAGCTCAAGAAACCCAGATGAAGCAAAGGACCCTGCAGTGGTGTTGCAGGGAATGAATTAAAATAAAAAGCGTGGTGCAGATGAAGTATGCAATTCATTTTCAGCTCATAAATCCTGATTTTAAAGTGAAAAGGATACACAGAGGATGTATAAAAATTTAGTGGCTATGATCCTTCTAGTGTCAAAAACATGTGCTTACATAAGAACACACGCTTCTGGGGGAAAAAAAGCAAAGCCATTAAATGTAAGATGTTAGTAAATCAGCCTTGGGTCAACTCAGCCCCACTGTGCACCTGCACATGCATTGCACTGTGTTCCAAGGCCTCTCTGCCACACCACTCACTAAATCAATCCAGGACTTACTGAATGAAAGAGCTCAGAGCAAGGAGTGAGTCACAATATTTATTTGAATTTCATTGACCCCTGGTGGGAATGAGGGAAGGGGTGGCACTGTCCAGTTCTGAGAGTGCAGTGTTTTCTTGTCCCATGCCAAGAAACTTTATTTTTACTGGGACAAGTTTTGAGTTGGAGACCTAAATAGCAAAACCAGTATTGCTGCTGGCCACCTCCTCAAGTGAGAGTTGGATGGGGAGGAAGGAGATTTAGCTCAGCCTTGGCTGTCACCAGACAACAAAAGAATAAACTCAATGACACGGGGCCAATGTAGAATGAAATGATGTGTTTTGTGTCTTTAAATTCTGTATGGATTACTCTGCATACAAACATAAATAATAAATATACTTGTTTCTGCATAGGAGTGTGTGTGTGTAAAATTTAGTAAAGGTTTATGTTTATATATATATGTTTTAATATTTTAGAAGATAATTCGATATAAGAGCAGAAATGAAGACAAACCTTAATTATGTCTGTCCTCTACTCCAAAGATGACAAACATGAGCAAGATGATGGAATTCCACCTCATAGCTCTTCTTCTTCTTCTTCTTCTTCTGCTCATGAAGATGAGCTCTTTATGTTCACAGAACTGCTCCTCTGAGGTCTATCAGGTCTGAAAACTCGCTTGGGATGTCCCATCACAGCCCCCAAACCTAGAGAGTGACTCCTGTTGCTAAGTTTATTCTATTTACGTTCCTCGTAGATGAGGAAAGCAGCAAAATTAAGTGAGTTATGGTAGGAAATGGGATGTATTTATTTTCCTTCAGGGCAATCAGCAAAATAAATGTGGTGTTAATTACCTCTAAATATTCCTGCATAGCAAATAAAACCCAAATAAAACAACATATCTGTTGACTGAGCTACAATGTATCTTGGTGCAATGTTGACATTTCAATTAGCCCTTAAAAGAGTGAAGCAGTTATTTTTTTGATACATTGCCCATAATATTTCAGATCCTGTGCTGGCCTGCAAACCAAACTTAATGATCTGCTGGACCCTTGAAAATACCTGACCTTGGAACATTGAAGCCCAATGCAAATAATGTGTCAGGATTTGCAGCATCTGAATTGCTGCTTGTGGATTATTCCAGTTTGAGCACCTGTGTCCATGTGAGCACACTGAGGCCTCTGGGTTGTGTCATGCTGCTGCAATGTTTTGGTAAGTGATGTTGAAAACTTATCAAGATGAATTACTCTTCTTTGGACACATTACCACCAAAATGGCCCAGCATTATGAGCAGCACTGCTGCATGGCCATGTGTAGAACTCTGCTCACTTGACAAATAGGCTTTAATAACCTTACCAAGAATGTAAAACTCCTCACAGCTGGTGTTAAGATGAGATCAGCAGCTAACACAGCTCAGGTGACAACTGGTCCATGTTCCCTGCAGTAAAACTATCGTGGTTTCTAGGGTGAGTGGGATCACAGAAACACAGAATATCCTGAGCTGGAAGGGTCATTGAACCCAACCCCTGGCCCTGCACAGACACCCCAACAATCCCATCCTGTGTATCCCAGTTTATCCCTGGCAGTGCTGTGCAAACTCTCCCGGAGCTCCGTGGGGCTGTGCCCATTCCCTGAGCCTGGGCAGTGCCCAGCACCTTCTGGGGGAACAACCTTTTCCTAAATCCAACCTAAACCCGCCCTGGCACAGCTCCAGCTGTTCCCTGGGTCCTGACTGTGTCCCAGACAGCAGAGATCAGTGCCTGCCTCTCCTCTCCTTCTCACAAGGAAGTTGCAGAGTACTGGGGCCTTTGTGTGAGAACTGGCAGTCATGTGCTACTTTCCTGTGCACTGCAGGACCTACCAGCAAGACTACAGAGATCATGAAGAGGATTTCACTTGGCCTACTTCTTCAGGTTTTTTTTTTTTTTTTTTTTTTTTTTTTTGTTTTGTTTTGTTTTGTTTTGTTCAGACTTTGAAGTTCTTGTGAGGGAGTTACAAAACAATTCCTGCTGTGTTCCTCTGTGTGCTGCAGGTTTGGGAATTTGGAGGTTGGTTCTGCCCACTTGTACATCTGCAGTCACTGGCCCTAGTCCTGAAACAATGATGTTATCAGAATTAATAAACACACATTTTATTTCTCTCTTCAATCTAATCACAGTCAGATTTTCGTGTCTACTCTCAAAGGTTCCTTATCTAAACTCTTTCTGTGCAGTATTTTCTAGTAGAGGCTTTAAGTTTTTATATTTGTAAGAGACATATACTTCTGATTGCTAAATAGAAGTGTAGTGATTGAAAGTTTATCTCATCCTTGCCTCATGTATTGATATTATCAATCATGTGAGGGATGTCCATTGTCATTAACTCATGGCTAACCATGATTTATTTCAAAATTAAAAATAAAAATCTATTATGGGCTCTTGCAACAATTATTCAACTTCTTAATAAAAACTGGACTTAGAGAAACCACGGTAATAATCCAGTACCCTAAAGCAACGAATTAAAGGTCATTAATGATTTCTTCATGACCATCTCTGTTCCAGAACAGTTCAACTTCTATCAGAGAAGGGAATAATGTTTGGAAGTTTCCTGTTCTGAATCAGGTCACAGCAACTGCAAGCCAAACTATACTTGCTGGGAACACCCTTCCAGACAGGAAGGATCTTGGCTAATGAATGCATCTGGGAGATATGGGTCTAATAAACTTGGCACATGCTTGCTCTAGCTTGAAAAAAAAACCAGCAAGAGTAGGGATCTGGAAAAGTGTAGTTAGGAAAAGCCTGTCAGTGCTATGCACTTAACAAGATTTTATGACTGTTACCACATTTTCTCTACTCTATGGAACTGAACATATGACAAATTCCTCAAATAACAGTGTTTTACTTGGGAAAGAAATGAAAATTCAGGATTTAGTCACCAAAACAGATCTAGACTTTGATATCTAGATTCAACTATCTGCAAAACTTTGTTGCTATGAGCAGTGTTTGAGGCTGCAGCTTAGAAACTGACCTGTCAGAAATTATTATAGATATTAAACCACAGTATGATATACAGAGTGAGAATGACAGAACTATTTAGGGAACCAATCACACACAGAGCAGAAAATAAAAATTGGACTCATACATTTTCTTACCAGTGCATCCTGCACTAATCTTTTTCACAGAACTTTGAACATCACATCCTTGAATGAGGAAAAAAGAGCTGAGGCAGTAACAGTTCTCTGTTGGGCTTCAAAATCTCATTGTGGGCCCAGAGTTGTGGGCTTGTGTTGTACAGAATTGTATTGCTGGAGACCAGTTCCCTTTCTTTTTCCTGCTGCTTTTCCATGGATGTATTTTTTTAGAGTCATAGATGACTCCTAGGATTATTCTAAGATTCTACAGCAAGCAAAGAGAGGGACAGGATGCTCATTTGAGCTCATTTCAAGCTGAGGAAAAACATCCTCAAAGAGTATCAGCTTCACAATGCCCTTCACAAAGTGAATTTAGGGAATGGACAGTATTCCACTCTTCTCCAGGGACCTTCACAGCCCAGGCCTGCAGTGAAAGTAATGAAAGTAGTAAAGAAATGTCTACCCAGGGTCTTCCCTCCCAATTCCACCTGGGCCTGTACACATGGATCCCATCCAGAGCTCTGCAGGGAAATGTCTCACAGCAATCACACGTTTCCTCCCTAGGCCTGCATCTCCTATATTCTGATTTTCTACACTTGATCATGCTTCCCAGTGTTAATCCCCACACAAAACCAGGAGCCCTTGTCCCTCATGGTGTGCTTTTCTAAAATACCATAAATATTTCCTATCAAAGCAGCCCCAAATTCTCGGGTGCTCTAAGATAGCTTTGGTTTATAGGCCAAGCATCACGTTACCCCACACTTTCACATCCATCACAAGCAGCTGTCAGTACAGCCTGAGCTGCACTCTTCATTTACTGTTACTAAGTTTTAACTGGAATGTGGGAAAAAATTGATTTTTAAACCAGGAGGATGAAAATAGTATGGCTGAGACTGCAATAAGGATGACAATGTATCTCTAGGTGCTTTTCATTTTTGGAAAGAAAGAAACCTAAAGAAGCCTCTCCTCAAATTCATGTTGATAAGATGAACCTTTCTGGTTTACACAACTGAACAAAAACTGGGAAAATAATGAGAACTAAATAGAAAATTCTCACATTCATTTTGAAATCTAGTTTGAGCCAGTATGTCCAGACACAGAGGCAGCAGCACGGGGCTGATGAGACAGCAGAGGACCTCCCCTTGCTAAATAAACAAATTATCCCTTCAAATCCACTTGTAGAGCTGAAGGTTTCAAAATGATCATTGATAATTGCCATTGCTAGAATCTGGAAAACATATTCAGAGCAGGCTAATGGGCAGATTTCATTTTGGGAACTGAGAACTTCTTTAGTTCAACTAAAACAAAAAAACTATCAGTTCATCTATTTTTTTTTCAGAATGGACATATATATATATCTGTGTACATATATGTATATATAAAATACTGATTTCAACTCAGGATAAGCAACCTAAATTGTTGTCTCAGAAGTTATTTTAGTGAAGAATGTTACGATTTAATAAAACTATGAGAGCTCACTGTAAGACACACAGAATCCTTGAACACTCCAATATAACTTCAGCTCTTGAATATATATGTGCACTATGGATGCATGTATATCCATATATATGCATGAAATATCAGATCCGATTACACCTAATAATTTATAGTCTTCCTCTAAATGACAAGTCCATTTAAACATCTAAACCCAGAAATAATGCACTTTGCAAAAAAGATTATGTACTTTTTATGATGGAACAGTTTCCAACCAAAGGCAAGAGCTCCCTCTAGACAACAGCTTGGGAATTTTTTCCAGCCTGCATTTTAAGTGACCTTTGAAGAAAACAAAATAAAGATAATGGATGTGGGAAGCACACAGGAATAGTTGTCACTCTTGTGAGAAACACTGAAACTTCCCTCTAGGAATTAGGTTGTGAAAATATCAATGGTTTGTGACAGAAAACCATATCAGCACGTTTATCATTTTTATCCTATTACAATGAATTATACAGGCTCTCCCTAAACTAACAGCTCCTTACCCTTTTCAGTCCGATTTCAGCTCAGAATGAGAAGTGCTCAGGTCCCTCCCCAGGATTTGTCTCTGCTTAGCACAGAAATGCTCGGGTTGGAAAGCAGAGCTCGGTTTGGGAGTGAGGCACCAGTGCCAGAGTGACAGAATCTGCCCTTCAAGAGACGAATGGGAGAAATTGGCCTGTTTTTTCTACAGAGGCACAGACTGAGAAGAAACAGGAGACAAGATTTAATTACCTGGGGCAGCAGTTTTAGAGCAACCTTAATTTGTTTCATTTGAATTTAGAGACTTCCATCTAGGCCAGGAATTGCCTGGATAAAGCTGCCTCAGGGCAAGGAGTGGTTTTGGTGTCACATCCCTTAGGACTCTCCTGGATTGGATCCCACACCAAATTCTTGGTGTCCATGTCTTTGTAGCAACATCAGATCCTTTTGGAGGATAACCTAAAGATTTCCTACAGTTTCTAGATTCTTTCTGAGGAGAAACTTGCTGATTATTCCTTTCTGTGCACAGAATGAAGTGTTTAGTTCTAATTAATAATGCTTTTTTCTTCTCCAGGACATTGCCTGCATTTTTGAAGGGTCGTTTTGAGCTCTTTATGGGTGCAGTGTGCTTGCACTTCTATTAGGAGCATTGTCCATCAGTTGTTGGACTCGTTTCTCTGTTTAAATACCTTCAGTATTCTCCACGAAAACAGGATTGGAGATGGGCCTGCAAATTCTTAAGAGGAAGATTAAAAGGCTCAATCAAATTCAAATGAGCAGATCTGTCTTCTCCAACCTGTTCCTTCCCTATTTGATAACTAAACCTTGCTCTGTACCAGTGATATTAACTTTATAAACCTCTTCATTCCACTACTGCTTCAGTTCTTAAATATGTCAAACCCTTAAAGATGTTTAGTACTTTAATTTGGACTAAATATCAACCTACTCCTTTTTGGGAATGCACGAAACATTCTCTATAACTGTGTGCAGAAATACAATTTTTAACATGTGATATTGCTTATTATTTGCATTTTGGTTTGCACAGCTGGGCAAGTTCCAGTGAACTCTTCAGTGCTGACATATTTTACCAGTAAACAGCAGTTTCCAGAAACCAGAGAAGAAATACTAATATCAACTTACAAGCTGGTTTGAGGGAATTCTAGAAAAGGATTAAAGCATCCATCAATGATATTTTCACATAGTGATTTACATATCTACATCAAAGCTGAGGGAATCAGTGATTTGAAGAAAATTTTCTCTCAAGCAAAATTAGTTTGGTTCTGATCATTGAAAAGCTTCAGCTTTTTCCAGTTAGGCTGCCTCTAAGCCATATATTTATCTGGCTCAATAATGTGTAAAATACACACATTTCTCACCATATTTATAGAGGACTTTTGCAGCTCCTCCTATAAAAAGGGAAACTGTAGGATAAGTATGAGATTTCTGTTCATGAGCAGGAATAAATCTTCACCTTACCTGACTGTTTTCTAAGTATTGAACTCCAAATGGTTTAATATTGCTGCCAAAAATTTTGCCCACCAAAATTTTACTCATTTTGTGGTAATGACTGTCAACATTTTTCCATGTTTATGACCTTAATTTACAGCAAAATATTTCTCTACCACCACCACCACCACCCCTCCAGTTGAGCTATAGAGGAAGTTCTGTCTGCAGAGGGTATTTTGGACCCTGTTTATGACCCCCAGAAGACTCTAACCTGCTAAACAGTGCAGTGGGAATGGTAACTGCCAGCACTTAAATGAGGAAGTAAAAATAAAGTGTTCAAGGGACTGTTCATAGAACTTCAGGCTATGATTTTCCAGCCGAAGCACAGAGAGTTGGGCATCTCTGCATTGCTCAAAAGCAAATTGTACACAGAAATTAAACCCTTTCAGCTGGTGAAAAAAAACCTTAATTTGCTGAGCCCAGAGAAAGGATTGGCAAAAAACCCCAGAAGCACAAGGAGATGGTTCTGTTTAACAGACAGCAGGAGTGCACTGACATGCAAGCCAGCAATTACAACCAAAAATATCCAAGTGCCTGCCAAAAAATGATGTCAGGCTTTGGTGTTTGGTACATATCAAAATACCCCTGCTACCAGAAACAGAGGCACGTATGTGTGAGCTATAGATGAATTTCCCAACTTAATAGGGCCACACACCTTGAAAATGGGTAAATTAATGGTCAGCATCACAGCATACATTTATGTGCAGCAAGATTCTGTTTAAAATGTTAAACATAGATTAGAGTTTGGCCTTTTTATTTGCTTTTACATACCTGGAAAAGATTAATAACCATTTAGGTTCCATTTTGTGGAGAAAAAAAATATCCTCCTCCTTCAAGTAAAGAGTTTATAACAGATTATGTAGAATGGGGAATACTTTTAACAATACAACTTTATTAATAAGACACATCTTTCTTGTTATGCACAGTTTAAGGGGTAGGGGACTTGTCCCAGTATAAATAGTGTGAGTAGGCTAAAAAGATTTTAAAATATGAGGAACCATCAAGACATTGTTTCTGGATGATCCCTGAGAAACTACAATAAATTCAATTGAGAATTTTAAAAATATATGGGTATTTTTTCTCTCCCCAAGCAGGGTCTCAGCTCTCATTTGCTTTTTCTTCAATGTTCTGAGAAAGGCTGGCTCTAAATACTCCTATCTTATGGCTCCTGAATGGATATCAGAGCTTAAAACCCAGAAATTAACCTAATATGGTTTTGGTAGCATAGGCCCAAACCAAGGCATGCTTTAATCTTTCAAATCTTTCTGTACCTTTAAAAGGAATTTTACCCAGGCCTGATAAGCAAAGCCAAGCAGTCTCTTCTCAGGCAATTTCAGCTGCCTCGATGGAGAGATAACAATGGGGAGGTAGGAATCAGCTCATTCAAGAGACAATGGGCTGCAGACGTAAGACAAACACTAATCCAAAATGCAGCAACGTAGTGGAAAGTCATAATAGATCCTGAATAACTTCCTTTTCCTCCCACACATCCAGGAGCTGAGAAAATATTGAGGGAAAGATGAGAAAATTCACAGTCATTTCTCTGGAGTGTGGAGCCAAGCCTGTCTGCCCCTTGTCTCCCTCCCCCCAGTGGAAAAACGCTCTGTGACCATCTCCTCTGCAGAAGTGGGGAGCATGAATCACTGTGCTGCTGAATAATTCCCTTACCCACACGTTTCCAAAGGGTTGCCAGCTTTGTGATTCCTTTACTGCCATGCCTCCAGCGATTCCTGTACCTGTGAGGGAGCAGGAAACAACTGTGCTGCATCTGCAGGTGACTTATACAAGAGTCAGGGCTTAGCTGGGAAGATAAAGCAGCCCATTCCTACGTGGTTTATGAACTACTTTGGGATCACAACCAGATACCTCTGCTGCAAAAGCTGCCTCCTGCAAGAAAAGGAAGCAGATGATCCCCCAGTCTGGCACAGACTGGATTTCAGAGAGTAAACTCACAAACAAGGAAAGAAGAGGTTCTACCTTCCCTCACCACCTGTCCCTGCTGTGTTTGTACTCCTTGTTGAAACATTGCACCTCACAGTGTACTCACCTCCTGGCTGTGTTGCAAGTCCCATAACGTAATAAACAGTAAATAGTAATAAAAAAAAAGTGGTTTTCAGAAACGGGATAATGACTTTCAAACACAGGATGGTGACACAAATTGCAAAAATAGGACTCTCCCTTTTTCAAAGCCCTCTACTGAGCATCTTTTTCCTAAAAGTCTTTGTAGGCAGTGACGTGGAGCTAAGAATGGAAATAGCCACAATAGTGGTTACAGCTGTGCAAGTCCTTCCCAGTCCTGTTCACACAGAAATCTGCTGCCTTTCTGGGGACCAGCCTCATTCACACTCCTCAAGGAAAAACGTGAGTAAACAGGGACCTCTTGGTGAAGTCACCTCATCGTGAGAACTGCCATGACATACTTTATGCACTATTATGCCAGGAAAAAAAAAGGAGGACTGGGGTTCAAACTAGCTAGGGAAGAGAAAATTGGGGAAAACATCAAACATTTTCAGTCAGCTTCTCAGAAAATGTTTGAGCAGCCTTTGAACCGTGGAGTTGCATTTGGGATGTGCTCAAATACAGCTCATGGAACATGCTGGAAATCACAATACATCCTTATGAAATCTGAGCTTCTAAAAAGTGGTGAAGGTCATGCAGATTTTCCCAGGGATCTTTTGTTCTATCTCAGGAAAAGGGACATCCTTTCCACCCTCAATGAGCTGTACCAACATCCCACATCCTCTTCTCATAAAAAATCCCAGAGTGGGGAAACACTACACCTAGACTAGGAAATTAAATCATGCCCAGGCATATTCCTGGGCACTGGTGATGTGTTCATGGAATTAAACTGCAGGACCAATCAGTGACTTTTTGGCCTTCACTCTCCCAAATGACTCCTGATTTAGGCAGGGCACATCCAAAGGCTTGAAGAAATCAGCTTTTCCCATTTCAGGAAAGACATGATGGAATTAACTGTGTGAAGCTGAGGTCTGAACAGCCACCTAAGAACTTTATTGCCCCGTGCAATTTCATGTGTAGGTCAAATATCCCCACAGCTGTAAAATCCTGTGTTATTACCTTTCATGACAGGTGGGAAATTGATAAGGTAAAAGACAGATTACCACCCTGAAATAGCCTTGTAAATCTAACAGGCTGGCCAAGGCTGCCCAGGAAGGGAAGTGATGAAGCAGGTTATTGGACAAGGATGTCCTAAGTGCTTTATTGTCACTATGATCAATGCATTGTCCTCCCTTCCCTTCAGTGCCACCGTCGTTATGCTGTGCAAAAAGGTTAAATTATGCCCAGACTCTGCAAACAAATGAAAAGAGACAAATCTAGTAAGAATTAAAGATCAAGAGGTGTGCTTCTGAAAACATGTTTTTTTTTTTTTTTCTGTTTGATTATGCAAATTATAATGGGAATCAGAATGTAGGTTATTTAAACCCTTCATAGGAATGACAGCAAAGATATTTGTTCTAGTGCAGGTAATGCAAATAACAATAATAACTGAAAAAATACCTTGTGCACCAGCTGATCTCACATACCAGATGTCCTGCCTTTCATCTAATAGAGAAAAAAATTCAGGTTTAACAGAGTGTATTATTTCTCAGATTACCTTAAGTCTACAAAATACAAAGGTTAATGATGGGTAAAAACCTGCATCAGACTAATCTGCATTCCCAAAGTTTCAGAAAATGACAATATATAGTGAGTTACAAAGAACTACAGAGCACGAGGAGTTTTTTTCCTTAACTAAACACTCATCTGCTGCCTTGAAGGATCTGGATATCTCTCCACAGGGAATATTAGGAGGAGCAATAGAAAAAAATATGAATTTGTTATCATGTGCAGTTATCTAGGGAACTGCACAAATCACATTCCCATGCAGCACCTATGAGGAGTGGAACTGCAGAACATCAAACTGAGCCTCACTCAGCTTTGAAACCACACAAGATTTGAAGTTTGGCAGATTTTTTTGAAATTTAAGAATGTTAGGTAAAGATAGCCTTTAAACAAGAATGTATAGAGCATGTACACATCAGGATCCAGTGTTTGCAATCCTAATTTCACATATATCAGGAAAAAATGCCTAGAAAATTTCCAGTACATACTAAAACTTACTGGAATGTTGCTAATGAAATTGCTGAGCAGCAATGATTGGACCATCCCAATGAAATGCTTTAATCCTGTATTTAATCTGTATTTCCTGTACCATTACTTTCGAATTTTAATAATTTCAAATTATACTTCAGCACAACAGAGAGGACAGAGTATATTTGTTGAAAATTGTGCACGAGAACAGATATACAGCAGGCATTTTGGGCTTTAATATACTAATAGAGAGACCTGCCAAATTTACCAGGAACGTGGAGTCTATTTCTGAACAGCAAAAACAATTTAAAGAATTCTGAAGACTTTCCAAAGGGCTGAAAAATGCAAATTCATCATGAAGAACCAACAAGGCCACTTGAAACCTTGTTTGAGCAAAAGGAATTGGTGCCAGAAACTTCAACAGTCACAGAAATCAGGCAAATCTCTCCTTTTGTAACATGGCAAAGCGGATTCCAGAAGGAGGGAGCCTGGAGAAGGGAGATACTTTGCTCAATTTCCCCTCTTGCTTTCCACACCCTGATGTTACCAGTGCCACCCTTTGCAATCTTGGCAGATTTGGGCTCTGAGAGTCCCTCTGCCCCCTGTCCTCAAGGCAAAAATAAATGTCTTTAACCTGAGAATGAAATCCCTCTATTTAAGTTGACAGCTGGTGAGTAGCAGCACAGCTGTCACGTCTTGATCATGATAACATTTTTAACTATGTGAATTTCACAAATACATTTAAATTTTATAGTCTATTACTTGATTAATCATCTAAGATTCTTGTAATTTATCTTATTTTCTATCAGAGCACATTGTATTCCAGTGTCCAAGCCTTTCTTATCCAAGTTTCTGCACTGCTCAAAATTCAGTTGTATCAAGACATTTATGGAATTTTACTCATTCAAAGCTGAATTCCCTTTACATCTCTGGTGCTCTGCTGCCTCATTTCACAATGCCAAACAGCCTGTGTGTCTCCTGGTGGATTATTGATTTTTCCTGTTTCTGGGGAGAGTTTTGTTGTGAAGAGAGATACCTCTAACTCCATATTTAAAATAATATTGGCTATTTTTATGATCCTTCAACCAATTCTGGAGTGTTGAACCAGTTCATTTTACTAGCTCTTTCTTAATTGCATTTTTCATTACTCCTGCTGTCTTCCTCATATAGTATTATTTATGTTAAGTAATATTTACTTAAACTCCTGCCATTAGATATCTTGTAAACACGGACAGAACATTTGTTCTTCATCTCACAGGAATTTAAAAATAAGGATTTATATTAAATGGCCATTTAAATAATATTAGACGAATCCAGGAGCATCTTCCAAGAACTCTATAGACAAACAGATTTATAAGGTGAAAACTGGAGAGCACAATGCACTTCTTACAGCCAAAAATTCTATACCACATCAGATGGATGCAGGAACCTCATTCATATGCCAATAATCTTTTTATAGCCATAGTTAAGACTTGTGTCTCCTCAGTTTACAGTCCAGAGTTCCAGAATTGCAATGCTCTATTTTGATAGAGAATTCTTCTTTTGGATTTTAAACGCCCTCATGGTTCCATCGCTGCTGTTAAATTCAATTTTTTTTTAGTATTATGTTGGTTTTTTGCTGTAGCTGTGACTTAGTACTCCTGGCTTCAAGTCATGAAAGGATGGAAAATGCAGAGGTGGCACCTTTTGATGTTGCTGCTATGGCTGAACAGACTTCCTGAGGGCCAGGCACAGACCTAGGAGCTGATTGGGTTTTTAAAGAAAATGCTGTGTTAATATTGTTTTCTTAAAGATTCTCTCTCTAATCCATCCAATTTTTGACCTTTTAATAGCTATATGGATATAATACATTCATCCCCTTGTACCTTTAATATATAGAAATTCTACTAAATACTGACTCTGTGTTATTCCCTATTCTTTCAAACTTCCACAGAGGTTCAAAGTCACCCCTGTAGATAGTTATTATTATTTCCAGTCTGTTATTTTGATGGATAAACTGATCTCCCCACTGATCCCCCTCAATGGAGAAACCAAATAGCCATAAACCCCAAAAGACTGAATTTTAAGGTTGAACAGCAATTGAATTGGACATTTGGACACCGAGAGAATTTATGAAGTCATTCATGGTGTCTTCAAACCAGCAGATCATAAAAACCTTATGGTTTCACTCAGAGCTTTGGATTCTTATTAAGAGGTATTCATATTAATAGTTATTCACATTATATGTATATAACTCTCACTAAAGTCCAAATGGCTCAGCCTTTCTGAAATCTCAGAGCACTAATCCAGGAACATACTATAAAAATACTTGACCTGGATTTCCCTTGGAGAATTCAGTTTTGGTTTATGCCTCTTATTCTTTTCCTTTTGAATTGGTATTAGTAAACACTGGCCTCTTTTGAAGGTTTTTCAGCTTTTCTTCTTTTCTTTCACAGCATCTCAGACTGGAGGAGGTTGAAAGGCACCTCTGGAGATTTTCTCCTACCAGAAAATATTCTCCAGGCCTGTTTCACATTGACCTTTTAATACCTCCACAAATGCAAACTCCAGTATGTCTCTGGGGAATCTGTTCGAGTGTTTACCCTCTTTTACAGTAAAATGGTGCTTGGCTGTCTCAGAGGGCAGTTCTGTGCTTAATTTTTTTCATCCATTGCCTCCTTTATCCCTGTCTCTGGCAGGAATGAGCTCTCACCCCCTCATGTTCATTCTCATGATTATCCCCACGCAGAATAAAATTTTTGTGGCTCTTTTCTAGGCTCACTCCTCTAAGCCCACATGACCAGAACTGAACACTTCACTCCAAGGAACTCTTTTCACCATGGCAATAACTGTGTTGGCAGCAGCTCCTGTTCCTGACCAGGTTATTCTGACTCTTTGTATTCCTGTGGAACCAACGGTCCTGACTGGATCACTGCTGCTTGAAGGGAGAAACACCCAAAGTATCTTAATTTAACAGCTAGACATTCTTATTCCTCTCTGCATCAGGATCCCAATGTTCAATTCCCAACTTGCAAGTGTAGGCAAAATATGCTTTTATCTATAGAAAAATAGGGTGTAGTCTGGAGAAGCTGAGTAATTCACTGATGATCAGTCTTGGCTACAGTGATGAATATTTATCGTTTTCCCTTAATAATTGTTTTTAAATAATCTCCTTCTTGCTTTTGATGATTTAGATCTAAAAAGAACTCAACTGCTTTCAGTTCACTTACTAATGATGGACAACAGTTGTTTCAAAAATTATTCTACTGCTTTACTTAGTTCTGAGATTAAGGACACCCTGTTCATACACCTCCAAAAAATTCCCCTTTTCTCAGTGGGAGTTTTCACATGACTAAAATAAACACTGGTGAATCAGAGTCCTTCTACTCACTCTGCACACTTTTTGATATACTCAGTCTATATACAAAGCATTTTAATTATGAAGTTTAATTCCTGCCTTTCCAGAATTCACTGCTGCACTTAAATGCTTGTGTTACTTAATATAAAATTGTTAAATTCAATTGTTTTCCACGGAGATAAAACAATTCCATATTTCCATCATGTTTACATAACTAAGAGTTTTCCACTAAGGATCTGTCTATGAACTCTGCAGAACAATAGGGCTGGTTTTGACAGTCCTGTGCCCTTTTAAAATCCTCACCTAGACACTGTTCCCTCATAGAACCTGTATTCTAAAAGCAGAATGAAAACTGCTGTTTCCTATCTCACCTGATATCTCAGTTTCTTTTCCCTCTCAGTAAAAAGTTCAGGAGAGATAAATATCTCTCAAAAATATTCATGCAGGAGCAAAACAAGAAAAATCTCTGGCCATCAGATATCTCCACAATTTTCTTCTTTTATTTTCTGCCAAATAAAGGACATTATGTAAGGGTGTGTTTCAATACCTTAGCTTCTCCAGGGGGAGAACTCTTCAAGATGAGTCAAAAACTTTGGAAACTTTTTGAAAGATTTCCAAAAATAAAAAAGTCAGAGCAAGAGTAACATTCAGGTAGGTCTTGCCTGCTCTCATGCCTACTGTAAACATGATTACACAGATACCAATTCAATATCTTTCTTTTAATTAAATATTTAAGAAGTTCAGAACAGTCCTTTAGCTGCAGAGTTTATTACCATTTAGTACTAATGAAGGAAAGCTTGTTTGAATTTTAATTAGGGTTTGGTTTGGGTATTTTTGTTCGTTTTTTTATTATACATTAAGATGTGCACCTCCTAATTTTAAACACTTATTCAATGAGGCCCTTAAATATCTGCTTTGTTTTAAGTGGGTACTTAGAGGCTTTCTCAAATCAGACCAGATCCTAAATGATCAAACATATGCCAAAACAAACTTAGAAATTTGTAAGCTGGAATCATGTATTTGGTTTAGCTTTTCAGCAGAGTGCATGGAATGAAGAGAACACTTCTCCTTTTTTGGCTCCACTCAAGTTCCACTGCCCAGCACGTGAGGACAGAGCTGCTTCACTTTTCCCAGCAGATTTCCCAAAGGATTTTTCTGGACACTCCTCAGCTCCTGCTTTGTTACCCCAGCACAGCTACAGCCAAAACTTCCTATGGAGAGATGGACTCCTTACCCCAAACTCCTTTTTTCCTTCCAGTGTGGATGAAAGGCTTTGTTAGAACTGCCTTTAGCTGCAAAACCAAAACTGTGGCTTTATAGTGAGGAGAAGATGATGAAAGCCTCAGGTTTGGATAAAAGAGAATGATGATTGTTATTTTCAGCCTTCCTGGGCTGGTTTTTCCAGATTCCACCAGGGAGCACGGAATGCCTGCCAGGGCTGATCAGATCCTATTAGGCTGACACTGGAGATCTCTGCAATTCCTTGCTACCTACACTTCTTGCTATTTAAAACTCCTGAAAGATTTCAGAGCAGGAATGGGACAGGATGAAGGATTCAATCTCCATATATCTCTGCCATCTTTCTTTGTAGTTGTGGACATTTCAGTTCCAGTGCCTGCTGTGAGGACAACATTATTCTTTTGAATTTTTTTAAACTATAAACCATGTCAGTAAAATGCTTCAGATTTACTTTTCCTAGTCTTCACTCATTGCAGCCTGGAAAGATTTTTATATCTATAAAGCACATAAATCTTAAAAGAAATAAAAAATGAAACAAGATGTAAAAATAAAAGAAGGAAACAAAATCATACCAGTGAAATTAAGCCTTAATTCCTCACTAATTGTTTCATGAATATTAACCCTACAATTTCTCTTCTCACTGTCTCAATTCCAAATACAGGTAATTTATTTTACTAATATTTGACTGTTTTAAAAATTAAAATAGCCTTTTTTAGGAAGGTGTAGTCCATGGTGTGCTTTAATTGCCACTGCTAAAAAAAAGCTTATAAAATTCCCAATAATTATTTGTAACATCTTCTTTCAAACTATTTTCTAGAACACAATTTAAACAGCTCAGACAAAGAAAGTAATCCAAGCTACAATGAGATTTTGCTTAACTTTTCCATCTTCTTTCTCAACAGCTTTCTACTGAGCAAAGCAACATTCTTGGTGTGAATTTACATTCACTGGATCTTGCAAAGGAGACTTGATTGACTTGATTCAAGGCAGTAAAAAAAGCAGATGCCATCCAAGTAGCTTTATTTGTTGGCCATAAAAAGAAAGGCACTGCATTTATCATTTAAAAAATACATTTCAATTCTCTCACTAAGGCCATTACAGTTGATAAATGCTCAGATTCTGTCCTGCTTCAATAAAAACCTGTCACACACAAAATGTCTACAGGTAAAGTATGTGTCTCCATTATTTAGATTCCTACCCACAAACTTGGTTTAGAATCTTTTTAAAAGAAAAAAAATTGAGAAAAGGGGGAAAAAAAGGTTGCCTATTTTAATCTTGAAATGAAATTAAATTTGAATCCACAGTGGTTCCATCCAGACTTGAACAATTCAGAAACAGCCAGTCATCCACATGCAAATACCCACAGCAAACTGCCTTGATTTTTAATTTTTTGAGATAAGTTTTATTATTTCCTGATCATTTCAAAGCTCATGGATGACTTTGAGCTCTTCCCTTAATTTAGAGATTCTAGTGGCTGACTGCATGAGGTAGAGAAGTGGCAGGTAAAAACACACAAGCAAATTCTTCCTATCAAGGCACAAAAAAATCTGAAAGCTTATATATATAAAGCACTGTAAGCATCTGGAAATATTAGATATATAGTTCCCATTAAAAAAAACAAGCAAAAAAAAAAAAAAAAAGATAGAACAAGAAGTCCAAAAACCTCCTGAATTACATTTAACTGAAAATTGCTGAATTCCAGCAGCAGCTAAATTTTGTCCTAATTTATAGGTACTGGAAGGAAATGTTAATTCTGCTTCACAAAGTGGCTTGGTAGTCTATATGTGAGTGCAAATTCTGCAACATTTCAAAGATATTTGTTAAAAAGAAAGAAGTACCAATATTTCTAATTCCAATTAATTTCATTTTAGGGCTTGGGTGAGGGCAAGGTAGCAGAAATATTGGTGCTTGGCTTGGACTGCCATCCCCAAGAAGACCAAAAGGACCTGGGAGAAAAAGGGGTGGCAAGTTCTGAGGAAAGATGATCATTGATTTAACTTCCAAAAGCTGTGAATAAGAATATTCTGCCTAACCTCTCCCTCTTTCTAAAGAATTGTTCAAGAAAATAACTGCTGCCATTAGCAACACAGGTTTTAATGCAGCAAAACCAAAACAAATGAAACAAGAAAAAAATATATAACTAAATCAAAAGATGGAAAACTCTTAAAAATATTTGTGGTGAAAAATGGGTAGGACAATTGTTACGAAATTTCACTCTTGCTTTGTGATATAAAAAGCACCTGCAGGCCCCAGATCTGCTCATTAAGTATCATGGACAGAGGATATTGGAAAAGAGTTAAGGGAAAAGGTTATTCATACTGCCCTGGACTGGATCAAATGATAACAGAAAATACTGTGGTTAGAGAGAAATCAACAACTGTATTCTGGGAAAAGGCTAAGGAACACAAACGTCAGAAAAAGACCAAAAAAAAAAAAAAAAGAGAGAGAGAGAAAGAACTGGGAATTCTGTCAGTGTTATCTTGGAGGAAAATGAAAATGTGGAAGTGGTCAAGACACCATGAGGTTACAAGTGTCTGGAAAGATTCCAGTCTGCTCTGGCCCGGGTTTCCCAGTGGCTGCTGTGTAACAGAGCGAGGGGAGCTGCTCCCTGCTCCCAGTCTGCGGCTTTGGACCGAGCCCTTGCAAAAGAAACGCTCAGCCTGAGCTGCTGCTCTGAATCCCTGCAGGGAGGGGTGCATGTGTGCCTCACTTCTGCTGTGCTCATGGCGTGAAGCTTCCCAGGCAGCAGCCACCCTTGTGTCGAGTGCACATTAAAGCAGTCTCCAAACAGAGCTGGTTTATACTGGAGCCCTGTGAAATGCTGCAGGAAACAGCTGGAAAACAATCCACTAAAGCTTTGTCTTGTTCCTGTTGCTGCCTGATTCTCCCTCCCTCATCTTTCTGCCAGGAGTGCTTTTAGCCCCAGTTGATCTTTGGAGTTCATGACATTGATTCCTTCCTGGAATTATGTAAAAACTGTAAATTCTCCCCTTAGATAATATAAAGAAACTTGAGTGTGACAGAATGTCAGTTTTAAGGCTACTTGTAACCAGAAAAAAAGTGTCATCTCCCAACTACCAGACATCTTCTTGGAAGTTTCCTAAAACTCCAGCCAGTAGGAGAACCATGCATAGGTTTTTTTCCAAAGTTCTCACTTGTGGTTGCAGTTAGGGAAAACACATAGCAAAAATAAATGAATAAAAAGGAAAGCAGGGACTGTATTTGCAAATAGATAATGTAAAGAAGCAAAAAAGATTATTTCACAAAATTAATTCCAAGGAATATAATTGCTCATTGTTTCAAAGAGGCAAAACAGCACAGTTTTGACTCTTTGGTCATTACCTCTGCTCATTGTTTCATGAAGGCAAAGATCACCATTTCTCAAGGAGTTATTAATGCTTACAGTGAGAAAGGTAGGATACCTTTATCCAGAACAAGGTGAGAAGGGCTTTTAGCACATAGGAAAGCTCAGAGCTATTTTTTTAACCTCAGCCATGGAAGTAGAGAGGGGATTTCAGTGGCAGGTTGGCTGCCTCTGCAGAGATCCCCAAACCATTTGTGTCACCCATTTTTCCAAAATACCAGTATTTATTAACTGGGAAGTGATTTTCCAAGGAATAATTGGTTATATAACACTTGAAAATCTAAGTCCAAGGGATTAAAAACTGGGCATACTCTTGATTTAGATAAAAATACTTCAGTTCAGAAGTGCCACAATTGTTCCCCACTGCTCACTCAAAGAGTGACTCTTTGTTGCCATCACTGCCAGATTTTCTTATTATTTCTTTGTCACATAAAATTGTGGCAGACTGGACAGTTTCTTCTCCAGGAAAATTTTTAAAACCCCAAGCAAGCAGATGTTGGTTGGTACAAGTAGTCT
Organism: Acridotheres tristis; assembly: GCA_037013685.1. NCBI lineage: Eukaryota > Metazoa > Chordata > Aves > Passeriformes > Sturnidae > Acridotheres > Acridotheres tristis. The sequence continues at coordinate 1,680,227 of CM072884.1, forward strand.
AAATGATCTAAATAATTTGATGGTGGTTTTGTCTGGTTTATCTTCCAGAGATAAAGATTTCTGTCTGACAGCTCGCCTGGACATAAAAAGAGGATAAAGAATAATGCACATATATAAGGGTAGCCAATGTCAGAGCCAGTATTTCCACTGAAAAGGAATTGAGAAACTGCTAATAATGTAAAGGTTCACTAAATTAGAGTTATGTTTCTGTTACCACACAAAAGGTAATGCTCCTGAAGTTTTTTCCCCTCTTCATTCCCATGGTCATAGATAAGCCAATGCATTCACATAAGAAATTAATTTAATTTTTGAAATAAATGGTGCACTCAGTGCAATTAACCTGCACGTCTGTGGTGGCCAAATACACAACAGCAAAAAATGTGGCTTTGATTCCAGTTACAGACACAGGATATAGTCTGTCTAGACCATCAAATAATGCACCTCTAAAGTGAAAGTTTTACATATGAGATTGCATCTCTGAAATGAGAACTGCTGCAGGAATATTGGCCAGAGAAGGGAAAAGCTAGATTCCTTTACACTGTCCTGGTTTTTTCACCCACCTACTCTTCCAGCCAGACCATTGGATACTTTAATTTGCAGTCTATTGCATATGTCAGCTTTTCATAGAACATAAAAATCAGGTGCCACCTGCTTTCCTCTAACACCCTAGAAAAATGCATATTTTTCATTTCATTTCATGACCAAATTCAAAGAAAGAAACACAGACAACAGAAAGAAAAAGCAATGATCCCATACAAAGCTTTAAAAACCATGACAAAGTTATTAACTTACAGACTCAAGTTCATATGGCATTTCAAATAACAATTTTTTTTCTGATTTTACTGTTATCTCTGCATGATTTCAACAAGCAAGCATGGATTCAGATTCACTGAAACTTGGGCTGGGAGATACCAGAAATGTGATTAAAACCTTAAATTTAAGGACTCATTTTGTTGGCTCCATTTGTACTGCAGGATCATAAGGAAAACCTCTTGTCCCCAGCAGTGCAGGTGATGCTTAAAGGAAGGAAAATACACCCAAAGAATCAGAATTAAGGCAATAAAAAGCCATGAATTCTCTTAAAACCCTTCACTCTCTTTAACATCCTTGTCTATTATCTTCTGCATGAGGAGAAGAACAGAGGACAGGTAGACTTGAGAAAGTGTTTATGGAAATGGTGCCCTCACTGATCCTGTGGCCAAGACATCAGCCTGCAGAGGGATCTCTGTGGTTACATGAATTTTTAGCTGAAGAAAAATATAATAATGCTGTATAATTATAGTGGACTACAACAATAAACATGCTCTCAGTGCAAATATCACCTGGGGTCTGCTCTGCCCATGGCACAAAAATAAATCTGAAAATGTCTCAGAGGATGCTTGGTGTGGTAGGGAGAGGTGAGGAAGAGGCTCACCAAGCATCTAAACCTCTTCCCAGGGAGAAGGGCGAGCACCTGCCTGTCAAAGGCACATCTGGCCAGCAAAAAGAGAAAAACAGGAGGCAGGAATGCTGCAGAGGGGAGAAAGGGAGGCTGAGCCAGGAGCAGCCAGGCAGAGAACACGTGAGCTCCTGTGTGTGTCCTGGCAGCAGAGCTGTCCCTCAAAGCCTCAGATTTGACAAGGTGAGAAAAAAGCTACAACTCTGTCACTTTTAGGTTTGTCTTTTCACCAATGTTGTCCTAAACGTGCTGACCTTCAACACCTTCAGAAGGGGTTTTTGGGCACCTGCATGGAGTCAAGACATCTGATTTTCAGCAGCCTCTCTAGTTCTAAACATAAGACAACATGCAACCTGTGAAGGTGATACATGCACTTGATGCAAGAATATCCAATTCATATTTGGGGAGAAAAGGGGGATAGAAACACATCTCATGTTTCACACTGCCAAAAATAAGCTCTTTTTTAATGCACACCAATTACGATATAGTTTTGAAACAGCTGCCATTAGTATTAAATTATTTTTAAAATAGTTTTTATTTTCAATCCTTTTTCTACCTTATTTTTTTCTCACTGTGAAAATTCAGCTGTTTCAGGACCATGTTTGGCTACGATTTGTAGTAAATCAAAGAAATCAGAAGAAACTGAAAGAAGTGGAAAGCTATTAAATAAATACTGATATTTCATGAAGGGGAGAGGGAGAAATTTCCTTCATCTTTAAGTGATTTACAGAAACTATTTTCTGGCAAGCCATTTTGGCTCAATTTCCCCATTGGATATCAACACCAGTAACAGACTGGATGTCTACCACGGGTCTTCAGCAGCTCAGTGAATTCCTCTTGAAAATTTGGAGGAAACACAGGAAAAGCATCCAAAGTAACAGCCCTTATTTTTTGGTTTGGATGCCTGGAAAGGTTAGAGGCTCCTACTCAAGCAAACATTGGTTTGTGTTCCCAAAAAAAGTGAGTTTTTGCTGGGAGCATGTTCTTGGTTATAACCCTAATCACATGCTGGACCAGTGGCCAAACCTTTACTCCTACCTAAGAGTCAAAATGTTTCTTTTTCAGCAAACTCCAGCTGGTCACTGAGGATATTTGATGGATGAGGCCTTTGCCAGTTAATTGACAGAACACTGCTGGAAAAGCAGTTTACACTAAGGAAAATGAAGTGATGCTTCCCAATATTTCCCAAGCATTTGCTGAGAAGCCTCTTAACAAAACTGTTTTCAGTTTTTCCTGAGAATGCAACTGGAAATGATTGCTGCTCTGATTTAGTGTTTATCTGGGGAGTGCTGAGGAGAAGATATTTGGGTACCTGAGTAGAAATCAGGTAGACAAGGCTGCAAATGGCACTGATCACTAGAGCTGGGTAGAAAATAGGATTCCGTAATTTCTTCTAGTCAGGATCTAGAGAATTAAAGAGAATTAAAGCAAATGTTTCCTAAGAAATGTTGTAACAATGTGTGGGGAAAAAAAAGTAAAAGCTGAGCCTAAGTTCAAACAAAGTACAGTCAAACAGGCACTTAGAAGTACTCTAGGCTTAGGCCACCTGTGTAAATGACTGGAAATATCTCATTCCCCATTATATTTGCTTTCTCTTTCCACACCAACTCCCTCTACATCAAGTGGTGACTAATGGTGACAGTCACTAACAGGTTTCTCTGTGCAAATAAACTCGACTTTGTATTTCAGTTGTCCTACTTCCAAGTGAAGGAGAACACAGGAAATCTGGTGGTGTTAAGTTATCCATTCTGGAAACATTCAGGAAAGCAAGATCTGTGATATTTAATATATATTATTGATGTAGAAATTCTAAACTCTTTGATTTGTGGATAGGCTGTAAGGTTGTTTTTTTCCCCCATGTTAATAGTGGGGAAACAATTGACAAGGTACCAGACTTTGAGACAAGACAGATTTTCAGACATCACCCAGAGCAATCATTAGGGTTTGGAGCATCTCTGTGGCAGCACTAAATTGAGGAGCACCAATCCTAAATCAAGACAGCTGGCCATGGAGCACTGGGAAAAAAAAAAGAGGGACATTCAGGGAATAAAGTGATGGAGGAGATTTCAGCAGGAGAACTGAACCTGTCTGTGCTATGCTGCATGGAAATGGTTTAAAAAGGCAAAATAAACCCATAAAACTGCTCAGCTAATCACAACTACAGCAAGAGCCAAAACATCCTTATTCATTTCACACTGATGACAGTTCAGGAGGACACAGCAGAGCAATCACCACCCTGCCCAAGCCTGACATTTACAGTCTGGCACATCAGCAACAGTCTCTGAACCAAGTGAAGCCATTCCTGGAAAAGTCCTATTACCTGGAATGTGGGAGAATTAAAGGCGTCTGCTACTGATTTTCAGTCATCCCAACAGAGAAAAGCTGCAATTTGTTTTTAGAATTTATTACTAAACCATGTGGAAAAATGTGTCAAGCTCAAGACAGAACTTCTCTCCCTTGCTCCTATTTCTATTATCCTCACAGGTTTTTAATACCACATTTACCACCAGCAAGGGGCAGACTTTAATGATATCTGCAAGCCAAAAATAAAACCTCCACATTCTGAATTTCATGCCTGAAAGACAAACACCTTCAAATACAGAAAAAGTTGGGAAAATGTGTCACCTCCAGGCAGCCCCTGAAGTACAAAATTACTCACATGCTGTTTGGGGGCCTGGTGTGAAGAAAGCTGAAATGACTGTAAACTTTAATTAATCAAATAGGACACCCACAAAGACAGATGTATGTGACTCATGTGGCCACACTGTGTGCCCATTTCCCCTCTCATTCCATAAAAAAGGCAAGGCTAACTCCATACAAATCATTTATAGAACCTCAGCAATCTGGTAGAACCTCCAATTTCCTACAAGAACAGCACTGAAGTTGTTAAAATGAGATAAATGAATGGTAATGAGAGGATTTCTATTTCCTAAAACTTCTTTTGTGCCTACTAGAGGGGCATAACGGTGCCCAATTAAAATATGGGCTAAAACATGACAGTCAGTAATCATAGGGGTTTCTGTGGTCATTATCTTTTCACTTAGGTATTATCACAGAATTACAGGATGGATTGGTTGGAAGGAGTCTTAAAAGATGATCCAATTCCACCCCCTGCCATGGGCAGGGACACCTTCCACTGTCCCAGGCTGCTCCAAACCATGTCCAGCCTGGCCTTGGACACTGCCACGGATCCAGGGTCAGCCACAGCTCCTCTGGAAAACTTTTTCCAGTGTCTCACCAAGCTCACAGTGAAGAATTTCTTCCTAATATTTAACCTAATTTTTTTTTTTTTTTTTTTAGTTTGCAGCCATTTTCCCTTCCCCAGTGACCCTGGGAAACCTGTGACAGACACTGCTGCTGTTCTGGGTTTTCTAGGATGTCTTGTTCCCCTCAGACATGTGAAAGCTACTGTCTATCCACATTTCAGCAGTGGGACAAGGAGGGGCAGACACACAGGCACACACCAAGCACAGGAGCTGGGTGAACACCTGCATGAGTGAGCTGTCCTCATTTTCCTCAATAGAGCTCCTATCAGTGTCTGCATCTAACACTGCTCTGGGCCAATTGATAAGCTGGGTCTGTACCCATCCTGCTCCTTTCTAGGAACACAACTCCGCAGGCAGCCCCAGCAATTCACACTGTGCCCATCTTTTCTGCACTGATTGCTCAGGTGGGAGCATGGAGGGAGAGAGGAATGTCACATGTCCCCATTCCTCAGCAGATTACCTCACCAGATCACTGCCAGCCTGACTCACACCAAAACAAACCACAGCAATAATACACTTGGATTAGAGCAAACTGCTCCTATACATCTCCCCCTGCTGCCACACATTCCAGCACCATTAGTCCTCATCAGGTGAAAGATTCTGTGCTAATATGTGCATTTGGGAGCCAGCCAAATCTAACAAGGCTCATGCCATCAACAATCTCACTTCACCTCACTATTGGTGAGGACAAACTCCTCTGTGTTTGTCTTGCAACTGTGGGTGCTACGAGACAATGCATCTATTTATATTATTTATAATTAAGGAGCTTACAAAAGAAAAAAAAAAATAAGGAGGGAGATGGTGAGTTGCTAAGGCAGACATAGGAAATTGCTTTATCCAGTAATCTCCTGGATCATTTTAACTTTCTTTTATGAACAATTATCAACTAGCAGTTCCTAAGAATGTGGGGTAACTTCTGCTTATCTGGAAAAAAGAAATTGAGAGCAATATAAGCAATAATCCTTTTCCTGTCTGGGCATTGAGGGTGCCAGAGATGGGCATTAGTCACTGAGATCTACTAAAGATTTGTCCCTGTAAAACACACAACAGCATTTAATAGAAATTGAGATTATTTTTAAAAACTCTATGACTGACAGCATCTATGAATTTTCTCTGGCTCCCAACTGATAAACAGTCTACTCTCCTCATGTAAACTCAAGCTCCAAGTTGTACAGGTGACATTCTATTAACCATGGCTTAAAAATCCATATTCCCATTATTTTGCTGTATTCCACAGGACTGGGCTAGAAGTAGCACTTGTCATCTACTCGGCTGCCACTTGGGGCTCTAATTCTGCCTCTATTTCTCTTTGGACAATTTTCTGAACTTGCTCTTAAAAGATCTTTGAAAAACGGGTGCAGGGCTTCTGCTTCCACTGTTTCACATAAACATGGACTTCGTGTTTTCTTCCTAAACTGAGTTCCATGTGTTTGAAATTATTATTTACTTAAGAAAGGGCAAAGATGGGAGGGTGGCAAAGCCAAATTCATGCATCTACACTTAAAGTTTTTTCATTTCAGATGAAGACAACAGTTCTGCTCAAGAATGTGCAGCAGTGTGGGAGACAGGCTGCAGAACAATTGGAGCTCGCCAAACAAGCTGGATTCCCAGTCTGTGGGAAAATAAGAGCTCTTGGAATTGGTCTCAGCCCAAATAGGACAAAAAATATAAAGAAAAAATAAACACAACAAACCCCCAAATCCTCAAGAGCTGGAAGCTCTTTTATCAATCGAATAAAAGTTACAAAAAGGTAAGTTTTATTCACAAAGGTCAGCCAGTGATGCTGTTCCCAGGGCAGATGTCACCAGGCCACCCATGACCAACAGCTCCCTAATTTCAGGGAGGACCTGCCAAACCCAGCCATGAGGCAACACTTCCTTTCTTCTTCAGAAAATTTCCAGTGAGCAGCAACAACCGTGCTTGTGAAATCACGCCCTGGTCTTGGAGAGCAGAGAGAATTTGAAAACGAGGAATAATCAAATCTTGCTGTTGCCACCAAGACTACCCAGAGCAGGGACTTTGTGCTGCACTAACATGCTAATTAATTCATTAACATTCAAATTTGATATCACTGTATAGAAAATAAAATTTGACTTCTTTTCTTCAACACTTTATGCCTTTAAAAATATGTTTTAACAAGCGTGTTAACAGAACCGGATTTTTTATATTGGCTTTGGTGATTCAGATAAAATCCCGTTATTTCACATAGTAAAATCCCATTCAATCTCCATTAGGAAGTCTAGTGGAAAACCCCACTGGATTAGCATTTGACATCAAATCTGGCACAACACAACCTGAAGACATCTGACTCATGGTGTTGGGAGAGACTTGGAAACTTCCAAGGAACCTTTCCAGTATTTAAACCAATTTAATTCCCTGAGAAAGAACAAATCTGAAAACAAATTTGCCTTAAGAAATTTTTGAGTGATCCCATTCGGGAAGGGATTGGTTTTCTCTTAAGGAACTGATTGGGAATTCCCATTTAGGTTTCATGGAGGATGAAAATGGACATGTTGGGGTTTTTGGTAGCTCTAGTTGGTAGTTTCCTATAAATGAGAATTAATCATTTGTACTATAACCTCTGGTTAGTAACTGGGTAGAGTTTTGTCTGTCTTGTTTTTCAAATACAAAAAGTAAAAGATTTACAGTATTGCTTAATTTCCTGATATTTTCATTCATTATCATTAATATCCTGATATAGGGCACCAATTAACGGATCTAATTTATAAGTATACATACACATATACACAAATTGTATCTAGGTTTCTCTGCAGATTCTCCAACATAAAAACTATTTTTGCCAAAAGCACAAGTTTCTGGATCCCAATTCACAGCCTGGTTCATAGTAAGAAAATTTTGGCAGCACTGGAGGAAATTATGGCTCTCCATTCTTGTAAGAATACAAATTTGCTTTGACAAAAAAAAAAAAGCTGAGTTAGGCTTTTCACATAAATTGCAATATTCCTTGTCTATAAGTGAATGAGTGGGAAATGAGAAATGTAAGCAACACCAGCTCCTTATCATTATCAGATTGGGCAATTTATACATCCACAGAAAGATCTACTTCAGGTTTAAATAGTTGTAGACAAAATGTGAATTTCAAAGTTTAGTTTCTTGCTCTGGCATAACAAAAAGCTGCTGCCAAAATGGTATTTTAAGCTCACATGTTTGAGGCTTTTTTTTGCTAAATCTTTTCCAGACAATAAATAAATAAGACTAATTGGAACCTGAACTTTTAATGATGTGTTCCACCAGTTTTAATCCATCAAATCTGCAAGCTGAAATCCTGTGACATCACTTGCCAGAGCTGCTCATTGGGATTTGTTACCCAAGCATAGGCTGAACCCTGAGGAATGGGGACAAGGACTTGGGATATGAAAGTGATGATCCTGCTGCCTCAAGAACAAACACTTCAGCTTTTCCAAAAGAACTTCTCCCTCTTCTTTCAGATAAAGTTTGTGCAGGGGCTGTGTCAGAGACTTGTTAACTCTTTTAAATCCGAGTTTTCTCTGGCTTCATGAATCAACTCTTTATGCTCATGCAACAGTTTTATCACCAAGCAGATTTTTGTTAGTCTGAGGGGGACACAGAAACTTTCCTGCCTGACTTCAAAGAGAAAATGACTGCCTGTGACCAGTGCCAAGTCATACCAGGTTGTCATCAATTTGCCCTGTAAAATCCTTTCCTTCTTTATTTTAAATACAGCAGGATGAATATTCCGCCTGAAAGAGGAAACGTTCAAAGCCTTAAAATGTTACCATATCTCACAGTTCTGTGATTTTTCTGAGGTGTTTTGGGGTTTTTTTTAAACACATTGACCATGGCTCCGTTATACTCTGTAGCAAACTTTTAATTCTAATTAGCACCTAAAAGTTCAGTAGAAAGGATAAATTCTAAATATATGTTGATTTCCTGATGATTACAGTGGCCATAATGACATTGGCCCGTGCACCTCTGAGTAAAGGCATGAAACTTTTATTACACACCTGTATTGCCTTAAATAGTTTGAAATTCGGTCTGAAACTACAATAAAAGTTTTTAAGCTTAGATACAGCTACAGTTTTTTCAAAAAGGTGAATCCTCCAGTGAGTCATTAAAAAAATATGCATACCTCACTGTGGAAAAATATAGTTCTGGAGTGACTGAAGGAAGAAGGTGGAACTGAGTAAATCTTGTCTGACTTTTTCCTTACATCAGGTAAGGGATGCACACTTTTGTTCATACATTCCACACTCAAGGCATGATTTCTTAGCCAGAATTTGCCTAAATAAGGTGCTCTGCATAGTCCAAGGAATTCTAGCAAGCCCTTTTTTGTTCCTGCACATCAGTAACACTCCTGGAAACGGCTGAGTGTTTCCACAAACAACATTCCTATTTGTCATCTTTGCAGAAGGAAAGCATCTAGAACCATTTCAGAAGCAAACAGCATTTCCTTCACCTTTATTTACAAAAGATTATTTGACTTCCCTAAATACCATTGCAATTAAAGTTCCATATGGTAGGCCCCTTATTTAAAAAAGAACTCTTAATTATCCTCTCTATAGAGTTATATCTCATTGTAAAGAGAAAGAAAAGCACCTTCTTTTCCTGACACCCCAAAAATGTGCCAAGGCAAATGTTCCCATCCTTGGCCCTGTTACATTTGGCAGCCTCACGGTCTCCCCTTGTTTTATAATAATATCTAAATTAAATTTAATTACTTGGCATCTTGATTCAACTTTTTATCCCCGGCACTGCCACAGATAATTAGCTAAAAGCAAGTTTTGCTGAGTAAAATCGTAGATTCATAGAATATCCTGAATTGTGTTCTCCTGGAACACTTCCAGGGATCCAGGGGCAGCCACAGCTCCTCTGGACAGCCTGGGCCAGGGCCTCCCCACCCTCACATTTTCTTCCTGCTCCATGCTCCTGGTTAATACTTAGTTTACATAGATATTAATAATCAATACAAACCATCAATCCAGAGCTGAATGAAAAAAAAGGAAAGGCACACTCAAGACAGAGTAAATCCACAATTTTTCAGGTGGCTCAGTTAGAAGGAGCTATTCAGAGGAATGATTAATGGAAGGATTGAGGAGAGGAACCAAACAGGAAAAAAAGGCACGAAGAAGTGAAGTTAGGGATTGTATGATATGCTGAGAGGAGAAAATTATTCAGACATAAAATGTTATAAAGACCATTTGAGGGCCAATGTTCACAGGCAGGAATTTTCAGCTGAAGACGATTTTTCCCCCCTGTTTATCACTTAACATTTCCAAAATTTCTAACAAAGAGTAGCAAAGTGGTTCCTCAGAATGTCTGCTCCTGGTGGCATGACATGTAACACGATGTCACATGTAGCCCCAAGAGATCTGTCCCTCCAAAGGCACCTCCAGCCCACACAAAGCAGAGTGTGGATGCTGCCAAGTGTTTTCAGCTTGATTTCTATCAGCACCCACTGGAGGGAAGCAGAGTGAGCCTTCGACTCCAGCAGTGCTCCTGAGACACTGGGGAGGCCTCACAGCCTCCCATGCTGAGCATTGTGCCATCCTAAGCTGAACTCTTCTGAAGACACCCACAGAGCAAACCCCAGGTTTCATGTTACAGCCTTCATGATGCTTTCTGTGTTTCACAAACCATGTCTTGATTCAGAAGGTATTCTGCTGGGAAAACCTCAGGGTTATACAAGCAGAAAATCCTCTTCCCAGTTCTCTTGAAAATGAAATTCCATTCTTTAAAAAATTACTCAGAAGAAGCCACATCCTCTCACCACGAGAGGATGTCATGCCACAAGATGCTGTATTCCTAAAAACATGGTGAAACTGCTCAGGGTTTTCCAGTCCCTGATCCAAATTTAAGCTTGACATCCTCAAATGCATTCAGAGATTCTAATAATTCAACCATTTAACCAGATAACTCTCTGTATCCTGCCTGCCATTAAATTAGGTGTTTGCCAGCAACAAACTGCTTTACATGACACACAAATGTTTAATTACCATTGCTACATTTAAACTTAACAAAGCACAATGAATGTTTGAAAACAAAAATCCCAATAGATAGTCCAGCCTTGCAGAAGAGAAGCAAGTAGTACCCATATTAATCCCAACAGCTGTCAGACTTAAATTAGCAGTCTGGGGATTTAATGCCATGATGCAAAAATGTCATCCCCTATGGAAATCATGTTATGAAATATCCAGGAATAAAACCTCTTCCTTCTACTGACTATTGAAACAAAACCAAGAAATCACTGCATGTAACATTTTCCATGGATCAGAATGAATAAATTAATGAAGAATACCTCCAGTTCCCACCACACCTTTTGAATGAGATCTTTATGACTGTTCAGGTTTGACATCAGGAGTGTGGGCCAAGAATGCAAATCTGTTGTGAGAAAGAATTCAGGAGTGAAGATGAAGACCCAAGTGATATTTTTAGGTTGCCCTCTCAAAATCTTTAAGAAGGAAGGCAAAAAGAGGAGAAAGGGGGGAAAAATTACCTCAGAGAAGCTGTGGCTGCCCCAGCTCTGAGAGTGCTTAAGGCCAGGTTGGAGGAGCTACTTGGTCTGGTGAAAGGTGCATGGCAGGGGGGTAGAAACAGATATTCCTTAGGGTTCTCTCCAACCCAAGCCATTCCATGATTCAAGTTATGCATTTGTATTAAGAATGGCCCTGGTGAAGTGAAATAATCTGGAAATAATTAATTATTACAAACCAGTTACTTAGCATATTTGGACAAATCATAGATAAAGAGCCTTTTTAGAGATTTAAAATACATACTAGTGCACATTGAATTCCACAAATCAAAATCTATTTTTTTTTCATAAAGGTATATATTTTAGGCCACCAACACTATGTGGAAAAGCTTAGAAAACTCCAAAACAGCAGAATGTACCATGGGGACTAATTTCCTTTTAAAATATTTACTAACATCATCAAAACAGAACATAACGGTATCTGTGTGCAAAAAACAAGTTCTTTTCACTGCAGGAAAAAAACAAACCCACATCCAACCAACACAAACAAACAAACAACATACAGACATTGTGATGAGGTGATGTGAGCTGGATTAAGAAAGACTGTGAATGATCAAGTATTATGTGCATTTGGGGGAAAAGCTGTACCCCTCAACTTCTCATTTCCAGAATGTAATGATGTATTTCTTAAATCCAGCCAGAGGTATGGCATTCCTCCCCAGCTTGGGAGTTTGGGTTAAATTTGTTTTCAGGGATAAGGGGCAGGTGGTTGGGCAAGCTGGAGGCCTGAAACACACTTCCACTTTCATTGTTTTTCCACTCCATTGCTTGACTTGTCAATCTGTGCACCATACCTAACAATAAAGTGTTTCATACACACATGGAGGCAGCAGACAAGTTTTGTGGGCATATTTTATAATGCAAACGCTGCTAGAGAGGATAAATCCATTTATTTTGTTTCAAACACCAGTGTGTAACCCAGGAAAGGTAAATACGTGCTTTGCTGGGTCCCAGAGAGTTTTAAAAGCCATTCTCACCTGGCTGGAAGCAGCAAGGCAGGAATTTCCACGGTCTGTGGCTGCCACCTGCTGCCCATCCCCAGAGCTGGAGCCCTTCATTCCAGCGCCCTCCCTAGCGCTTTTCACAACTGGAATTTATTTCAAATCAATGCAACCAACACCGACTGTTCACTGGAAAGTTCTGTGCTAATCGGTGCCAGGGGATAAAATTTATCCAGAATTCGCATCTCATAAGAAGAACCATCGATATACTTCCCACTTAAGGAATCTTTAGCCACAGGCCACTCTACCTCACTGCTGTCACAAACACATAACCCGAACTGCAGTTTCACAGGACAAATGTCAAACAGCTCCTCATGCAAAGAGAGGCTCAACACGGAATTACAAAAGAATAAGACAATAAAATAAAACTCAAATGAGCCTGGAAGAATTACAGGGCTCTTCACTCCTGAGATCCAAAGCTTATTATCTACAAGTTTACCCAGAAAAGTCCCTACCATCTGTGCCTGTGTTTTCACAGGCAGAAAAATAATCCATTTTTACTGGTACTAATTCTGTTTACTGTCTGGGTTAGATTATTATCAGATTTACAGGGCTACATGCAAGTTTCACTGATGGATTTGACAGAGGGTTATAGTTCTGGCCACTGGCACTGTCACAGGGTCTCTGTCCATCCTCTGAGGACACTTTCTCTCTGGGATGCTCATCCCAGGCAGAAGGAGTGGGAGATGAGGGCTAAGGAAGCTGAGGACTCTGAGAACATGCAAGAAATAATAAAATCCACAATCTACTTCCAGGAGACACGATGGACAGGGAATATGGACTCAACCCTTTGTGCTAAACCTTGGAGAAAATAAAATTCACAGTCTGTTCAGGCACCTGCTCACATCCTGATCCTTGAGGGAGGTCAAATGAGGCTGGGATTTATCAGCTATGGAAATCTTTAGAGCAAGGCTGTTTATCTTTAACAGGTGTGGCTTATATATTAAAATGCAAATTAAGCCAATGCTGGGAGATTAACAGGAAGATAATTAGCAATGAGCAGTATCATATTTCAGTAGGCCTAAGAATGAGCTTTAAACAGGCATTTTGAATTTCAGATTTCTAGGAATATTCAGTGCTGATTTCTCTTTTCCATTCCATTGTTAATAGTACTCTTTTTCAGCCCATTAATTAATATGGGCAAATTAAACTAATAAACGGACAAAGTATCCAAGAGAAATTGAAAAAAGACAATTTTCACATGTCTGCACTGAAATTAGGAGGTTTTTTTGAGAGTCTATCACATATCTATCTACAGCCAAGTTTCAAGAAGAAAATAGTAGCATTCAATTCCATTTTCCAGGTCTCTTTCCTGATCATTTCTCTAAGGACAAATATTATTTCCTCTCTCCTTTCTGTCATTCATCCTGAACTCTGCCACCTTTCCCAGGACTCGTCCTGTAAAAGATGTTACTGCACGAAATCCATTAGAAAATGCTTTTACCACTTATTAAACATTCAGAAAAGAATTTGAAATTAATATTTGTGGAGGGTACCCTGCATGATGGCAGGACTCTGAACTTGAGAGCAGGACCATATTAAAAAAATTAATAAAATAATGCTGCCTTCCTCTTTCTCTAGGAGCAGCTGAAATAGGAGTGCTACTCTGGAGTTTTGTTTCAGAATGCCATAGCATAAGGCTTTCATTTTTTTACTATGAGAGAGAAGCTGAGAAGTGTTGAAATTATATGAAGACAAGAATAAAATTCTCATAAAATGGAAAGAGGAAAAAAAAAGGCAGGAAGTGAAGGAAGATCGCATTAAGGCAGAAAGGAGAGGATCAAAAGTGGCAATGACTCAACTTTCCTTTAAAAAAAAAAAAAACAGAACAGCTGAGAGCAGATAAAGTGAGAAAGTTGTTAGGAAAACTGTCACACCAAGCAAGGGACACTGCTCAGATCCTAGAGAGCCTCCTTGCACATCCCAGATGCTCACAAGCAAATGGAGTTTTAAAACTCTGTGTCATCCTGCAGCTCTGAGAGGAGTGGGATACATTTTCATCCTGCATGATTTAATGCTACTTGAGTTGACCTATTTCCTTCAGTTTCCCTTTTAAGGGAAGCTTGGATTCTGCAGAAAGCAAGAGGGCTCAGTTCCACATTCTGCCAGGAACCTGCTTTGTGTCTCTGATCATATATCTATTTTTCTTTGCCTCTGTTTACCTTCTCATCCATTTTCTTGGCTTTATTCCGGGCCTCAAAGGGCTGGAAGAGAAATCAATGGCTTCAGTACCAAACTGAGAAACACAGGGAGGAGAGGAAAGGGGAAATTACTCTGGATTACGTGCAAATTTCTCGTATTATTTTATTTTTTTCCCTAACCAGTAGAAAAAGCCAGGAAGAAAAATCATCTCAGACGAAAAATCTGACTCAGCATAAGACACTTTGTTCAAGTATTGGAAGAAAAACATCGGAAATGAGCAGAAAACTCTGCAGCTCATGCTTCCCCCCACACCCACAGAGCAGAACTCTCCCACAGGAGTGCCAGGAGAGCAATTACAACTGGGTGTCCCACCTCAAAGTTGGGCATTTTGCCCCATAAACGCAGCCTGGAGGGGGGTTTGATGACCTTGAATCTCAGCTGGACTGAAGGAAAGTGGCTCCTCAATTTCTCAGTGAGGACATCCCACTTTCAGCCTCTGCTTTGTTGTGTTTGGAAAATGGCAAGAGAGCTCTCTGGGAATGGGGGTGCTTCCCAGGAAAGTGTGGGAGAAGGCAGAATTCACTATCATTTCACACATTTTAGTAAAGCACTTTCAAACAGCAGGTACTGAACTACCTGAGTGCAGCCTCCGAGCTGAAGAGCAAATATGGGGGTGGAGGAGAAGCATTTAGCTCAATAACTGATCTTCATTTAGGAATGTTCATTAAAATTCAAATTCAGCACAGAACCTTAACTTACATCCCAAAGACAACCAAACAAACCAAACCTAAAATTCCCCTCACAAAAATCAAAATAACAACACAACACTGAATAAAAGGGGACAATTAACACAAATATGGACAACACCTTCCCACAACTGTTTCCTGCCCCGTTGTTTGTTTGGGAACAAACATATCCATAACCAAGAGCTTGCTCTTTTCCACCTCCATCCTTCCTTTCCATTGTCTATGTGTTTTGTGGTATTGAGTAGCTGCTACTTCACAGTAAAATATCTAGAAAATAAATGGAAAAAAGAACTACAAGTGAACAGGTAACAAGGGCAATGGTGTATTTACAAAAGGATATTTCTAACTCACTAACCCAACTCAGAATTAGCTTCCAAGCTTGGCTTAGCATCACTTAAAATGCGAGACAAAACAAATTAAATATATGTCTTTTTGTGCAAGTAGCCTTCACCAAAATATTTGTTTGAGAGCCTGAATGAGAAAAAAAGAGTAAACAATCAAAAGGCCAGTCACCTGCAGGGAGTTTCAGGCATGCATGATGTGTTGTGTAGAACAAAACTGTGTTTTATTCACACATCAATTAATGCAAAGCACTTCTTTCTTTATATTCTTTCTTTACATGCTCGCTGCCTGAGCAACTGATGGTGGTGACAATGCCTTTATCTAAGGAAATATTTAATACCTGGTGAGCTTAATTTCCTCAGTGTCCAGTTATAAATTACTTGTGTGATCATCCTCTCCTGCAGCATGGCAGGAACCAAAGGAAAGGCCAAGTTTTTTTATGTTGGGTCATTTTTTCTCCCCCAACAATATTGCTGCTCTAATACAGAAATCTCAGAAAAGCAAAGTCTGCACTCTATTCTTTGAGACTCAGCAGATGTCTTTAAAACACTTAGTCTATTAAAGCTTATAAAGCATGATTAATGACCTGAGAGCTGCTGATCTGAGGCGAAAGACTCAGCAGAATTTGCCCAATGGCTTTTGCAGATTTCTGTGCTCTACATTAGAAACCAGAACCATCAGCGTAATTATTTCACAGAAGCTCGGATGCAAAGCTGAAAAAAACCCTCTCCAAAATACTAAAACCCAACTCAACAAGCAAAGGCGAAGAGCTCTGCAGCTCTAAAGTCCTAGCTTCTCTTTGCTCCTTCTTTTTTTTTTTTCCACATTAGTACAGGCAGAAATTTATTTATTTATTTTCATAATATCCCATTAAAGTTTTACTCGATTTAAACTTTTTATCCAGATCAAAAAGAAATTAGTTTTCTACAGGCTTTTCCCTCTTGCCAAAGGTATAGGTTAGTAGCTTTCATGGTAGACATTCCCTATTTAAAAACCGGTGCCCTGCAGTGCTAATTTGCATGGTGAAAGGATCCCTTTGTTCTGCTTACAAATAAAGTTTTGACCAAAAAATAAATACATCAATTTTGTATTCCTTTCTGGATCTGTAAGTAAATGGTAGTACTTTTGAGAGAAAGAAATGTCTTTCAACTAACCATAAAGCTAAAAATAATATATAAGTAATATATATAGATGGAAATAAGCAATGCGTTTGGGTAATTGAAATGTTTTTCTCATCATTCTATTTTTGAAAAAACTACTGCTGTTTTATTGTTTGTCTTGGCTTATCTGGTGTATGATAAAAGTACTTAGAACCTTCAATTAGAGCATAACTCTTTGTTCTCAGGTTTTCAAAAGGAGCAGATATACAATAAGGGCGAACTCAGGACTTGTTTCCAAGTCTCAGTAACCCTATTATTAAAAAAAATTAAACCTACCCTTTTTCAGTAAAAATATGTCATCTCTTGTTCAGTCACTCCAGGCTTTAGTAAATATATCTCTCTTTCTGTATATAAAAAACCTGGTGGAGTTATTAAATAATGTTGATCCCAGTATGGACCCTTGGGGGACACAACTTGTTACTGGTTTCTTGTTACTGAGCTGCTGACTGTTGAAATCAGCCATGCAGACAATTCCTTATCCACGTCACACTCCATCCATCAAACCCATATCTTTTCCATTTAGCAGCAAGGGGTGTTGGGGGTGACTTTGCACAAGTCCAGGTAGGTAAAAAAATGTACATTAATTAATAGATTATAATGTCACTGCTTTCCAAACTGAACTGGGGAGTTCCCACACACTTTATTTACACTGCAGTTTTCCCAGGCACAGATTAATCAGTAAGATTGGAGATAAGACACAGAGAAAGAAGAAAACTCCTTTTGTGGCAACCTCCTCCCCAGGGCCATCTGAGTGCCCTTCCTAATCTCTCACTACAGGGTCTTTTGCCAGACGCTTAAGCAATCTCTGTGCCCACCCCTCACCTTGATTTATTGAGCCTGGCCCTTCTGAAGTGTTCCATGAGCTCATGAAATCTGAACAGAAGGGTTCCTGGTTTTTCAGGGCCTGGTTTTTGGTAGCAGGGGGGCCACACAGGTGGCTCCTGTGGAAAGCTGCTGGAAACTTCCTCCATGTCCAGCGGAGCCAGCCCTGGAGGGCTCTGAAAATGGACATGCTGCTGGCAAAAACTGGGCCAGTGATAGAGGCTGATAAGGCCTCTGTGATGGCATATTTAGAAATGAAATCAAAACAAAGTCACACAGTTTTGCTTCTAGTCAGAGGAGGAGGTGAGAATATATGAGAGAAAATAACATGGAAACACCAAGGTCAGTGCAGAAGGAGGGTGAGGAGGTGCTCCAGGTGCTGGAGCTGAGATTCCTCTGCAGGCCATGGTGAAGACCATGGTGAAGCATTTGTTAATTTTTTTTCACTCCTCTGCCTCATCTGTGGCAGGGCAGGGTGAGTGAGTGACTCTCGTGGGTGCCTGGCATTGGGCCAGTGTTAAACCACAACAGTTCCCAGTCAGAGAAACAGAGAAATAAGAGAAATGGTGTAGGAAACAACCACAGGGTTTACCTCAGGATAAGAGGAAAAGGGAGAAACGTGAAGAATTATCAAACTTCTTTCAGACTACTTAAAGTTGTCCTATTTAAACTGTCTCCATCCCATCTGGTACCAGACTGGCATCATATGTCTAAATGTAACAATGACTAAAGTTACTTTTATATAAAACCATCACTTTGCATTCAATTTCCAAGATTCAAGTTCATACACATATTTTGGCAAACACAACCACTATTGTGAAATCCATTCATCTGTCAAAGCCTCCAGTACTTATGGACAAATCTTGTCAACTTTACTCAAGTCCTTTCCTTTGAATAGGGTTTGAGATTGAGCAAACCTCCAGGTTAGAAGTGGATGTGCAATGTCGTATTTACAACGTAGCTGGAAAGGAATTAGGAAACAGAGAGTTCTTGGTGTCCTTGAATAGTTCTCAAAGCCTTTTGTGTTGAGGCAATTAAGCATCAGTGTAATGACCAGCCAGCCCCAGGCAGGGGCACTGAGCTGATCCTCCTCCCATATAATGCCCTCCCCTGCTGCTTTGAACAGTGGCAGCAGCTTGTCTGCCAAACAGCACAAGGTGGGGATGATTTCTGGCACCCGAAGTTCCAGAGGCACTACCAGATGCTGGAGGCAGAACAGATTTCAAGGTTTAGGAGCTAATGGTCATCACCAGTCATGGTTGTCTTCTCCTTCCTGAACAAGGCACCCTCTGTTAGCAGACACTTCAGAGAAACCATGGAAAGGCTGTCACATGAGAGTTACTCCCAGGACAAAAGCAGTTTGTGATGTTTCATATCCCGTGCCCTGCAGCATCTGCTCATTCCTGCCCTCCTGAACTTTAACAGCCCCTCCTAACATCTGAGCTCACTCTGTCACCCACATTGCTGAAATAATCCTATGTGGAGGGGAAGGAAAAACCCACACATGCATGCACACCTACTTCAGAATAAACAATAATTGGGAAACAGGGAGTGGATGCTTTCTTCTTTCCAGTGCTGATTATTCCACTGAATTTATTTGTGCTGCACCCCCACAAACAAAAGTGTGGGTGGTAAACTGTGATGCAGGATGTGCCACAAGCAACGAGGCAGCTGGGAAAAGGTCCCTGTAATCATATCCCACGTTTTTTCAGGCAATAGGAACATTTCTAGAAGCACAACACACGTGCCTGTGGGCCCAAGGATTTGAGGATCTTTGGGATTACCTTCAGCAGGGCTCTCAGGAAGGCACAGGAAGCTCTTACAGAAACTTTTTTGAAACTTAGGATGACAATAGCAGATTCTATCTGGCTTTTCAAATTAGCAATATCAAAATCATGACTGAGAATTATGATGAAACCTTAGATGTGGAAGTTATGATGTTCTGAGATATAAATCATTCAAATATACTACAGACGCAAAATAAAATATCCCTCAGAGTTCTGAGCAGCTACAAAGCCATAGAGAGAAAGATTTTCCCAGAAATGCCAACATTTTCTAGCTTCCAGGTGCATGGAACTTCTTGTTAATTCTTTTCACCAGAGCCTTGCATATCTGATTTTAAGTCCTTAACTTTTATTTCTCCATGAAGTCTGTCTGATCATGACACTTAAATCAGATCCAAACTTGCATAGATGTGTCAGGATAAAAACAGCCAGGCCACATTGCTTCCATGGCAAGGATAAAAAACTTGGTGAGTTGTTGTGAGGCCTCAGGTTTAGATCATACCACAGTGAGGCTGTGACCTCTTAAAACTTCTATTGCAAAATTGTCTGTTCCTTGATCCCTGAGGCACAAACTCTTGAGGGCATTTGTCAGGAAAGGGGTAACAGATCACTCTGGGCAGTGAAACCCTGCTCAGCCACCCGAGGAGACTGCCTCTCTTTGCCAAATTCCAGCTTTTTGGACACCCCTCAGCAGCTCAGGACATGCATAAGCACATATGGTGAGTGTTACAGGAGGTTTTCTTAACCCAGACACTCTCTGAGTTGAATAGAACTCGTGAAGGAGCTGGAGGCAAAACATGATGGATCACCTGCACGCTTTCCTTTCCATTCTTCTTTTTTCACTGCAGGATGTGCTCGAGATCAGCTGCCCTCGAGTCTGCCTTTGGCCGAGAGCCTCTCCCCTGCTGTTGTTTTCTTCCTCTCAGCCTAACAGGACTCCCTCAGCAAGGAAACCACGTCCCTGTGATTTTCTGCTGGGAGAGTTCCCATCCTCTGCTCTCTCCTCCAGTGTAGAGGAGCCTGCTGAAACTGCTTTTCCCTCCCAGTGACAGCCATCCTGCAAGGACTTTAGCAGAAAGGAGTATGAAATTAATCTCCAGTAAATATGAGGGTAATTTAACCTGATGGCTGTAAAAAAATAATCATACAGAGTAGAAATATGGGTAGGAAATTACAGCACAAAATTGGTGTTTTCTATTAAATACCATTAGGATGACTCAGATTTGGGTACCTGTGCTCTCCAGAGTGAGACAGAAAGAGGCAATGATTTCACAGCTCTCACAGGAGGAAGGATTGATCTCAGCCCTTTGCCATCCTCTATATCTACCTAGACTAAGATACAGTTTTGCAGCTGGGCCTTTCCCATCCTAACCCTTTTCACTCCATGAAAATCTTCACAGCTGCAAATTTGTTTATAACAGCACTCTATCCGGCTCTTAGAAAGAGTTTTTTGTAATCAAAGGCCATTCATATTCTACAATGATTGGAAAATTTATGAAATTCCATTTTGTTTCGTATCTCCCAGGTTATTCCTTCAACATTGCTTCAATTTCCTCATGAAAAGAGGTTGTAACCAGGTGGGAGGTCGGGCTCTGCTCCCAGGGAACAGAGACAGGAGGAGAGGGAATGGCCTCAAGCCAGGGGAAAGTCAGGTTGGACATCAGCAGGAATTTCTCCATGGAAAGAGTGCTCAGGCATTGGCAGGGGCTGCTCAGGGAGGTTTGGAGTGCCCATCCCTGGAGTGCTCCAATGAAAGACTGGATGTGGCATTCAGTGCTCTGGGGCTGGGGACAAGGATGGGATCAGGCACAATTAGATTCACTTATCTTGACAGCCTTTTCCAACCTAAACAATAAAATAACCCTGTCTGCCCAAGATAACTCCCCTTGATATCCATTTATTATTGCTGGGATATGCTGAGCATAAACCTGCAAATCCTTGAGCACCATTCCTGGTCATTCCTATGCACCTGAGGAGCTCCTGCCTGCTCTAGAGCACACTAAATCCATCTGCTGGGCTAGCTGCAGCAGGAAAAGAAAACAAGGGAGCTGTTTAGTAGCTCATGGATCCCTCTGGGCTGATGGGATTGTTGCTTGGCTGCTCAGGGTGGTGTCAGGGCAGCTTTGTGGCACGGGAAGGATATAAAATGTTCTAATAATGCTCATGATGGCCTGGCTGGAGTCATTGACAAGAAAAGTAGGTCAGAAAGGAAATCTTGCTGCTCCAAACAGGACAGTGGCAGCAGTCCATTGCACAGGCAGAAAGGTTTATGTAAGGCAGTGCCTGGGGCTGCTGCACTTTGAGTTTCACAACCAACACAAAGCCGGGTGCTGAAAATGCCTTGCTGCTCCACAAAAAAGCAGGAACCAGCTTGTGCATGAATGTAGAAGGGCAAACGTTTTGTACTAATCTAAACATTTTACTACAGTTAAAGAACATTTCTGTCCCTCAGTCACAAAGGATGTACTAAAACAAGATCTTTGAAGGCACAGTCAGTAATTATTCCTGTGGTATCTTGCTCTATTCCCAGTTATTCCAGGGCTTCTACATGCCATCCCACGAGAGCAAAGAGGCCATAAAGGGATGTAATCAGCTCCCTGGACTCTCTGAAAAAGATATAACTCATGGAAAGAGATGTCTCAGCAGTGTTCCCCAGCTCTCACAGGAATCACTATCAGCTGTGTAACCAGGGAAAGTTGGGCTGTTCCCACATTTTCAGCCACCAAAGGCCAATGAGAATGTGGGGCAGAGAGGATGCAGAAATCATCAGTTATGTCACAGGAGGTCCCACTCTGGTGACACACTGGGAGTTGGTTGAGACTGAGCCAGATCCCACGACAAAGAAGGGAAAAGTGGCTTAAAGCAAGCTAAATTTGCCTCCAGCATCATCATCTTTACCTGAGGCTGCTGGGAAAGGGGAGCTGGGGTCTTCCTGCTTCAAGATGCTCCTGGACTCTCACTGACTAAATAAAGAGACTGGGCTAAGAGACACAACCTTATTCAGGGAACTAAATAATAAAATGGACATTTCTGTGCAGCATAAATATTTGCCCATCAGTGATTCTGCTGCTGGCCCTGCTGACTCTGCACTTTTTGGATCCTTGTTTTTGATATGCTCCAGTTTCCAGAGCCAGCACCTGAATTGATCCCCAAGGGCAGCAGCACATGTTTGGCAGTAGTAGGACCCAGAGGCTAAAATGTATTTTGGAGTAACAAGACCTTCAGCACGTTGGGAAGGAACCAGTTTGGACATCATTCTCTCACATTGAACAGCCTGCCTGGAAAGGGCTGATCAAACAAAACAAGTCTCTTTCTCTAGTAAACATACCAGGTAAGTGTATTCAACTGAATAAAGCCTCTAGTGGATCATGTGAACATTTATTCTGACATGAAGAAAGGGGAGTATTTCATCCTGAATGCTTTGGGTTGTGCATAAACTTACACTGGGCCAGGAACAACAATAGCAGAAAAATCAGCTGTGGCCTCCAGTCCCTGGAGCATCCCATTCCCTGCTCCAGAGTTTGCTTAGCAGATTTTCCAACTCTCCTAGGCCTGACCTTTCACTTTTAGCCCTCTGTTGACTGTAAATGACCAGGCAGTGACTGTAGGATTTTAATATCTCTCATCTATCACAACGGGCCATTAAAGCTGATGCCTATAAATACACAGACCATGGGGTTAGTGGGTCTGTTGCAGAGTCTGGATTTAACACATTCCCTGCTATGCTATTAAAAGACAACTGCATTGCTTTAAATCTTATTTTTGAGCATTTTCATGGCTTGAAAAGTCAGGGTGATGGCCCCATAGAGCATTGAAAGAGCTGCATAAATAGACTTTTAGAAATGTGGTGTTCTGTAAGGGATTAAAATAAACATTTCAGACTCCTCATGCGTGCAAGCATTAGATGGATATCAGAGACAGGAGTTTTAAGTAATGTGGGATAAAAAAGATTTAGAGAAAATAGTGAATCAAAGAACTATGTAGCTGCAATTTAATCAAGATGGTGTCACAGTGGTGTCTGGCAAATGCTGACGTCTCTTCAGACAATCAACTTCTGTAATTTATTTGAATTTCTAGGAGCTACACCTAACCAAACTACATCAGCTCCCTTGTTGGGTCCTCTCTAGGGCAAAAAGGGGCTTTCATAGGCACTTTCCTATGGTACACTTCTTTTGAGAAGTCTCTTACTCTTTAATTGAGATTCTAAATGATTTTATACATACTTTTCAGATGTTACAAAGTACTTAACAATTGCCATTGTGATGGAACTCTGCTGAATATTTAACTTTGTTTACACATTTTTAAATGGTGTTTAACAGCTTGGTCCCCCACTACATTCAGTGTGCACAAGCTCCCACAGCAGAGCAGCATTTTACACCTCTGATCAGTGCAGATACAAGTCCAGTCATTATTTATAAGAATAATCTTATACCCTTGAATCTAAGAAAAAATTTTCATAGCAAGTATTTTCAAAAATCTAGGAAAGAGCAACAAAATTACTGGCAAGAGATAGCATTGTGGATCTTGCCATAATATCTGAATTTTTGGAGCTTACTAGTGCTCGTGTTGTTCACCAAAGAGCACTGTAATCATATTCACAGAAAATACCTGAAATATCTGATTTGGGGGGAAAAAAAATCTCAATAAGGTAAAAGCAAAAGGTTTTTTGCTGGCAGCAACACTGTCACGTGAGATAAATAAGCAGCAAGGGTCAGGAAACAACTGATCTCTCTTTGGACATGAACTGAAATCTCCACCAAATGCAAAGTCTCAGGAAAGAAAAGATCTTAATGAATGAAGTAGTATTGGTATACTTTCACCGGAGTATTAAAAAATCAGTTGTCCCTTTTCAATGGAATATTTCATCAGTTTTTGAGTCAGGAAAATCAGTGTAGTGTCAGCTGAGTATGAAACAGCCTTGGCTCACCCTGGCACAGAGACTTCTGCTCTGTGAGCTCCAAAAATCCTCTCAAACTGATCAGCAAAGTGTCATTTTCTGACTGCAAATAACTTCTCCTGCAAAACTGGACAATGTAGTCACTTCATCACACCCCAAATGTGGTTGCAGTGACAGCTCCCTCCTTCCTACTCCATTTCAGGGGTCCAGGCAAGGACAGGAAAACTGGGTGTCACCTCTGCCAAGGGACAGTTCCTCAGCTGGGTACAGCAGAGATGGGTGGTGGGTTTGTGCTCACAAAAGATACCTTGATAATC
Source organism: Acridotheres tristis (assembly GCA_037013685.1). Lineage (NCBI taxonomy): Eukaryota > Metazoa > Chordata > Aves > Passeriformes > Sturnidae > Acridotheres > Acridotheres tristis. The sequence goes on from CM072884.1 coordinate 1,704,653, forward strand.
AAAGTCAGTGGACAAATATGTGTGCTAATGGACAGCCAGAGTTTTGATAAAGAATAAGGGAGCCTGCAGGAAAAATGGAGAGAGAGAATTTACAGGAGCATGGAGTGACAGGACAAGGGGAAAGGGCTTCAAACTGATAGAGAGGAGGTTTGGATATTGTGATGGAATTGTTCCCTGACAGCAGGGGCAGGCCCTGGCACAGGGTGTCCAAGGCCAGACTGGATGGGGCTTGGGGTAACCTGGGATAGTGGAAGGTGTCCTGCACATGGCAGGGGGTTGGAACCACCTGATCTTTAATGTCCCTTCCAACCCAAACCATCGTGTGATGATTCTGTGGTGATGATTATATGAATTCAGTTAAGAGCCCTCCTCAAAGGGCTGCTCTCATACATCTCAGAACAAATCCCAGAGATCAGTAATTACAGGCTCAGTTTCTGCTGCCTCTCCCTCCATGACACTTTACTTGTGGCACACCACAAAACACATTTCTGCCTCTCATTCAGTTCAGAATAAACCATAACAGGCATTTCATAAGACTACAACACAGCTTTAGTGATTTTGAGGTCATGAGGTCCTTGATTTAGCAACCCTTTCTTGCAAAATGCAGACCACAGAAACTCAGCAATTTTTAATGCTGAGAGCACTGAACTGTATCTGCTTTAAGAGGTATTTAGCTAAGTCAAGAGGGTACACAACAGAAAAAAAGTATTAATTATCTACTCAGTTAAAAAAGTTGCTTAGAAAGGAATTCTATTATCATCATTATGCAGCATAACCAAAAACTATCTTGGAACCTGCTCTTTTTAGAACAGGTCTGGGTTCAATTCAAGATTATCTTCAAGATACATTGAAAACACCTCTATGCTTTTAATTTTTAACTCAAAGGCTGTGTTACAGAGAAGAAGCTACACAAATGCCTTGCATTAGAATGTCTTGCTCTTGTAAATATGGTTGAAATGAAGATGCACTTTTTTGTGTTTGAGGACAAACTGCCAGTGAAAAATCGAGATTCTGAGACTCCTTTTCCATCCTGTGAGCTGGAGCTTGCACAGGGTCACAGCCAGGTAAAAACAAACAGAAAAAACAGATGGAACACAGGCACAGTTTTATGGAAAATTTAGTTTTCTGCAATATCTAAGAGCCTCTGCCATTAGGATTTCCAGGAAGAAGCCATCCTTCTAGATGACTAAAATCTAGTAACATCTTCAATGGAAAAGGATATATAAATCAAGATTCTTTGCTGTGCTTTGGGTGGCAACCCTACAGATGGCAGGGGCAGGACAAGGGAGGGGATACTACATTTTTCATTTATGTCAGCATACTCTTAGTCTCGTTTTCCCCCTAAAAAATGTTGGTAGCAGAGAGTGACCCTTCCATTACAGCATCTGAGGCCACATCAGTGATTAATTTTATCCTCCCTATTGCCTTTGAAGTTGAGATAAATGAGTAGTCCAAGGTCACATAAAAGGCTGTGGTTGATCTGGGAACAAAAGTCAGATTTTTGGTGTCTGGACCTCTGCTTTATCTCTTTAATAAACCCTGGTAGTAAGAGCAGACAAGGAAAAAGCTGTTTAGAGAACAGTTAGTTACATTCAGAGAGAGAAAGCCAAGAGAACAGAGAAAGTAATTTCTCCATGTGAGATGTTTTGAAGGCCAGTTGGCGAGCGTTTTATTGAGTTCCAACTGGTCTCTGCTCCGGAAAACAAATAAACAAGATTTTAAGCAATTTTAAATTTTAATATTTACTTTTTAGGCCATTCTGTACATTGATAGAGACATTCTCCTCAGAGCTGTGTATTTTTTCTGCAGTGAGATTACCAAAGTGAGTGGAGAAAGGAACATTCTAGAGGGAAGAATCAGCGTGCAGGGAGACCTGGACAGGCTGGAGCAGCCTTATCCCCACATTCCAGCATTTAAAGGGTGGCTGCAAAGAGGGTGGAGCCTCCCTTTTTACAAGGAATCACTTGGAAAAATGGGGGACAATGTGCACAAGTTGCTCCCGGGGAGTTCCAGTTGGTCACCAGGGGATAATTTTGCACAATAACAATCAGCCCCTGGAATAACCTGCCCAGGGAAGCGCTGGATTCTCCACCACTAGGCAAAGTTAAGATTGAGCACAGGGTGCTGGGCTGTCCTGTCCAGACTCTGCTGCTGCCAGGAAAGGCTGGACCAGATGATCCTTGAGATCCCTTCCAAGCTGCTATTCTAGGATTCTGTGATTTATTTTAATGCTTTGTTTTCTCCCCTAGTTACTGAGATTTCAATCCAAAAGCTAATCAGGTGTTAATCAGAAAGAGTTGCTTAGTTTCAGTGCATTTTGGATCAGACATCAAATCATGTATTTCTAGATACTAGAAAAAAAATTCTGTTCAAGTAAATACTACTCTATATTTGTAAATGTAGGCATCAATATTAAGTAAAAATAATAATAATAATTGTACCAACAACTGTCGTTTGGATGTAATAAATAAACTTCATTAAATCCTGAACTTTTATCAAGGTTATTACTAATTTCATCGTTCAAATGTAATCTATTAATTCTAAATCATTAGTAAAATCTAAAACAAGTAATTGTGAATTTAGAATTATATTTCTCAATAATAATTTGTATATCTGTGTAATCACCATTTGCTCTCAGTTGTACAAGTGTATTATGAAGTGAACTGGTTCCTATTTCAAAAACTTCCACACTTGAAATTATTTCTTGTATTGTCTTTTTTAATTCTGAAGATGTGAAATAATACTATAAGAAAACTTGCTATCCTAATCCAGGAATTTGCCTTTTCTCCAATGTCCAGCCAGAAAAATCCAAATCAAACAGAGAGGATGAGCACAGCTCTATTTATTTACAACACTGAGTAACTGATCTACTTCTTGATTGCTTTTAACAAATATTGTCACTTGGATTGTCCTCTCTCTTCATCCATCTTTTCATCACCAGAAAAAGTTTAATCAATTATTTAACCAGACTGCAATTTATTTATTTTGAACATTTCATTGACATCTATTCTTTAAGATTCTCACTGTATACATCCTTTTCCTTTTTGATATCTCTATGTCCTTTCAGGAATTTAATCTGTTCTAAGAGTAAGCCTTATTTCTTTACCTTTACAAAATGAAAATATTAATCATATTAAGAGTGGAAGCAAAGACTTGTGAGTCAATATGTTGACCTTCAAAGCTAATTTTTTAAAAATCTAGATGTCAGCTATGTACACTAATGTTTCTGTAGATGTAAAGAAAAGAAGAAACAAAAAAAACATGGAATAAAATAGAAATAATAGCCTAAAAATCTAGTTGAGGCAAGCACCGATTATGCAGTTCATTTGTCATACAGAGATGGCTTTTTTTTGTTCCTCCTGACAAAAAATCCAAAATAATTTAGTTCATCAACTACTATGCATTACTACATCAAGGAAATGGATTTATGAATGCAAATCTAAATAGCAATTTCAGAATAACTTGAAAAAACAAATCAGATCTTTGACTGAGATAACTACAGTAAAAACCACCAAGTGCAATAATGTGGAGAAATGTCTCAGGGGCAGTAGGTTATTCTCTGCTTTAGCTTCAAATTTTTAAATGGTTTTCCAACAGTTTAACAACCTAAACCTGTGGAACAGTGCTATAAAATCTCCCTTCCAACTCAAGGCATTTATTATTCTGTGATAGTACCCAATGCAAAGCAGAATTAATTCTAATTCTAATTCTAATTCTAATTCTAATTCTAATTCTAATTCTAATTCTAATTCTAATTCTAATTCTAATTCTAATTCTAATTCATTATCATTTGAATTAGAATTCAAATCCTAGTTCTAATCTTGCAAATATCCCAGATGTATCTTAGTGGAAATCAACTGCCCACAACAGAGTAGCTGCTTCACAGAGAACAGAGTTTAGCTGGCTTTGGAGTTATTTTAGTTTCTTGTGTATTTTAAATTATGTCATCATTTCTTTTCCATGTGTCAGATAAGCACAGTAGAATTTCTTTCTGGATCAGTAACTTTAGTGTTTAGGGTGAGAACTATTTAGCAATAACTAAACCACGAGTGTGTTATCAGCATTGTTCTCAGATCAGATCCAAAACACAGCACTGTGTCAGCTCCTAGGAAGAAAATGAACTCTATTTCAGCTGAAACTAGGACTCAGGACCTGAGAATGCACTGCAATAATAAATGCTATCTTTTTAATATGGAAATTTGAAATGTATCTAAGTAGTGTGGTGTTTTATTTAGGTGAAATAAGATATCATGCAAGATTTTATATTTTTGAATTGAAGATTGTTACCCTTGTTTTCTTTAGGATGTTGAGGCAGCAAATCTGTCTGATGTCAAAAGTAAGACTGAGGCTTGAAAAATCCAGTCTGAAAAGACTAGAATAAGTGGGTTTTTTTCATTTATTTTTTCCCAATATTGGCAATTGTGTCTGAGCCTGAGCCCAGGCTTGTCCAGGTGGACAAGAAAGCCAAGGACACCTGGCTGTGGCAGCAAAGGTGTGGCAGCAGGACCGGGACTGTGACTGTCCCCTGTGCTGGGCACTGGTAAGGCCACACCTTTAAACCTGGGGTCAGTTTTGGCTCCTGATGACAAGAAGGACATGGAGTGGCTGGAGTGTGTCCAGAGAAGGGAAAGGAGGTGGGAAGGGGCTGGAGCACCAGGAGAGGCTGAGGGAGCTGGGAAAGGGGCTCAGCCTGGAGAAAAGGAGGCTCAGGAGAGACCGAATTTCCTTGGTCTTGTCTTCCCCTCTTTTTCCCCTCCAAGCCCCCATACTCCCCATTCAGACCCTGATCCCTTGCTGAAATAGTGAACCCTGGTGTTTACACCTCGGTCTGGCTGGAATAGGACAGGTAATAGGGCATCAGGAGATGAGTTACACTGGGAAATGTTGGTATCTCCCTGTAGCCCATACAAGCACAGCAGCTTTAAGTTATCAGAAGACTGCAGAGCCATTGCAGCAGGGCTGTGAGAGGAGAGAGGCCATGCCAGGACATCTTCAGCTTCTGTCCTCTCATCTGCAAAAAAAAAAAAGGAACCCAGGAGATTTTGTTTATGATTCAACACGAGGCACTCACAGTAGGTGAACTTGAGCTGCATAGCAGGGGATGCAGAAACTGAAAATACTCTTTGCTCAAAACACCCCAAGCTTAAAGCAGGGCCAATACCTCAGGGAATGGCCTCCTGACTGCAGCTGCTACAATTCATTTATGCCCTGTAATCTGCACGGGGGCAGAGCACTTTGAGGGTAAACAGAAGAGCAGATTCACCATGAGTGGCCAAGGGAAGAAGGGAAGGCAGAAGAAATGCTGAGGAGTCACTTGGTTCCATGGAAAGTTTGTGCCAAAGCCATTGGACTTCTGATTTGGACCTTTGCAGCAACTGTGCACATAGAGCTTATTTTAAATCCATGACATATTTACTGTTGCCCTCGATCTCTTTCCTATTGTTTTGTCCTCAGTTCTTGTTTTCCTGTCTTTAATTAAACTGTGAGTTGCTCAGGGCACCACCATGACTACTCCTATTTATACAATGCTTGGATTTTGAGGCATTGCCAAATGTGGGGAGAGAGTAAAAAAAAAAAAAAGAAACACAAGACAGCAAACTATTAGGAAGGAAGGTCTGGCTATTTTTCTAGACAATGTAAACTCTGGTGATTCAGCTCTGGAAAGACAAAAGCAGAGAAATTAGTGGAAAAACAATCAATAGGGAGAAAGATATAACAACATAGACACATGCCCAGGGAACTGGAAATGTAGAGCAGGCAGGATCAGCCTCTTTAGAGCCCAGCCTTGGATCAGGAGGGCAGCACAATGTATGCAGGTGCCATGCAACAGGAAGCCAAACAATTACTATGCCTTAGAATAAAACAAAAATAAACAGTCCCTATCACTGTTGCCCTGGATTCTGTCAGGGAGCAGGTTTTGAAAGACTTTAAGGAGCATTCACTGCCTTGCAGAGCATTTTAAATCTTCAGGTGAAGTGTGAGACCTAGATCACATGAAGACCTTCACTTCTCAGATAGGATTCACATCTGAAATCAGGATAAAATTACACAGACAGGATAAGGATTAACACATGTGATTTTCCCTGCTTTTTCTGACTTTTTCTTGCTAGTATCATTCCGCTGTCACCTATCCTCAAGTGCATCTTGCAGCACACCACCAGGTGTCCATAGAGTTTTCCATGAATTATTTTATTGAATTGTTTGATTTTTATTGAACTGAATCAATTCATATAATGGCGAAATGGATGAAAAAAGCCCCAGCAAACAAACTCTCCTTTTATCTAGCTGAGCCTTCATTGCAGACAAGGCTCTAATTGCAAACTTCTCTTAAATATTTTGTTTCACCAAATGCCTTTTCTTTTACTCCAGCCACCTCATTATTGTGGTGTGTAGGTCTGACACAGTCCATCATCAGTCAGTAATTTTACCTTTTTGCTGGTCTTGCACGTACCTGAAAAAACCTGGTTATGTCAGGAACTTCACACAGAAGGCCAAAAGATTAAATGATACCTCTTTCTAGGGGAGGGAAAAACAAACAAACAAAATATCCAAGAGAATGGGGCTCAAAGAGGCCATTGAAATCAAAGGATGAAGATATTCTGAAAATATTCCTTTTCCTAACATTAAGAATCTTTCAGCTCTAGAGCACCTTAAAATAAAAAATAAAAAAGAACACTTTAAAGCTCCCTATCCACAAGCCCCAACACAGGCAGCTGCATGTGAACACTTTACATGTCTTGAGTGCTGTGCTTTGTTTTGGAACCTGTTCCTCCCCTTCCCGCAGCGGTGAGCTCATCACGGAGCCTTAGCAACTGCTGCTGCCTGCCCTGGGTGATCCAAGCACTCGGCTGGGAGACTACAGCAGGATGACACGCTCCAGAAAAAGCTTTTTTCCTGGAGCAGAAGGGGAGAGTTATGGCAAACAGATGGAGGGAATCGAATCCAAAACACACTGTGTGACCTATCTCCGATAGAGTCGCCGAGTGTTTTGTTCTGGCAGTGCTGGAGCATCCCGAGTGCCAACAGAATGTTCCTGAGATGAGGATCTTGTCAGCAGGCTCCAGCCCTCCCCCCATCAGTATTTAATGGACAACACAGCCCAGCAGTAAATATTGACTAGAGAGAAACTTATACAAAAAACAACATTACAGAAAAGCAAAACAAGAGTATCTTTTTGAAGTCGAAGTAGCACATCTTTGCCTTCCAGCTATGTGACAGGCTTGAATTCACGCTGGCCAGACCAAGGCTCTTAAAATCCATAGATGGGAAAGAAAATGAACTCTGAATAGGCCTGAGCCCCATTGTTAATCTCCCTAAATCAAAGTGGGGAAACAGGGTTTTCTTTCTCTGTTTGACAACAGCATGACAACATTCTAAGTGTAAAATGGAAAGTCCTGGAGCCCCACAGAGATTTGCTAACAGAGGCATGGGTCAGGAAAAGCCTGGACCAAGACTACCAGCACAGCAGCTGTCATCTGAAAGACCTGGTCCTGCACTTAGGAAGCCTTTGGTTATTTAATACCTATTCTCTTGAAAAAATCATCACCCTTTAATGGCCTGCTAAAGCCAATGATAAAAACTGGGAGAAAAAACAGAAGAAAGCGAAAGAAAGCTACAAAATAGCCAAATCCCCAACTGAAGACATTCTGTGTGGCCTGTCTTCTTTTGTGTGAGTCAGGAAGAGAAACCATCACAAAGAAAAATGTCATTGATATTAATAGTCGAGGGCAGAGTAACACAAAACATCCCCAGTGCAGACATTTGAAATTTACGGTCCCTGTGTGTGCCAGGAGCTGCCGCCCTTCTCAAGCTGCCATCTCTAATTCTTTTGGGGACTTCCCCCAGTCTGTCCAAGCAAAATCAACCCTACCTCTCCTGTCACCCTTCTGAACTAGTCTGGCTTTCTCCTGCTTGTTCATTCAGGGGATTTCTGAGCCTGTGGTGGAGCATGGGGTTCAGCACAGGGTGGTTTCTGTTTATTTTAGATAACCCTTTGTGACCTTTGCCTGGTGCCTGTCCTTTTTCAGGACTATGGTGGTGCTTCAAAACTGAAAGGTCTTAGACATTCTCAGAGACTTGGATGTTGAGGTCCTTCTAAATCCTCCTATAGTCACAGTAAAATGGTGCCAGTTTTTCTGTGCTGGGGACTGTCTCTGCCTCTGTTTTTACACCACCAGAACAATGGGATTCAGATGTGGAGCAAGGCCTGTGGGGACTCCTGTTATACAAATAACATATTAGTAGGACATGCTGCTGGAAGTGTGAAAATCAGGGTATAAAATCCCAGCAGCTGCATTCCTCTGCTGTTCTGGCAAACAGAACTCGATGGCAAACACAGAAAATGAATGTAGGAGCACCTGAAACTGCCTCAGCCCAAGGGACGTGTAGTGGAAACTGCTGGGCAGCCTGTGCCAAGTCCCTGTCCCCAGTGAGTGCTGAGCTGCCTTTCCCACATACCTCCCTCGGGCAACTAAGGAGCTGGATGCCAGGATTTTTGCTGGCTTGGCATAGCACAAAAGGCCTGTGGGGTGGGTACAATGGAATTTAGGCTGGGCATGGAGGCAGCATGGGTCTCCAACAAACAATAGCAACAGCATGATCAAAACAGCAGGCAGAAAGTGTATGCACAATTACAGAGCAAATCAGCTGAGGCTGCAAGGACAAAACTGCCCCAGCCCTGTCTCCAAGCAGGATCCCACCGTTGTGAACCTAACCACCAAGGGATCAGGCATGAATTCCACATGATGCAATGAATGCTATCCAAAAAGGAAGGTGAAAAGCAGAGGGATTAACCCAAGGCCATAAATTCCATTCAGTTCCTCTAGGTTGACATGGTATTAAACAACCCCGTGTCCAGACTTCAATCACATAACAGACACAGGCATAAATGTACACAGGTATTAGGACATAAACTCAGCATAGGTGACAGAAACTGGTACAGAAGAAAGCAGGGAAATAAACACAATCATATCTGAATTGTAAGTGCCCAAATGAGACACACTGGAGAAGAAAAGTACTCTTATTTGTAAAGAAACCTGACAACTTTATCCTCCTTTTAGAGGGGAGGAGAGTAGAGAATAAAGATGATTTCTGCCCTCTGTCTTTATTTAATAGACCATAAACATAATAGGTAGCTGAAAACCAGATAATTTGTTTTAGGATGCTTTCAGGAAGAAAAAAATCTATTGAAAATAGTTCAGTTTAAAATATGAACTGTTTCACTTAACATTCATGAGAAAAGCATCTCGAGGTTTACAGCTTCTGAAAGGCACCTGCTATGTATGAGATCTGATGTTTGCCCCACCTTTTTTCATACTGGCATTGAGGAGAGAGGGAGAGATGAGGATAAAAATGATAATATGAAAAGTAAAAATGGAAGATTTGGTTTTGATCACAGCTCTATAGGTGAACCAGGGACATCTTTCCATGGCCATCAGAGTTTAGTACACCCAGGTAATAACTTGCAGAACTGACTCTACCCTTGGGGACTTAGGCTGTGTTGGTGTTCCACAAGAAGACAAGGAAAGGATGGAGAAGATTCATGACATTTTTATAACTAGCCAGAACACTGTGTTAAAATCCTTTCTCCAGCATGATTCTTTGGGTCAGAGTTCTGTGCTACAGAGACAGAAAGAATAGGTTTGATGCTGTTGATACCTTTCCATATTTGTCATAACTTTTGGAGTTATACCTCTGGTTTTTGCTTCCTCAGGATATTTTCTTGCATGTTAGACGTTCTCCAGAATCTAGAAAACAGCTTAAAAAACCAGCCTAAATAAATGGAGCCTGCTCAATAATTAGTCTTTCAATACTGCATGGAAGTTTGAATGGGGAATTGAACGGGATTTAATTCTGGAGAGGCCTGGAAAATGAAAAGGCCTTTAGTTTATACTGAAGAATAACACATGCAGCTACTTAAAAACCTTTCTCACTCCTTACAGTGGAGCAGTTCAGGTCTGCCAGCATGGCACTTCCCAGCTCAATAAGTGACAGACACAGAATAGCTCTCAGTTCACACACAGAAGGAAACTGTCAAGACAGAATGTTCTATACATTTCAGAAATAGCTGCCTGGTTTGATTTTTGGACTTGGGTAACTAGAAGAGATTTCTAAATCTGTTCATGTTACTATGAAGTAGAATTTTTGGATGGAAATGGAAAGAGAGTTTTACAATCTTTTTGCAAGTACCATCTTTATGATTATTACATGGTAATATCTCATTATAACTGTTAATATCTCATTTGAAGTGCAAAGGCCACGATCCTTAAAAACAACAGGACTTCCCACAGTTTAACCTGTCATGCAAAGAGATAAAACTTGAATATCTAAAACACTGAGGAAAGTTCTGATGTGAGGTGAGAATCAGCTGCTGATGAGAGAGGAGCAAACCAGAGTCAGGCCATCAGTGTTCATCCTTTGTGTTTGAACTTTTGGCCCTAACATGGACCCATCTTTCAGCAGGATCTGGTATAAAAGTGAACGTGACAGACTGAGCAGCAGCGTGGGGCAAGAAGTGGCTGGGGCATGAGTAACAGCTGCTGATAAAAGCTAAGCAGCAACTCCTTGAGGCCTACCTGGAACTTATTTCCTGAAATGGCCTGCAAGTCTCATCTTGCTAAATATGTTTTTCAAGTGCATTAGTACCTGGCTGGGAAAAAAAAAATTATTAAAGTATGAACTGAAACAGTAAAGAATCCAAGTCTGTCTTGAGGCAGTTTTGTTTGTTTGGTGTTGATATATAAAATAAATTTTTGAAAAGGGTTTTACTAACAGTTTCTGTGATATTTTGTGATGGTAATTTTAATGTCAGCAACTGCTGAAAATGCTTCAAAATCTGTGGAAATATTAAAACCCCTTTCTGATTAAGCATTGGGGTCTGCAATACACTCGTGCATATACCAAGTGAAAAAAGCTCTTACTCAGATCTCATCTGCCATGTGACTCATTCACTCTTGACATTTTCCCAGCAGCTGAGATGAAAAGTGAAGCAAAGGCTAAGAGAGGAGGTGTGCAAGGGCAGGTGGTTCTTTGCAGAGACGTTTGTGCTGCTCCTGTGCTCAGGTTTGTGAGGAGAGGAGTTGCAGAGTTACAGAGACGGGCAGCAGGGCTCAGCCACTGTGCCTCTCCCTGGAGCCAGGCTGATTGCTGAAAGCACTGCAGGAGCAGCCCTGGCAGCAGGCAGCTCTGCAGCCTCCAGGCCACCATAAAACAGGAGCTCCTTTTTTCCACAAGAAGAAAAGGGCAGTGTCTCTGCACAAGCTCTTTACCACATGGTGCTTTTGGGGGGGACAGAGCTGATGCTGCAGCTCAGCAAGCAGGGGGAGGAGAAGGGAAACCTGCTCACTTCCAGTGCTCCTCTACAGCCCTCTTACTCGTAGGAAAGAAAAAACAGGCAATGCAAGCACATCATATTCTTATATCTGCTATTTAGCTGCTTTTCTAAATTCTTTACTACTGCTTTTCTGGCACCAAACCTGTGTAAGGACTCCACAGCATTAGAATCCTACATTTCCATCTCCAGGCTTTCAGGTATTTAGTACAGCTACCCTCAAGAGGGGCTGGGCTCTGGTCTCCACCTGTAACACCCTGGTAACATCATCCTCCACCATGGCCTCCAGGCAATCCTTCATTACCAATCTGCTAATGATGAACACTAATTGTGCTTTACCTACAGGAAAGGCAACAGGAAAAGCTGGGACAGTCAATCCAAGGAGAAATGAACTCACTGAAGATGAGCAGATACAGAGAGATATCTAAACAGAATGACCTGCTATTAGATGCTGCCTTCATGGAAAAATTGCTACCTTTATTTACACAAGCTGGATTTTTGTGCCAACAAAGTTCACAACTGGGGTCACAAATAATGTAGCAGCTCCATTTCTTAGATATATAAAATTCTAGTGTAACTGGTAGATTTTTAATTAAAAAAATTCAGAATTCTTTTCCTCTGTTTCCAAACTCCTACCAGGCTCTGATTCTAGCAAAAGTGTTGCAGTGATTCTCCATCACAATTTGCTGACATAACTGGAAATAATAATATTTTAGCAGCAAACCACCTGAGCATTAAGTGTCTGCCAATGATTTCTGCCGCCTCGCACTCCAATCTTGCAAACTCTGCATGTGAAATCGTTTTTTTTTTCATTGACTTTGTAAAACTCTTTTTTTTTTTCCTCTCTATGTGCTCACAAGCTGACTTCACCAGCTTTAAACATGCAGTCTGGGAGTTACAGTGCTTGAAGGAAAGGTTTAGCTCAAGTCCTTGAAGAGAAGATTTGTACATCAATAAACAATGACACCTCAAAAAGCCAAGTGACCATAAAACCCCAGTTTGAGAAGTGCCTCCACATGTTGTGTTTTCCCCCTCTCGTGATGTAACAGAGCTGATGTCAGAGAAGTCAGCTATGATCACCATTTTTAGGGCCTTTACATCAGCTGATGAGATTTGTTGGGCCCTGACTGCCCTCACAGCTTTGAAACAGAATTTGCAGAAGACTTATGTGGAAGAAACATTTTGAAATTCAAATTTTCCTTCATACTCTTCAATGAACCGTGTTCAGTAATTTTGCAGAGGAGCCAGACAGGGTTTCAAGTTGGAGCAGCCAAAGCAGAGACATGTGGAGAATGTTTTCATCAGCACTTTGTACAGGTTTTATTAGATGTTATCTCCCTCATGCTGGTTGATTACTTGCTCTAACCCCTCCCACACATCCCTCAATTTATTCATTCCCCCTCACCCCAGAAAAGACCAAAATAAAATTGCTATTTGTTATGCCAACATGTAATATTTCTTCTCTTTGCTTTTTGTCCCATCTATTTAAAATCATAATCTATTCAAGACAGAGGCTGTCTGCTGTTCTGTGCTTGTAAATTATGTGACAGATGATACCCAAACTGAAGACGGGCCCTCAGGCACGAGCAAATGAACTTTGGCACTTCTTGATGAAGTGATTAATTCATCTCTCTCACATTTCTGCCAGAGGTCACTGTCATCTTGGAGCAAAGGGAGATATAAACTTGCTTTTCAGCCATCTCTCACTCCACAGCTCAGGGTAATAACAGGAACAGCTTCCAACTGTCTGTAAAAGTTCCTGTGCCAGGCTGAGCATTTCAACAACCAAGGAAAAACAATCAAAATGTTAATCTATATCTTCCAAATTAATTTCCTAACCTGCAGACCTCCATTCTTTAGAATAAAAATGTTCTTTCTCTGCTGGTATACTTGACCCTTCAGAAGGATTTGCACAGAATGGATTGTACAGCTCCTTAGTAAACATTTTCCATTCTTCTCCATCAGTTTGAAGGGAGGTGCTTTAGGAACCATAGATATTTCTGTACAGCAACAAGAGAGATTTTTTTGTGTCCCTGGGTCTACTGTCTCAAAGAGCAGAACAATTTAGTAATTAACAAATAGAGGGATTTGTTCAGTGGCCTGAAGCACAATTAGGCAAACTCAACTCCTGTTGAGTTGGAGAGCTGGATTTCCAATTGCCCCTATGATAGGAACACCTCTCACTTCACAATATAACAAACACAACTTGTGCTGGACAAATAGGTAACAACACAAATATTTGGGGTTAACAGTTAAATATTTCGGAGCAGATCAGAAAAAAGGACTTAGGACACTTCGTGTAGTTTCTTGGATTCCCTTCCCTGGCAGGTACAGCCCCTGTGACCAGGGGAAAGGAGGTTGGGCCACCAAAGGCTCCTGCTTTTCACTCACAAAGCCCATTGTGAAAAAAAAGGAAACAAGGGACAGAAAAAGAGATCTTTTGGGATCCAACCAGCCCATAAAGATAACATCATAATTTCTTGTTTCCTTCTCACCCAAAGATGTGTTGCCCAGACAGAACTGCACTGCACACAGATGAGGTAAAAGGAAATTAGCAGGGAAGTCCTGTGGCAGCAATTAGCAAGACAAGGAGTTAGGGGCAAAATCCACCTGATCTTCAAAGCCTTTCATTTCTACAGCACTGTTTTTATCTGTCCTCCCAGATTTACCAAGAGTTATCCTCCCTTCCTGACCCTACCCTTACCTCAGCAGCCTTCAGGCAGCTCTGAGGGAGACTCAAACCCAAAGCACACATTTGTGTTCTGCTGGGACACAATCTTTATCGTGGCAACTGCCTAATTCACCTCCAGGTTCAAGTCTACACACAGCTTCAGGGCTCCATCCTGCCCAGTCCTGAAGCCAGAGGGGTTTATGATTCACTGGGTACCAGTGGTTAGGTCCAGCCCTGGAATTTACTGTCAAAAATGACAAATTCACTCTTAAACACTTCACTTCTCTATTTGTTATGGTTCAGGATACACCTCCCTAAGTTGTTCCCTCTGTAAAGGTATAAGGGCATGGATCACTGCATGTGGTACCAAGGTTATGTAAGAACACATCTGTTATCACCAAAATATGGAAAGGGAGACTTACCTATTCCATATTAGTAATTTGTTCTGGGAAAGAGGATTCATTTAATAAAGTCAGAACTTTCTGCTTGACTAACCTTTCTGTCTCAGCGTTTCCCAATCCTCATTCTTCTGAAAGGAGAAATGGCCCTAAGCAATGACATGTTTGAAGTTTACCTGGCAAGGAAGGAGCTCTTGGACTAAAATGTGTGTCCACAGATAAAGTGGGAAATGAACACTTTAATGTCTTAAGAAACTTGCAATTTTTACAACAGGAAAGCCAGATTGTGTTATTTCAAATATTGGCTGAATACTATTTACTGATTACTCTTAGATATAGCAAAAAATGATGTCATGGTTTGGAGTTGCTTTTTGTTTGCTTTACAGCAGTGAAACCTTCTTCAACAAAAGAGTGTAGAATAGTTTCCTATTTCTGCTATAAAACAGAAAGGCTTGAAAAACAGGTTATGAAGAGCTCTAATAACAAAGGCAGACTTAAAAAACACTGTTGACTCTGTGTAAAACAAATTAGTTTTGGTTACTTCACCCAACCCTTAAATCATGTATGAAGTACTCATATGAGTGAAATAATGGATTTATATCTCCTTGGAGACACAACAGAATTTAAACTGTAGGAGATGCATTTTTTCTGATATACATTTATGAAAAAGAAATATGGCATCAGTTGTAATTTCCAACTAGAATAAAGTAGATCAAACATTTTAAGAGTGAATGTATATATAAAAATTTGTTGAATAGATATGAAGTTTTATAAAATCTTTACATTTCTTTGTAAAAGCCTACATAATAACACCATCTCTTTTTTCAGGGTCTAGGTTATCTTCCATTTATGGTTCCATCCTATCTCAGCAGACCCTTCCTGTCTCACTTTTTGGCTCAGGATGCTCCACTCCCTTTTGTTTGAGCAGGAGGAAGTTCACAGCTCCAACAGGAAGGCCGCACCTTCCCCAAGACAAATCAGATGTTATTGTATGACTCACTTTTCAGGGATAACCTTGATAATATGACATACAATTAATTAAAAAACCCCAACTATATAAAGAAAAAAATCCAAACCAAGAAAAAAATCCAAACCAAGAAAAAAACCCTACAGAAGATTCATCTGAGTTTCGCCTACTCCTTTTTCCTTCTCTTAAATTTTACATACATGTGCCACATTTTCTCCTTCCTTTAATGCATGAGAAGCTTCCATTTCTCACTGTTTATGAATGAGTGAAAAATTTGGCCTGTTTTCTCAGTCTCTGTAAGCAACAAGTAATTGAAGGAAATTTCAATTTTTTATGCACTACCTAGTCTGTACAACTTGATACCTGCTGGTCTAAAGTAATACACAAATAATGTGAACTATAACCTTGCTCAGATTTGGAGAGTCTTGTGCTAAAATCTCGTGTCATTTCCATGAGCTGAGACTAGAAAAATTTACCCTGTTAAAGAATTCACTTAGCAACACAAATTAACAGGATGCAACTATTAGAAATAAAATGGAAACTCCTTAAGTCTCATGTAATTTAAGAGCCTAAGTCGTGTTATGATTGCAAGTTTGTAGACATTCAATTTCTAGACATTCTAGAAAATTATGTAGGGTCTGGGTCTGAATTATTGCATCAAAAGCAGGAAACATTTGACAGCTCTTTTTAAGTATCACTGTGATAGCTGATGAGCAAAGATTCTTAAGGATCAAATCCTGAGCAAAACCATGTGTGTGAAAAAAAAACCCACTAAAAAGTATTGAAAACTCTGGAACCATCACAATAATTTTAGAGTTTTAATTAAAGAACTGGATTATGGCTAAGATCAACTCATGTATGCTGCACCATAAATTCTATTGTCTTTAAAATATGATTTGAGATTGTAAATTGTACTCAGGTACATCAAGGAAAAATGTAATTGGAAAAGAAGTCAAGGAGGGACGCTGGTTTCTCAAGGACCCTTCCCTGGCAGGAGTGGGGTTCATCCCCATCCCTCATGCACAACAGGCTCATGCCAGTTTTTGGATGGCTCAGCCGTGCCTCCACTTGCCTTGGCTCATCCTCTCAGTGTCCTGCCAGGGACCTCTGGCACTTCAGTTTATCCTGCCAGGGAAATTGCAGCTGTTGAAGGAGGTGGCAGTGTCCCAAAAAGACATGAGGCTCAGGATTAGTGGTCTCACTTGAAATAGGGGTGAGCTGTCCCAGGTGATGCAGCTGTCTGGCAATGCTGAGGGGTCTTTTCCATATTTTCCCTGATGGTGAGGAGGACATTGGCTGTGCTGAAGTGGGGTTACAGGAAGGGACATTGCTTACTGCCCTGAGCCACTGATAAAAACCACTTTTCCTCTTCCAGCCTCAGACCTGGAGATTAGTTTGGCATTTCCTGTTTCAGCAGCAAGGACAGTGGCAAGGGAGAGACACTGGGAGGAATCACCTGCCTCTTTTCCTCTCCAGTACCCACTGAGGAATGGGCAGGACAGAGGTGCAGGAGAAGGAGGCAAGTCCCCCTCAGGCCCTCCAAAATTTATTTAACCAAGTCACAAAACTGTCAGTCTTCATTACTCAACACCACATCTTCCCTATGAATACTTACCAGGGAAGAGTGAAGGGAGAAATATACCTTTCTTTCCAATGTTTACCTCAGATGGGAGAGGAACATAGGAAAATGGGGAAAGAGGCCATGAGGTCTGGGGTGCTCAGAGACAGGCCACTTCATCATGGTGCTGTCCTGTGCAGAGCCAGGAACTGGACTCCTTCTGGATTCCTTCCACTTCAGGATATTCTAAATCTGAGTAGCTTGGTGTTCTCTGTGGTGCCTCATGAGGGGTAGGTGCTACTTGCTACGTTTAGTCTCAAAAAGCTGTTCTGATTACACTGCAATGTGTGTTACACATATGACATTTAAATCTTACACTATCTTTCAAAACATTTTTATGGAACCCTGAATGTGAGATTTCATCACTCTTACCTCTCCTGGACTACTACTTCACCTTTGCCCTGAAATGATGAGATGTCCTCTTCTCTCTGGGTGTGCAATGACACAAATTCATGCCATTTAATTAACTTTTCAGGTCTCCATTCCCATTTACTCACGGACTATACACTAGCCTGTCTCAAGCATAAACAGCCACTGCCATGTAGCCTCAGTCAGCATGCTGTTATACTACACAGATCATACTGAGGCTGGAAGGAGGAATTCTCCATGTGGAACACTAATCCTGTGACATTTTCAGTATGACAAGAACCAGGACAGGCTGTAATTCTAACCAGACACTCAGTTATTGAAAGATACATGGTCCAATTTCTTGTCTAAAATGCAGATTTTAATAGGGACCAGAGCTTTGGGGTGCTAATCCAAGCCAAATTAAACTCTGTGTACTTTGAGGCTTAACTATCATTATCATATTGTGTAACTCTTTCATTACTTCCTGTTTGTCATGCAATGTCTCGTTTGCATTTCTTGACAAAAACCAATGCAAAATGTTAGAAAAAGCAAGCAGCCCTGTATGTTAGACATGACTAACACTGTAACAAATTTAAATGAAATAAATTCTTATAGGGTTCGTTCAGTAAAAAAAATCTTCTGTCTGAAATCTATGGAAGGAGAGGAAAGCCTCAGATGGGGAGTTCAAGGGGGCCATAGAGGAGCATGGGGCTGGTGTCTGAAGATAAGGTCAGCTGGCTTTCAGCCTTCATTTGCAGTGATCTTTGGCAACTTTGGAGACACTTCTGTTAAAAAGAATCCGTTTTGAAGGTAGAAGTCATGGTCAATAGAAAACCAAAAATTTTGCTGCAGGCATGATTGACCAACCTGTGTCCTCTGCATTGGGCCAGAGACCCTAAAATTACAGGGGGAAAAAAATAAAAAGAGGAAATCTATGCCAGTGTTCCTGAAAAGTTGCCATTGAGCTGGATATATTATGCAGACCAAACTCTCAGTAATGCTGTTTCTTAACTATCTCCATCTGGATCACTGAGTTCTGAGCTACATAACAAAGCTCTTCCCATTTGGATCCTGATTTTGACCAGAGCATTATATATCCCAGAACCTCTGGGCCAAGGGCATTTGCGTCATTAAAATGTCCCAAGAATTGTGTTACTGAAGGTGTAAATCATAGGTTGCTATTTACCACAAAATGCTATGGGTTCTGCTGGCCAGGACCAAACCAAAAAGAGGAATTCCAACTGCTTTTGTACATTCTGCATCCTGGACTGACATGTATAGCAGCGTTGTTTGTGGAGCAGAGGTCCCTTCTGGGAGCATCTGAAAAAGTTAAAGTCCTGTCAAGATGATCTCACTGACTGTAACAATTTGCATCCATGAAAACACAAAAGGCCAGAAGAAAACTTGTTTGAGTGCTCCAAGATGTTTGCTTCACTAAGAGTCCCACAGTTCTGACAGCCCTGACCAAAACCTGCCTCCATGTTTTGGTTTCCTGAACTGAGGGTCAATTTGGAAGCAGCCTCCCCCTGTGAGTCTGGGTGATATTGGTGACAGTCAGGAGGAATTAGACCTAAAGCCATGAGATGACTCTTATTTCTGCCTCAGCCAGGTAGAAGTGGGAGACTTTTTAAAGCCTCATGTTTCTGTTACATCCCTGCACAAGTCCCACATCCTCTATAATCTCTGCATTTCTAACTCTGACATCCCTCACTATATTTAAAATGGCTGCCCCCACCATGACATCAATATTAAGAGTATTTGACTCCAGCCACTTCCAATTCCCTCTAAAGTACAAATAGTAATCTGAAATCCTCAGTGTTAGAGGATGATAAATTGACCATCTTGAAGACAACTTGTCAGGCTTGGTCCTCCCTCCTCCATACATCAGGTACACTTCTTTGGTAGAATTTGTGCCTCCAACCCTGTTGGAGTACCCAGGATCACTTGCACACAGTGCCACACACAGATTTTATAGAGCTAGTCCAGTTATTAGTGACAATCTAACAGAATCTAAACTCAGTTGCCTCAATAAATATAAAATACATTTTAGTAACTCTAAACCTGTAGCACTCTTGATGACTCTGTTGTAAAAGTTACTGAATTCAACCAGACTTATGGAACTGGGTTGGTAAGACAGTGTTGGTGAAACTGTGATCATTGATGAGACCTAAATTAGGGTGCAACCCACACTGTTGCTCCTTCTGGGACCTTATTGCATATGACCCACAAGCAAATTGGTTATTATCAGAAATTCAGCCCAGATGCACCCAGCCCTTTGATTTCTGAGGTGGAAAGCAAGGGGGTTTATTTCTGCCAATTGCTGTCTTAATGCAGCAGTGTCACTGTACCTGACCCTGGCCTTGCTCAAGGGGGCTCCAGGCCAGGCCTGGGGTCTGTGACCAGCTTTTGTCCTTATTCCGGTCCCATTTCAGCCTGGCCTCTCTCCAGCCCTCCAGCCCCTTGACAAACCCCATTATCTGGGCATTTAGCAGATCAATTAAAAGACATGGAGTAAAACAGTGTTGATTTAATCCCTCCTCTGAACAGTGCCACCTCATCCTGAGCAGCACTGAGCTCTAACTCCAGGAAATGCATTGCAAAGCTGTGCTCAGATGAGAACCCCTGTCAGCCATGGTGGAGGTGCAAGCCCATAGGGATGACTCACATTTCCCAGCAGAACCCAAGCACAATGGTGGAATGTGAAAGGGAGTACCAGGCTGGCGTGCTGGAAGCTGCACTCTTCAGTTTTTCCAGAGATCACTACCCTCCCTACTGAAAAGTGTGTTTTAAGCCACTGCTACACAGGCTGGAAAGTTTAGCTCTGTCTCAGTGCCCGCTCTGTGTCTGGCCTTTGGGCTCAGAGTGCCAGGAGCAGGTTCTGTGAGGTTACTTTACATTAAGGATATGTGGTTTGGTGTTCCCATGTCCCTTGCCCAGGCATGTCACACAGGCCTGTGTGCCCCCCAGCCCCTCAAACACACACAGCAGCCACCACTGCCTTAGCATCACTACCAGCTCACTCCACATTTGGATAACTGGCTTGAACTCCATCCACTACAAATTCCTGAGTCATCCTGTTCTGCAATAAAAAAAAATTTCCAAGCCGGAGGTCCAGTTCTTGTTTGCCCATGTATTTTATACTTGGACCTATAGATGAAAATTTCATCAAATGGAATGTTTCATGAGTCACAATGTTCTTTTAAAGCATTTACATTTGTGCTGATTTCAATTGGGGTAGATTGATTTTTCTTCCCAGTGGTTGGTGTGGGGCTGTGTTTTGGGTCTGATAATACAGAGATGGTTTTGTTGTTGCTGAGCAGGGCTCACACAGAGCCAAGGCCTTTCCTGCTTTTCCTGCTCCTGGGAGGGAGGCTGGGGGTGCAGGGGGACACAGCCAGGACAGGTGACCCCAACTGACCAAAGGGATATCCCAGTGCCATCCTGCTCAGGATATGAAGTGTAGGGAAGAAGGAGGATGAGGGGACATTTGGAGTGAAGGGGTTTGTGTTCCCAAATCACTGTTAGGTGTGATGGGGATCCCTGCTCTCCTGGGGATGCTGAGCACCTGCCCATGGAAAAAAGTGAATTAATTCTTTGTTTTGCTTTGTTTGTGTGCAGCTTTTACTTTCCCCATTGAACTGTCCTAATCTCAACCATGAGTTTTCCAGCATTTACCCTTCCAATTCTCTCCCTGATCCCACTGATGGGGGAAGGAGTAAGGGGCTGTTTGGGGTTAGGCTGCTGGCTGGGATTAAACCATGACAACACTTCAAAATGAATTTCATTTTGGCACCTATAGGTATCAAGAAACTTCAGACTGAGTTTATCTGCTCATCTAAATACATTTTAACTCACATTTATAGCTCAACTTCTCTTCATGAACATAAAAAGCTTCCTAAAAGGTCCAATTTTAAAAAGCAAATGAATTTTCCTATTTTTATGACATAAAACCTTATGTACAATAATTTCCAAGAAACACAATAGGTTTGTTATTGTCAAGTAAGAGACCATAAGACAGATATAGCACTAGAAGAAACAACAAAAGTTCCTGTTTAAAAAAGCTATTATACAGGCATAAATAATCCCAAAGTATGATTTTCTATTTACATCATATGGTGGGACTTCTTATAATACATTAAACAGGCCACAACCCTTTTTTAAATCTATTCATTTTCTGTTTGGCACTCAAGTAAAAAATCCAGAGATGACACACAAAGTGACCTCTCTTCTCACTGGTTTCTGACAATGACTTTATGACAGTGATACCTGCAGTGTATTTAATTTTATGAAACCATCTCTCTTAATTTTCTTGCTGTTTGAGAATCTAAGACATGTGTGTGCTTGGAGCAACACTGACATTAATAAAAAGGTCAAATAAAAGTGCTTATAATGAGCCAACAAAGTTGGGATCTGAGCCAGACATTTATGGACTAGCTTTGGCATAAAAAGGCACTTTCCACTCTTCTGAAAGCCAGATGGACTTGGTTGCTCTCCTCACCACTGCAATCAGAATTCTTTGATGATTCTGAAGCTTACAAATTCCTTTTTAACCAATTATTCAGTTCCTCCCTTACATCTCTACCAGGAGCTGGAGCACTGTGCTCTCCTGTCCCAAGCTTTATCTCACATTTGCATAGGCAACACTCTCAGCTACCTCTGGAAGAAGAACAAAGGAGAGGATAATTCCACAGAAAGGACTCCAGCCTCTGAACAGGAGCAGATGAGCAACTCTCCTTGGTTTGACACTCCAGCAGTTTGCTGGGGCAAGTAAAGTCTAGGAGAGAATGAGACCAAATGCTGAGTAGACTGTGGAACTGGCACATTGACCTCAATATTAATGGAAATAGTGCTGCATTAATTCTTCCTCTGTGGTTTAGACATTTTCTTGGACAAACCCTGGAATTAATCTCCCCACGTATTTTTTCCCTCCCTAGCTGGTGTATTTTAGTGGGATACTACTACAGAGTAAGGTACTACTCACATTAAGCCACTACTTTGGATCTGTTTGGGAGGAGCTAAACCTGAACTGAGCAGTGACAGGAGAGGGGAGACACATCAGAAACGTGGCATCCAGAAGAGAATAAAGAATGGAACTTCCCACCTCTGTGCCAAGACTCAGGAGCATTCTGATGAGGTGGTTCCCTCCCCATGGGCACTTCTGATAATAAAACCCCACCAAATCCCTCTCAGCCCTCTTATCCCCCACATAAATTCACACTCCTGTTGCTGCTGGAACACGTTCCTGTTCCCTTTCCCTGAGACATTTTCCAGGAGAAAGCACTGCTGTCCATAACTCAGGTTTTAAAGGACCAAACTACTGTGTGCAGAAAATAGCTGGAGCTCTGTCAATCCCATCTTCCCTGGCTCTCCAGGGCTCAGCTGGCAACCACACTGGAAGGAGGTGTCACAGGCCTTTGCTGCCTTTGGGACAAAAACTGAGATTCTAAGAATGTGGTCTTTTTCTGGGGTTTCTATCTTCCTGACAGACAAGAAATTTATTTTTTTTTCACATTTGAGGTCTGCTGGCCATAGAAATTTAGACACTAGAGATAAAGGTAATATCTAAATATAATGTGAAAAAAGTGCGTGTTTTACTTGCAAAAGATACCAAAAGTATAGTGGTAAAAATACCCAGTCCTTGTGATTTTTTTTTCTGTAATGCTGTGGATTAGATACTTCTTCAATGCATATAATAATAATAATAATCCAAATTTAAGTTTACACGAGTGCAAAAACTGAAGCTACTGTGTAATTGTCAGAGGAGCTGTATCATGTGGTTAATATATAAGATGACCAATCGACTTTAGAGATTATTTTAAATGAACTTTCATTATCTTAGGATATTAAACCTAGGTGAAGGTGGAAAAACTGTTTAACATAAGTATTTATTAAAAGAAACTACCTTTTCCCAAAAATGAAATATTACCACTATCCTAATAATACTGCTCAGACTTACTGGAATTGCCAGCACAGATGTTTCCATCAGCTTCAATCCCATTTCTTGCAGCCTTATCCAGTACTACTGGATACAGTTAATTTTCCTTTTATTCTGTAGAAATGAGAGATAGTCTTGGAAAAGACTTTGGGAACTTTCAGGATAAAGAAGAACACACTTTCTCTAAAGTTTGGATTTGAGCCACCCAGGGAGGAGGATGAGAATTTCCCTGTGAGCTCAGAAGACTTTGTTGTTTGGAGACCAATACACAGGAACCTACTCAGAGGTTGATATTTTCCTAACATTCCCAAGTTTTCAGGTGACAGGCCTCCCAGTCTAGAGCTCTAAAGCTCCTGCCTCAACTGGAATGTTGAAATTCCTGGTTTCTGGTGTCTGTGTCACAATGACTGATGAAGAGCTGGAAGCCATTAAGTTCAAACTTCTAGGTTTGTGTTATACAAAAAAAAGGAGTTTCCATTCCTAGAAGATTTGAATTCTCCAGACTTACCTGTTTGGCAGATTATATTAAAAAAATGTTCAGAGAAAGAGCAAAATCCTTTCTGGCAGCATGCCAGATTTAAAAAAAAAAAAAAAAAAAATTGTCAATCCCTTACCTGGCAGAATTGATCTGGAATGCTGGTCAAGGGAAAACCCCTCAAAATCTACATCAGAAAATGAATTCCAAGGGAAGAAGCAGATCCTCAATCTGTCTATTGCTTTTGAAAAGCCCATGAATGAAACTTTTCGGTCCTGGATGTATTTAGGTCTGGACTGAAAATTTAAGAGATGAAATCCTTATTTTAAAAAATTAAATATCAATAAACTTTTGTTTTGCTAATCCACATTACAGAATGAAATCCCCTTGAGATTAATTGTGAAGTTGAAGTGCTGTTTGGAGTAGGATGCCTTAAAAGTGACTGAATCAAAGACAATCCCTTTTCTTTGCTTGTGATAGAGCCTAAACTCAGTTTAGTGCTGAGTGAGCCTTAACATACAACCTAGAAAACCCAGAAAGACAAAATGGAAATGCTGACATAACAGTATTTGAGAATAACTGCTTCTTTTTTTGACAATTTGGCATCATTATAAAAATCTATTTTGTCTTTTTTTTTTTTTAATGAACTCACACAAATTCTTTAAATGTCAGCCTGCAATAATTTTCTCCTTGCCAGTTATTTTCCTAGTGTACAGGAATACAGTTCTTTTTATATTACGGTTTTCCTAGAAATGTTTTTTTTTTTTAACTGAATAAAATAACGACTTAAACAATAACACTGTGCCTATGTTTTATGCTCATGGACATGGATTTGAAGCTTAGGTAACCTGGTTACAAACTGATGGAAGGACATTTACTGATGTGATTCTTTTCTGCAAAAAACAAACAAACAATCAAAAAATCCAATTTCCTTTAAAAAAAACATTTAGTTTCCAATTCTCTATATATTGTGAGACTTCAAAGAGGACACAAAGGTGAAGTTGTGAGAGACTGAAATACTGAGATAAATGTGTGTATATATATGTACATAAATCTATGGATGTAACAACTTATAAAAACTATGTATTAAAATTATATTTTTATATATATTTATAAAAAGCAGCCATTCAGGTCTGTTTAATCTGCCCCAAGGGATCTACATTAACTGGGTCACCCTTGCTTTCTTCCTAAAAATCCATGCTTTAATCTTCAGTGCTGAAATGGGAATCCTTTGGAGGAGATTCCCTTCAAACTGTGATTGCCAAAACATAATAGTGCTGAAGGTGAAGCCATCATTTAAAATAAACTAGAAGGAAAGTAGGAAAAGATGCTTTGCTTTTTGTTACAAAACTCCCTGTGCTTTGTTCCTTCTTTGCTTGTTGGTAATTTTTTTCCTTTAAAATACAAAGTATTTTTAATATATTTTGATTCTAATTTAGCAAACATTTTTGATTAAAGCAATGCTGTGTTTTGACCTCATTCTTCCTGGGTCATTCATTGCCTGTGTGGGAGATGTGTATGCATAATGTAACCCCTGGTTCAAGAGCTGGGAAATACAAAATGTGTCCTTTCTTTTTCCAAATAATTGGTGATCTTTGAAACATGTTGGTCAAGGGGCTTCATGTTTCAACACTAATTTAAAAATCAGTGCAATATCAACCTCAAAACTAACCCAAATTAGTGATCAAGGAAGCAAAGTGGGCTCACTGAAATAACTAAATAATTTAGTGGGGCTTCACTGTTTTCTGTAAAAGATAGCAGGATGTAACAACTTGTAATATGTCATGATTAAATTGATGAGAACCAAACAGATCAACTTAGACTGTGAAAAAATCCTCCACATGCCAAAACAGTTCAGTGAAGACACACAGCATTACCACAGGCATTAAATGAAAGTAAAACTAAATCTTTATAAAGTTTGCATTTGCCAAATAAAATGTAATTGTCTTTCATTTTGACATCAAAGGCATAAATCATAATTTAAAATAATCACATTGCCTTTTGAAGTCCTTATTAAAATCAGTCATTGTCCCAGTGTGCATATCCTACTTCCGTAAGGAAATATTTTATTTTTGCTTGTAGCTATAAAAAGAATTCTTTCTGCTTTTTACATAAAATTCTTCTTCTTAAAGTTGACAGGTTAAAGGAACTGGTCATCAAAAGAAAATAGAAATGTTGTATTTATGATTTATTCCACTCAGTTCCACTATTTGAAGCTTTCCTGGACTTAAAATATGTCACTGGGCTGAGGGAGGTTAGCCAGAAACAAACAAAAAAACCCCAAAAAAACCTATATTAAAGACATAAATACAAAATTATACTATGAGTAGCAACAAAAATGGAGCTCATAAAAGAAGGCCTATAAATGAAAAGTTTAAGAATCAAAAGGGAAAAAAGGAGGGATTAAAAAAGAGGAAACATGCAAAAGATCGTCCCAAAATCTTTTAAATAAACTGCCTTGACAACTCCTTTAAAAACCTGCTTCTATGGCTGGCAGTTCCCTGCTTTTTCTGGCTTCCTGTGATTCCAGAAATCTGGGAAGAGACAGAGCACTTTGTGCCTGAACAGGCAATGGGTGCCTGAGCTCAGCAAGGTGAGCTGGAGCTTGGAGTGGGAGGCAGCAGCTCCCAGCTGCTTCAGGATTCCTACTCCCATAAATGCCAAAAAATTCAAGAGTTTGGTAAAAGGGCTGCAATGTGAACAAAAGAATTTGGAGGCAGGTATTTCTTCTAGAAACCATGGAGCAAAGCAATCTCCCAGCCACGGGAAACCCTAACTGGGCAGGAGGAGAACTGAGTGCTCCATATCCACATGGGATCTTCTGTGGGATGAGTGACACAGACCCCAGCACTCACTGCACAGCTTTTAAGGGACATCTGACACGAGACCTGAAAGTTGCAGCTGGGGATGCTCCTCCCACCAGGCAGCCCAAAACCAGTGGTAAAATAACTCAGCTGACGTCAATGGGAGTGCAGAGTTCACTCCAGCATTTTTTTTCTCAGGTGATTTATCACAATTGCTTTGATCTGGAAGCTTCATAGTGGAGAACCCACTCTGTCCTTGTTCTATATGGCACTAGAATGTGTACTTGTTGTTTAGAAAATGCAACATATGTCACAGCAAGACATTAAACACAGAGATGGGTGTTGAAATCACACCACTGTGCACTGTCTAATATGTGTTATTTACCCTCCTAATTGTGGTTGCTGCTGTTTGCATGAGAGGGTGTCCTGTGGATTTGCTGGAGATTTCTCTCTTCCTTTGCTGGTTCCTGCTCAGCACCAACACTGCAGTAAGAAATGCTCCCTTTCACAGGGAAGTAACTTTTGGAGCTAAGGATAAAGATATTTTTATGGTGTCCTAAAGGTAGACTTGAATTGCTATTTCTGAGAGCAAACACTGCTTGCCTTAGTAAAGTACAAACAGCAACAAGACTAAAATGAACTTCTACATGTGTTCTCTAAATGTCATAAAACACAAATACTCTCTCTACTAATTAAATAACTCACACAAATACATTGCAGAAAGGAATTAAATCACAAAAGAAATGGTTTGAGTTCTTGTATTCCAAAACTTCTTTTTCTTCAAATTTTGCTTTCAATTGAAAAACTGTGCAAATCAAATTAAGATGAAGGGAGCTGAACTGAAAATCCTGAGAAAATTTATACCATTTTTCATCTTATTATATAAGAAAAAACGCATCATTTCCTATGACCTAACATATACCATGTACATAATAGGAAAATCCAAATTAAAAAAAATATTCTTTTAGAACGTATTGATTTGGATAGTAAAAAGTAATATTCCAACCTCATTGGGCACAAAAGGAAACAAAGCAGACTGAGCATGACCTACTGTATTTCTTTCCAGCCAAAAAGGGGAAGGAAAGGAAATGCAAACAGAAGATGAAAATCACTACTTGTTCTGCTGAGTTAACATTGCCTTCACACCACTGGTGTCCCTCCTACAATGAGGTTTTCAAGCAGCCTTCAGGGCAGATGCCAAGATACCTCAGAAAGAGACAAAATTTTGCTGAAAGGGTCAGAAACTTCCTAAGAGAAATTAAATATACAATGAAAAAGAGAGTAGGGTTCAGCACCAGGTGGCATTACTTTGATTCCATCAACAGATTTTTGAAATATGTGTGGTGTTTATCTCAAAGACAGGCAATATTTTAAGATTTTGTAATGGTTAGTTTTTTTGTAGTGGATGTTTCCCCTCATTCATGGTCACTCCTGCATGGTGAGTGGATGCACTTCCAGGTGCACCTGATGAACAGGAATACAAAATTTACTGGAACACTTGCAGAAAACTCCAGGCTGAGAGATTACAAGAGTCAAACACAAGAATGCAAACACACAACATTCTCCCCCAAAAACCCCAGAAGGCAGGAGAGGAGCCCTGGAAATAACACGTAATGTAGCTATGGTTTATTCTTGCAGATAAATACACTTGCATGATTCACTGTGTTAGAACTGTACTGACCTATATTTCTACAAATAAAAAGCCAGATGGGTGATTCAGGATCAAATTTCCAAATCTGAATTATTGTCAGTTACAAATAAGGAAGTTTAGCAAATAAGCTCAATCCAGAAGTCCTTTTCACTACTTCTGCTTTGGATTTGGCACACCAAGCCCAAGGCTGTTTGGCTCCCAGGGAGAAAAGCAGACAGATTTTCATCCCATTCCATGGTACAATGATGAAAATTTACCCTAAATTTAAACTCACAATACTACAGAAAACATAGCACTGCAGAAAAGCAGTTCTTAAAATCTTTTTACTTATCATGAAGAGACTCACCTAATACTGACATTTGCCTGTCCGCTCTTTTTTTATTACAAATATTTGGTTTCCCCATTAAAAAACAAAATACATATATGCACAAACTAAAAAAGTCCACTTCTACTCTAAATACATTGTTTCAAGAAAAAAATATATAAATAAAACTATAGGAAAGTTGTTTTTAAGCATAATGTATCATTACCAGCAGAGTCAGCAAAGAGATCCTTTACTTCTTTTTTTCTGGTGAAATCTGGCTTTTTTTTTTTTTATTCAAACACATTTTGAAAATGAGAGAAGGGCTGGGCAAAGCAGAATTACAATAAAAAGGGCATAAGCTGGTAACTAGCATCACAAATATTTTTTTTCAGAAATTCAATTTAAGATCAGTTACAGTATTTCCAATGCTTGCCTCTGCCTTCTGTTGGGATAATTTCAAAATGAAAATGAGGCCTAATTCATTGACAAGGTATATGCACTAAATAATTATTAAATGAATTCAACTGTTAAGTTTCCATCTTTCACAAAATATTATGCACTGCCCTCTCCATACAGACTTGGATCTAGGCCTCAAAATGTCCTTGGCTCCAGAATGGCTCCCAATAAAGCCTGGAGCCAAAGAAGGCATTTTCTTGGCATTAGGTGGGACTATCCCTGCCCATCCCAGAGAATGGGACAATAAACAGCACTCAGTTTACAGTTTTATTCCATAAATGAATTAACTATTTACTCAGACCTTTGCAAAAGGAAAAGGGGTCTGACAGAAGAAGCCAAGTGGCTCTTGGAGAAAGAGGGGTCATGGATGAACACAGGCAGTGAATCTCATTTCTCCTTAAAATACTGAGAGAATTCTATTGTATTGACATATAGAGCTGATAACTGCTGTCTTTTAGTTAGAGTCCAGCATAAAGTGAACCAGAGTAGTTAAAAAGAGATGTGTTATTCCTCCAACTAAATTTATCCAGTGTTCTGCACTAAGAATCACTGAAGTATTTTCCTGACACTTTGCAAATAAACAGAAAGCCTTCAGCCTCCTTAGTGGATTCATTTTTTTTTGTTCAGAAAGATCAGTGCACTGGCTTTTCTCTAATATGGGAGTTTCAAACAATTAGCTTTTATCTAGGCCTTCACTTAACATGAAGACCAGAAAAAAAAAACCCTTATTCAAACAGGCTGATAATGTCAAAAATCTGCAGGGTGTTTCTGCACCCAAGGAGCAAGGCACTGGATCACTGGGACAGTTAGTGCTGTTTATAAACAGCAAAGCTCTGTATACATTTCCTGTTATAAAAACTTTAAACAGTCTGGAGGCATTTTCTGCAGGAATAAAAAAAAAAGCAAGAAACAAAGGCAAAAATCTAACATTTGGAAGCATACTCAGCTTGGACTATTTCTGTAATATTACCTCACTGCTGGGAAACAACTGCACTGTGGCCATTTACTGGAAAATTAAATGCATAGAATATGGGAGACATAAAAATTTAATAAACTCAAGGTAAAAGCAGGGAACTATGCTAAAATCAGGTTCTGAAGGATTTCAGTTAAAGCCAACTAATTCATATGCAGAAACCAAAACTGGTCTTGAGAATTTTCACTTTCTTGTCATGGTTACAGGCAGGTGAAAGGCTTCCAAGAGCTATCACTTACATTTATTTGACTTGCTCAATCTTTCATTTAATGTCATTAACAGATGGTTAACCTCAAATGTATTTAACGCCAATTTTACAGCTTAAAGCAAATCCAAGGCTCCAACTGCATTTATTTGTTACAAAGCCCAAACTATGGGAGAAGAAACAGTTCCAGTGAATATTACATCAGTGACATTCTCTGCTCACCAAAGACAAGGTTGACTCAAGCCACCCAATGTCAGGTGATGCAATTTAACTCCTGTGCTTTGGAGAAACTGTGACTTGGGTGCCTGGTACATCCTCAATTCCTGTCCCTAAAGAACAGGGAAATTCCAGCACGAAGGCTGGATGGACACAAATATCTAAATATTAAAATTACAAATGACAGCTGAATCATGAAATGCAGCATAGCACAAGGGCCTTTAACACACAGCTGGTTCCCACAGCAGCAGGTGCCACGGTGTGGGCCATCCATACATTTCTCCAAAGATGCTGAGACTCACAAAATTCCCTGCTTGAAAGCCTGCAAAAGCAAAAAGTTCTGTGACCCAGCCTAATCTTACCCTCATGCCATTATATTTCACCATCCAGAAACCAAAGAAAGCTGTTGAGAAGACAAATCCACTCAGTGTCAGTAAATTTGACAACTTTCTAACTGCCACCAAGAAAAAAGAAAACACTCATATTTTCAAGTCCTCTATTTCAAGTTGCTTTATTCTTTAAGGCCATCTATCCACAAATTTGGTGAAATAGAGGAACAGTTCTATTATGCCTTGGCAACCTATCATATATATTTAATTCTCTTTTATTTGGCTCAAAATTTCTGTCCCCATGCCTCCATCATGCTGCAGGTTCACTATAAACTTTCTTACATTGTCCTTTACAAAATATCCTTATCCTTGAAGTTCTATTCCCTTATATTTGTCACTCCTTTAAGAGATTTGACCAGTATTTGACAACTGAAAGTTCAACATGACTGAAAGAGTAAAAAAAATACTTTATAACTAGATTTTCTAGATTTTAGTATGATCCTCTATTCCTCTTTCCTTCTGTTACTTCATACTTACAAAGAAAAGGGAAGAAGAGATAAAAAAGATAAATGACAAGGGAAAGGAGAAATATTTAGGACCTGGAAACAGTATTTTTTTAATAAATTAATTGTTTTTTTCAATCAGCTTCATGGCTATCTCAACCAACACAAAAGTTTGATTGAACAGTCTTCATTATGCAAAACTGGAGATTTACTGCAGCTGTCTCCTGGTGTGTTTGTAGTGTGTGGAAAGGAGAAAAGAGGAAATGAATAATGAGACTTGCTGTCTGTGACGTGCCATCCCAATGCACTGGGATCTTCTCTGATATTTTCTCAGTTTGTTTTCATAAAAATTCATAAGTTCTGCATTTAAATTTGAGTTCTGGCTTGAATAAATCCCAAGACTCGCAGTGAAGCGTAGCTAAGACTGCCAAAATTTCATGCAGCTGTAAATCAAGACCACTCAGGATTCCTGCCATCACCACCTAAAACAATAGATTGGCCAGGTCCTCTTCAAATGTGACAAGTGCATCCCAAAATTCAGTGTGAACTCTCTGGCCCAGGCAGAAAATCAGTAATATTCTAAAATTGAATGGAGTTTTGTCTAGACTGTTTTTTCAGTTCTGATGAATGCAAGGAACTGAACAACAGGAAACCAAGCAGTGCTGCTTTGCTCCCTACTCAGCATATTTTCCCCATTTAAAAAAATGCTTATTTATAATTTATCTTTGCATTCTTATATAAAAAAATTTTTCAACCAAATTAGGCTATGAAAACCAACAAAAATCACTTTTCAAAACCAGTATGGGCCTCACAAGTTGTTTAGAGCTCTCTTTGAACTCTGGTAGCTTCTGATGGATTTTTTTTTTCCTTACTCCTTCTGTAGGAACACTATGAAGAAAATTTGTGATCTGCCATTAATGCATATTTTATGTAGGAAAAATGCAATAGTAAGAAAAATATAAATAATAAAAGCAAAGACCCTGCCTGTGTAGGTTCAGGTCACCACAATATTCGAGAGTCTTCCTGCAGCTGGAAATAAGACACTGAGGAAATTCCATCAGCAGTAGTATAAAAAACAATTTTTTTCTCTTGCAGGAGAAAAATCTGTATGTAACAGAATGAGAGTTTATATCTTGCTACAACAGAGAAAGAAAAGAATTTAAGGCTTTCATTTTCCTCAATTTCTACATGGTTTTGTGATGAACTAGCAGTAAGCTTTTAGAAAACTTCAGTATGTATCTATTATCTATAGGAAAAAAGTTGATTTCCAATCCCCATCTCAAGTGAACAGGGAGTTTGATGTATATTTTATTTAAACATATGAACACTTTAACTGTTCCTTAGAAAGCTTCTAAAATCACCCTTTAGAAATGGACTTCATTGTGATGATTCCTGGGGCCAGTCACAGTTTAAGTCAAAGTTCAGAGGGTCAAAACTACATTGGTTTGACAGGGAGGAGAGTTTCTTTTATGCTCAGTTGCTGGAAAACTTCTTGTGAACAACCATTGTGTCTAAACTTGAATTACAGAGCTCAGGGATATCTCCTCCAAAGGTGTTCCTAGAATGTGTCTCAGTCAGGCCATCAGGACTCAGGACAAAATCCAGTTGTAGTTGCTTCTCTCAAAAAAGAGAAGGCAGGCAAGGAAAGTGCTGCTGCAGTGGAGGAAGTGATGCTGAAGGAATGGAAAAAAGCTCCTGTTTGACCTGGAACAGAGAGTTCTTAGAGAGCATGGTCAGGGAGAGAGGCCCTGTGCTTCCAAAACACAGACTCACAAAGTCTTCTAAGCCACCTTTTGGACTTGGAATATTTAAGGGGGTTTTTATTAATTAATTTCTCAAGCAATTAATTTAATTTCTTTAATAAATTGCTAGAATACACAAAATTCAGAGCAAGGCAGCTGCCAAATGCTATCTGAAGATCAACTCATAAAACCACAGTGAAAGATGAATTTTCACTGGATGTTAAGTGGGAATGAGAACTGTGGATTGTGGGGGAGGAATTTTTCTGTGGAGGGAACCCATCAGACATTTCTATGTGTGACAATGCCTGGCTGAATATGATGGCTGAGGTATAGGAAGATTCAACAGTATTCATTATTTTTAACTGCTTTTCACAAATTCAATGGTACACGTACAGTCTCCTAGCACTGCTTTGTTTGCAAAATGAATAATTAATATTATATTGCATTCATATCAACACTTCATCATGTCCTCCTTTTATGACTGTGCTGCTTCCTGATTCTCTCATGTAGATGAGAGATTTTTGAATTACCAATATCAGCTTTCTCCTCTTCACTGATTCTTAGGACTTCTCATTGATTTAAAAATGGCTTTTATAAATTATTAATGCCTCTGCTGGTGCCTTCTCATCAAAAATTCTGTGTTGTCAAAGAGATCCAAAAGACTGGGGTTTGAGGTTGTTTTTTCTTGCTGTAAGTTAATTTAATTTATGACCTGGTTACATGATACCTAATAAACAGGTAGAATTTGGGTTTGCACAGAGAGAGCTGAATACGAAGTTCTATTTAGACAAAATTTGGAATTCAATCATTCTGTAACTATAAGAAAAATATTTATCTTTTTAGAAGCAAGTGAACTCAAGTGCAAATTTCAAAGAGAACTACTACTGCTTATCTACTAGCTTTCAAAATTTAAAATGCAAATACATAATTTTTACTGTACCAGAAAAACCCTAGAAGATCCCACTGAGACTGCTTTTGTTATTTTCTTATGAAATTTTTATTATGATTTAGGAAAACCTCTAAAATTTTTATAAGTTAAGGATACAGAGGTAAAACTATTGTCTAAGGGTTCATTAATGAAAATAAAGGAATTCAGCAGATTTAAAGTGCTGGATAAACTGAACTTTTTAAAGGGTTTAGGTAAAGATTTAGAAAAAGAAAAGACAGCAAATACAGGCAGCTATAGATACAAAATTTATATTCCTAAGTACAAATAAATCCAGTTTTAACTTGCAGTTTACGATCCCAGAGAGAACTGGACACACTGAATGGAAACTTCAAGTGAGAGCACCACACCCTTTACCTATTGAAACCAGGCCAGGAAAAAAAAAAAGTCTAAACCTAAGGCTTATTGAGTTTTCCTAGTGTGAAATCTATTTTATTTAAAAAAAAAAAAATTAAAATTACCCTGAGTTTTTCAAAATGCTGATTGTTTCTAACATTGCACTTATACTCCCACCCACAAGTGTTATTTTTATAAAAAAAAGTAAATATACTGGGAAGAAAGCAAGCTAATAAATTTTGATGATTTTGGCACAAGTCCCACATCTGACCCTTTCTTTTGAAAGCTGATAAGTAGTTTAGGAACAACCTCATAGAAGGAAAGAAGTGGAATTCCACTGGAAAAGGAAAATGTCTTGCTTCTTGGATTTTTGCCATATTAATACATATATAAGGCAAAAAGAATACTCTGTTAAGGGTTGTATACATTATAAAACTTATTGTATATAAAAATAAAGTTCGTATAAATAACAAATCATATGTGATTTAAAACTGTAGCTGTTTTTTCAAGGTGTGATCTACAGCTCTGGGTACTTTGATGTAATTTTTAGGAGTGGCCTAAAAATCTCAGCCCTCTATACAAAATAAGATATATATGACAATCAAGTCCTCAATTTTTAAACATTTCCTCCAGATAAGCAGAGCAACAATTATAAAAACTGATAAAATGAATCCATTTCACTGTGTGCAAACTGACTGCTCCAACTGCATTAAAATTTAATTTTCATTATGAGAGGAAAACCCCATTATTGGCATCTGTGGAAGGGGAAGTTTCTCTGCACTGGCAGCATGAAAGGTACTTTGGACAGGCAAAATTCTTGGCTGAAACTGCATTTAAGGCAGACAAGGACATGAAAAAAAAATTAACAAACCCACAGTTGTTGCTTTGGGCTTTTTTAAAATACACAATCCAAAGCCAAGTCTGCATCCCCAAAGTTCACAAAGCAAACATTGTGTCCCAGTGTCAGCCTTTAATAAGGTCCCTAATATTTGGTGATGGATGCTGTGATTAACAAATATCAGGGTGGTGAGTCAGCACCTGCTTTCAAGATGCTTGGAGGGTAAAAATCAGGTTTCCCAGACACCAGCAAAGCATGGCAATCACTGCCCTCAGTTCTGCCTTTCTTAATCTTTCACCTTTCTCCCTCTGGAATTTAATATTCTCAGTTCCCACAGAAAAAAAGCTTTTTTCTTTCTTTTCTTTTTTTTTTGGCCTTAACTAGCTTGGAAAAAGAAGGATATTTAATCAATTAACAGTTTAAAAAGTAAACAAAACTCCTTTCATCACTTTTGAACTAGAAGTCAGTAATGTGTAATTTCTAGATGCTTTAGGAAATAACATTATTTAAAAAATAATTCCATAACGTTATTTTAGAAATAATTCCTTGGATATTTTAATTGTAACTGTGGATATTTACCCTTTATGTCTCATGTGTTAAATCCTCTTAGTTCCAACAATTTACAGTGACCTTACAGCCTGTCTATAATTGAAGATGTTTGCTGTAGCCACTGATTTTATCTTCTCAGCACATTGCTCTGAGCAGAAACTAAACATTTTAATGCAATTTTGCCTGCTTTATTTTTCTTAATTTTAAATTTTAACTATATGCAACAGCTGAAATCCATATAGAAGACTCAGGAGTAAAAAAAAAGGTATTTCTTAAGAATCCTTATTTTTGACAGAAAATTTAGAAAATATTTATTTTAAAGCAGACCAGCAGTCACATTCATATTCACAGCCTCTACCCACAAAATTGAAGATATAATTTACGTTTTTGCACTACAGAGAGGTGAAGAAGGAAAAATCTCACTTCAACTGTCTCTGAAAAGAGATGTTGCTGTGCATATGATGCTCTTATAATTCAATTCTTTTCTAAATATCAGATTATTCTGTGATAAAGTCTCCAAAAGCTGTATCCACATGGAATGACAGAAAATTAATTGCAATCATCTTACAGAATTATTATCCAGCATCCCATATATAAAGGTTAAGAACAACAGCTTTTAGAAATTATATCTTTAAATGCTCCATTCTCTATATTAAGATAAATTACTGCCAATAGAGGAGATCATAATTTCTTGCATTGCCTCATTAGTATAAAGTATTTACATAAAGTCACTAATATTGGCATTTTAAAGACTTGTGGGTTTAAAAGTAGGTCATGTACAAAACAGAAAATGCCCTTTAGCAGTTTGGACTCATTAATGCCAGGGCTTTTCTTCTTTCAGTAGAAATAGCTTGCAATAATTCTACTTAATGATAGATTTATTTATTTCCAGCTTGTATTTGAAATCTGAAAGGGTGGATATCTGGCTCCCAACTGTATTAGGGAATAATTTCATACAATCAGGATTATCTGGGTGATCATTTATCCTACTCAGAAACGTGAAGTCAAAATTCAAAAAGGAAGTGAAAGAAAACATATGTCACAGGAATAAAAGCAAACCTTGCAAAAATATTACTTTCTTTTGATGAAACGGAAATTTCTAACAGATTAATGATTCTGTCTCCAAATGTGGTATTAAACAATGCAGGTATAAAGAAACTGAAAATAAAAGCTGTCACCTTAGGTAGGAGGAATAGCAAGAATGGCACTGATTTCTCCTGTCCTGCTTTATAAAATAGTCTCAATGAAGGATTTTGGTCACTGAGGAAATGCTGGATCTCATATAACTCTCCACAACACAGGAATTACAGCTGGAAGTGACTTTAGGGAAGCAAAGATTTCAGCCTGGATCCCATAATTTTCTGGGACAGCATGGAAAAATGATTCTGCCACACTATACCAGCTGGGAGACTCATGCACAATAACCTATCATACCATTTATTTTTTTAAATCTCTTTACCAGTTTTTTAATAGAAGCACTGATGGGGGTGGATTCTTAAAAAAATTTAATCTTAGAAACTTTCCTGCTTTTCTCTGCCACAGCCACACTTGCTTTACAGTGAACTACTTGAAAAATAAACTGGCCCAGTCACTTTTTCTTCCTGGTCCTATCTAGTCCCTTGATTTTAATGTAATAATTTATTACTGGGATGGAAAGGTGGCGACCATGATTTTTAGATAGAATGGTCAAGGTATGAGCATGAAATCATGCAGACAGGATTAAAAAATTTATGTGATCTTGTTTTACCTTCCTGCTGAATATAAGGATGAGTTTTGTGATTTTTTTTAATGCTGGTATGGTCAGGGATCTCTCTGTGCTTACCCAGTAAATGCCGCTTTGCTCCATTCACTTCTTTTGTATCACCTCCTTCTTTGAAAAGTCTCCTCTTCATTTAGCCATTAGTATTTCCCAAGGCACATTTTCCATTTTATTTCCATTTTCAGTTTTATATATTACTGCTTCTGCCTTTGCATTACTTGGACCCTGCTCACCACACAGGCAAATTTGTCCAGCTTTTAACACTCAGGTTTGCTAAGCATTAACACCAGTGAAGTTAAACAATAAATATTACAGCACCAGATCCCACTTTTTCTGACATTCAAGTACACTAAAAAGAGTCCTTGCATATTCTTCTGCTTCCAAAGGAAAACTGTTTATTAAAATCTCATCTAAACCTTTGCCTTAAAGAGAATTTAGATCAGATAACTCCACTCTCATTTCTATGTGGCAAGTCATGAATTAATCTTTTTTTAACAGTGAGGAGCTCTGTTCCATATCTTCACAGAACCATCCAGCTTGGAAAAGATCTGAAGATCATTAAGTCCAATCTGTGACCAATCCCCAGCTTGTCACTAAACCATGGCACTGAATGACACATCCAGTCCTTCCTTGGACACCTCCAGGGATGAGGATTCCAAACCTCCCCTGGCAGCCCCTTCCAATGCTTAATCCCCCTTGCCATAAAGAAATTCCTCCTGATGTCCAACCTTTCAAACTGCTTACAGTTTTCAGAAAAAATTATCCTAAATATTTCTGTCTTAAATTCATGAATCATGAAGGTGATAAAGGGCATAAACGGCACCATACTCAAAACCTAGGTTTATTTTAGCACAACCATCTCCTGGGATTTCCTTTGTCAAAATTTATGACGAGTTTCTATTATGACTGAAATCTCATAGATGACTCAGATGTGTTGAATCCCTATCATCACAAATGCTTTCATGTGAAATGATGAAATCATTGTATATGTAGGAAATATTTCAAATAGACATATTTAAGGTTTCTAAGTCTATTTCAATTGCAGATGTTGAACACTTTGGAATTTAGGTTGAGCCTGTTCATATTATTAATCTAGGACAGATAAGAACTAAATTTAACAATCTAATTTCTTATTAGGAGGCGCCTTATGAAGTACTTAGGAAATAAATATTGATAAAGCAGATTACCTTAGCCCTAATTCCTTCTCAGCCACATATGCCTTAGCCCATCCTTAAACTGAAATTTTAATTATGATTAATGAGTATGGATTAAAATTATGCCATACACTGCAAGTATAGAATCCTATGGAGTTCAAGGGAATCTGTGTGCTTACATCAGAAGACAAAAATTGGCTCAATATATTTAATAAAAATCATCTCTTTTGCCCTCTGACTGTAGGCAGATTCCCATTTGTAACCTTAGGATCATTCAAGATTAATATTGCACATGTGTTAGAAATGAAAACTTTTTCTCCCTATCATGTCTCTGCACCATTAATAAATATGCTTATAATTAAAATCTCATCCCTTTGCCTTCTCCTTGCCAGTAGCAGATTCTCGACATTGATCCCACTTTTATGAGCCATGACAAATATCTCTGAGGTTAAAATCATCTTTCTCCATCTTGAGAGGTCCTTTCCCACCCAGCTTTCCTCTTGCCTCCTTCAAATATTTTGGCAGCAGCAATGACTTGCCTGCAATGCATCTTTCAGCCTGGCTGCCACTTGTCTGAGCTGATTTGAACAGGCTGCTTGAAAGCAGGAACAATCCAGGCTCAGGAGGTCCCTCTGCCATCTGAATCTTCAGCCCCCACACTGCAACAGCAACTCAACTAGGGTAAGGGGGAAACTGGAAAAAATACCTGGGTGGGATCATGATTTTCATACCAATTTATGTATTGGTAATTGAAAATTGGTATCATAAGCTTTGCAGCTGAAGGACAGTTTTTCCTTGACAGATTCCCCT
This sequence comes from Acridotheres tristis, assembly GCA_037013685.1. Taxonomy (NCBI): domain Eukaryota; kingdom Metazoa; phylum Chordata; class Aves; order Passeriformes; family Sturnidae; genus Acridotheres; species Acridotheres tristis. The sequence goes on from CM072884.1 coordinate 1,743,969, forward strand.
CTTCCAGGACATTTGGAACAGGTAAAATGTTGTCAGTGCTATAATTTCCTAGAGAATCCTCGAATTTGCAAATTTTTCTCCTAAAGATCAGTACAGAAAAAGAAATACAGATGGGTACCACCATAAAAATGCAGAAAATGCCACTATTTGGCTTTTGATTACCCAGACACAAATGACAGTTGCAGTTTCGCTTTCCTTCTGAAGAGATTCACAAACCAGGATGGTTTTATGATTCTCCTGAGGCCCCATGAGTTGCACAAATTTAAAGCCAGGGCTTTGTAGGCACAGGGCTTTCTAGGCCCTCCTCGGGTGTGAGAAGGAGGAATGCTGATTAATGGAACCCAGGGACCAATAAACAACTCTTCAATCTACTACAGCCAAGTAAATGAAGACAGTACACATAAATCATTAACAACATTTCCAATTCATCTCCCCCCAGAAATGCTCAACAGCCAATTTTTTATCAGTGAGTAAAAGTGGAGGTGGGAGGCTCTAATGTAATTCAGTTGCAGAAGCCTTCAAGAAGTACATTCCAAGGCATTGAAAGAAAAAAAAAAGCCTTGTGTCAAAACAGATCGTGCTGATACTCAGCTGTGCTACTTTTCAGTTGCAACAGAAGTTCCCAGGGGCTTGTGTTTATCTCCAAAGTGTCTGGAGATCACACAGTGACTTGGATTAGTTTGAAATCAAATGTTTATGCTACAACAGAGACAGTATTTATAAATGGAAATATTCATAAAATGCAACGTTTATAAAGGTTACAAAAATGACAGTGCTGTCTTGCCATGGCATGGAAAAAACAAACCAAACTGAAAGGCACAAACCAAAGCAAAAAACCAAACACAAACACAACACAGACACAGAAAAAAACCAAGATCCCTAAACAGCATAGCAAATTGCACTTGAAATATGGAACAGATCTATGGGCTTTAGGAAGCAGGAATCGCAGTTTAAAGGAAAGGAGTGTGTTCAATAATGACCTGTCCGAAATTTCTCAAAAGCAGAAGAGAATCCTCCTTCAGAAACTGTCTAAGAAAGACTATGATGTGCAAGACAGAGCCAGAAAGAGATGCATTTATTTTGTAAGTGTGGGCTGTCTCCAAAGGTCCAGGAGGGATCAGCCTTGGAGAAGTCTGGTTTGCCATTTATTGTTCCTCATAGACAATTTTTAAAATGAGTTATAGAATCATAGAATCAGATTGGAAAAATCACAGAATTAGGTTGGGAAAGGCCTCTAAAATCAAATCCAAGCCTGTACTTTGTTATAAAGAGAATTTTGACCTCTGACCACCAGACTTCAGTTCTGTTGGGGAAGAGAGTTGTAGGATGTGAGCAGATGGCATGGGAAACTGGAATTGAAGCTGGGACTGGAAGTTAAGACCCAGCTTAAAAGTTGGAGAATTACACAAGTCAGGTAATGGTTTCTACTCTGGTATGTAAAGATGATAAACAGAAAAAATTTGCAGATGCATTTTGCCTACAGAAAAACACTCCCATCTATACCTCCCCGTGAAAAAAGCTTAAGTAGAAGCTATAAGAGATTGTTCACCCAGGGTATTTCAAATCCAGTTATAAATCCTATAGTAGAGATGCATCATTCTGTAAAAGCTTTTTATTTCTAGGAGGACTTAAAGAATACACAGATTTTCTGAGCCCTCATCATATAGGATTCTGCAAGCCTATCTACCACCCTAACTACCCAATATGGGTGGATTTAAAAAGAAATCCAAAGATCCTAGTTCAGCAGAGCAACATTCATGGGCATTTTATAGGTCACAAAGGAATTTGTTGCAGTTGAGATTTGGCTGGTATAGCAAGCACAGTGTATTTACAAGAGTTCCTGCTGCCTGTCACATACCACACTGCTGTTCTCAGCTGAAAGCAACATCCATTAAAATGCATTTTGGGTGCTTGAACTTGCAAAAATTGACAATATTAATACTAATGATCATGTAAAGCAACAAGAGAAAATTACATCCTTTAAAACATGGAAACGTATTATATAATCAAGATTATTATATAATTTTCCTAAGAAAAAAGTTACTTTTATATTCTACTTAGCAACAATATTAAACATTCCAGTCATATTTAGAGCAGAAAACAAAGATGACAAGCCCTATTTACTATGCAAGCAGCACAATCTCCAAGGAAAGAGCCTTCTAACATTAAATGCAAAACTTGGTTACAGTTCCAGGGAGCTGAAATTTCATTACTGCATTCCTTAAAAACACCATGAGCCTTGTAACAATTATTAATGATTATAATCAAGGTCGAGGTAGGTGACATTTCCCATGACCTGCCCTAAAATCTTTGGGTTTTCTTCCATATATCTGCCCTGGACTTTGTATTTGTCAGACCAGGCTTCAAGTTTTCATGGCTGAGAGGGTTCTTGGGGAATGATGGGAGTTGGTTATTGTGTTTACTTGGCTTTTAATAACATATTTTCCATCTATGCTCTCTTTGGGAAAGTACAAAACCCTAAGGTGTGGGAAATACACAGCCATCATATGTTGTGGGCTATCAAACAGATCTTTACCAAAATTGTATTGGTTTTACTACCTCAAAGTCAATCTCTTGATTAGGTCTCAAAAAATCAGTAATTAGCAGTATTAGCTTGGCCATCTAATTGTACTAAAGGTGCTCCTGTTGAGAAGCCTCTACTTTTAAATAAAATTGTAAATGCACACTTCAAGAATCTTTAAAGCTTCAGGAAAGTCTGATTGACTTTAAGAGACCTGGAGATCTTTTATTACCTCACTCTTTCTACTCTATCCTTCAAGAACCCCTCAGCATTACGTGAAGGAGGCACCTGCTGGAAATGAAAATCAAGGCAAAAATAATCACTGGTGCTTTCTGCAAATTGTTGATTGCAGCTTCAACAACCTAACACAACCTAACACCTAATTCCTGCAGCAATTTCTCTTGATATTCAACACCTAGGTATCCAAGGTTATTCTTCTTTTTCTCCTGCAAACTACTCTGATTTGAATTCTTTTTCTGGGGAACTTCTTAGTGCCTTAGGTAAAGGATTCTTGTTTCAAGTCCCACAAAAGGCACTTTGTAATTGCCACACTCACCTTTTTTCTGTAATGCCTAAAAGGTTGCTTTTGCATTTCGTTCCACTTCTAGATACAAGCAGAAAGCATTTGTATTCATTATACACTGGGAAATAAATTGCATGGGAAAAAACAGCAAGAGATATGGAGGCTGAAGAAGAACACTCTCAAGCTGTGTGTACTTCCAAGGGAAAACAACTTCCAATATTTGGCCACCTCCTTCTTAATGATAAAAACAAACTGAGTTACACTGTCAAAACCAATAGTATTGCAAACAAAGGACATTATTTAGTGGTTAATTCAACTATTTCATAAAAAGCTCACACTTCCTAATTCTCTGTAGGTTTTTAATACACACGGCACATCGATGTTGGTGCATTTTAGGATAATGACATCAAAAAATACTTGTCATTCAAGATTCAGATAAGTAAATACACTTTTCTCAGTACTTGGGAATACCCTGAAATTGAATTCTGAGCTCAAGCTTAAGCACCACTATGAGTTAACACCATTAGAAAATGAACAGAAGAAAGAAGGAGAAAGACTAATATCACAGGAATTAAAAAGTTTTTGATTTTTTTAACCACTTAATAGAAAGCAAACATGAATGTAAGAGTTCTTGATTCCCTTGCTTCATCAGTGATGCCTTCATGATCAGCTGCAATATTAGAAGGGAACACCACAGAAGTGGTTATTGGTGATAGGATATTATTCCATTGAAGAGAATACATTTTCTAAGCTTATTGAACTTTAGTGCATTGTGTCTTGAGTTCCCTGAGGACACCAGAGAGAAAATAAAGGGATTTATGGGTGCTGAGTGTTTCATCAAGGACAAGAGGCTAAATCTGAAATATATTCAGGAATTACTCACCCGTTTAGTGCTCCACAGAGAGTCTCCAAACCATGAAGTGCTGGTTCACTCCCACCCTCCTCCAACCACAGCATCCATTACCTTCTGTTAATTACAGTGAATTACAGTAGTATTGAGATGTCCTGCCTTTTATATCCAGCAAAGAAACCTGCTGCAGTTCCAAGAGCTCAAGTTTTAGGAATGAATCAACCACAGTCATGGCTCTTCCACAGCTTCTTTTGGTGGATTTTTGAATCCATGTATGTATATATTTACATATTTCTAAATACATATATGCAAGACTTCTTACATGTGAGGGGAAGAAGAGAAAAGGCTGAGAAAAAGCTTTATTAGAAGGGATCAGGAAGGCATCTTAGTAAACAGGGTTAAAAAGGAACTTGGGAAAACGGAGGATTAAGGATCTCTTGCACACTAACTCAAAAGACACGGCTCTCATTAGTGCCAGCAAAACACAACATAAAAAAGAAAGAGAAAATATAGCACAGTGATTTTAACCAGTGACACCAAGTATGCACTGAGTCAGTACAATCCTAACACGAGTGAAAATGTTGCAGGTGGGCTGCTCTTTACACTAAATTTGCCTTCTGCTGCTGGTTTACCTCTCCATGCCCGATGATGCAAAAGCTTTCCAAGTGCAAAACACTTTAAAATACTTTTATAGAGCCACTTTATATTAAAATCTCTGAGGGTATCTAAAAAGATGTATCCCGAATCCTTTGCTCCCCAGTGAATTGTGTGCTTATTTAACACGTTTCAATTAAAACTCTGAAGGGGAACAGTTCCTCTATGCTGAGCAGATTCCCATTGATTCTTATCTAGAGAGCACACGTGGAATGTATCATTCACTGCTGCCTTTTCTGATGCTGTTCAGGGCACTTAGATAACAAAGCCACAGTGAGAGAACCAGCTAAGATACAAACTTGAGTGCCACTTTTAATTGAAATGGGAAAGGAGAGCACTACTGGGAAGCATGAAAAACCCTAAGAGAACCAAAATCAAAAAGGAGCTCAATACTACACATGGGGACTGCTTTTTTCCAAGTCGTCTGAATAATTTTCTTAATATTTTTAAAAGCTGTGTTGTACTCCACAATGGAAGAAAGAATTATGTTACAGTTTCAGATGAAGTGTGTTGAAAGAGCCAGGGCTGATGCAGTTTGCAGCCTTGCAGTTTGCCTTCTTACTTCAAAGCTCTGTGCCAACCTCAGGCCCTTGGCTGAAGGAAAAGCAGGAGAGTTCCCTGTGTACGTGACCCTGTTTACGTGCAGCCCTCCAGGATGTGCAGCAGGCACTGGAAATGTGCTAAAACTCCACCAAACCCAGGCAGAGATTCCAGTGGCCAGATAGCAGCTCTGTTTATCAGCCTGTAAACAAAACCCACTGATAAAATTGCTCTTTACTTCTTTTCCACACATCTCCCGTCTGGTTTTTTTCTTTTCCCTAAGAACTGTCACGATGCTGATGAAAAACAATTTCTTTGCCTTTTTGAACCTGGTGTCTCTTAAATCAGCAATCTTTTAGAAAACCAAGGAAAGCAGAAGAGCAGTGCTTTAAGAGGATGCCTTGGAGGATTTTTCGGTTTTTTTATTTTAATAAAATCCATTAATTCCAGATGAAATACAAAACAAAAAATGGTTCTACTTAATAGCTGAAACAGTTGCCCTATAAATAGGTTTGGAAGCAGCCTGAATTATTTCAGGGCAGTTCAGAGGACTGTACTCAGCTGCAAGATTCATATCCAAAATAATACAGCTGATACTGGATTTTTAGCTACCCTTATTTAGTTTGTTAATGGATGACATCATCTGAAGACCAGCTTAGGTCTTCTTGGGTGTTGAAGGGTAGTTTCTCTACATTTCTCAAAAAGACTGAAGAAGACATTATTTCAGTGGGTACAGCATAAGACACGACTAACCAAGTCATACTTACTAATGTTGGAAATGTGATTTCTTTCTTCACAATATTTGAAAAGATGGAATCACCTCCCCCCAGAATCATCTTGTACAACATCCACTTTTAAGACAACAGCTAATCAAACAAAACCAAATAAAATGTGAAACTCTAAGACCTGCTCGTCATTTTCGGAATTCTTCTTCTTTTATGCTTTATTTGTCCTTTCTGTCACTCCCATTTCATAAGAAACAATCAAAAAACCCTGATTTAAAGCATCTTTAAAGTAGTGAAACACAGGGAAATGCAGATATCTCTAGAGAGCTACTCAATGAGCACTGAGATGCACTGGGGGAGGGTGGAAAGGAGAGTTATTGTTATTTTTACTTGAATTCCATTCCCAGCTAGCACAGCATCTAATGAGTTCACACCAGGCATCCTCCCACTGCAGATTATCTTCATTGTGGAGCACGGCCCATACTGGGGCATAACAGCTGCCCATCATATCAAAATTATTTTTCCAATATCAAAACTCCCTGGATGCCTCAAAAAAGATCAAAGTCACCAATCAGAAATGCCTCAGGACATTACCAGAAAATGGTGAACGGAAGGTAAGTATATATTACATACACAGCAAAACCCATTCTCTATAGTATGTTGTTAAAATGGAAAATGGTTTCTTCACAGCAATATGGAAAAGGATACAAAATAATGTTAAATATGCTTCATTTGCCCAAAATAGGGCAGAAATACTATGTGTAATACTACGTGATGCTATGGCTGCTGTGTGCAGCATTCTTTCTGCATCGATGTGCATTATATGCCCACAAAGTCACACTTTATTAAGGGTCTGTCCTCCGATTCTACTAAAGAAAGGAGCTAACAGTGGGACAGGCAGTGATAAGGCTGTGACCAGATGTTACATCAGAAGAAAATTCTGTGAAAATTCTAAATACGGCAGTACCAAATACAATATTGTTGGACTCTTCAACTTCAGTGATAAAAATATGTAAATATTTTACCATGACCACTGAGTCTTCTAAATAACTGTAGAAAAAAATACCTGTATGTAGAATAAAAAATTAACAGGAATGTAGAGAGCCATATTTTCAGTAAAATTACAGTGATTTGGGGAGAGTTGATGATATCAGTCACAGCCAAAAACACCTTTTCCAACCAAAGGGTTGGGTCTGCTTTAGAACCTGCAATCTTAATAGACTGTGCTATCTTCAAATTTCAAGAATCAGTAATATTTCATAAGGCACACTAATAAACAGCAATTAACACTGAGAACAGGAGGACCACCGACCACAGAATCGTGAAGGTAGAAAAACACCTCCAAAATCATTGACTCCAAACTTTAACCAGACATCACCACAACAACCAAACCACAGTACTGAGTGACACATCCAGTAATTTCTTCCACATTTCCAAAAATATAATTGCACTAATTCCCTGGGTAGGCGCTTCTGATGCTAGACTGCGTTTCATCAACGAAAATCTCCCTCATGTCCAGCCTGAAACTCACCTGGTATAACTTAAGGATATTTTTTAGTCAAAGATTGCATTCAAAAACGGCAGGACAGATTTTGCAGAACATGAAAGTCGCATGACAGAGAGAATTCTGAATTTGAGAGGTAACTTATGTAATACTTTACAGGTGGATTACCTTGGCCAACCTATTTTTTTTCTATGAAAAATTCAAAATTCTCATTGCCCAGCAATGCACAATTTTTAACAGTATTTTGCCATCAAAACTAGGAGGAGGGGTACAGAGTAGGACACAAAATAGACAAACTTTATTTTCCTGCTGTTTCATTACCTTTGAACAATGGAGAGGAAATTGCCCAGATATGTCCATTTCATTAATACGTGTGATGGTCACTGAGAGGAAAGAAGGAAGCACAGACACATTTGCACTTGTGTAAATCAACATAAGAGAAGCAGATGGAACCATGTGAACCCTCTGATAAAACCATGACCTCCATGACCAGAGCATTTCAGAAAAGGATAAAATACCTGATGCCGTGTTTATAGGGAAATTGAGAGGCACCTTGCACTGCGGCACTGGCCCTGAGCAGTTACCCAGATCTAGGAGCATGTATTTTGCAGGAATGAGTCCATAAACAAAGAAACGGGAAATTCTGATCTCATCCCATGCTGGGAGGCTCACCAAATACCCAAGATAAAGAAAACAAAAAAAAGATGGCATATTTCTTCATGGAATTCTGTGTGAATCCCACCAAAACAGTGGACAAGAGAGTTTACACAGATCTTTGAATGACATAAGTCTGAGAAATCGATGTTCTAACTCATCTTTCCAACTAAGAAATCGATGAAAATCCTTAAAAGAGGGAAGGAAGGAAGAAAACAGATAGAAAAAGTTAAGAGAATAACTTGAAAAACCATTTAAAAACTTAAAATTAATCTCCCTCTGAAGGAGACAATTCTGAAACTATTCTTGATCAAGGAGAAATACTTATGACCAACATAGAAAACCACCCAAGAAAACTGAAGCACCAGAATATTTTGCTAAATTTGAGACGAAAATATCATTCTTTGGGTGCTAGTGAAGTGAGAAAATAGAGGGAGGCAACCCTACTGGTCAGTACGAGATCCTACAGCAGCCACCCACAGACCCCCCGGGCGGCCAAAAACCCCCCACCTCCGGGCGGCCCCCCCCCCCGGCGCGCCCCAGGGGCCCCCCCCGGGGGGGGGGGCGGCGCCCCGGGGGAAGAAGCGCGGGGCGCGCAGCGCCGCGGACGCGGCGGCCCCCCGCCCCCCGCGCGGGCCCCCCCCCCCCCGGGCCGCCAGGGGCCCGGGGGCCCCGGGGCCCGGCCCCGGCCGACAGGGGGGGCCCGGGGCCCCAGGGCGCCCGGGGGCCCCCCCTCTCCACGCCCGGGGGACCCCCCACCAAAAGGGGGGGCCCCCCCCCGGCGGCCAAGTGAAGGGGCCCCAAAGGCCCCCAAACCCACACCCCGCTTACAGGCCGGTCCTCACCCAGGGAGCCACAGAGCTCGGCCTTCCCCCACGGCAACAGGAACCACGCTCTACACACAGGCTGTCCAACTCACGGCCTACAGCCAAAGGGCTCGGCCGAGGGGCCGGGAGCCCAGCCCTGAGGACAGGGAGGGCACACGCCCGGCCCCATGACTCCTGGCCCCACGCCTCTGCAAGGCCGGGGCCAGGGCTACCCGCCTGATTACAGGGGGTCCCTCCAACCGCCCGCCGAGCCCAGGGGACGCACACAACCCCACTTACGGGGCCGCCCCCCGCAGCCCGGCACCCCCCAACAAGCACCACGGAGCACAGGCTCTGGCCTGCGCCCCGCTTAGGGGCCGGCCAGAGCCCGGCCGCAGCGCAGCACGGCAACACAGCCGTCTGCAGGAGCCCCTCCAGCCTCCTCAACGAGGCCGCCAGGGAGGTGGCACCAGCACTTCTTCAAGCTGCACCCTGGCAAGGGCCCGGGAACAGTCGTTCCTGTCACCTGGCTAAAGCAGCCTCCCCAGCCCTGCTTACAGGGACCTGGGCCTGCTCCTGGGGACAATGGGACGAGGGGCTGGCACAGGGACAAAGGCTGGGACGTGCCCCGAGTAAAGGGCACAAAGGGCACCATAGGCCCAGACCCCGGCCCTGGCTACAGGCGGATCACGCTGCCCACGCTACCGCTAAGCAGCTTCGTGCCCTCCTCAGAAAGCAGGGGCAAGGTCGGACACTTTCTCCACCAAAGCATTTTTGGGGACCTGCCTCTGGCTGCACAGAGCTCCTCTTTCCCTCCTGGGAAGTCTAAGCTACACTGCTCTATTTCTAAAGGGGGGGCTAAAGCACAAACACACTCGCTCACTCGCACCAACTAAGAGGAAGGCAGGGGAAGGAGGGAGGGAGAGAGAGAGGGAGGGGAAGACAGTCCCAGAAGAGGGAGCAAGTTCTGTGCAGCCAATATGCTCAAGGGAGCCATCCCTTCTGCTCAGTAGGAGATAAAAGCATCAGACCTGTACCACACTGCTCTCTAAGGAGGCCACAGGGGCCTCAACGCCCTGAGGCGCGTCAGGGCTGGCACAGGGACAAAGGCTGGGACGTGCCCCAAGTACAGGGGGTCACGCTGCCCAGGGGCCAGCAGCAGCCGGAAAGCTGCCGCAGCTGGGGAAATGCCCTGCCCTGCTTACAGGGCGGCCGGGCTGGGGGCTCGGGGAGCTCTGTTTCCCCCCTCAGGTGCGGAGACAGGGGCTCTCACCCTCCTTTACAGGGTTGCCCCTCTCTCCGGGCAGCCAAAGGAGCACAATGGCAAAACGCCAACAACAGCAAAGACCAGGCCCTGCTTGCAGGGTGGTCGCCCAGCGCAAAGTCAGCCGCGGCGCCCTGAAGGTGCTCTGGCCATGCCAGGAAGGCCCTTTGCCCAGAGGGCCTCTCGTGCCCCATCTTCAGCTCCAAGCCTCCTCTTGCCTCGCAGGTCTACTCTTGAGCTCGAAGCGGTCCCGCTCGCCCCGTCGTCGTGCGGCTTCTGCCAACGCACGGCGACACACTCAGGCCTCAGAAGCTCCAGCTCCCGACGGCAACCGCCACCCAACGGCCCCACAGCCAGACCCTCCAGCAGCCACCCACAGACCCTCCCAGCTGCCCAAAAGCTTCCAACTTCAGCTTGACTCACCAGCTCGACGTCTGCCCAAGTCCCACGCCGTGCTGGGGGCCGGGGCCCCTCTTCAGCTCCAAGCCTGCTCTTGCCTCGCAGGTCTACTCTTGAGCTCGAAGCGGTCACGCTTGCCCCGTCGTCGTGCGGCTTCTGCCAAGCCACGGCGACACACTCAGGCCTCAGAAGCTCCAGCTCCCGACGGCAACCGCCACCCAACGGCCCCACAGCCAGACCCTCCAGCAGCAGCCACCCACAGACCCCCCCGGCTGCCCAAAAGCCTCCAACTTCAGCTTGACTCACCATCTCGACGTCTGCCAAGGTCCCACGCCGTGCTGGGGGCCGGGCCCTCTGGGCAAAAGAAGCTGGGCATGCAAAGCAGCGGACAAGTGGCTGCAGCCCTGCTTACAGGGGGCTCAAGCCGCTGCCTGGACTGCAAAGTGCCCGGGACTCCAGGGCACATGCCCCGACCTACAGGGCGGCCCTGGGCCCCAAGGCCTACGGAGGCTCCTTCTCTCCAATTCCGGGGCACTCCCCACTAAAGAGGAGGGCGCCCCACGCAGGCTGCCAGCTGAAGGGCGCACAAAGGCTCCCAGACCTACAGCCTGCTTACAGGCCGGTCCTCACCCAGGGAGCCACAGAGCTCGGCCTTCCCCCACGGCAACAGGAACCACGCTCTACACACAGGCTGTCCAACTCACGGCCTACAGCCAAAGGGCTCGGCCGAGGGGCCGGGAGCCCAGCCCTGAGGACAGGGAGGGCACACGCCCGGCCCCATGACTCCTGGCCCCACGCCTCTGCAAGGCCGGGGCCAGGGCTACCCGCCTGATTACAGGGGGTCCCTCCAACCGCCCGCCGAGCCCAGGGGACGCACACAACCCCACTTACGGGGCCGCCCCCCGCAGCCCGGCACCCCCCAACAAGCACCACGGAGCACAGGCTCTGGCCTGCGCCCCGCTTAGGGGCCGGCCAGAGCCCGGCCGCAGCGCAGCACGGCAACACAGCCGTCTGCAGGAGCCCCTCCAGCCTCCTCAACGAGGCCGCCAGGGAGGTGGCACCAGCACTTCTTCAAGCTGCACCCTGGCAAGGGCCCGGGAACAGTCGTTCCTGTCACCTGGCTAAAGCAGCCTCCCCAGCCCTGCTTACAGGGACCTGGGCCTGCCCCTGGGGACAATGGGACGAGGGGCTGGCACAGGGACAAAGGCTGGGACGTGCCCCAAGTACAGGGGGTCACGCTGCCCAGGGGCCAGCAGCAGCCGGAAAGCTGCCGCAGCTGGGGAAATGCCCTGCCCTGCTTACAGGGCGGCCGGGCTGGGGGCTCGGGGAGCTCTGTTTCCCCCCTCAGGTGCGGAGACAGGGGCTCTCACCCTCCTTTACAGGGTTGCCCCTCTCTCCGGGCAGCCAAAGGAGCACAATGGCAAAACGCCAACAACAGCAAAGACCAGGCCCTGCTTGCAGGGTGGTCGCCCAGCGCAAAGTCAGCCGCGGCGCCCTGAAGGTGCTCTGGCCATGCCAGGAAGGCCCTTTGCCCAGAGGGCCTCTCGTGCCCCATCTTCAGCTCCAAGCCTCCTCTTGCCTCGCAGGTCTACTCTTGAGCTCGAAGCGGTCCCGCTCGCCCCGTCGTCGTGCGGCTTCTGCCAACGCACGGCGACACACTCAGGCCTCAGAAGCTCCAGCTCCCGACGGCAACCGCCACCCAACGGCCCCACAGCCAGACCCTCCAGCAGCCACCCACAGACCCTCCCAGCTGCCCAAAAGCTTCCAACTTCAGCTTGACTCACCAGCTCGACGTCTGCCCAAGTCCCACGCCGTGCTGGGGGCCGGGGCCCCTCTTCAGCTCCAAGCCTGCTCTTGCCTCGCAGGTCTACTCTTGAGCTCGAAGCGGTCACGCTTGCCCCGTCGTCGTGCGGCTTCTGCCAAGCCACGGCGACACACTCAGGCCTCAGAAGCTCCAGCTCCCGACGGCAACCGCCACCCAACGGCCCCACAGCCAGACCCTCCAGCAGCAGCCACCCACAGACCCCCCCGGCTGCCCAAAAGCCTCCAACTTCAGCTTGACTCACCATCTCGACGTCTGCCAAGGTCCCACGCCGTGCTGGGGGCCGGGCCCTCTGGGCAAAAGAAGCTGGGCATGCAAAGCAGCGGACAAGTGGCTGCAGCCCTGCTTACAGGGGGCTCAAGCCGCTGCCTGGACTGCAAAGTGCCCGGGACTCCAGGGCACATGCCCCGACCTACAGGGCGGCCCTGGGCCCCAAGGCCTACGGAGGCTCCTTCTCTCCAATTCCGGGGCACTCCCCACTAAAGAGGAGGGCGCCCCACGCAGGCTGCCAGCTGAAGGGCGCACAAAGGCTCCCAGACCTACAGCCTGCTTACAGGCCGGTCCTCACCCAGGGAGCCACAGAGCTCGGCCTTCCCCCACGGCAACAGGAACCACGCTCTACACACAGGCTGTCCAACTCACGGCCTACAGCCAAAGGGCTCGGCCGAGGGGCCGGGAGCCCAGCCCTGAGGACAGGGAGGGCACACGCCCGGCCCCATGACTCCTGGCCCCACGCCTCTGCAAGGCCGGGGCCAGGGCTACCCGCCTGATTACAGGGGGTCCCTCCAACCGCCCGCCGAGCCCAGGGGACGCACACAACCCCACTTACGGGGCCGCCCCCCGCAGCCCGGCACCCCCCAACAAGCACCACGGAGCACAGGCTCTGGCCTGCGCCCCGCTTAGGGGCCGGCCAGAGCCCGGCCGCAGCGCAGCACGGCAACACAGCCGTCTGCAGGAGCCCCTCCAGCCTCCTCAACGAGGCCGCCAGGGAGGTGGCACCAGCACTTCTTCAAGCTGCACCCTGGCAAGGGCCCGGGAACAGTCGTTCCTGTCACCTGGCTAAAGCAGCCTCCCCAGCCCTGCTTACAGGGACCTGGGCCTGCTCCTGGGGACAATGGGACGAGGGGCTGGCACAGGGACAAAGGCTGGGACGTGCCCCGAGTAAAGGGCACAAAGGGCACCATAGGCCCAGACCCAGGCCCTGGCTACAGGCGGGTCACGCTGCCCACGCTACCGCTAAGCAGCTTCGTGCCCTCCTCAGAAAGCAGGGGCAAGGTCGGACACTTTCTCCACCAAAGCATTTTTGGGGACCTGCCTCTGGCTGCACAGAGCTCCTCTTTCCCTCCTGGGAAGTCTAAGCTACACTGCTCTATTTCTAAAGGGGGGGCTAAAGCACAAACACACTCGCTCACTCGCACCAACTAAGAGGAAGGCAGGGGAAGGAGGGAGGGAGAGAGAGAGGGAGGGGAAGACAGTCCCAGAAGAGGGAGCAAGTTCTGTGCAGCCAATATGCTCAAGGGAGCCATCCCTTCTGCTCAGTAGGAGATAAAAGCATCAGACCTGTACCACACTGCTCTCTAAGGAGGCCACAGGGGCCTCAACGCCCTGAGGCGCGTCAGGGCTGGCACAGGGACAAAGGCTGGGACGTGCCCCAAGTACAGGGGGTCACGCTGCCCAGGGGCCAGCAGCAGCCGGAAAGCTGCCGCAGCTGGGGAAATGCCCTGCCCTGCTTACAGGGCGGCCGGGCTGGGGGCTCGGGGAGCTCTGTTTCCCCCCTCAGGTGCGGAGACAGGGGCTCTCACCCTCCTTTACAGGGTTGCCCCTCTCTCCGGGCAGCCAAAGGAGCACAATGGCAAAACGCCAACAACAGCAAAGACCAGGCCCTGCTTGCAGGGTGGTCGCCCAGCGCAAAGTCAGCCGCGGCGCCCTGAAGGTGCTCTGGCCATGCCAGGAAGGCCCTTTGCCCAGAGGGCCTCTCGTGCCCCATCTTCAGCTCCAAGCCTCCTCTTGCCTCGCAGGTCTACTCTTGAGCTCGAAGCGGTCCCGCTCGCCCCGTCGTCGTGCGGCTTCTGCCAACGCACGGCGACACACTCAGGCCTCAGAAGCTCCAGCTCCCGACGGCAACCGCCACCCAACGGCCCCACAGCCAGACCCTCCAGCAGCCACCCACAGACCCTCCCAGCTGCCCAAAAGCTTCCAACTTCAGCTTGACTCACCAGCTCGACGTCTGCCCAAGTCCCACGCCGTGCTGGGGGCCGGGGCCCCTCTTCAGCTCCAAGCCTGCTCTTGCCTCGCAGGTCTACTCTTGAGCTCGAAGCGGTCACGCTTGCCCCGTCGTCGTGCGGCTTCTGCCAAGCCACGGCGACACACTCAGGCCTCAGAAGCTCCAGCTCCCGACGGCAACCGCCACCCAACGGCCCCACAGCCAGACCCTCCAGCAGCAGCCACCCACAGACCCCCCGGCTGCCCAAAAGCCTCCAACTTCAGCTTGACTCACCATCTCGACGTCTGCCAAGGTCCCACGCCGTGCTGGGGGCCGGGCCCTCTGGGCAAAAGAAGCTGGGCATGCAAAGCAGCGGACAAGTGGCTGCAGCCCTGCTTACAGGGGGCTCAAGCCGCTGCCTGGACTGCAAAGTGCCCGGGACTCCAGGGCACATGCCCCGACCTACAGGGCGGCCCTGGGCCCCAAGGCCTACGGAGGCTCCTTCTCTCCAATTCCGGGGCACTCCCCACTAAAGAGGAGGGCGCCCCACGCAGGCTGCCAGCTGAAGGGCGCACAAAGGCTCCCAGACCTACAGCCTGCTTACAGGCCGGTCCTCACCCAGGGAGCCACAGAGCTCGGCCTTCCCCCACGGCAACAGGAACCACGCTCTACACACAGGCTGTCCAACTCACGGCCTACAGCCAAAGGGCTCGGCCGAGGGGCCGGGAGCCCAGCCCTGAGGACAGGGAGGGCACACGCCCGGCCCCATGACTCCTGGCCCCACGCCTCTGCAAGGCCGGGGCCAGGGCTACCCGCCTGATTACAGGGGGTCCCTCCAACCGCCCGCCGAGCCCAGGGGACGCACACAACCCCACTTACGGGGCCGCCCCCCGCAGCCCGGCACCCCCCAACAAGCACCACGGAGCACAGGCTCTGGCCTGCGCCCCGCTTAGGGGCCGGCCAGAGCCCGGCCGCAGCGCAGCACGGCAACACAGCCGTCTGCAGGAGCCCCTCCAGCCTCCTCAACGAGGCCGCCAGGGAGGTGGCACCAGCACTTCTTCAAGCTGCACCCTGGCAAGGGCCCGGGAACAGTCGTTCCTGTCACCTGGCTAAAGCAGCCTCCCCAGCCCTGCTTACAGGGACCTGGGCCTGCTCCTGGGGACAATGGGACGAGGGGCTGGCACAGGGACAAAGGCTGGGACGTGCCCCGAGTAAAGGGCACAAAGGGCACCATAGGCCCAGACCCAGGCCCTGGCTACAGGCGGGTCACGCTGCCCACGCTACCGCTAAGCAGCTTCGTGCCCTCCTCAGAAAGCAGGGGCAAGGTCGGACACTTTCTCCACCAAAGCATTTTTGGGGACCTGCCTCTGGCTGCACAGAGCTCCTCTTTCCCTCCTGGGAAGTCTAAGCTACACTGCTCTATTTCTAAAGGGGGGGCTAAAGCACAAACACACTCGCTCACTCGCACCAACTAAGAGGAAGGCAGGGGAAGGAGGGAGGGAGAGAGAGAGGGAGGGGAAGACAGTCCCAGAAGAGGGAGCAAGTTCTGTGCAGCCAATATGCTCAAGGGAGCCATCCCTTCTGCTCAGTAGGAGATAAAAGCATCAGACCTGTACCACACTGCTCTCTAAGGAGGCCACAGGGGCCTCAACGCCCTGAGGCGCGTCAGGGCTGGCACAGGGACAAAGGCTGGGACGTGCCCCAAGTACAGGGGGTCACGCTGCCCAGGGGCCAGCAGCAGCCGGAAAGCTGCCGCAGCTGGGGAAATGCCCTGCCCTGCTTACAGGGCGGCCGGGCTGGGGGCTCGGGGAGCTCTGTTTCCCCCCTCAGGTGCGGAGACAGGGGCTCTCACCCTCCTTTACAGGGTTGCCCCTCTCTCCGGGCAGCCAAAGGAGCACAATGGCAAAACGCCAACAACAGCAAAGACCAGGCCCTGCTTGCAGGGTGGTCGCCCAGCGCAAAGTCAGCCGCGGCGCCCTGAAGGTGCTCTGGCCATGCCAGGAAGGCCCTTTGCCCAGAGGGCCTCTCGTGCCCCATCTTCAGCTCCAAGCCTCCTCTTGCCTCGCAGGTCTACTCTTGAGCTCGAAGCGGTCCCGCTCGCCCCGTCGTCGTGCGGCTTCTGCCAACGCACGGCGACACACTCAGGCCTCAGAAGCTCCAGCTCCCGACGGCAACCGCCACCCAACGGCCCCACAGCCAGATCCTCCAGCAGCCACCCACAGACCCTCCCAGCTGCCCAAAAGCTTCCAACTTCAGCTTGACTCACCAGCTCGACGTCTGCCCAAGTCCCACGCCGTGCTGGGGGCCGGGGCCCCTCTTCAGCTCCAAGCCTGCTCTTGCCTCGCAGGTCTACTCTTGAGCTCGAAGCGGTCACGCTTGCCCCGTCGTCGTGCGGCTTCTGCCAAGCCACGGCGACACACTCAGGCCTCAGAAGCTCCAGCTCCCGACGGCAACCGCCACCCAACGGCCCCACAGCCAGACCCTCCAGCAGCAGCCACCCACAGACCCCCCCGGCTGCCCAAAAGCCTCCAACTTCAGCTTGACTCACCATCTCGACGTCTGCCAAGGTCCCACGCCGTGCTGGGGGCCGGGCCCTCTGGGCAAAAGAAGCTGGGCATGCAAAGCAGCGGACAAGTGGCTGCAGCCCTGCTTACAGGGGGCTCAAGCCGCTGCCTGGACTGCAAAGTGCCCGGGACTCCAGGGCACATGCCCCGACCTACAGGGCGGCCCTGGGCCCCAAGGCCTACGGAGGCTCCTTCTCTCCAATTCCGGGGCACTCCCCACTAAAGAGGAGGGCGCCCCACGCAGGCTGCCAGCTGAAGGGCGCACAAAGGCTCCCAGACCTACAGCCTGCTTACAGGCCGGTCCTCACCCAGGGAGCCACAGAGCTCGGCCTTCCCCCACGGCAACAGGAACCACGCTCTACACACAGGCTGTCCAACTCACGGCCTACAGCCAAAGGGCTCGGCCGAGGGGCCGGGAGCCCAGCCCTGAGGACAGGGAGGGCACACGCCCGGCCCCATGACTCCTGGCCCCACGCCTCTGCAAGGCCGGGGCCAGGGCTACCCGCCTGATTACAGGGGGTCCCTCCAACCGCCCGCCGAGCCCAGGGGACGCACACAACCCCACTTACGGGGCCGCCCCCCGCAGCCCGGCACCCCCCAACAAGCACCACGGAGCACAGGCTCTGGCCTGCGCCCCGCTTAGGGGCCGGCCAGAGCCCGGCCGCAGCGCAGCACGGCAACACAGCCGTCTGCAGGAGCCCCTCCAGCCTCCTCAACGAGGCCGCCAGGGAGGTGGCACCAGCACTTCTTCAAGCTGCACCCTGGCAAGGGCCCGGGAACACTCGTTCCTGTCACCTGGCTAAAGCAGCCTCCCCAGCCCTGCTTACAGGGACCTGGGCCTGCTCCTGGGGACAATGGGACGAGGGGCTGGCACAGGGACAAAGGCTGGGACGTGCCCCAAGTACAGGGGGTCACGCTGCCCAGGGGCCAGCAGCAGCCGGAAAGCTGCCGCAGCTGGGGAAATGCCCTGCCCTGCTTACAGGGCGGTTGGGCTCGGGGTCAGGGAGTTCGTTTTCTCCCTTCAGTTTTGGAGACAGGTTCTCTCACCAGCCTTACAGTGTTGCTCCTGTCTCCGGGCAGCCAAAGGAGCACAACAGCTCAAGGGTCAACAGCAAAGACACAGTCTTTCACAGAACCCTGCTTATTCGGCCGTTCTAGGAAGTCCTGTAGTCTGAATAAGCATGACAGCCTATAGACGTCTTCATCTGCATCCCGTTTAGCGATATGCGGCAACTTTGCATCTGCCCACTCAGTGACCCTCACATCTTCGCCGTGGCCCGCAGCCCATTATCCCCTGCCTCCGGTATATGCAGCATACTCCATGTGCCTGTCTGAGACTTTCACCGTTCCTCAGCGATTCCGGAGGCACGTGAGTCCGCCTTAAATGACCTTTCTGTCCCCTCAGCAACATGCAACGCATACATCACTCCTTCAGCGACCAGTTTCAGCAAGACCACAGGGTATTGCCACACCTTCACTAACTCTCATGCCCTTTTAGCAACACACAGGGCATTTTCCACCCCTTCAGTGACCCTCACAGAGGAACATGGCACACCTGCTCTCTCTCAAGTGGCTCTCATGATCACCCTCAGAGGAACACATGCAGCATCTGAATCCTAAGTGCTATGTAACACAACCTTAACCGCAAGTATTATCGTAGAAAAATGTGCAGGCAAAAGGACCGAGATGATAAAGTCAGATAGGTAACAAGCACCATCCTAAATTGTTTGTAACAAAGCCTTAGCCATAAGTAATATTGTAGCAAGATGTGCAGGTAAAACAAGAGAGACAACCATGCCAGTCAGCTAACAAGCATCATCTAGAGCAAAATAGCAAGTGTTAATGGAACTTAAAAACTCTAAATTAACTAAAAAGAAGTTAGATTAAAAAAAATAAGAAGCACCAGGCACATGCAGGACATGGAGATAAAACCTTCAAACATGAGAAAGACTACAGATGTCCCCAGCAAAAAACTAGCAAAAACCGACAACCACCACAGAAAGACATAATACACACACAAAATCAACAAATTGTTACAATAACATTATACAGCTGGATGCAAATACAAGTATGGTCATGAAACGTTGTAGCTGTGACATAGCATAGGTGGACTCTGCAAATTAAACTTAAGGCTAAAGAAGATTGACTCAGGGCTGGCAGAGACATCCACCTCACTCGCAGCTCTGAATAAACAAATACCTGCTCTATAGTTGCCTGACTTCCGTGTTTTACTCTCCTGCCCAGTTTTGGGCTTCACACCCACGTGCCCTCAGGGACGCTCACATCCACTCAGAGATATGAGGGCCATTTGAGAGTGGGCAGGTGTGCCTTATGATCCCCCTCAGAGGAACACATGCAGCATCTGAATCCTAAGTGCTATGTAACACAACCTTAACCGCAAGTAATATCGTAGATACATGTGCAGGCAAAAGGACCGAGATGATAAAGTCAGATAGGTAACAAGCACCATCCTAAATTGTTTGTAACAAAGCCTTAGCCATAAGTAATATTGTAGCAAGATGTGCAGGTAAAACAAGAGAGACAACCATGCCAGTCAGCTAACAAGCATCATCTAGAGCAAAATAGCAAGTGTTAATGGAACTTAAAAACTCTAAATTAACTAAAAAGAAGTTAGATTTAAAAAAACCAAGAAGCACCAGGCACATGCAGGACATGGAGATAAAATCTTCAAACATGAGAAAGACTACAGAAGTCCCCAGCAAAAAACTAGCAAAAACAGAAAACCACCACAGAAAGACATGATACACACAAAAATCAACAAATTGTTACAATAACATTATACAGCTGGATGCATATACAAGTATGGTCATGATACATTGTAGCTGTGACATAGCATAGGAGGACTCTGCAAATTAAACTTAAGGCTAAAGAAGATTGACTCAGGGCTGGCAGAGACATCCACCTCACTCGCAGCTCTGAATAAGCAAACAGCTGCTCTATAGTTGCCTGACTTCCGTGTTTTACTCTCCTGCCCAGTTTTTGGGCTTCAGACGCACATCCCCTCAGGGACCCTGACGTCCTCTCAGAAGCACACGGACAACCGGCCACGCCTTCAGTGACATGTTATTCACTCAGTGACACCAGGACACCTGCCACTCCCCTCAGTGACACTCATATTCCCTCAGTGACTCTCATATCCCCTCCCAATCACTTCGGGACTCCATCTTTCCCTCAGTGTTCATTCTGGTGCTTACAGATTACCACAAATTTTTCTTTCAAAATATTCATCCATTCCCTTGCAGATTTCCTTAGATTTGATCTCAAAAAATGATCCCTCTGTCTCTTAAAAATTACCTCAGGTTTTATCACAAATTTTTTCTGCCCATCTGCCCCACGTTACCTCAGACTTTTCCTCAAAAACATGTCTCCCCTAAAGAACGCCTCAGATTTGCCCGCAGAAAATGTCCGCTCCATGGCCCTCAGACATTACCGCAGCTTTTGTTCCCAAACAGCTCTATTTTACTCCTAAATATTCATTCTTGCCCCACAGGCAACGCCAGGGTATTCAAGCAATCCTCCCACATTAAATTCTTGTTGTTCCCTCTGACTTATCTCATCTTTTTCCCTCACGAACTTCACAGTTCTGTGACCGCCGCTACGTCTCACCCAGGGTTGCCTCACGGCGTCTCCTGGACCACGCCCGTAACTACGCCCGGTGCCTCCCGAACACGGCATACACCGCGAGTCTGGGTTACCGCGGTTTCGTCTGAGGGGAGCGGGACGGTGCGGCGGCTTAAAGCCGACACCGCGCGTCTCAGTTCCCGCCGTTATTTCTGAGGGGATCGGGACACAGCCGCCGCTCCCGGCGTGCACCGCGCGTCTGGGTTCCCGCCGTTATTTCTGAGGGGATCGGGACCGAGCCGCCCCGGCTGGGGGGGAAACGCGCCCCTAACCGTGCCAGTCGGCGACACAAGCGGCGTCTATACGCCCTCAGGGACCCTCATGTCACCTCAGAAGCACACAGTGACACCGGGGCAACTGCCACTCCCCTCAGTGACATTCATATTCCCTCGGTAACCCTCATGCCCCCTCAGAATCACTTCGGGACGCCATCTTTCCCTCAGTGTTCCTTATGGTCTTTAGAGAATACCTAAAATTTTTCTTTCAAAATATTCATCCATTCCCTTGCAGATTTCCTTAGATTTGATCTCAAAAAATGATCCCTCTGTCTCTTAAAAATTACCTCAGGTTTTATCACAAATTTTTTCTGCCCATCTGCCCCACGTTACCTCAGACTTTTCCTCAAAAACATGTCTCCCCTAAAGAACGCCTCAGATTTGCCCGCAGAAAATGTCCGCTCCATGGCCCTCAGACATTACCGCAGCTTTTGTTCCCAAACAGCTCTATTTTACTCCTAAATATTCATTCCCGCACCACAGGCAACGCCAGGGTATTCAAGCAATCCTCCCACATTAAATTCTTGTTGTTCCCTCTGACTTATCTCATCTTTTCCCCTCACGAACTTCACAGCTCTGTGACCGCCGCTACGTCTCACCCAGGGTTGCCTCACGGCGTCTCCTGGACCACGCCCGTAACTACGCCCGGTGCCTCCCCGACACGGCGTACACCGCGAGTCCGGGTTACCGCGGTTTCGTCTGAGGGGAGCGGGACGGTGCGGCGGCTTAAAGCCGACACCGCGCGTCTCAGTTCCCGCCGTTATTTCTGAGGGGATCGGGACACAGCCGCCGCTCCCGGCGTGCACCGCGCGTCTGGGTTCCCGCCGTTATTTCTGAGGGGATCGGTACCGAGCCGCCCCGGCTGGGGGGGGAAACGCGCCCCTAACCGTGCCAGTCGGCGACACAAGCGGCGTCTATACGTCCTCAGGGACCCTCATGTCACCTCAGAAGCACACATTGACACCGGGGCAACTGCCACTCCCCTCAGTGACATTCATATTCCCTCGGTAATCCTCATGCCTCCTCAGAATCCCTTCGGGACGCCATCTTTCCCTCAGTGTTCCTTATGGTCTTTAGAGAATACCTAAAATTTTTCTTTCAAAATATTCATCCATTCCCTTGCAGATTTCCTTAGATTTGATCTCAAAAAATGATCCCTCTGTCTCTTAAAAATTACCTCAGGTTTTATCACAAATTTTTTCTGCCCATCTGCCCCACGTTACCTCAGACTTTTCCTCAAAAACATGTCTCCCCTAAAGAACGCCTCAGATTTGCCCGCAGAAAATGTCCGCTCCATGGCCCTCAGACATTACCGCAGCTTTTGTTCCCAAACAGCTCTATTTTACTCCTAAATATTCATTCTTGCCCCACAGGCAACGCCAGGGTATTCAAGCAATCCTCCCACATTAAATTCTTGTTGTTCCCTCTGACTTATCTCATCTTTTCCCCTCACGAACTTCACAGCTCTGTGACCGCCGCTACGTCGCACCCAGGGTTGCCTCACGGCGTCTCCTGGACCACGCCCGTAACTACGCCCGGTGCCTCCCCGACACGGCGTACACCGCGAGTCCGGGTTACCGCGGTTTCGTCTGAGGGGAGCGGGACGGTGCGGCGGCTTAAAGCCGACACCGCGCGTCTCAGTTTCCGCCGTTATTTCTGAGGGGATCGGGACACAGCCGCCGCTCCCGGCGTGCACCGCGCGTCTGGGTTCCCGCCGTTATTTCTGAGGGGATCGGGACCGAGCCGCCCCGGCTGGGGGGGAAACGCGCCCCTAACCGTGCCAGTCGGCGACACAAGCGGCGTCTATACGCCCTCAGGGACCCTCATGTCACCTCAGAAGCACACAGTGACACCGGGGCAACTGCCACTCCCCTCAGTGACATTCATATTCCCTCGGTAACCCTCATGCCCCCTCAGAATCACTTCGGGACGCCATCTTTCCCTCAGTGTTCCTTATGGTCTTTAGAGAATACCTAAAATTTTTCTTTCAAAATATTCATCCATTCCCTTGCAGATTTCCTTAGATTTGATCTCAAAAAATGATCCCTCTGTCTCTTAAAAATTACCTCAGGTTTTATCACAAATTTTTTCTGCCCATCTGCCCCACGTTACCTCAGACTTTTCCTCAAAAACATGTCTCCCCTAAAGAACGCCTCAGATTTGCCCGCAGAAAATGTCCGCTCCATGGCCCTCAGACATTACCGCAGCTTTTGTTCCCAAACAGCTCTATTTTACTCCTAAATATTCATTCCCGCACCACAGGCAACGCCAGGGTATTCAAGCAATCCTCCCACATTAAATTCTTGCTGTTCCCTCTGACTTATCTCATCTTTTCCCCTCACGAACTTCACAGTTCTGTGACCGCCGCTACGTCGCACCCAGGGTTGCCTCACGGCGCCTCCCGGACCACGCCCGTAACTACGCCCGGTGCCTCCCCGACACGGCATACACCGCGAGTCTGGGTTACCGCGGTTTCGTCTGAGGGGAGCGGGACGGTGCGGCGGCTTAAAGCCGACACCGCGCGTCTCAGTTCCCGCCGTTATTTCTGAGGGGATCGGGACCGAGCCGCCCCGGCTGGGGGGGAAACGCGCCCCTAACCGTGCCAGTCGGCGACACAAGCGGCGTCTATACGCCCTCAGGGACCCTCATGTCACCTCAGAAGCACACAGTGACACCGGGGCAACTGCCACTCCCCTCAGTGACATTCATATTCCCTCGGTAACCCTCATGCCCCCTCAGAATCACTTCGGGACGCCATCTTTCCCTCAGTGTTCCTTATGGTCTTTAGAGAATACCTAAAATTTTTCTTTCAAAATATTCATCCATTCCCTTGCAGATTTCCTTAGATTTGATCTCAAAAAATGATCCCTCTGTCTCTTAAAAATTACCTCAGGTTTTATCACAAATTTTTTCTGCCCATCTGCCCCACGTTACCTCAGACTTTTCTTCAAAAACATGTCTCCGCTACAGAACCCCTCAGATTTGCCCGCAGAAAATGTCCGCTCCATGGCCCTCAGACATTACCGCAGCTCTTGTTCCCAAACAGCTCTATTTTACTCCTAAATATTCATTCCCGCACCACAGGCAACGCCAGGGTATTCAAGCAATCCTCCCACATTAAATTCTTGTTGTTCCCTCTGACTTATCTCATCTTTTCCCCTCACGAACTTCACAGCTCTGTGACCGCCGCTACGTCTCACCCAGGGTTGCCTCACGGCGCCTCCCGGACCGCGCCCGTAACTCCGCCCGGTGCCTCGCCGACACGGCGTATACCGCGAGTCTGGGTTACCGCGGTTTCGTCTGAGGGGAGCGGGGCGACCTCCCGCTCTCAACGTAAACCGCGCGGCTGGGTTATCGCCATTTTGTCTGAGGGGAGGGGGACGGTGCGGCGGCTTAAAGCCGACACCGCGCGTCTGCGTTCCCGCCGTTATTTCTGAGCGTAGCGGAACCGAGCCTCCGCTCCCGGCGTGCCCCGCGCTCCTGGCTTCCCGCCGTTATGTCTGAGGGGATCGGGACCGCGCAGCCGTTCTTGGAGTGCACCGCGCGCCTGGCTTCGCGCCGGTCTGTCTGAGGGGAGCGGAGTTCGAGGCCGCCGTACAGACCGACCCCGCTTGCCTGAGTTCCCGCCGTTATGTCTGAGGTGAGTAGGACCGAGTCGCTGCTCTTGGCGTTCACCGCGCCTCCGGGTTCCCGCCGCAGTTAAGGCGGGCGAGGTGCGTGGCCGCCGCGGCGGGGCGGGGAACGCGCCCCTAACCGTGTCTGTCGGCGACACAAATGGCGTCTGCATGCCCTCTGGGACTCTCCTGTCCTCTCGGCAGCACAAGGGCAATCGGCCATTCCTTCACTGTCCTGTTACTCCCTTATTGACACGGGACCATGACTAGGGCAGCCACCTCTCCTTCTGCATTCATTCTCATTCTTATTGATCGCCTCCGATTTTTCTTTCAAAATATTCTACCAGTCCCTTGCAGATTACTAGCTCCTTACAAACCTTTCTGAAAATTCTGGTCTTTGATTAATTCCTTTTCACTGAGGTTATAGGGAATCACTTTGTTTAAGGATTTTCTAAAGATCCAAGAAGGCTAAATACCCTAATAAGGCAGTTCTATTTCACAAGTAATATTGCATTCACCAGTATAATCGAATTGTAGTGGTTTCTTGTAGTAGGCCCTCTCCCTAGCAATGGGAGATGGAACAGCCTAATCCAGAGGTAGTTTTGGCAAAATGAGTTTATCCTTTTCCTGATAAGTCAGTGGAAAATTATCAGACACATGGTTTACTCTGAGAGAATATTTAATAACCCAAGAAACAGAGAGAAGAATCCTGATCACTGACTTCCTCTGGAGTAAAATGCCCTATGTTTAGGGTTTTGCAATAGTTCATATTCTCCTCTAATTGCAGGTGCAGCTTCAGGAAAGGAAATTATTCTCTAATTTTCTTCCCCCTTATCAAAAGCTTCCCCTCTTCATGGCAAGAGTACAATACATGCAGACTCTGAACCAAGGTGTCAAGGATGTCCTCTGCTTAAAATACAGAACTCTCTGATGCAGCATTAAAACATCTTGCAAATAACTTAATCAGCTGTTCTTTTACTTAACAACAAACTAAACATGTAATGTAGAAGTGGCTTTTAATTGGCTGGCATTCAAGAGATGTTCTAGGGCAATTCAAATTGTCTTCTTAGTCCAGTTTACAGCAGCAGGCACTGACTCAAACTCTGACAAAGTGACTGTCACACAACATCCTAAAACAAGCACTGAGAAGTTCCACAAAACCCTTTCCATTTCTATTTCTGTGGTTCCCAGTGGCTGAGAAAGAAATTAATATGTGCTTTTCCCTCAGTCTTAGGGCCCTCGATTCATCTGCAGAAGGAAAAGTTCTCTAAGCTTTTAAAGTAGGTTAGACTCAGCTCTTTACAGCATATTCAACCAAGATGCAGCTATTAAGCTTCCCTTTAAAACATTCTTTCTCAAGCCAAGAGCCCTGGCTCAGCACTGTAATTATCAAGTGCAAGTTCCAAAATTAGCAACTGGTAAAGGTGAAAAAGGATTGAAGCACAACACACCCATGATTCATTATTTATTGAGTGAGGTCCAACACTGGATGGGAAAACTAACGAGCACTTTGTGCTTTAAGCTGACTCAACAAAATGCAAGGAAAGGGCAATTTTCATTGGATACACAGCAAGCAGAGTTCCCACTCCAAAGGCAGAGATGCTCTTCTTGCATCAGTGTGGGACTCTGGTGGCTTCAGCTCATGAGGGACCTCTGCCAGATGTCTGCAGGGAGAGACACTGCAAGTGCAGGCATCCAGTGTTCAGACAACTCAAGTGTCTGGCAGAGACCTAAGCAACGATTTCACAGAAACAATAAAACTTCTGTACGTTGGAAACAGAAATACTGTAGTATTTTTTCACTTAAGACAGCAGTTCTTTCACAACAGAAGAGTTCAGGCAAAATAGAACAATATATCCTGGGAAAAGCTTGTGAATGTGATGGAGGCCTTTTCCTCATCTAGAAGTGAGACTTCCTAATCTGAAGACCTTTCTTTTTCCACAGCAAACAGGCATTGTTAAAACAACAAGTGAAATGCATTAATTTCATGTTTTCCTTTCTTGCTGCTTAACTGCATTCCTTTGCTTTTATCATGATCAGTGATTCCCCCTCACACACTCCCTATTCCAGCCAGTGAGTTTCCACATTACTATTGTAGAGCTTGAGTGCTGTTTAGCATGGAAATAGCATCAGATTACCCAGCTTAAAATAATATTTTGCCAGGGTTCAATAATTGTAGTCAAAGGATGCTTTATTTTTGTTTCAGGTAGTAAAGTAATAATTTTTCCTCTTTATACTTGAGGGGAATTTTAAAATCCTGGGTTTAGAACAAG
This sequence comes from Acridotheres tristis, assembly GCA_037013685.1. Lineage (NCBI taxonomy): Eukaryota > Metazoa > Chordata > Aves > Passeriformes > Sturnidae > Acridotheres > Acridotheres tristis. Next base: position 1,770,802 of record CM072884.1, read on the forward strand.
CTAAGCCTTTGTGTTCCTCAGGAGATCTGAAGTGTGTTTAAAAAAGAATAAAAAACAAAAAAAACCACAACCCAACATTAAAAATCTTCAAGGATTCAAGTCATACCTGTCCTGTCAGAGCTGGGCTAAGCACAGAGAGTAGAAGGCAGCCCATAAAGGAGCCATTGTGTGGGAAGCAGCAGGACACAATCCTGCATTTATGGAGGATTGACTGTTCTCTCTGTTTTTTAATCAAGCTTTGTCTCAGAGCACCATGGTCAAATATCCCAGCGGCACCTTTGCCTTTCAAGTGCATCCTTCACTTGATTGTCAACATAATCCATCCTTCTGTAAAGACACTCCAGGCTTTGTTTTATTAATGAGATCACCTTCTCTCCACTCACCAGCCTCACTGCCTTGACCTGGGCTGCTTTTTCAAGCTACCAGCCTGGGTTCTAGTGCCATCTCTTAAAACACATTTTCTCAGCATAAGACCAATGACTAAATCGGGCTACATTTTAAGAAAGTTTAACTTCTGTCTTGCCAAATTATCTGTTTCTGCAGGCATCCTGGAACTTAAAAAGAAACAAAAAGGGAGGTGTAATCGCTGTTTTGCTTCTCTCTAAGCATTCTTTTTCATAAGCCTATTCGGGAGAAAAAAGCCTGATGAGAAACACCTGCCTTCCACAGGTGCTGAGTGCCAAGCTTCTCATTACCACAACTTTTTAAATTGGATTGTTTGTAATTAATTTTCAATCTCTCTGCAAGTATTCTGTGACCCATGGGCAAATTTTCTGTATATTGCTTGATCATGCTACCTACCTGTAGACTTATAAAACCACCAATTTTCTCAAAGAACAAACAGTCCTGCTCAGTTAATGCAGTTCTGCTCATTTTGTCTTTAGCTTCAGACAGGAAAAGCAAAATTGCAGACATCACTTTTTTAGAGGGTTGTGTCATGGTTTGAGAAGGGTATTCTCCAATTTAGTTCTCCCAGTGAAACCACTCCTTCCTCCCCCAGGTGGGATGGAGAGGAGAAGTGGAGGAACAAAAAGTAAAACTCTGAAGTTTTTGTCTTGAGCTTTGAACTTAAATTATATTAAACATTATGCTTTTAGTTTCAGCATCAAGAAACCTTAATTAAACGAACAATTTAAATTATATTGTGAAGATATGCTACATCTATGTGTAATTCTTTAACACTAATGGGTTTAATTGATATTTTTCACTAAATTTGCAATGGAAGCATGTAATAATTCCAAAGAGTTCCTGTGCAGTGTGTTTATCATGGGCCAGCCTCCCTCTCTCATAAACAGACTGTGCCTGGAAACTGGAATTACTCACTTAACACAGCTTTGTTTAAAAGCCTTCCCTTGCAACCCTCATCCCCCCCGAACCTTCCAGCAGGGAGAACAAGGATGTTTTGGCCCCATTTCACTCGAGAATATGCCTAATTTCATCATAGTCAGCAAAATACTTGGGCACATGCGGTGCTTTATCTTTTATTTTCTTTTTAAACTGGCTTCTATGTTAGCCCTTAACTCCTTTTTCAGAAAGTAGAAGGATTTACAAGTGGTTTTCTATCCTTTAGAATTCTGTTAAAGCAGGAATGAGATTTTTACTTGTGCAAATCAATCCCGAAAATGAAAAAAAAACAACTGAAAGAAACAGCATAAATATGCTCTTTTTTTGTTTTGTTTTTCTGAGGATAAAGATTTGTAGAGATAACATCTTTTCCTAGAGCAGCTGGCACAGCAGGAGAAAAAAAAGACATGGACCGGTTTCCAGCCTGCAAAATCTCCTTCAATTCCAAAAGAGGGGTACTAAAAAGCACAAGGAGTTTTTCAGTTGAGTTTTATTAAATCAGGCATTGAGACAGATTCTGTAATACCTCAGGAGCCCCAGGTTCATAGAACCTGGAGGTTTTGTGTATGAAGTCCTTTTCTCCCATTACTGGAGCAGGTTCTGCAGTTCTTTTTCTATTATTTCCGTTTTTTCCCTTTTCCCCCCTCTCTTTTATTAGAAATACAGCTCTTATGCTTTCCTTTGAACATTTTATAATAATTTTACAAAGCTGTACTTTGGGTCTCATTCTTCTTTGTTCCCCTTGAAAAAAAAAATTGAATCATAAATGGGGCACAAGCACCTGGTTTCCCTGAGAGAATACAAATTTTAGGTAGCTGCTGCTAATTTCCCATATCCTAAAATGTAACCCTTATCAGATTCAGCTCAAGTAAATCAAGGTGCAAACAGACAGGAGGGAATAGCCTTGCTTTGACAGGAACAGGAAGAACTTGTAGTGTGTTTGTTCCTGAATAAAGCAAAGGCAGCTATTGATCGAGTCCAGCTCGCTGGGATGATTCCAATTAAGCACCACATTTAGGGCTTCATGTTCAGATCTCGGTCACAGAAACTTTTCTGAGAGCTTGCATGCAAAGCTCCTTGTATCACTTGTAACTATGCACTCAGGGCAGCTTTTCTGCTTGTCAGAAGAAAGAAATAGCTCAAAAAGAGCTCAAAGGCACAAACAAAAGCTTTCAAATTTGTATTTGAAGGACACCAATTGAAGCTCTCAATTGGTTTTTTTGTTGGTTGGTTGGTTTGTTTGTTTGTTTCCAGGAGGGCAAATAGGGACAATACAAGGCTGGGATAAGGAGAGAAAAGTTGGGAAAAAAAAGCAAGGAGAGAAAACTGAAAAGGGGAATGTTCAGAGGAAAAGGAATTTGTAACCCTAAAGGAGATATTCTTCAGAGCTGAAATAAATGCAGGATTCCTAAAACACTGCAGGCCTTTACTGTCCACATTTATTTATTAAACCCAGTGAGAAAAGGCACAATTCCTTTCCCTCCAAGGTCTGAGCTTGCATCTGTGCTGAGCAGTAAAGACAAAAACCAAAGAGTCCTACTCCCAGTTTGGAGCTGCTAACTAATTAGAACATCCTTATTGCCCAGCATGCCCTCGAGAAGCTTATCAAAATTCATAGAAAGAGCCTAACTTGTATTTCTAACTATAAAATTCCTTATTTAAATATATGCCATTATTCAGGGTTTGGGTTATTTTTTCAATGTGGATTAGAAACATAATCAAGCACATTGTAAATGGCACATTGTCTTTACATAATCGTGCAGTTGTTCCATGATCTGCTGTTCAAAGTGCTCCGAATTTCAAAAAGGGTACAGGCTCTAGATCTCTGAGACCAGCCTTTGTAAGTAAGTTTTGAAATATTGAATATTTTCAAATATATGATCTGCTTTTCCCACTTATGTTTTTGCATTCATAGACTATAAATATCAAGGAACTCTTGCTACTTTTACCTGTTTCTGCCAAAGTTTCTGTGTGTGGGTTTGACACCTAAAATTAGATCATAGGTGAAGGGAGGAAGGTGCAATGCCTTTTCTGAGGACACAGATCTTTTCAGGGAGTTTCCCTTCTCAGGAATATAAGAGCTGTTTTCATTCTAGAAATGATTGACTTATCCCCTTCAAGTGGCAAGTATCAACTGGAAACAATTACCTTTGCAAAGAGGAAGTTTTCAATTTTAGGATGAGTGAGCACCATCTGTAATTTCGTGCCTTCAGGCTGCCTTAACTAAAAAGTTCAATAAGTTAAAGCCAGGAAAAGGGAAGAGGGAGGGAAAAACCCCAAACCAAGACCAAAAAAAAGCCCCCAAAACTTTAATTATTCCCAGCCAAATGAGTGTTTTAGCCTTTTGTTTGCACACAGATATTATGCTTGTGGAATGGTTGTAAGTTGTGCTCCTTTTTTAGCATTTTCTGAGTTTGTTTGAAGTGTCAGCATTGTGAGGATGAAGTCCAGATGTCATCATTCTGAAGTCCAGGGCAGATGATGGATGATCCTCAACACTGTTAAGAAACAGAGGGCAAACACAGAGCCAGCATAACAGCCCGGTTTGTCTTACATTTTAGAAACATTAAAAAAATACAGATACTGGTTTATTCAGAAGAGAATTCTAGATATTCCATTAAAAAAAAAAAATCCTTTTACATAAGAAAAAAGCCCTGAATATTCACAAAGAAATACTTACCCCTCACACAAAGGAAATGGTTCCTTTTTGATCTTCACAAAGCATTTCAGCAACTGGCAAACTGCAAAACCTATCAGTTCTGTTAGAACAAATAACTGAAAATAAGCCCTGAATCTTATCCTAGCTCTAGAATATAAACATATTGTTGGTCTGCAAGGAGGGCCTGGCAATATAAAAAAACCTGATTTTCTGAGATGGTTTTCAATCCTGCTGTTTAGGACAGGACTGGAATTACCATTTTCATATACAAAGCATAGTTTTGAGGTGTTTTAACACTTCACATCAGCATAGTTAAAACCATTTTTCTTTTCTTTTAAAATAGATGCAAAAATGTTACCTGAATTGCATACAGCAAGGCAAAGGAGTTGGTTAATATTTTATATTGTATTATTGTGTTATACCTTATAATTGCCAATCTTATTTAGGCCTTATTTACAGCTTAGAATTGCGAATTTTATTCAGGCAACAGTGGTATTTTTTTCTCCATCTATTGTTTTCTTGCTTTTTCTGAGAGCTTTTTAAATTTCTTGATGTCTTGTAAACCCCTTTCACCCTCTACTTTCTCCAAGTGCAATTCTTAGCTAAGGAACTGCATAAAATCGGTTGACATCAAGGTTTTGATGCTACATCCAAGCATTCTTTATCTGATCATGCATGAAATTCAGCTGGTTTGGATGGTTTTTATTCTGTTTTTTGGGGAGTTTTGGGGTGTTTTTAATTTGTTGTGTTTTTCCTGTTGAATTGATCATATTTTATCACTCCCAAGGTTTTTTTAGCACAGCCACGAAGTGGAGTTCCCAGCCCTCAGATATTCAAGGGTGGGGAGGGTGAAACAACAAGAGGCAAATACAGAAGTGATGTGACCCAAGGGCTGCACAGCCCTGTTCTTTCCTGGGGAAGGGGAAGACCTTGATCCACAATTAAATACAGAGACCTTGTAACTTGGCAAAGAAAACAAGGCCAGACAAGATAAAGAACTAGGCAGGATTTCTCTGTTCCTTTTGTTTGCATGCCATTGTTGGGCCTGATAAATTCCATTTTCTGCCAGTTTTCCCCGTTCTTTGCCTCATCCTTCTGTCATTACCCTTGAACTTAATGGTGTTTATCCTGTAACAGCAGTGCCTCTGAAGGAGCACTTCTGCACATCAAGGCACAATTTGCTCTTTTGCTGATAGTAAAAAGCCTCTTAAGGGAACCAGGAAGAAGCTTCTTAAAACATATATGGAAAGATTATGCTTCTGAATGAAAGGAAACATTCTGAAATTTTCAGAAGCTTAGTTTCCATTTTAATCCGTTTTGGTTGTATAGTAGTTAACTTCTCATTAAAATCATGCAAGAAAGGCATCAAAATATTTTTTCAAGTTCTATCCTACTTGCTTTCAGTGAGAGGTGCTTTCTAAACTTCTAAGTCAGCTGTGAAAGAATATACTGTTACCATCTGGATAATGCCTTGGGATTCAGTTCTTTAACTCCCTCTGTCTCCACAGCAGCTCTCCCAAAACCCCAACAATGCCCTTTGGGTCCTTCCCAAGGACCCCTTCCCCTGTTCCCAGGAATGATTTGGGGTGGTATAGAATCAACTCCAGGTCCTGGCCATGAGCTCTCATAGCTACTGCAAAAATTAAACCTCTCCTGGCTGGAACCAGGAATCCCTGTTTTATAATTCTGCATTTTTACACCACCCCAAGAAGGATCTGGAACAGTCCTTCCTGACCCTGTGCCCACCTCTGGGCTGCTGTCACCATGCCCTTCCTCACCCATGAAAAGGGGAGACAGTAAACCTGACTAAATTCTTGGGCTGGGATTAGGACAGGGAGATTACCCATTACCATCACAGGCAGAACAACCTGAGAAAATGCAGGTTGAAATTTATTGCCAAATAAAATTCATTTGGACATAGAGAAATCAAGACAAATTGAAATAGCAGCTTCTACCCACTCCCTATCTGCAGCTCCTTCAGGGGTATTCACCTGCTCCACCAGGGTCTTCAGGTAGCTGAGGCAAAGCTTTTAATGTATGAAAGCAGTGCTTGAGCTCAGCAGTGTGTTTTAATGCTTTTATCAGAAGCATCTGAGTACAGACTGCAGCATGAACACAGCCCTGTTAACACCACTCTTCTCACCTCCCAGTCAAAGTGCAGGGAGAAGAACACAGACAGGGAACTTTCCCTTACTTTAAATACTCTCAGCATGCCTGGTTTACATGAATTCCTTTCTGAGGACTGAGTACCAGCTGGGACAGAAGATCTGACACTTCAGGCTGACCCAGTATTGAGCTCTTACGTAAGTTTTCGTTTCTGTTTACCCGATTTTCTTTCCCCCAGCCTCTCCTCCTCCTCTCTATCACTTGTCCCTATCCTTCTGCAATTCAATTTGGTTTCAAGTTATGTAAAATGTTTTCATCACTCATTGCTATGAGCTATCATCTGAGTGTGCAGTCCTGTTTCAGGCCACAGAGTCCCTGGAGAACATAAACTCTCCAGGAGAAACGGGATTTCTTTGATGTCACTGCACTGCGAGGAGGAAAATGGCCAAGGCATCCTTTGAAACCACCCGTTCAACCAGGATGCTTCATTTCCAAGTGTCCTATTTGCAGCCAATTCATAAGGACGTGAGGTAATTCTGAAGTCCTGGGTATTTTCTTTTCAAGTACACTACCATTTATAGAAACCAGCCAAATGTTTTTCTCTTATTGATAAGTGCTGAAACAATTAGAAAACTTGCTACATATAAGGATGCAATTAACAGACAGCAGACAATCCAAATGCCACAGAAATTTTTAGTAGGAATAAGGACATGAATAATCCTCTCACAGAATTCTAAAATCAGTGAATTTATTGCATGTCCTGACTAGCTAAGATTGCCAGGAAGCACAAGTTACCATACGAACATAAACTGTTAGTTAAGATAAAGATATTGTTAAAGACATCTGTTAGCTGTTTTTAAAGGATTAATTTGACAAGATCAGCTTTAATATAATCTTAAAGACAGGATTACAGATCATAGCTCCAGAATATCCTCACTGAAGTTAGTCTGGGGATTTTTTTCAGGAGCAGAAAACATCTATTCAACTCCTCCTTTTACCTATTGCTAAAATACAACCTCCTCCCCAGTGTGACAGCACAAAAAGCAGGAAAGGACCTGGCTCTGTGAGCCCTGCTCAGCAATAACAAAAACATTTCTATATCATCAACGCTGTGCTCAGCACAAATCCAAAATGCAACCCCACACCAGCCACTGGGAAGAAAATTACTTCAGCCAAAAAAAGCACACATGTAAAAAAGCTTCAGAAGATGAATAATACATGTACGTAAAGACATGCATATATATAGATATAAATATCTCGGATTTGTTGGCTTTTAAAAATATTTTAACCTTAAAACAGGCTTTCTGTTGTTTTGTTGGGGTTTTTTTTGCATATGACAGAAGCTTGAAAAGGCTGGTGTGATTCCTGCCCTCCTAACAAAGTGTTGTTGATATTATGAGCTCTGGGTGCCTCCTGAGGAGCTGGCAGAGGTGCAGTGATCCAGCCAGAGATGCAATGGACTGTGCTGCTCTGGCTGTCCTGGCAGAGGATGCTGTCCTGCCCATTGTCCCTCTGGGAAGGAGCAGCCGTCCCCCAGTTTGTGCTGGCCTCTCAACTGGACGCCAGCTCCAATCCAGCCTGGTCAAACCAAGTGAGATCCAACACACTTTACCGTCTACAAGACTGTGAGAGAGATGTTTCTGCATTTCGACCTGTGCTGTGCAATTCACAGCTCTTGCAGTAAAGCCCGGGCTCAGTTGTGATGCAAATGATGTTTGTGTTTTCAATTGCAGCCTTTACAGTGGAGGGGAATCAGCCTTTAGCAAAGGAGACTAGGGGCTAGAAATAACTTCAGCGGGCACAGTGAGAGTTATCTGGAGTAACAACTTCAAGAGCAATGAACAGTGCAATTACAGGAAAGAAGAGGTTACTAAATTGGGAGAGAGACCCAGACAAATGAGAGGGCTGGGAATCACCAACTGTGATTTCAGGAAAAGTTTCCTTACTGACAGGCTGGTTGAGCACTGGGACAGGCTCCCCAGTTAATGGTCACAGCACCAACGTGACTGGGATGCACAGGGTGGGATTGTTGGGGTGTCTGTGCAGGGCCAGGGGCTGGATTCAATGATTCCTCTGGATTCCTTCCCACTCAGGATATTCTATGTCTCCATAATTCCATGATTCTCAGTTTTGGCAGCAGCTCTCTGAAACTGAACCAGGAGGATTTCTTGTTGCTGTATGGAGTTTTGCATCATGAGATTGTTGCTATTGAGTGTTTCTATGTTTGTTTACCCAAAACAGAGGACACTGCCCTTGCCAATGACCCGGGTTTGCCTGGAGCAGGATGTACGTGCACACCTCTTGCAGAGAGCCCACGTGCCCAGGATCAGCTCCTACCTGGCACAAGAGCAGAACATTTAATATGGGATCTTGCTTTCCCCACAAACTTGCTATATTGACAGGAATTATCTTGTTACAGGAACAGACAACAAAGCCATAAATCTAGTCTTGAAGAGAGAGCTCCATGCCTGAGGAAGGCTGTGTGACCTCTCTTTCTGCCATGAAGGATCCCATGTTTGGGCAAAACATCTGCTCAGAATGGCTGCCTGCATGTCAGAGCCTTTTCCCCACCCTATTTCTTGAACGTTTTGACAGGCTATTATTTTTTCCCTCATCCCATAGGATTTTATGGTAGGAAGGGGCGAAGAGGTGATTATATGATTTTGTTTGAAATCTCAGCAGCTTTCATACTGATGAATTTGACAAGAAAAGTGTATGACAGCAAATATAACACACCATTTCCCCCCATGTTTTATATGAATTAACATAATACACATTTCTAACCTCCTAATCCATGTCTGACTGCTATTCCCAGGTCTGAACAAGCACAGTGCTGTGGAATTCCAAAGTGCCTGATGTTTACAAGCAATCTATACATGGATTTTTACACTGTAATTTTTCACAAGAAGGAAATGCATTTTTTTTTTCAGCTCATAAGGATTTTTCTGCAAACACGGAACTATTTGCCAATCTTTTAATCCAGTAAAACCCAGTAGCAGGTGATTGTGTGTGCACATCAGCTACTGTAAATAATACTTATAAACACTCAGTGCTTTCCTTTACTCTTTCAAGTCTGAATGATAAAAAACCCAATGATCACTGCACACACAAGCAGATCAGCTGCCTGATAAGTCTGGAAATTGCAGGAAATTTATAACTTCTGTTTCTCCTGTGCTTTTTGTGTTTTTATTCCCATTAACAATCTCTGTTTTTAAAAGTTACCACTCACCTCATATTTGCCACTGCAGAATAAACTACAATTCCATCATCATCCATTAACCAAACTGCCTTTCTCCCTTGCAATGATTCTTAACACATTGTTGAAAAAGAAAATATTACCAAAGATTATTCTTCTCTAAACAGTTGTTCAACGTTGAAAAATAGCACTTTTTAAAATATCAACATTATTAAAGCATGGCTGAGTGAGGTCTGGTTTCCCAGGCAAGCTCCAGTTTTGCACCACCTCATTTAAATCCACACAGGCCAAGAGATGCCAGTGGGAAAGAGACCAAGCACAAGAGTGGGACTTGATGAATTCTGATCTGTGATTGAAGCTGCTATTTTACTTAAGTTTTCAAAATACTTGGTCACAATGCATAAAACAAATCTGGCATTTAAAGTGCAGGGCAGATCTCCTGAGGCTGACATAAGAATACATTATTTCAAATCCAGCCTCTGTTTCAAGCCTCTTTTCCTCCCCAATTTCAAGTCATTATTTGTATGTATTTTAAAGGAGCATTTAAATTTTAATTGTAATTTTTAATTACTGGTTTCTGCACTATGAGTTTCGTTGTCAATACTGAATTAATTATACAAAATGAGAGGAACAAAAAATACTGGAAAAAAATAAAAGCTGCTGGTAAAATGGTAAAATGGATGAGGCAAACTAAATAGCCATAGAAGACAGATTTAACTTTTATCTCCAGGGCTGTGATAGCAACACTTGGCCATGAATCTCACCTATGAGATTATTAATATGGGATATCCTTTGTTGATGGTTTGAAAAATTAATTAGGAGCAAGTGAACTGACGAGGTGAATGAAGCTCCTCTAAAACTAAGCTACAGGTCAATGACAGAATAACAGTTTGAATTGCTATTCCTCTCTGTGTGATAAAGAGCAGCTGGCCCTGCCAAGGATCACAAAAATAGATTGGTATCATTTTAATCAATGCCAAATGCTGCAATTCAGAGCAGGATGGATGGAAGGTGCTCCAGACATAAAGAAGGAAGTTAGAGAGCATTCTCTGCTCAAGGATGAAACACAGAATTCTATGAGAAGAATTCCCATAAAGAATTACAGGAGAATTTTATGGGGAAGGAGAACAGAACAGTTCTGGGCCTCTCTACCAGCAGGACCTGGGTCTGTCACTTAGGCATTAATTCAGGCTCTCCAGTGCTCTCCAGAGGTTCTGGGAGCTGAGGAATCACAGGTGGCAATGGTCAGTGTCCTGTACTCCCCCCATCAACTTGCATCATTTGTACACTTTGTATTTTCACCCACAAAGGTCAGTGGTTTCAGGAAACAGATAACAGTAGGAAGCTGTCTATAAAAAGATCTCTATTATTCCTTTAGATCAATCTAATAAATGATTTCTTGGTAAATGCTCAGAAGAAAATGAAAAAAAGTGTGTAAGAGTTTGCTTTAGAACTAAGGGAAGTGTTTTATACATAAAGTACATAGGGGTGATGCCAATCTCCTCAGTTTTGATGTCTGAACTGAAATAATCTTACATACAATGACACCTTTATGATCCAGGGACATATAAGCCTTAAGGGTGGCACTCCCTGAGATAGGAAATCACGTGTCTATTATATTTTCCAGGCTAAACATTTTCCAAAACTTGAGGGAAAAAAATCTTCTTTAACCTCTTCCTGTGTTCACAAATAAAATCTATCCAGTTTCATTTCTCTCTCCCTTAAAAGCACTTGAGCTCTGCCATCTTTGCTTAGGATGAAGTGCAGTTGACTTCATTAATAGTGCCAGTTATTTTCCATAGAGTGAAACACAAGTAAGACAGATTATATTGCCTGTCCTCAGCTGCACTTTGTGCTGCAGCTTTTTTTTGCCTCTTTTCAAATGCAAGGTGTGAATGCAAAACAATTGCTGAGTGGGCTGTTTTGTATCCTAACAAAATATAGCAAGTGACAGGGGAGTTTTATGGTATAAAAGGAAAAATAAATAAAAGAAACATGCAGTACTTGGAATGGAAGGAGCTATAGAGCAGCAGAGAAAGGAAATTATCCTTTAGGAATCTACCACGTGGACTGTTATGCTGTAAGTATTTAATAATATTTCTGGGGAGAAAGCAAATTACATTTTTCCAGTCATTTTGCTGGCATCTTATCTTTCCAATTAAATTTTAATAACAAATGGAGTTCCTTCAGTATGCTTCAGTCGATTCCATGGACACATGTCATTCTTTTTTAAAGTTCCATGTCCTCTAATAAGACTTTTAATACATCTACTTATGGGAAGTGGAGGGGAGCAAGAGTTCAGATCATAAATTTGAGTTATTGTCTCATCATCAACTTCGATGCAGTGACAACAATTGACATCACTGGTGGTTTTGTCCATGTTAATCACTATTCCACTCTGTGTGGTTGGGAAAAGGGGATGTTTCCCAATTGACTAATGGCTTTAGTAGCCTCCCTTGCATATATATTTTTCAAGGTTTCCAGAAGTCTTCAGGTTCAGCTGCCAAAAATCGAAACCAAGCTGAAATTATAATCAGCTCTTGTTCCAAGTCTAGCTGCATTGCAATATCTCCTTAGGAAAGGATAAAGAAAGCAGCAGCAAACAACTGGAGGGAGGAAGGTGAAGGACTAGAATGAAGAGTGCCAGCTGTGGCCACCCACTGCAAAAATATTTAGACAAAAACTAGAGACTACCTCTCACTTCCTTCCACCTGGTTAAAAATCTTCCTTTTGCCACTGACGTATCAGAGTGTCCTACAAATTTCAATTTCCACTGTGTCATTTCTATGGCTGAATATTCAGCCATATCAAATACTTAATCAGTCATGTTAATACTGAGGTGATCAAGTTAAAAACACGTCTCTCTTTTTGTTACTTGTATGGTGGCATTTTGAGACTAATAATATATAAAAATTATATCAATAGACAAATATACCAGCAAAACTTCTTAATTTTTGATACAGACTTTCTTCTGATAATTCAATGTCTATTTCTGGATAAATTTCTATCATCATAATGCTATTGATTTTAAATATTCTGAATTTTGACCATGTGGAAATTTTCCCTTGAGGTAGTTCAAGACATTTGTAGCCATGGGGTGGGACACTGTTATGGATTAAAAGGTGATTAAGTTGTATGAAGAACAGAGGATAAAATGTTCTCTCCTCTGCAACACAGTTTAAAAGTATTAAAGCTCCTTATCAGGCTTTTCAAGAGTATATTTTATACAGCATTTTTCAATAGTGAAATAGCTGAGACAAATGTAAAATTTAGTGAATTTTCATGAGTCTGTAATTACTTGTAAAAAAAAGTGAAGAGAATTAAAAAATATATAATCAAAGAATGATCAAAAAAGGTTTGAAGCCCAAAAATAAAAGCCAAATAAGATTTGATGTCTGCTATAATAAAAGATAAGGGGTAATTGGAATCTGTAATGAATGCATCTTTCTCTGAATCTGAGAATTCTTTGGTTATAAGGATATTTCAAACAGCACAGAAGGAAATGGCAGCTTAAAAATTAGCCAATAAACATATTCTGAATATCAACTGTCAGTGCAATAAGTATCTGATGTCACTGTCATGACAATATCATAACAGATTACACTTATAATTGTCCTTCAGGAGAAGACACAAATTCAATGGAAATATGAACTACAGTTACCAAATGACAATAACCTAAAAATTTAGACAAAATTATTGGCAAGATACTGGCAGAAATATTGAACTGTGGGTAGTCTCATAGCTTTTTAGCCAATCCCAAATTTAGAGGTTTGTGATTTGATACCAGAACAAAAATTGTTCAAATTTCAATTATTAGTATTATGAACAGGAGATGTTCTGAATTATTGAAATTTGACAAAGCCAGGCACCTGCTTATGTTGCCAATAAATATATTTCATCACTATGGTTGCAAAAACAAATAGTGACTAGCAAAATGTGGTTAAGTGAAATGAAATGATTGAGAAATGGAATGACACAGGGTCTGAATTGCATTAGTTTGCAGAGTGCTTGAGCAAAAGTGGATTTAACTGGATGAACTGGTGGAGTTTGCTGTCTTTACTGTTATAGAAAATATATTTTCTTCTAATTTAAACTGCAGGACCTGGGAGCAATCCCTACTTCCTTGATCAGGGACTTCAGTCCTTACTGCCACATCAGAGTGAGATCTGTTCTGAATCATCCCATCCTGAATGTAACTTCATTTCCATCGAAAGAAACCCTAAACATGTGTGCAAGTATTGAACCACAGCTTTATGAAATTCATCTGTCCCTCATTCTGCCCTTCCATTGCTCTTCGTTTTCCTTCAGTAAGTCCTTTAACACTTACAGAAAATAACTTCTAGTCAGCTTTCAGTTATTCTCTAACTACAGCTGCCAAAGAGAAAGGCAACTTGTTTGGAAGTTGAATGTTTGGACACAGTGGAGTGTTGTCAAATCTTTTTTTGATTTCTAGATCCCCCTAAATTTTTCCATTGATGGAAAGGACACTGTGCAGTAAATCTGGTCTAGTGACAATAGACTCTTGTTCCATATTCACTGGTGGGCCACAGGTGGAACAAGATCCCATTTTTGCATAGCAGGTTCCAGAGTAATTTACAATTAACCTGAGGAGCACACTGGACCTCCAGTGCTTGACAGGAATTTCGCCATGGCCTGCAGTTTTATGGAGAGTCAGATGTTTTCTTTTGGGGGCAAATCATTCAGTAGGAGTGAAGGAAAGTTAAGTTTGAATAATATGTGTGTTTTGAGTCTGATCCAAAGCACACTGATTGTCAAGAGTGAGCATTTGCCCACATATTCCTCTGCTAGCAAAGATAACTTTTATAAGAAGCAATCATTTTAATGACTCAGAGTATAAATGGATAGCATGAGGTCATAAAGGTATTTCCCTTCCCTCCCCTGCAAATCTATGGCCCTTGCAGGGCACAGCAGTTCATATTTAGAGCCAGACAGGCTGCTCACAGAGGTGCACTGCCATCCTCTATAACCTTCAGTGGCAGGACTCAGTTTTATGTGAGAAAAGGTCTATTTCAAATGAGTAGCACTGATCCTGAGGCCAGGAAACATCTCAGCAGTGACACAACTTCACAGGAGAGGTGATGGGTCCTCTGTCTTGTAGTGACATCACACTCAGGCTGGATTTCATTGTGCACCCAGAGTGATGTAAATGTGCACTTAAATTACAGGCAACAAAGTGGGGTATATTAAAAAAAACTGTATGATTTAGAATTTAGAAACATCTTGCTGAAAATAAAGCCTGAGTTTCTGCTTTCTATAAAATGATGTATTACAACACTGGTGGGATTAATTTTTTTAATTAAAATTAAAGAAAAATGGAGTGTACTGAAAAAAAAGTTCTTTCTGACTCTGTGCCTGTGCTAGTAGAGGGTGAGAGAAGGAAAAGTTACCTAATTCCTTAGGACATGTCACTGAGCCTTTCCCAGCTCAGGGGTACCTGGATGCTGAGGATCCCAGTTTCCTCAGAGTATGTCTGTGTCCAACCAAATTCCATTGCTGTGCAGTAATGAATGGACAGGTTTGCAGCCTCTAGTATGAGATCACAGCTTTCTCCTAACTTAAAAATTGCTATAAATTACCCACGAGCACCACGGCTGTTTGTTTTTTCAGCCGATGTGTTCATCCCTAAAGAATGTCCTAAGAGCTATAAATAACCCTGAACCACCTCATGACTGAACTGGTGGAACCAGAGCCAGCAGTCAGGAGCCAAATGCTTTCACTATACACCATAAGTATTCTTCTCAGTAAAATAAACTCCACATACTTCAGGACTTAAGGCACAGAGGCTCAAAAGATCCAACACGAGGACAGCCTGCTTTGGTAAATAATCACATTTTGGGAAAATGCAGGATAAATTTCATGATGGGCAAAAGTGTGTTGACTTTCACAGACATTTTGTGTAAGCAGAGGAGTTACACCTTTGGGTGTCAGGGATCTGGACTTGAATTTCCTCAGGGGATGGAGCCATTGTCATTTTTGGCCTTTGCTGTCCCACCAGAAGATGTGAGCACTCCCTGCATTCCCAGAGCCCACTGGGGTAGCAGCTCGTGGCAGCAGTTATTGAACAGGTTTGGCTGAGCTTGCAAAAACCACAAATCTCATCTGTTTGATATCACAGGAGCTGATTTGGACAATTTCACAGTGCCCACTTCAGGAGTTTATCCTGCCATTTCAAAGGCCCAACAAATGAAAGAAACAAATTTCAATCCCATCAAGTGCAAGGAACAAAAATAATTCCTGGTCAAAAACTCAGTGTTTCAGGATGTTGTATCTAGGAGTATATATTAGCAATTTAAAGAATCCAACATCCCAAATTAGAACTTTACTCCCATTTATCAGTGAATTACTTCACTGGGAGCTCTACTGACCCTGAAGAAAGCAGGGCCTGAACTGAAGAGTTTAGATCCTGAATTTAAACCAGCAGCAGAACAGAGGCAGCCAGGGAAAGAGAGATATAAGTTATTTACATACAACAGCTCTAGAATGATTAGCAAAAACCTAAAAGCAGAAATATTTTGCACTCCATGGAAATAAGGGACAAAGCCAGGCCCAATTGAAAGCAAAATCTACTTTTGTTCAGCATTTTGAGATCTTACTGTGAGATCTAGATCGACAATATGGAGTATTTCCTTCAGAAGAAATGAGAATCAGCATCCACAATCAATATAAAAAAATCCCTGTAGATAAAACTCAAACTCCCTCTGGCCCCTCAAGAGGTCTTTTTTTAAAGACAGATAAAACCAGGTTATTATTACCTTCAAAGGTTGAGTCACATTATGTGAACAGTTCTGGCCTGCAGCAGATTTCTGAAGAAGGGACATCCCTCCCAGCAGAGCTCTGAGGTGGGATTTGATGGCTTCTATTGGTTACTTTTTTTGAGATAAGTGAATATAGGATGATGTCCAATTTTATTATTTCATAGCTTCTCATATAATTTATAGATAGAATAGCTCTAATTGATTTAGAACTGTATATTGTTCTTATTTAATTTTCTATTTCTTTTAAGGGTATCACATAAATATGATTCTTTCCCTAAAAGTTAAAAAAAGTCCATTGTGAAAAGAAGTGTGGCATTGTCACAGCTGCTACATTCTTTCAGAAAGGATAAATATAACTGATACATTTTTAAGAAGAAGTTTTAATTGCCTAGGCAAGCTTTTTTCCTTTTGCTTTAAAAAAGGCAATTGTGAAACATTTTCATCAGCTGGGCAATTTTTCTTTTACATAAAAAATTCTTCCCTGTGAGGGTGGGCAGGCCCTGGCAGAGGGTGCCCAGAGAGGCTGTGGCTGCCCCTGGGACAGTGGAAGGTGTCCCTGCCATGGCAGGGGTGGGATGGGATGATCCTTAAGGTCCTTTCCAACCCAGTTCCTTCTGGGATTCTGTAAAACAGCCTGAACCATAGCATGGTAACCATTAGGTCATAAGCCAAGTGTTGCACACAGCAAGTGAAGCTTTACAGACACACAGCCAAACATAGAGCACACATATAACCCCAAATTTACTGGGGCTGCAGTTTTCCATGGAAATACACCATGTACCAAGATAAGCTGAGACTTTGTTTTCTTGTAAAAAATGTGTTGGAAACAGCTTTTTTATTTGGACTGACCGTCATGGAAAAAGGATCCAACTGAGGTGTTGCAGTTTGAATTTTGTTGTATTTCTTTTTTTGGCTTTCTGGAAGGAGGGAACAGGTTTAAATAAACATTTTGATTTGGGTTCTACGGGGTCTTAGAAAGCTGCACTGTGTGGACACTGACGTATTTGGACTTTACATAAAGATACTTTGCCATTTTTGAAGCCAGATCTAACCTTTGTATCAACAAATCGTACACAAAAACTTCAGTCTGAGCCTCAAGGTAAGAAAACATCTACTTAAAGGGATTCTTTGTATTTGATTTTAAAAATACTCTCATTTACAAGCAGATTTTGAATGCCTGCCACCAACTTTGAAAATAACCTTTCCATTTATTTTGAATGCTCTTAAAGATGGGTCTCTTCAAGCAATTTATAATGATCATACAGTATATAAAATAATGGACAATCACGTGTATTATAAGGTCTGAGTAAAATCCACAAGAGGATTTACAGTTAAGGGTGGACTTAATCTCTTTTTGAAGGACTTCAGGGCAGTTAGACTGTATTTTACATAAAAATCGAATTTAAAGCTTATGCTAATGAGCTAAACAAGTGAATAGAATGTATTCAGTCACATGAGTTTATCTCAAGCTGACTTTTTTGATGCATATCAAGGGATTACTATGGAAAGATTGATGAGGAAGTGATTGTCACCCACAGCTGAGGCCACACCTGGAGTGCTGTGTCCAGTTTTGGGCACTAACAGCAAGAAGGACATGGAGGGGCTGGAGTGTGTCCAGGGAAAGGAATGGAGCTGGGAAGGGGCTGGAGCACCAGGAGGGGCTGAGGGAGCTGGAAAGGGGCTCAGCCTGGAGACAAGGAGGCTCAGGGGGGACCTTGTGGCTCTGCACAACTCCCTGACAGGAGGGGACAGCCAGAGGGGTCGGGCTCTGCTCCAGGGAACAGGGACAGGAGGAGAGGGAACAGCCTCAGGCTGGACCAGGGGAGCTCAGCTTGGGCATCAGCAGGAATTTCCCCTCAGGGTGCTCAGGCCTTGGAACTGCCCAGGGAGGTTTGGAGTCCCCATCCCTGGAGGTGTCCAGGGAAATTCTGGAGGTGGCACTCAGTGCTCTGGGCTGGGGACAAGGTGGTGACTGGTCAAAGGTCTCTGCAAATATATTTTGGGAATATTAGCAATCCTTTCAAGATCAAAGTAACAGATCTGCTCTATCAAACCTGATGCAAAAGTGTATCCTTAGTATTTTGTTGTTCAGTATTTTCAAATGACTCAAAATCACAAAGGTTGATGAATAAAGTAGCATTAACAACACAGCATGTGTATCCTGGCCCTGAGATCAGTGGATTTTAAAGAGACACGTGACATCAGCAAAGGCCTGATATTTACAGCTGTTTTTCTCACTTGTGCTGTGCACTGCTTTACCTGGAAAACCTGGACTTGCAAAAAGCTGCAGGAAGGCAAGAATAAAAGAACACATATTTGAAGAAATGCTCCCAAAGCTGGGAACATACATATGTTAATATTCCCTTTGTCTAACGTCAGATGTGGTTTCACAGCTTCAATTCTGGATCTCATTTGTCTGTGGAAAAAATGGATGATTTAATTATTCCCAGATTTATATAACTTCTATCACCCCAAGGCAGTGGCAAGTCTGCATTTAAGACACTTGTCATCAACTATCAATTATTCTACAATTTATGAGATGATTTTCTGTGGATAGAAAAGTCCATGGAAAAAAACCCTCCAATTCATAAAGCTTCTCTTGATCATACTCTTGTCCAGGATATTCTGTAATAAGAAGTGGGCAAAAAGTCACACTTGCTGAAAAAAGAAAAAAAATCTTCCCTGTGAGGGTGGGGAGGCCCTGGCACAGGGTGCCCCTGGATCCCTGGCAGTGCCCAAGGCCAGGCTGGATGGAGCTTGGCACAAGCTGGGACAGTGGAAGGTGTCCAGCACATGGCAGAGGTGGCACTGGATGGGCTTTAAGGTCCCTCCCAACCCAAACCATTCCATGATTCCATGAAGTTTTACAAAGGTGAGAATAAGAGCAGAGAGATTTCACACTTAAAAACCTCCAAATTCTTTACCATTGTCACTACTGTCAGATTATTACTAGTAGTACTAGTAGTAGTAGTAACAAAAATTTTTCTAAATCAATGGAAAATAATTTGTAATGATATCTCATCCATGGAAGCTGAAAAACCTTAAAGTTATGTTTCAAAGCTATGCTAGGTCAAATAAGTGATGTCATAAAAACTGAAAGCTTGGAAGTAAGTACTGTTTTGTCTAAGTGTTACAGATGAATATAAAATATAGAAAATCCATATCATTATTAAATCAAAATATTTTAATGAATTTTACTTGCCTAAAAAAAAAGTGCCTGAGATTTGTTAATATGCAGCCCTTTCCATCAGAAAGTCCTTTCCACCAAAGAAAGTCTTGACTGACCAAAATATTCCTGAGAACCACAAACCCTGGGGAAAACCTGGGATTAGCACAGTTGGGTAGAGCATGGTGCTAATAACACCAAGGTCGTGGGTTCCATCTTCTTATGGGACTTCCATTAAAAAGTTGCATTTGATAATCCTTGTGGGTCCTTTCCCATTCAGAATATTCTGTGAAATCTGTGGAAAATTTATCGAGGAGAATAGCTTGACTTTTTAAGTAAAAGTGAATTTTCACAGTAAAACCTGGACACATAAGAACAAGAGCAAAGATTTGTCACATAGGAACTATTACTGGAGTGTCTCACAGACAGTCTACACTGGCTTCCTGATTTCCCACTGGTTTTAGGGTTGGCATTCTGCAGCTGAGAAGTTTGCATTCCAGCTGAATCCTTAGAAAACAGTTCCTAGAAAGGGTGACCTAAAGTGCCATGCAGCCATTTAAAAGAATCACAAGAAACTCTGGTAGCAAACCAGCAAAACTGGAATAGTGGTGGTCATTGAAAAGTTCACTGTGAACTTCTGTAATTTCCTAATTTGAGGGTTAAACTTGTGTAACAATTAATTTTTTTCCTGTATTATACTAATTAAGCAGTTGAATCTCCCTCTGCCTTAGTGCTGATAGCACAGCTACTGAAGATGATGTACATGGTAATCAACTCGAGTGGATTTTGGATCAAATGTGCTTCCCACATTCAGGTTTGCTGGCCTTAATTCCATTTTTTACAGGGTAAACAGCCTGAAGACTGTGTTTCCCAGATATTTCTAAAACCACTGGGAGCATTAATGTTTTGAGAACTAATATATTCTTTATGTTTTAAACTGAATTTGGCAGTGACTTCTGAACTGTGTGTAAGAGCACTCTGGTCTTATAAGAGCTGAGTGTCTCTAATGAGCTGGATATTCCCTGGTTTTAGTACTTCCAATGAGCCAAATCCTCAATTTACTACAAAAATCTATTAAGGGACAAATTTATAAATACTGGTGAAGGCAATTTTCACCTTGTTCTACTCACCACAGTTACACAGAATTTCTTAAATTCAGAGGTACTTGGGTGAGAGGAGAGTTTGAACACTGACTGAATTAATACCATTTTATACAGGCAGTCTATCCATCTATTCTGAGTGCAGGTTTAGGTTTTTTCTCTGCAGTTTTGCACAGTGACAGATCACCTGGAATTACAAGTTCTCATAAAAACTACCAGGAATCTCAAGGCAGTTATCTGGTCACTGGTACAAAAAAAAAGAACACTCCAAAACACACCTGTCTTTTTTAGTCAATCCTCATTACACTGCTAAAGAAAATGAGAATATCCTTTTTTTTCTCAAGAAATCTTGCTTTTACATAACTTCCCTGATAAGGAGGAATTCTGTTCTGTGCACCCCAAGGGTGGCTCCCCACCTTGGCTTTCCCAAGCCTTGTCAAGATTTCTAACTGTGATTGCAAACCCATCCTGCTCTCCACCAATTTACAGTAAATCTTTGCATAACGTGACCTTTTCCCAGTAAACTTGATGACAAACATGGTGTTATTTACACCCTGATAATTTTGGGCAGTTTTCCTTTAGACTGAAACCATTTTCCTCCATAAGTGAGATGTCACTGCATGAAACCACAGTGACATCAATCATTTGCAAGGCAAATGATGTGGACAGGGGAGAGCATTCCAAGTCCTCTCTCAGAAAAAAATGGATTTTCTTCTCCTTTTCTCCTTTCTACTATATGGCAAACACCACCACAAAGGGGTGGAAACTTGTGCTTCAAACCCATACAGGGGAAAAAAAAGAAAAGCCTAAAAAGAAGAAAATCACTATCAATTTACAAAATGAGACCTGAAGTTCTCTTACATGATTATGATTTCTGTTGTTGGCAATCAGCCTGTGAGTGGTTAATAACAAGCAGCTCTTTTTTTTTTTTTTGGCAGCCCTATTTAGTGCTCTGTTTATGTTCTGATATGACAGTTCATAGAGTACAAGTTAAAGAAATATATTGAAAATACAGCTGTGGATTTCCTCAGTATTCCACCTTTCAGCAGAGCAGGAATCCAGACCTTTAGCAGATATTAACAGCAGCAAGTGGCTGCACAAATTTGTGACAGGCTATCATATATTCTCAAGACCTAAACATTGTCTGGGGGCTCCTTTTTGCATTTTAAAAGAATCCCTGAGCTCAGAACACAGCAACCCACAAAATGAAAAAAAATAAAAAAACAAAGGGATGCACGAATTGCAAACAGAACACTGTTTTTAATGAAAAAACCCAGGCAAATTCCATCTTCTACCTCAGTTTTCAGTCAATAAGGTGATGTTTAAAGGGTGAGAAAGGAGCAGTGAAGATCCATCCCACACATGACTTAATGCTCCAACCCCAAATAAACACCCTGCACTCAGCCTGGGACCACCTGTGAGAGCTCAGAATGCACTGGTGGCTTTGGGGTTTTAAGGCAGGGTTTGTGAGAGTGAGCAGGAGCAGTTCAGAGAGCTCTGCTTCTTCATCTGAGAAAGGCAAAAATTGCTGCCATTGTCACAGAAGATGTTCTGTGAGAGAATATCAGTAAGAAATATCCAATTTCTTGGCATCTCTTTTGATGGCTTTGCTTTGGCAGGGGAGGATGGCACTCAAGGAACTTTAATCACGTTGAAGAAAAATGTATTTTTAGAATAAACAGAGCTGGGTGCAACGCTTGCCCAGATGAGTTAGCAAGGTTAATACTGCTCCACACATGTTTCAAGTTTCATCTTTCCAGACTACAAAGCAGCATGGGAGCATGACTAAGTGGTGTCACCCTATTTTACTAATAAAGATAAAACTTCATAGTGATTGCTGGCACAAAACTAACAGAAACTCTTTAGCAATCTTTATTTTTTTTTTATGAGAAAGTGTGTGATGATGAAAAGATGCTGCAGTATTAGTGAATAAGGATGAAGGAATGGACCAAGATTTTTATTTTTATTATTATGTTTACCCTGGTTTAAATATGCTGATCTGAGTTATGCCCTGAATAAATAAATTGTATTGGAAGGTACCTCTCCCTGAGCCTGCATTGGGATCAGCACCTACAATGTAGGACAGGATTTCAGCTGCAACACTGAGACAACTGCTGATATTTTTTAGGGGAAGGGAGCTATTCTCAACCTTAAACCCTGCCTGCTTTTTCCTAACACTGATTTTGATGACCATCAGCCACAATGAAGTGGAAAGCAAACTTGCCTTCGGGGTGTTCTGTTAGTTCCATTCAGCAATTAATAATTTCCACATCTCCAGGGAGAATTTTAGCACTGGTGGTTTCTCCCAGCTCCATCTTTGTGAGAAAAGTGGGGGAGACTTGGACTAGTTCATTTATGAAATTAATGGCAATGCTTTCTGAATAGATTTTCATAAGGAAGTTGTGAGTTGAAGCTGATTAATCTCATTTTAGTTGATAAGAATAAAGAGGACTCAGGTTTACTGGCTTAAAGGGAAAGAATCTAGTGGACTCTCAGTTTTACAACAGTACAGAAATACAATACCTAGAAGATATTTAAAATAATATAGGCTTTTATGCTTTTGAAAGAAGAAAGAACACATGCAATGAGCTGTTCAGGCCACAATGTAGTTTCATGAGCTCACTGCTATAGAATCAAAAGTTATTCAAATATATTTAATTTTAAATGCAGCAAGGTAACTGCTAATCTCGGTTGAAAAGGGGACTTTGATTGAGGTAGTATGGATTGCTGTTAAATCTGGAAACATGCAGACGTTTTATTCAGCCTTTAAATGAGCATGAATGACTGCCCAGAGGAGTTAATGTACAAAGATGGGTCAAAAATGAGAAGCATCACTAAAATGTGAATTTAAGGTATTCTGTGAACCCCCACACAGCTGACCAGCTCTGGCTGTAATATTGCATTCTCCTTTTATTATTTTCCAGCCTGATGAGTTGATCTTAAGTGTACTACAATTAAAAAAAAAAAAAAAATCACTTTTCAACAGGACATCATTAATTTATTTCCTGATGGCTCCTGTGTGGTTCCCACAAAGCTCTGAGCCCCTCTCCTCTGTGACATGCTCAGTTACACTGAGCTGAGGCCAGACTGATGATGTTGTTCTGTCGTTTAGTTATTTGATTGGTTTTCTCCCATAAATGACCTTTTCAATAAATTTAACATGTTCTGAAGTCACTCTGGAGTTCAGGTACCTGAATGCCACCTGTATCACCACAAAGAATTCAGTGGCTCAGCTTCCCTTGAAACCACCAGGAGCAGCCTGAGGGTGGATACATTTGTTTGAATAACAAAGGAAGTAAGTGGGTTTAGCATCTTAATGCCAAACACTGAATGGAATGCTTCAATTACTTGCCACTGAGAAAATTGGAGCTACAAGTGACATGTTAAATTTAACTAATGTGACCAGACTTCCTACCCAGCACTTGGAGAAATTCAGTGAAAACCTTTCCCATTGTCTCCCCACCTGCAGGACTGACAAAAGAGTCCAGCTGAGCACTGTCTCCCTTCAGATGTCTGCCAAATTCCTCCTCAGAGAGAAGCAGCGGCCCCATTCACCATTGTTGGTGACAGGGCTGTGGAAACAGTTCCAAGAGCCCAGTTTCAGGTGGCATGGCAAGGCTAAATTTACCAAATCAGGCTTTAAACAGATATTACCCACATTACACATAAACTGACCTGGGGGACTTACAGGCATAACATCCTTTTTCCAGGAACAATCATGGAACCTATATTGAAAGGGCCATTCTGTAATTGTAAAAAAGGCCCACTATTCTGCAAAGAAAAGAATAAGAGGATTAAGAAGTTTAAAAAAAAAAAAAAAAAGCCCAAGAAAATAACCCTTCTGTGTGGAACTACTTGCCTGGGTGTTGCCTGTGTTACTGGCCAAATATTCACTTGAAGGGGGCTATTTCAGCTGAAATAAATAATTGTATACATTGGCAACAAATGAGCTTCAATTAAACCCTTAAAATGCAAAATACTCCAGCAAGTTATACTGAGATACAAATAATAATTTGTATCTCATTCTTGACATATTTAATGGCATGTTTCAATGGCCATGGCAGAGTTCAGGGCAAAGGAAACATCTCTTCCTTCTTTCCCTCTCCAAGCCTACAAGATTATTTCTTAATCCTTCCTCCCTCCTCAAGTGCAATTAGAGAAGCAGGAGCTTCATATCACAGTGCTTGAAATAAACTACCACTAATCTTTTAATTGAAAGTAAATGATGGAGAGATAGGAAATAAGCAAGGGAAGCTGGAAAACACAGCTTCCCTATGTCCCTATCACTCCACACCTCATCAGCAAACAGAGAATATTAACTGCAGTCCCTAATCTGTTCCATTAAGGCAGGATGCTGAACCCCTGAAGAGAGCTTTAAAGCTTGACCCACACCACTGCCAAAAATGTTCTTCACTGAAAGGGTGGCAGGGGCTGAGAGATGTCTCAGAAAGGCCTGGAGTGCTCTGAAGGGAGAGGCAGAGCCCAGGCAGGCACAAAGTCTCCTTTCCCATCCCACAGCAGCTCCAGTCCCAGCCTGGTGGCCATTGTCTGCCTGAAACCCTCCCAGGAGGTCACTCTGGACCAGCACCAGTGGCAGGGAACTCTCGGGGACAGAGCCACACTTCAAAGAGAGTTTATCTTGGAAATGATCAGATTGCTTCCGAGGAGATTGATTTTCCTTCTTCTCAAGTGATTTTTTCATGTGTCTATACATTTATATATATACACACTCATTATTAAATTTATACCAGACTGCATTTAAATCATCACTACTTCTATTAAAAAACAAAGTGTCATTTGAAGTAATTTTGTTTGGTATTCCCCAAATTTGATGGCGTCATTTGAAATGTTTAATTATACAGGGGGAGGCTCTAGGAGCTATTTTGTTGTTTTGTTTAACATGCACTTTTAAAACTCAAGCCATTTTTTTACTGTCCTGAACATAGCTGGCTGTATTTCTGATCTGTTAAATTACTTGTATGTTTGTTCCCATTTCTTTTTACATTCACTAATTCCCTAGGTTTAATTAAAATATTTTTTTGTTTAGTCTCAAACCAGCCAAAGGCAGTAGTTTTTTCTATGCCATTTGCTTTTGGGAAACAACACAAGAGGTTCAATTTTATGAAAGAAGACACCCAAATTGCAAATATTAAACATTTGAAATAACTGATCATAGGACATTCCCAAATTAATTCTTGTCTTTTATAAAATACTTGACTTTGACAGAAAATGCTAGTGGTGAAAAAGCCACCACAACTCATGTGAGGGTAGTCCAATGATGGATTGTGACAAACCACTCACTGCCAACTCATTTTTTGCTACATTTTACCTCAATCTAGAATGTAGAATAAAAGTCTTCATTCCTGGAAGTCTAAAACAGCTTGAGTTGATTCCTTCTCTGGAAACAAGGGGTTCTTCCTGAAAAAAAATCAGATATAATTAACAGGATTCTCCATTGCAGCATGGCAGGAACTGGACCAGGTCCAGCAAACACCCTCCTGATAATCATCCTCAAGCTCCCAGGTGAGATTCCTCTTCAAATTTCCCAAAAAATACAATTCTGAGATGTTTGACCCTTCCTTTATTTTACTTTCACTCCTCTCTGCAGTCATTGTAGTTAAAATGGTGAGGCAATGTACAAAAATAATAAATTATAACATTGTTTTTGAGCAACTTTGAAATTAATCATGTCTTACATATATGAAGAAACATTTGCCCAAAGTATCTATTTTTACAAGAAATATTAAATTTCTGCTCTGAAAATTCAATATATGTGCTGGTTCTCTGCCATTGCACAAATCTAATTTGGGATGTGATCTGTTTACATCTAGTAAAATCAAGTTTGTAAAAGCAGGGTGGCTCCAGCTTATCTGTTCTCATTAATGCTGAAAGACATTAAGTTTATAGGCTTTGATCTGAACTATTTAAGAGCATGTTACACACAGAACACTCTCAGTACTAGATCCTTTAAAAACAGAAAAGGATTTCATGTTCCAACCACTATAAATGACAACAGAGCAAGTAAGAGTCTTCTGTTTCATTGCTGAAATAAAAACTGAAAATTTTCATTGCTGAAATAAAAAAAATTTCGAGCAACACTGTTTCAATGTAACTGAAATTCTTGTAATGAAAAGAAGTGATTTGGTTCACCAGGACACTTAAGAAGGTACAGGTTGAGGACTTCAGCCTCAGGGTAAAGCAAAAATGCTCTTTTCTATTTAATTGATAATATAGGGAAAATAATATTAATTCTCGATTTTAGCTGCCCAGAAATTTAGTCTTTGACCTCCAGAGCTGCAGTTACATTAATGACAGTGGTGGGAACTTTGCAGTTCTCTTCCACCAGCACAGAGTAGGGGCAGGAGTTGTGACATGTCTGCAGCACAAAAGGGCCTCTGGTGGCACTCAGGGCAGGGAAAAATAGGAATTCAGCAGTGCTCAGCTGTAATTTCTCCTTATTTAGATGCATAGGTTGTGTACACCTACAAATCAAAAAATTAAGAGGTTTTTGAACACAGATTCAGTTTAGATAAACCCTTGCTCCACACCAGAATTGTGTAGCAAGGTAAATCTCAAATACCTGTGACTTTTACCATCCACTCTGGATAGAGAAAGAACACCTAGAGGGAGAATTCAGTACTCAATTTTGTAAATGCAAAAGAAAACTTCTGGTAGGAATCTTGTTTTGTTCTGTTTTATTTCTACTCTGAACATGAGTCCAATGTGTATTTTATTTGTATGGCTCAAGAGTTTGCTGCAGATTTTTTTTTATTCTAAGAAATGACCATCAAAATAGGGGTCTTTTTAAAGTAAGTATTTACATGGTTTAATTTTTCAAATTTGCCTTAAAATCTGAGTAGAGTTTGAGCAAAGGCAACCATACCCTCCTGACCATGGCAGCATAATGGAGCAGCAAACCACAGTAATTTGACTACTTAATTTATTTTAATGGTCTGAGAACTCTACAGCCTAAAGAGGTAGGACCAAACTGACTGAAATTCTCCTTTTTTTTTTGACAGCAGATCATTTTTGCAGTGCTATACAGTTAATGTGCCTATTACATAACCCCAAATATTTGTGATACCTGCCCAGCTCCCACGGGCCACTTGTTTCCTGACAAGTGCCCAAAATCCTTCAAGTTTCTTCCAATGCTGTTACACCTTCAACATATTGAAAATTGGAATAAAATTCAACATGTAATAAATGTGACATGGTAATACAGGAGCTATTATGTGCATACACAGAATTACTCATTCCTTTCAATTAAACTCTTTTTCAGCTGTCACTGACTTTTCAGCTCATGTCTCAGGTGAGATATTCACATCTTTTGAGTCCATTCTGCCAAAGAATCCAGAGCAGAATTTTTCCCCACTGGTGAAAGGACGAAGAGCCTTGAAAATAGATTTCTTTTTATAGTGTTGAACCCCCTGAATTCTCATCCATTTGTAAGGGCATTTTCCTACAGACGACCTTGCATGAGGGCAGCACCTTTCAAGACAGTGACCTCCAGTCACATATTGGCTAATGCACAAGAAATATGAATACAGTAAAATATAACAGCTTTGTTCCTCATGATTATGTTGGGAATAGTGGTTTTGCTTGAACAAGAAAAAAAAAGATAAAACTATTTTTCTTTAATTCATTAGTTTCCTAGTAGCACGAATTAATTCAAATAGAACAGTGGCGTGATTCAGGAAAAACTTACTGATCTGAGCTGCTTTTGTTAATTATTCTGCACTCCTGGTGTGTGTGTCATTGTACTCTCAAATTTGCCTTGGCCACCTTAAATAGGGAACACCCGCAGAGCCTGAGGGCAGCTGCTGTACATTTAACTACAGAAAATCACTCCGCAGTCTGTCACTGACACCTAGTGGTCAAGCACGGAGGGTTTTTTTGAGAAGCAGGAGAAAAGAGAGCACCCAAACATCGCTTGGGGACATCTCAGAGGTGGGCATTTGTCTCACAGGAGAAACAGTTGTTTGCTTTACTGGATAAAAGCTCACATGAAATTTCAACTGGGGCTTGCAAAATCAGCGGGTCAAGCTCTGTGCTTAGCTCCAATATCTGGTGCACTCAATTGGAACCACATCCAAAGGAAGGATCTGGTCCTACAAGAGGATGTGGGGTTTTTCAGGCTTGTTCCTTCTTTTCTTGGCCCACAGCACCAGACATTAACAACCCCTCCACTGGAAAGGACACCAGGAACCCTGAAACAAAAACAAAACAAAAAGACAACTTAGAGCGTGATTGTCGTTCAGGATTTCGGAGTAAACTTTGTTTATGTGTTGCAGAACCGCATTTCCATTAAAATGAAAGCTTTCTCTGGCCTTTTCCTGCACAGTAATCCGAGATAGCAGATCAGCTAAGGCTCTGTCTTGTGTGAGCATTGCAGCTGTCTTTGATATTAAACAGAGTTGGATGCTAACAGGCAAATCGTCTTACTCTGATTTCCAGCTCAACTCCAAGGCTCTGATAAACAAGCAGCTGAAAATTTCCCTCTGCACGTTGTTCCCCCAGCCATGGCCAGGCACAGGGGACATTTGCTTTTCCTCTCAGCAGAGGCACCTGGCAGGCAGGACAGGTAACAGGTAACCAGCCAAATGGGAGAAGAATGGACAGGGAATAAATCCTCCCTGAAATCCCTGCTGTCTGCATGAAAGTATCACCACACAAAATACAGAGATCCTCAGAGAACTACCTAATAATTTTTCTGCACAGTGATGACGGCATCAATGAGGTCATGGCTGCCACTCACAGCCCTGCCAGAGTGCAAAGAAAAAGTGTGGATGTCATTTCCATGCCAAAACACATCTGGTAGTGAAACACTGGCAAAAGGGAAAGCCTCCTGGTTG